>JAOXNO010000002.1:9045720-9153499 GCA_028565335.1 Limnodromus scolopaceus | reverse complement strand
AATCAAAGCAAAGTGATGATTCATCTGCTGGAAAACTCCCACCTGCACCCTCCACTGTCCTGGGTCAGCTAAGGATCTCACACCGACCTCCACATTTTGGAAGAAAGTGCATCTCAATAGCATCTGTGCTCATTTGCAGTTATATACTTCCCACTCTCTTGCATTTTAGGGCAACCTCCTATTATGTGCAGGACTGTCATACATTTCCCCCCAGCCCACTGTCCCCTATGGCATCACCCCACCTTTCCATTCCAGGGGGCTGCAGAGTATCAGGAGGGCTCTGCTCTCAGAACAGGGGTGTCTCTTCTGTGCAGAGATTGCTTGTGGATGAAGAGCACTCTGCCACAGATAAAATGGTCCCTCTCAGCTGCTTCAGAGTCTGTGCAGCATTCTTGTTTTTCACTAGGTGTTTTTTCCTAGGCAGTTGGAAGGCTTGTCCCTCTCCAGAGCCTTCTTTCAGCTGAATCCAGGCCCTCCCATCATTTTGACTGGTTTTAGGAGAGAAGCAGTATTTAAGCTGACAAAATGTTGGCTGTCAGGCACCCAAAAGGAGCTATGTCGCAATTGACAAGGTTTCATGTGATACTCAAGAAAAAAAAACCAGAAAATAACTCAATTTGAATTATTAACTTGTAAATCAATTTTTTGCTAGGAAAGCCCCCTTACTTTTCAGAACTTTCATCCTATTGAATGAAACATGGGTCAGGGCCCCTCCCCTTTCACCAACCTTCTTGACTGGAAATAACCTCCCAGCCTAGACAGCTGTACTGCTGCACTCCAAACAGAAGGGCTAGGTGGTATGATCCCAGGACGCCCACCCATGGGTGCTCTTCATTGAAGCTGTGTTGCCATGCATTATTCCTATGGCTAAAAATGTTTGATTATCCTTTAAGGGCGTGATATGTTGTCCACAAATAATTGCATGTTTTTTCCTAGAAGTATGTGGAAAGAGAGGTCCAAAAAACACTAAAGCACCATTGTATACTAAGGTTTAAAATACTCAAATCCCAACAGCATCTTAGCCAATTACCCACACTAACATTAGAAGTTTCTTCCCAGCTCACACTTTGGTCTTTAGATAGATTTTCTGAATATCTAGTAGTGACAGATATTATATATCCTAGTAATGGATATTTGTGACTATCAAGGAGGCACAACAGATAATCCAAATATCTCTGTTACTGAAGTGACATGTCAAGGAGATGAACATCTTGGGTCATCCCAGACCTAGCACATCTATCAGCCCTGGAAGAGTCTGAAGTTTGCTACAGCTCAGGCAATCATCCATATACCTGGAAACATGTGTGTCTACCTCATCTGCAAAAACTGGGCTGAGGTCACATACAGAACATATCACCTTCACCCAGACAGTCCAGGAATTAAATGTATTTCATTAAAAGTTGCAAGAAAGAAGGAAGACCATCATTATATGGTATTTCTTTCCAAATACCGTTCTTAAGTGTAAGCCCTTTTTTGACCAGTTATTTTTGCAGGATCCTGTTCTGGTTTCACCTTTGTCAACAATGCTGTTTTACCCAGTTGGCTGAAATATTCCTTCACTATATAGTTTGCTTTTTTCCTCCCTCACTCAGTTGAAACACTGATCATGTATATCCATGCCTAAATTACATAATTCAGGATTAATCATTCCACTCTGCTAAATGTCATTAACTTCCGCTCATTTCTTCAACTTTTTTTTACTTATGGGCTAAGTAAATTGTAATCGCCAAAGGTAGCTTTATCCTATACATAAAGGGCACCTTTCTTTTTGAACCCAGGGGACAATCTCATACCAAAGTATTCCAACTTAATTGAAGCAAACATACCAATTAACATATATTTTATTTCTGACTTCAATAGTTACTTTCCATTCTCCATTATTGATTTCTTACTTTTACAGCCTTGCAAAGAAAAATAATCCAACATGCTTTGCTAAAAAACCCAAATACTCACAAAACAGCAAGAAACCATCTGAAACTCTCCGTCAGCAAAGTTTACAGAATTGGCAGGTGTGTGCAAGGAATGTGACACAAAGTGCAGTTTGTGTAATGTGCCAGAGACCGAGGCCTGACAGCCACCTACTGCTTCCATCATCGGCATCGCTGCCTTCTCTTCTCATACTCACAGGCAACTTTGACACTCATCTGCAGTGCCCTGACCTCCTCTTCAGTTTGCATTTTGCACACCTATGATGTTTGTGAAGTTGAAGCATAGTAACAAGCAGTAGAGGCAGGGCTTCCGATCAGAGTATGTCAACCACTGCTTTAAAGCCAGCTCCTGCAGGCTTAATGCTGGTCTTTGGCTCGTAGGCACTTTTCTGAAAAACCTAGGCAGCAAAATAAACCTGACTCTGCTGGCTCTAGCCCTAGTGCCGAGCGACAGCAGGGAATATCAATGACAACAATAACCTGCGTTGAAAGAGAGGGGCAGAAAGGGGCTGATCTGAAACCGTGACGGCCAAGTGACATGGCAATGGCTGCGCTGGGGCTCAGGCTTGCAGGGAATTGCACGATGCTCTCCGTGGTTGTCTAACACAGTCAAAGCAAAATAAATTAAATTGGAGTTTTCTCTCTGCAGCAAGATCTGCGGGGCCATGTCTCAAATGACACACAAATGTTACCAGGAAGGACTTGGGCGGGGAGAGCAAGGAGCAACTCTTATAAGGCCGGGTTTCTGACTGAGAGGATGCACCTTCCGAGCTGGCTGCCCTGAGAAGCCATTTTGTGGCCAAGGCTTTTCTCTGTCAAGGTTATAGATGTTTGCTGAATTTTTCTGCTGAAGAATACTAATTATATGCCCTATTAAACTCAGTTTTATTTTCAGAAATATGATTTTTGTGAATACACAGGCTGGATTGCATTTGCCTGTATGCAAACGTAATTTCTAGGTAAATTTTGTACAAAAACTTATGCTTGCTTTGAGTTACAACTTTTTCCATCTCATAGTGTCTTAAAGAAACAAAGCTTAAAATTTTTCACCATTTTCTTTCAGCTGCTCAATCCTAACTGCAAAGCTCTCTGCTGCAAAAAAGCACTGGGTACAGATATTGCAGTGGACAGAAGTCAGCGTGTTTCCTCACACGCACATGAGCAGGGCACTCTTGCTCAGAACAGGCATTTCAGAGCCGTGCTACTGCCCCAGCTCCGGGAGGAGGCTAAAATGTTTATAAGGGTTTTAGCATGAGTGGGCAACCTAACCCTGGAAAATGCTATGCACAATCAGAGCATTATCTCACAGCTTCAGTGGAAACAGAGGACACTCAGACTTCCTCAGAGCCATTTATCCAGTCAAAGATCAAATTCGGTATTTTTTTTTATGTGCTTTGAAGAAGAAATATGAAACTCTTTCAGAAGACAAGTTTGTTCATAGAAAAAACCCTCACATGCATTTGCCTGAATCAATTTGTGACTCTACAACAACTGGACGAGCAACTTTTACAGAACAAAACAGTGAAGAAACAGAAAAAAATTAAGACAACAGCTTAGAAACCAAGTCTTTCCTTTTCTCATATGGAAATAAGAGTTTTGTTTTGAAATTTATACAAATTTACTTCTGAATGCAATCTCCTGCACCCCTGAGAAAGTAAAATACTTACTTCAGGATTAAAATAAATGTTCTAGTTATTCATAGTGGTTTTCTTTTTTCTTTCTCTCCCCCCACTTCCCCAGTTAAAATAAATCTCACTCCCGTTTGACCTGATTATTTTTCTTGTCTGAGTCACCACCTCTATGAAAAAATGACAGGAACAACCTAAGCCTGCCCCCCTCAAAAGCTTATTTACATCCACACATTTCAAAGGCCAAAAGAGAAAAAATACCTTTTCTGCTTCAGTCTAGGAGAAGCAAACTTCCTTACAACAAAGGACAGGTGTGAGTCCCAAACCAGCAAACCAAAGAGACCAACAGCTGAGGTGGTTATATACCTCCTGCCCTGCCAGCTTTTTTCCTTATTAGGGTTGATTAATGCTTTTGCAGCTGAACCTAATTAAGGGGTGGTGCAGACCTGGCTTGGGGGCAGTTTCTGTGCTCCCTGTCTCCTGTTGCCTTGCAGGTGGTGTTGTGGTGGTGAATGGTGTAATGGGAGATTCAACACGCTCCCATGTTGATACCAGCTCATCAACATTGCTATTTCAGAGCAAGGCAAGCAGTGCTGTGCTCTATGCTCCTTTTGAGTCTAACCTGCCATCCTTCTCTTACACATAGATATGGAAGGCCTCCTGAAAATGAGACAGAAGGTCATAAAATAGATCACTTGTAGATCTGCTTTAGCACTCTTACTGCAACGTGAAATTGTACTCATGCCCTGGTTTGTGATTTCAAAAGAAACGCAGTTACTTTTCCTTGGGAAGTACAAAACCCTGAGACCACTGGGTCTCTGAAAAAAATCATGTCTTTTTCGTGTACTTTTTTTTCTTTTCCTGTAATTAGTAATTATTTTAACATGTGGTTCTGTCCAGAGTCTGACACTCCTGTAAAGTTGATGAGACTGTATTGAAAACAACAAAATAAAAGCAACAAGAAAGAAAAATGAAGAAACCTCATATTACTTGACTTTCCCACCTACAGTACTGTCTACCTATGAATCCATTGATATTTTGTTTGTTTGTAATTAATATGCAACTTCTATATTTTAGATAACATAAAAAATGGTTATTTAGTTTGTTTTGGGTTTTTTTACATAAGCTTCTAATTTTTTTGTACTGGGAAATGTGACTTATATTTTTGAACATATGAAGAGTGGAAAATGCCTCAGTATTAAAAACGCAATGGGAACAATTTTAAAGCTGATAATTTCCATAAAACATTTAGATACATTTCAAATCTAAATGAATTGTTGATGAGAGAGCTATTTTTTGTGTTATGTGATAGCAGAAACCTGAAATCCTTGTTCAACCATGACTCTCACTGAAATTTAGGAAAAATTTGTCTGAGTCAGGACAGCAGGCTTCAAACCCAGGGATTTTTCTGCAAGGCCCTAGGGCCAAATTCATACTTGATTTAAATCAGGCCAGCAGAAATGAAGTCAATAAAATGCCACTGATTTATATCAGCTCTTATTTATTGCTATAGCACCCATGCTTACTTCTATGCCTCCAACGCAATCATTCTCCACCATTCATTAGATGCATGTATAAAAGATGTCACAAAGCAGTAACTGACTGCTCTTTGTAAAACTCCAAATGTCAGATTTCCTGCATTTGCAAAACAAGATCTTGATCCTACTAATGCTGGTGGAAATAAGGATTCCTACAACTCAGCCCCATGCTGCTCCATTGGGATTAATAAGGTAAAAATCAATACTGGAACGCAGAGATTTCAGCTACTGTGAGCATTACTGTTTGTGTTGCTTTGAGGTGTGACATGCTGGGAATTTTAGGGATGGCTCTTTCTGGGTTACTCTGGTAACTTCAGTTCTACTTGATAATGTGAAACCTCCTAGTGTCACTTCTAGGAAGATACCCTGTCATTTCCTACTGAGTTGATTTAACTTTTTTCCTTTTGTTGTTGTTCCACAGAGATGTTCAAAACTCATTTACTTGAAAATGCCCTATCCCACTATTTATGCAAAGTGACAAATTACTACGCTGTCTGAAGATAGAATGGGTGGATGCTTGAGTTGTGTCCAAATGAGTGGTTTGGTGCACACCAATGGGGCAGCTGTGAAGTGGATCCCCAGACTGCCCTTTGGTTGTTCGCAGAGTGATTTGGTGTTCCCAGAGCAGATTCCCTTTTGGAAGGAAACCAAGTGACGGCTCCATACCAGGAGCCACGCAGTCCAAGAGGCCCCACTGCCTCCCTATGGCTCTCTCATAACGTGCCTAATACTGCTTCCTTCCATGCATAGTTGTAGATAAAGCAAACAGAACATGTTGTTGCACATCACTTAAGAGACAGTGTCAAATTAATTTCTCTGTACAAGTTCCTATACTAATCTAGTAATTGTTCCTCAAGGCTTTCTAGCTCTGCTGCCATATGGTTATCTGCGGGGAAGAACACTAGTTGAATTTGGTAGTCAGTATTTGATTTGTTCACAGGAGAATCTTTCACCGAAACAAATAAGCATATATAGTCAACAGTCATGATAGTACTATCATGTTTCCCTTACTGCACAGAGTTGACATCTTTGCCAAGTCACTCACCATTACTTCCTTTTAACGAAGGAAGTAATGACTTCCTTCATTAAAAAAGCCAGTTTAGCTATAACTCATTTCTTTACAGTTTGTGTTGTATTTTTATTCTTTTCTAATGACTTCTGTGCCATCACCTCCTCTAATCTTAGCTCTGTTAGACCCCACTTGAATTCCTTAAAATTCTTCTTAGAATTCATAAAGCAAATCAATGTGTATGGCTGGGAAATGACCCTACTTCTCTAGCCTTGCAGTGCATGGCAGAAATTATGTTTGTCATTCTAAACAGCCTGTCTAATCTTGAATACTTCATGTAAAAGTCCTGAAAAGGCATGTGGACAATGGGTTGCATTTGAACAGAGGGAATTAAAAGGAACTTTTGGAAAGCTGCCCGGTGGAAAAGGACCTGGGGGTGTTGGTTGACAGCCGGCTGAATATGAGACGGCAGTGTGCCCAGGTGGCCAAGAAATCCAATAGCATCCTGGCTTGTATCAGAAATAGTGTGGCCAACAGGACTAGGGCAGTGATTGTCCCCATGTACTTGGCACTGGTGAGGCCCCCACCTCGAATACTGTGTTCAGCTTTGAGCCCCTCACTACAAGAAGGACATTGAGGTGTCCAGAGAAGGGCAATGAAGGTGGTGAAGGGTCTAGAGCACAAGTCTTATGAGGAGTGGCTGACGGAACCGGGATTGTTTAGCCTGGAGAAAAGGAGGCTGAGGGGAGACCTTATCGCTCTCTACAATGACCTGAAAGGAGGCTGTAGCAAGGTGGGTATGGGTCTCATCTCCCAAGTAACAAGTGATAGGACAAGAGGAAACATCCTGAAAATGCACCATGAGAGGTTTAGGTTGGATCTAAGGAAGAATTCCTTTACCAAAAGGGTTGTCAAACATTGGAACAAGCTGCCCAGGGAAGTGGAGGTATTTGCAAGATGTGTAGATGTGTAGCTGAGGGACATGGTTTAGTGGTGGACTTGGCAATATAAGGTTAATGATTGGACTTGATGATCTTAAAGGTCTTTTCCAAGATAAGCGATTCTATGATTCTATGAACAATGCTGTTGCCGAAGGGAGTCAGTCCACAAAAGAGGAAACAGATGTATCAAAGGAAGGGACCAATACATCAATGTATTTATCAGCATTTGTCTGGGATAAGGAATGTCATCTGTGAAAAAAAAGGACTGCTCCTGAAAAGCCACAACAGGTGGGCTGCCTACACAGATCAAATTCACTGAAAACAGGGGGGAAAAGTCATTGGATGTCACCACTTCTGTACAGAAATCCAGCTGAGGGAGTGTGGTGCTCCATCTGGCAGAAAAGTAGTCAGACATAGAGGAGGAATTTTGACTGTGATCACTTGGGAGAGGCTGAGACATACATCTAAATATGAAAAGCCTTTCATGAGAAAGATGAAATTTAATTTCTCACTTCTCTTTCCCATTTTTTTCCCCTCCTTTTTCTCATGAGGGTGATTTTCTTCATCATACTGGCTGGTCTGAAAGCAGTGAAATATCTAGAGCCTTCCAATTTTATCCCTAAGGTCATGCCATCTCAAAAAGCATTTCGTTATCATTTATTTTGTCATTTGTTCATATCTAATCGTGATATGCATCTCATTTATTTTTTTTAATTCTCTCTTGTTAAATTTTCTTGAACAAACTTGAGGTGTCCTAAATGCTTCCCATTTGTCATTTCTTTATTTCCACTCTGTAGCAGAATAAGAATAGGAGAACATTACATCTTCTCTAATATGTCCTGCTCATATTGTTTCTCTGATATATTCTGAGTATGGCCTTTCCTTTGTCATATGCAGTGCTTTCTTGCAGCAACTTTTACAATTGTGATTGACTTCTTGGCTTTCCTTTTAAACATAATCTAAAACTTCTTTATTTTTCCAGCTGCCGCAGTCTTTCAGTTTCTGTATCCTGGCATTTTCTGTAGGAATTTGATAAATGATTCTTAAGAATCTACATTTTAAAAATTGTTCTAAATCTGTCTTTACATAATATGCCTTATCTATATGTAGTAACAAAGCGTTGAGACAGTAAATAAAAACTTAATTCAGAATTCTCCATAAATATTAAATAAATTTAAATATTTCTTCCTTTTGCATTGCTAGAGACAAATACAGTTACTATAAACACAACAAGGAAGTGCTTGGTTTCACCTGAAAAAATACTGGTAAGTATCTTATGTCTTCATTCAAAGGGGTAGCTTTTTTCTGAAGTAAAACCTAGGGAACATGAAGGCATTGGTAACCAAACTTCACAGTGTCACTGAGAGCACATCGTAACTATTTAATACCTTCTTGTACACACATTATTATTATCAGTACGATATTGAGGATTCAAGGCAGTTACCTAGGTATCCACATTTATGGAATTTTTAAATGCCTTTGGCTATAAGCAGGTGGGACTGGTAGATATGCCATTCATCTAGAGAGAGACATGAAAATCACTAAACCAGCAAGGCCCATTGCTTCTGATTTTATTCAGAAATTAAAATCCTGCAAGATTTAACAGCATCTCTTTGCATCGTAGTCTTCTGCGTGAGTATGACAATTTACCGTAGAAGGCCAGAAGAAAGCAGAAATCAAGAGCATTACCCAAGACTGTTATGTGCACAGTCAACGTTGTATTTCAGTGGTGAACACAAAGGAATACAAAGGATAATTCACATATGTGAATTATTCCTTATTCTCCTATTTCAGGCAGGGCAAAGCAGCCAGTGTATCCAGTTTTTTCAATATCAAGGATATTAGTCTTAGAAACAACTGTGATATCACACCAGTTGAGAAACTGGTGGCAAAGGAGAGAAGTCATACATCTTTCTCATTTGCAATTGATGTGCCTGATAGGACCAATATCAGGCCAGTTCCCACAGATGAGTGAAGTGGGAGTTGCCCAACAGCCAAAGAAATGTTCATGTTTTTCCTTTTTTCTAAAAATAAAAAAGGGATGTCATAACAATAAAAAGTTATTAAAATGGGAAGGTTTATCTTATGATGAAATCTTAATCATCTTTCTGAATCATTTTACTGCAGTTTATTTGTATTCTGTGATATTTCACACAAAACAGGATATTGATTTATTTTAACGCACAACTGAAAAAGGGCAAGTGGAGGAGATGCGGATGAAGAAAAGAAATTAATTATGTAAGATAACCCAACCATGCTTTGCAGGTGTATAATGCTAAGTACAATGCCCAGGTGCTGGTGATCCTGGATTATAGAACTATAGAGCTCAATGAAGGGGGTTTCAGAAAAGAATAACAGAGGAACCGCTAGTTTCTGCCAGTAATGAGAATGGACTAAAGGAGCAGAATCTCATCAGTGAGAAGCATCAGCTTCATACGAGATAATGAAATGTGGTAGGAGTTGACCAAAGCAATATCACTGGTACTTTGCCTAGTGCTTGGTTTGGTTGAAATCTAAAGAGCTGGGTGCCTTTAGCCAGGTAAGAACTCTTATGTATGAGGTTAAGACTTTAAAAGGTAAAGTGAAGGAGTTAACTGCAGTTGGCAGTGATATCTGATGCATGTACAAATGGATCAATGTGCTTTCTTGTCCTCTCCAATACCATGTAAATCTCCATAGCAGTTGGATGAATCAGCAGAAGGGAAAACCTGAAAAACCAGTTTCTCAATGTCCTAGGATCTGCCGGACTTTGGTTCTTCTTTTTACCTTTAATGGTATTCAATGTAGCCTATTTGGAAATTAATTGTCAATAAAATTCAATCCTTTTGGAAGTCAGGGCATGATTTCAGCAAAAATGTTCATTGAAAACAAACATTTGCACTTTCATTTTTCAGTTGAATCCAAATGTGTAAACCCAACACCCACAAACTGAGCTGAAACTTCCATTGGGTGTAAACATAGGAAGAAATTCCTCACTGAAGACAAAATGATTTAAAGAAGTAAGACAGAGAGTAGAGTAAAAGGATATGATTTCTGGCAGGGTGATAAGGACAGGTAAACCTGGAGAATTAGGCATGTTGTTAATCACTGCTTAGGGAATGTCTGAAAAAGCTAGGAATTGTTCAGCACTAGCTTAGTTGTTTCACCTGATTAATACATTTCCTCTTCAGAAATTTTCTGGTCAGAAATGCTACATGCAGTTTCCATCTGTCTCCTGAATCTGCGGGTGCCCACCCCATGTTCTTCCACCAACCTGATATATTGCTCTGCTGCAGCGTAGGTGAAAAAGGAACCTGTGTAGAAGAATCATTCTGGAAGAGGAAAGGTGAAAGAGAGCAACAGTATCTATAATCCTGTGTAGCCCCATATGTCTTGTGGAGACCACCAAGAACAGTGTTGCAACTGCCTAAAAACACGATGACAATTACAATAATATGGAGAAACAAGTCATTGAAGAGAGAAAATTTCCATCATCATCATTAATATTACAGTTCTTAAGCTTGTCTCCAAACTCAACAGAAACTATTTCATTTCTAGGAATGTCCGTTTCGAGTCATCTATATTTGAATAATAATGCAAATTCTCGAATCCACCAAATTATATAAGCCAGTTCTTCTCAGCATTAAACTGGCTGGATCTCAGACCAAAGCACTTACATAAAGCCCCCAGATTATACTTATGCCTATTTTAAAACTGAAAAAAACAGAGTTCAGAGAGATTAAATAACTTGCTCAGGCAAAAAAAACTAGTCAGCTGCAGAGCGATGAAGAAACCCATTTTGCCTAGTCTTCACCAAACAAGATGACTGCGTTAGCTTTATTCATATAAACTAACTTACAACACAGAGCTTTGGCCATAACCAACTTTGTACATACAGAAAATGCAGTCAGTAAGAACAATCAGGGGAACACTAAATATAAAGGCTGCCAACACCTAGCTGTGGTTTACATTTTTCTCCCTCTGTCAGGAAAAAGGCCAGATCTCTAGAAAAACGGGGCTTTGTGTTTCTATATATACAATTTTCACAAAGAATATGGAAAGGTAATATTCATTTTGTAATGCCTCTTTGTCTATAACATTTTCCTGTCTGGGGTGCTATTCCTATCAAATAAGACAATAAAAAGCAGACTGTGTAATGAAGAATCAGTCACCCAAGTGGTGATTCCAGACATCATACAGGTATGAAAAGAGCACTTAATCTGGACAGTTTGCCAACACTTAAATAAACATGTACAGTCATAAAACTGTACTGCTGTTTTTTCTTGCATGATAAAAATACGTCTAAAACCACTGATTAGATTGTTGATAGTTCATTTATAGAGAAAAAGCAAAGGAAAGAGTTGAAAAATCCTTTTTCAATTTTCTTGAAATCCTTTTCAGTTGAAAAATCCTTTTTCAGCTGCTCTGTCCTTGCTATCCATGTGGGGCAAACTCACTGGAAGACTAGGTGAAAAGAAAAGTTTATGAAACATTCTTTTCCCATAATAGTTTGAGAAATTAAAGCATATGTGTCTATTGAAGCCTATAGTCAGGTTTCCTAACCATGTAAAAGCTGTTATTCGTCAGCTTCCTTTATGTTACAAAATTATAGTTGTGTTTAAACTAATTTGTTTTAGAATATTTGGCTTTGAATACACATTATCTGATGAAAAAAACACCCTAAATCCTTAAAAGTTCTTGATAATCCCTTCTACATTTTCTTTCTTTCTTATTTTCCAAAAGAAGTAGTAAGATGGGACTTTCTGTCACCTTCCTGCCATCCAGCATCTCTGATCTCCGTGAGCAGAGGCAGAGTTCCAGGCCCTTATAGAAAAAGGGGACCACTACATATTTCTCCACCTCTTGCCGCTCCAGCTCCAAGAAAAGGAAGGTGCTCTCTGCTGATACAATGACCTGTTCCTTCTTCTCCTCAAAGGGGAAGAAAAAGATACGAGATCTTTCTGGGGAGGAAAAAGAAAACTCATTCTGTGAGGGGAAAGCTGCAAAAATGTAAGCCCTAAACACGAATTTTTAGGAAAAAAGATAGAATCCAAATTTGGATCTTTAATTGTAAGGACCATTGGACAAGTCTGAATTTAAAGCAATCAGGGGAATGAAGGGGCTCCAGGTGACTCTGTCAAAAGAGCTATTAATAAATGATGGGTTTCTCAGATACGGTACACAGAAACAAGAAGCTGCCTGCGGCTCATCTGCACACTGCTGAGAGCAAAGCATATTTGCACAGACCATTTTTGGCACTTAGGAACGGGAAAATCTGGGTTTGTGCTGAAAAATGAAATGTTTTGTTTCCAGATCAGCTGCTGATAGCACTCTGTTCCTAGCAGTAAGAAAAAGAGGTTTTAAATATTGACAATATTTCTTATGTTCTGCATGAGGAATAACTGGACGCACTCCTTTCTCTCCCTTTATCCTTTCCTACCTTGACTTCTGTTTTTCTTCACAATGTTTCTCTCCATCTAAACACAGGCAAAATTAATACTTCCTCAGTTGAAGCAATATTTATATCCAATACCTTCACTGATTTGGTTCACATTTGCAAATTGTCTATTCAGTTTTATCTCCTTGCTTTCATAACCCTCCGTTTCGTTTAATCTGTAGCACACAGGAGACCGGGAGGATTACAGGAAGAAAATGAGCTGCATAATGCAACCTGAGGAGGGTGTGGCAAAAGAGGACTTACTGGCAAATTGATCCAAAGGGATTATTTTAAAGTCATCTTTTCTAAAACTCGATTTTAATGGAATTAGACAGATGTCTGATACATATTTGATTTACCAACCTTTTAGAGACCCTTGCTTCCCTATGATGTCTCTGTGTTGGAAAGGATGCTGCAGCTGTGATATTTGTTTTATTTCAGGGTAAATTCCATAGGAAAGTAAGGTATTTTAAAGCTGTGCAAAAGACACCAAGAAATCAGAAAATTCTGACTATCACTTTATAAATATCCTCTTCCTTTTTTTTCTTTCCTTTTTATTCATCATTGCAGCCTACAGTTACAATATCTAAGGATGTGAAACGCTTTCTCTTGCATATGACATTGACATTTTATCAGATTTTATGTGTTTCTTTTAAATCTTCAGTAATCTTATTGACATAATTGCTCAGTATATTTTAATTGCCTTAGATTTCTTGGATGACATCTTTACTCTGGTGAAGACAGCAGCAAAACTATGATCTCTTAAGTTTCCATCTTTCTAAGTACTACTTCAATAATCTCACCGCTGATCTTACTCATCCATTGTCTTCTCAACTTCCCTCATGCTTTGCTTACAGCTATGAGATGAAGATCTCTGTGCCGCTGGATGATTCTCCATGAATACAGTTTGCTGAATTACACAAGGCAATGCTTCTGACATTGCAGTTGGTGTGGCCCCAAAGTTGCTATTGCCTTCATTAATTTTAGCATTACTTTAGATTCAGATATTTTTTTCCTGCAACATAATAAATTTTCCTAAAGTTGCCATTGATTTATACTTAAAACCAAGGAAAACTGTTTTAAGAGGATTTGTAGAAGGCTACCTAATTCCACCTATTACTAAACGAAGATAACAAATCCATGCCAATCAAACAGAGCTCAGCCTTGGGGCCGTTTTACACAGCAGTCCAGTCCAGGTAAGCATTTCACAAAGCGCTTAGCATTAAGCATTTCCAGTCTCACTGGGCTGGGGCTGCCCAGCAGAAACAGAAATGAACTGCAATTATTTCTGTGTTAAGTGTTCACTCAAAGTTTTGGTGGATTTGGGCCCAGGATTTACAACCAGGTAGGGGCCTTGCAGCCATTTCACACAAAGAAAAGAATCCATGCAACTCAGAGGAATATTTTTCTTTCTCTCTTTTACTCTTCTCTCTATATTTTTTTATACTGCTTGGCTAAACAATATGAGAGTTGTGGGGATAGAAGTGTTTCACAGAGAATGATGAGATTATTATGCAAAAGAAGAGACAAAATAAGTCTATTTATTTATTTAAATTTTACAGTGTTCCACTTTTTTACACAAGACTGAACTCAAGAGGCTTAACAAGTGGCTCATCCTAGAACAATGGCCTTAATTTACTTCACAAATGAGACACAGGAGCCCCAGAGGCAGAGAGAAAACACAAGATAGGCTGAGGGGAGGTTTCAGGGTAATTAGTTCTGCTTAATGTACTTTCAAATTTAGTGTGGGGTTCAGCTCTTCCAGTTCGCCTTAAAAAGGTAATGGGGCCCTTTTTAAGCTGCCAGAAAAGATTTGGCTCAGGTACTGAGGGGCCTCCAGTGCAAATTTACTTGTATTATTAGAAAAGCCATTTCCTTTTACGTGTGAGCCTAATGAAAGTACACTTAATTTGTAATTTTGTATAATTATAGATCTTGATGAGACAGATGAATGTGAATTCAGTATCAGCTAGTGAGTTCATCATTCCTTGTATCATCCATTTCTCAATTATCTCTAATGGTTGCCTTCAAGAGATTTATATCTTGTCATTTTCCTGGTAACGCACGTAACATAACCTAGCAGAATTGTACCAGTGATTTGTGCTAAGGAGACCAATTTCAGTGTCCCACACCAAGTTTCTGAAGGTTAGGCTTCTAAAATACTTCTAGATATCTTCAGATATTTCCAATGTAGATAAGATTTCCTTCCAGCTCATGGTATTCCCCTTGTTTGCTTTCCACTTCCAGAAGAACAGCCAGGTACTCCGGTGCTGATGTCTTCTCATCTCAAATTTCCATGTCCTTCCTTCCTTTGAAACCTCACTCAGGTACATGCTGGACCATAATCATACAGCCAGCTTTTTCTACACACACTTCTTTTTCCTACATTAGCACAATTTCTTAAATGTCCTGTGGGGTTTTCCAGTTCTCTGCTTTCTTTTTTTCTTTTCCTTTTATGACATCACAGATAGTTCAATGGCAAAGTGACCTCCACCCTGGGCTCTGGGCTGTATATCACTGGGGTCCTCTGCTCCTCTTGTTCATAGCAATCTTTCCTCACAGTCATGTTTTTTCATGATTTTTTTAACTGCATAACATACTCCCAATGCTTCTAAGAGAACTACAAAGCCTAAAAGTAAAAGCAAACATGAGGCACCCTGCGGTGGGCCTGCATGCTTTTCAGAATTTGTTGGTTCTGCAGAGAACTACCTGTATCTGAAAACAAAGGTGTTACATATAAAGACCAGTGGTTCCTCTTCTGGGAATCTCTCATTAGGAAAGAGGACATCTGAATCATTCATCTACAAATAAATTAAAAAAAAAATCCCAGTGTTTCTAATCTCCCTTTTATCCTTTTTGTGGCCATCTCCAGATATTCAGGGCAAGGATTCGTTTCCATTTTGAAGTATGGAAAAAGTAAGCCCACATATTATGGTGGGGTTTTGTGCTCATTCATCTTGCTGACTTTCATCTTGAAAGCTTTCAGGATTAACTGAGCATATTTTTTTATTTTTTTTCATGCTAAGGTGATGGAGGCAGCAGCCTTAGTAGAAACAAATCCTTTTCCATCAGAAGGAGAAGTGTTCATAATGCAGCTCTGTTTATCATCCTACAAAATAAGAAATATTGCAGCTGCTCTGTCTGCCGCTTTGAAATGTTCAGAACCATTTACGCTTTGTCATTACAAGGCCTACCATTATTTGCTTGACCAGGAGAGTATTTCAGTGCTCTCATGATAAATATTTTGCTTATGAGTATTGTTAATTTTGCAGTGTGTGACATAATTGAGTCCCCTTAAACATCCATAAATTGTCGGGCATTCCAGGTACCTATCAGCATCCTATCTTATTACGGAAATGTTTTCAGGTAGATTTTTTCCCCCCAAATTTAATAAATGTAGCTTTATGAAATACATGAATAAGCAATGTTTGGAGATATGCAGATTTGCGCAGGTTGGAATATTAAATAAATGTAAGGCAGATTCCATCTCGCAGTGCAAGGAAAGACATAGGTGACTTTCTATCACCTGCAGATCAATCCTTATTGTATTGCAAATGTCAAAGTAATTTTGTTCAGTTTTATGAGCAATAAAGTGGTTGCTCAAAACTACAAAAGGCTGGACAAAGATAAGGAGGGGACAGCGCCTTTTCCAAAACAGAACTACTTGATAGAACTAGCCTTGCCCTGTCTTTCTCAGAGAAACTATGGTTGACGTAAGAATAACCCTACACCAGAAGCCACAGTATCACTCTACACTTCCAGCAGCTGCTAGGAAATAAGGTCTCCTATTCTACATAAGAATGAAGCAGAAATGATAGTTTTCAGGCTCATAGGATAATAGGATTCCCCAAGGGCTCTCATAACTTAGCTTTATTGCTAAATGTAGTTTGTGATTGGATGTTATTTAGAGGAAGCTCTTATGTAAAGAAATTGTGAGCCGTTCAGTGCCTGACTACTGCGTACTGACCTGGGTGAGATCTTTCTCTTGCCAACGAATATGAACTGGCAAGTGGGTGAAAGCCTGTCATGCTCTCACCTGTCACTGCAGCCTGGTTTAGATGATTTCTAGCTTCAGATGTCTTCATTTAACAAAGCTTGTAGTACCACAAACACAGAAATGAGACATAATTTGGAGAGACAGAAGTGGCAAAGGAAACAGTATTGCTTAAAAAGAAATATGTGTGTTTACATAAATGATGAATTACCAGAAAAAAAATTTACAGGGAAAGAGTATGAATTTTGATGATGTTTTCATTACAAGGTAGAACATGGAAATATGGATTTAAATGTAGTTTTTGTAAAAATGTATTTACTGCAGTGTTTCTTAGCTTAGTAGTAATTCTTAGGTATACTTAACTGAAAATTGATCCTGGGAACAATTTTCAAAGAGAAAACTTGGGGTCAGGTCTTTGGCTACTACAGTTCCACAATTCTACTTTGGACAGCTGAGTCCAGCTCATTTCCTCCAGCACAGGATCTGCTCCACTCCTCTGTTACAATCCTGATGACTAAATAGAAGCAGAGATGGAAAAAATTCTCAAAGAATTGTGGAAAGAGGTGGTATAATTCTTGGGAATTGCTCAGACAATAACAGCAGTACACAAAACTAGAATGGGGAGCTGGATAAACAGTCAGCTTCTAAGTGATGTCTCAGTCCTGCAGTAAAAGTGCTACATATTTAAAGGAACCTGGAATGAGAAGTGATTTTTCTTAAACTGAGAGAAGTACCACTCAAGGTATAAGAAGATCAGCAGAACAAAGAGATTCCATGAATCACAATTTTCTCTGTTTTCATCTTTTCCGTTTTCCATTTATAGCATGAAAATATCAAGCATGCAGATAGCTTACCCATGTAATGTTTCATTTCACAGGTTTTTTGAGAGAAGGAAATAGAGGAAAAATACAATAATCACATCTTGCCTGTCATATCATAACCATATTGTAACCTGGAAGATTTAGAAAGCAGAGCAAAAAACTGAAATGTTTAGAAGATTGCAATGCATGGATGTGCATGTACAAAAGAAATTCTTGCCTAAGAAGTGATATTTCTCACTTTTCTTTGCTAAAATGTGGTGCAGGCAAGGGGATTTCTATGTAAAGCAGCAGCAATAATCTCTGTCCCCACAACTGCCACAAGGTTTTAGAGCCATTTGCATAGCAGGAATTTGCTATGCAATTCTGGATTTGCTGACCTGCCCATAGAGCTCATCATATGGATTTCAATAATTTTACATAGCTTTGTTTTAGCCTTATATGCACTGTTCTTGAGAGTACTGGCACACAGTAGCGGCTTAGAATATAATAAGGTGTTAGGTTTTGCTTGTTTCCATCCCTGCTGCAGTCGTTGGTGTGGATAATTACTGTATTCCTTTCTCTCTCTCCCTTTTCTTTCTAAGCCCATTGTTCCAACTTCTGGCAATGGAGGAAACGTTCAGGATGCCAGCGTCGCCTCCATTTTGCTGTTGCACTGCTCTGACTCTGTTTCCATGAGCTGCCTATTCCATCTCTCTGCTGCCCAGGGAAGACGGCCGGGAGCAGAGGGAGGGATGCAGGAACCACAGAAAATAGCCCTGGGGAGGAGGAACTTCCTTAGCTCATTTGGCCTCATTTTGTGGACAAGTCTCACTGCTACCAGTGGCTCAGGCTTCATGCTCTCCTGTAACTTTATACCTCAAATTTTACACCTTTCTCAGGTTAAGGCTGGGAAGACCATCTGAGCTGTCTTCAACTTCATTTCTTTAGTCAAGGATTTAGGGATGAAGAGAAAACCACCAATTTTGTTTGCATCAGCAGTCTCAATTAATAAATCCCATTGTGATATTGTACTCCTCTTTGCCTTGAAACACGCTGCTATGCCTTATTATTTTTTTCTTCTTTATTTATTCAGTGCTTGGTTTTTTCTCTTTCAGTATGTTAGCAGAAAGTGAAAAAAAACCCCACATTTGAAAACACAGTATAAAAAAGATCAGATACAAAAGTCATGTCTGGCATATGATGTCGTCACTATCCTGAAGTCAGCTTAAGTCTTTCTCCTGAAAGAGTGGGCTCTGGAGAAAGCCTTCAAGCCCTCATGCTACTTTTAACTTGCTTTAGCACTGATCTGACAAACTGTTCTGCTAGTGCTGAACTCACTATTATTGAATGATTGATTGGCAGACGTCTCCCTTCTGAGATAGTGTGGCGGCTGCTGAGCCGGTGCTCCTTCAACTGAAAAAGGACCAATGAATTTAGAGTTGCTTTGCTTTCCATAAAACCTCTTTATTCTCCAGCTCTTCTGACACTTCAGAAATACAAAGTCAAGTTTCCCATCTGCCTTTCCCTATTTGAAAGGATTGTTTTGTTGCATTTTGGCTGCACAAAGGATTGTAGTTCAAAAGTAGTACCAACTCTGTTAAATGAAAGATAGTTGTTGATCTACGTCCTTTGGCACTGGTGTAACAGCACAAAAGTTCACAAAGTGGTGAAGACTGGCATGGGAATGAGGGTGAAGTTGGGCTGAAGATAAATCTTTTACATCTCAAATCCCCAATGAGGCCCCGGCAGTGGAACAAAAGGAAGGTGTGAGTTTATCCCAACTGAAAGAAGGGCTTCATTTATAAAAACTGGATCTGCATTGATCTTTTTTGTGGGCTTGGGATAAAGCCTTGGTCTGCTTTCATCTCTTTTCTTCCACATTGCTATTGGCATAAACTGTAATGACCCCAAAGACATGAGATAGGAAGATCACCTATGGCACCGGGAAGATCTACTTCCCTTCTTGTGGAAAAACTACTGAAATGGATGACTGAGATCAGTGAATCCATAGAAACTTGCTTCAAGTCCATTTCCAGGAAGAGCCCCCCCTCAGATGACAGTTGCTGTATTTGTACCAAAATGATTAACACGTTTAGCAGTGAAGCACATATGAAAAGACAGCACCTGAGCTTTTCTGAGTTCAATCTAATAAAGACATTTAGCCCCTGTGTACCCCCTCCAGAAGTAAAGTATGCTAAAAGAACTTCTTTAGTGATGAGAATAATGACTTATGACTAGCACCTTTCATTTCAGAAGCTAGCAGCTACTGTTTAAAAGCACTTAAGTAAATATATATTACACTCGGATGTATTTAGATTTTACTAAAACAGAGCTACTGTCACAGTGATTAATTCACCTGTTATTTACATTAATAACAATAACAAATATTATTCTTCAGCTTCAGCATAGCCCATATTTAAATATTTTGAAAAGTTTGGCATATATTAACCCTTACACATCTCTGTAAGTCTGCAAGGTGTTGTCATCTGCCCCATGAAGAGTATGAATGACAAATAAAGTAAGTATTTCTTCCAAAGTTCCTCATTGAGATATCTGATACTTTCTAGCTTACTGTCCTTTGTCTTACCCATTACATTTTATTGATTATCTAGAAGCACCTAAAAAGTGAAGGTAAAAACTAAAACCCAAGATGTTTTATATGTGGCAGAATAAAAGGAAAAGTCCAAGTGAGATGGACTACAGCCAAACTGGAGCTTGGCATGTAAAAGAGGATTGTTGCTCTTCTGTCCCATGGCAATACTTTTATTTTCAAATATCTTTATCAGTTACAGCTCTGAGAAACAACACAGTGTGTGAAGGCAGGCTTATTAGTTCGTTAGCAGGGTTAATCATTGCATCAGTATGGTACCCTAGCCTCCTGTTGTTATCTACCCAAGAAAACTGGCTAATTCAGTTAGATGTGGATTTTTTTGTTTTATATTGGGATACAGTTTCTGCCTTTTACCTTATACTTGAGAATACTTATTTTAGACACCATTGGTAAAGAATGGAAAAGAATATACCATGTTGATTTATGTATTTAGTGCTATTAATGGTCTTCTCTGGAATCAGGAAGATATATCAGAACTGAAAGAAAGTTTAAAAAAATGCTTTATGCTGCCATGGTTTTGATAATTGAAAAACCCCACTATTTTTCTTTCAAATTTTTCCTTGAAAAAATCTGGATGGTTGTCTCCTTTTGAACTCCAGCTGCAGTTTGTTGTTCTCTGTTCACTTTCTGATTATATTTTTGTTTGCAAGTTTTCAAAGTAGGCCTTTTCTGCTTCCTTCCTCACATTTAATGGAAATAGACAATTCTTTTCAGTTTTATTCTCCCCTGGCTTTATTTCTCATCCATCTTCACAAAGGTACTTTACCCCCTGACACCCTAAGTGGACCTACATCAGGCTGAATGAATTGCAGTACCCTGCAATGAAGCCCATCAGTGTTATCAGACTGTAAATCTAATTTTTTTTCTTTCCTTTTATTTTTGTTTTTAAATCTTTTTCAAGAGAATGGATGGATTCTCACCTATCCCATTTCATTGTTGATCTCTGAGGTCCTAGACTCCTTTACAGTCTGCTGAGAAAAAAGCACACAGGCCCAAGAAACGTGATTAAAATGTTCAACCATATCAAAGATTTTGATATAAATATTTGCAAAAAAGCAGAGCTAGAAGATTGAAAGAGAAAAGCATATAACAGAAATGCCATAACTTTGAAACTATTTTTCAATAAAATATAACTATGGTTGAAGTTCATGTTGGAATGCCAAGGTGTTGTGATAAATGGAGGACTCAATTCTGTTTCACTTGCAGGAAAGGGAAACAAATTCTTCGCAATGCACTTTATTAAAATGCTGATTTTGACTTTTTACCTATGACAGAGCAATCTGTAAGAGAAAGTAATAAAGCAGTGAAGCTTTGAATTTTAATACCTCTCTTCCTGCTCTTCCTTCCCTTTGTATTTTTCTCCCCTTCCTTGGCTAGCGTAGGATTGGGGACTATGACTCAAGCACATACAAAATTAAAAGGCTTATACAAAATTAAAAGGCTTACCCTTGCCTGCTTCCTTATTTACCCATGTAACTATATACTTAAAAACCTTCAATAGTCCCAATAAGAGGTTATCTGAGAGTACTGATGGTGTGGCTATGTGACTCTTTTCTAGAAAATTGACTTAAGTTGATGCTCTTAGGTCATTGTATAGGAAATCAAATTTGAAATTGGTTTCAAATTAAACTCATACCACTTGGTGTAATTTCCTGATGCCTATTTCTTCTTAGTGGCTCATGTTTTGTATTACAGCTATAATGTCCTGCAGAAGTGCTATCTACTGGATTTAGAACAAAATGAATTAAGAAATATCTCATACGTTGTGTATTCAACAGGTTATTTAAACTGAAGGAATTGATTTTTTCCAGCTAAAGTGTCACGCTAAGACCAGCTGTAGGAAGACAGCTGGTGCAAAAAGAACAACCAAACAAAGCAATGAAAACCAACCTTGAAGGCTCTGGGCAAAAAATACTTCATTGATATGAATAGTGTTAAATTTTAAGATTCCTGTACTGAGATATCAGCACAGGAATAGAGTGTCAGAAGTAAACAAAGCAAAAGCTTGTGAAAGAGGAGCATCCCAGGATCTTATAGTCTCAGCTTAGCCAATAACTTGGTGTGTGACCTTGGATAATCACTTGTCTGATTAGATCTCAGGAAATCAGCTGGAAAACAAGTATAAAGGCTGGCCTCTCTGACAAGCTGCTTTGAACAATCTGAAATGTGCTCCTGTGACATCCCTTATTGACATGCATTTCTTTAGATAGAGCATTGCCTAATGTGTACATTGTGGGAGGAAGGGGAAGAATAACCAAACATGACAGATATAAAATGTACCTATATTCATTTACTGCATAAAAGGTTAGAGTTCCTATTCATTTAAGGTTAACAGCAGTACACAAGATAAGACAGAAAAGCATTGGTTGAAAATTAGATGGTTTTCCAATTTATTTTCTTCAAATCTTACAAAAAAATATAATCAGCTTTAAGTGGTAGTAACCGGTTCAAAATTTATTTGAATTTTATCCTAACCTGTACCTCCATGCTAAATGTTGTAGTCTGTATGTGGATCAGAACATATCTCAGATAGACACAACTAATGAATATGAATCCTCTGGCACGTAAAGCCTTACCCACTGTTTTACCCAACTCAACATAATCCCAACCCAATGCACACTCATCACTGACATCACAGTAATTAATCATCCTTATTATGAATGAAATATTAGTTTTTGAAAATAGTTAGGAAGATGGAAGAAGAGAAAGAGGCAAAGTCGATGCTATCACTGACTAGCTGCTAAAATGTGTTTCCAAAAACTTGGAAAAAAAAAATGTATCATTTCTGTAGGTAGGTATATGTAAGAGTTAAAAAATCCACAATATAAACTCTGTTCCTGGTGACTCCTTAAACATTGGTGCTTTACTTTGTTAAGCTCTGCTTCTTGGAGCAAGCGTATGTATGCAACTTGGCAGTTGCTAAGGTAACAATCATTTGGGGGAAACAGGAGAGTAAAATAGACTTATAAAACCTACATAAAATTGACATTAAACGGCAATGGCTTCCCTAGGCTTACAGTAACTCCCGATATGTTCATGAATATACATATCTAACACAAATGTTTCCATTTCCCAGGATTTACCTAATTATGTTTCCATTTTGAAGGTGAATGGCAGTGACACTTGTATTTGTTTAAAAAAAAAAGATATGGGTTAATAAAGGAAATGTACTCTTGTCTAAAACCATCGCCAGTTAGTGCTTTAACACACGAAATGTTTACACCCATCCCCTGCCACTTTTTCTTCCCCAAAGGGACATTCCCCAGCACAGCTTCAGGGGATACTGCAGGACCTGTCACCTGCTGTTCCCACCTTTGAGCCTGTCCGTGCTCTGGGGCACAGGATGCACTAAGAGCCCTGACGGTCATCTCTCCTTCTCCCAGCTCTTTTCATCACACCCAACACGTATCACTGTCATAACTGGCTTGGATTTTTTTATGCTGCTTTCTTTCTGTAATCCCATGAGTTTCCCTAGCAGTGGGAGCCCCAGATAATTTGAGTGCAAGTGGATACTGGCATCCATGATATTTGAGATAAGGCACGTGGATTCCTACTGCACCCCATGTTGCCTTTCAAGCCTAAGTTTTATGAAAAAATATAGGCTGGTTTAACTAATGAAGATATTATGAAGCTGCTTTAGCTAGTAATAGGCTGTATAAGGATGCTTCTTTTATTTTTAATAAATTTTAACTATTTTGACAAAACAGAATGGAAAATTGAAGAAAGTCATGCATGTGAGTTTCTTGTTTAGGGGCTAACCATCTTCCCTCTGGGAGCCATCTGACTCTTCCAGTAGATGTTATATAGTAAGTCTCACCAGCCTTGGAGGATGCCTCACTGATGTCAGGAAATCATTCATTCACCTAGGAAATTTCTTCTTTGTCCAAGGCATGCATCACTTTTTTGGTACGTGTGTAGACATGCAGCGTTCTTAGATGATGATGACTGAGAGCTGAACATCTTTATTACATACGTGAGTAAAACAGCAAATGTTTTACAGAAAGAAAGAGAGAAAGGAAAAGGGCATCTCCTCTGGAGCAGTTGCTAACACTTTCTAGCAGGAAATAACTCATCACAGCCAAAGCGTTTGGGGTGACTGTTCAGCATTGGCTTAAGGGCTCAGTCATTTTCTGATAGGAAAGCAGAAAACAGGGGTGATCACAGCCACATAAAAAATCAAAATCAGATAGAAGCACAGATATTGGCAGTATGCAAATCAAGAAAACAACAAAGCACTCCAAAACTGAATAAAACTCTCCGCCTTTCAAAAGTAAACACATACAAAGGCCTAGATTCCTCTAACTAGAGTCACTTAAGCATTGAGTTTTGTGTCAATGATCAAGGAAAAGATATGAATAAAACCCAGGGTGACTCCTCTAACAAACACCCACCACCCAGGGAACGAATCCAAGGTGTTAACACAACTCAACAAGATGCATCAGGATAGGCGTGATAAGTTCAAGTAATAATGTTCACTGAGTGCTCTCAGCAGCCCTCGGACTTTAAGCTGAAATCTGGTCATAATTTTCATACTGGTGAAAGATAACTTGCATTGCTGTATGCATTTCATTTTTAGGAAAAACACAGGGAAAATGCAGGTCTTCAGGCCAAACACTTCCCAGATGTAAGATTGTACTTGCCCATAATAAGAAGGATTACATTAGTTCAGATATATTTTGTAAAAGTCTTTTAACCTGTTTGTCTACCTGCAGGGTAGCAAAAAAACCCCAAGCACTAAAACAAATGAACAAGACAACTTTCAGCATAGAAAGATGGTCATAGCTAAATAAAACCTCTCTGAATCCAACTTGTACCCTGAATATCTCAGGGGAACCAAGTTGTGTCTAGTGTTGTCAATCTTGATTCCCTGACTGCCTGTCTGTGACTCTCAAATAGTGATTTCTAAAATGTTAGCCCCACTGGCAGGCTCTGCTAAGGCTCCCAGGGAGCCGAGTAAGTGGCTCCACTCTGTTTTCAGCAAAGAGTTGTGCCCTGTGGCATGTGCCCAGCGCATGGGAGGAGATCATGGCAGGGAGGGAAAAGGGGGCACCCGCTCTGTCCAAGGAAGGAGACGGCAAAACTCCACTTTCTTTAGTGTTTCCTCCCTCAGGCAATCAGAGCAGCAGCGATGTGGTTTCTGGAGAGAGAGGCATTAACAGTCCCAGTTAGCAGACACCCAGCACGTTGCCAGAGGGAAGAGGCAGTTTGGAGATGCAGCTGGGAAAGATCCCTCTCATGCTCTTTTTGTCCAAGTTCATGTTTTTTATCCTCACAGCCCAGAAAGGTTTGGCTGCTTCTTGTGTTGACATGAATGCGAATGAGGCATCTGCCTCACGAAAACATGAGGGCCATTGGCACAAAAAAAGCTTTCTTCCTAAATTGGTATTTCCTCCGCTGAGAGCGTTTTTTGCCTTTACTAGCTAGCATGCTCAGTGTCCTCTGTAAGGCTTTTCCTATTAAGGGGAGAAAATCCAGGGTAGTGCATGAAACACTTGATTTCACACTTCACAGTGGCGCTCTCTCCCTGGGAATTTACAGCTGCTCCTCGTGACAGGCACCAGGCATAAAGTGCATGTGTGTGTGTGCACAGGGCAAAATATTCCAGTCTGCAATATGTTGATGAGTTTATAACTGCACAGTAAATCTCAGAGCAGACAAAAGCTGCCATTCATTACTCCTATTTTATCTATAATTTTCTTCATTACATTTTAATATCATTCCTGTCTATGAAAAGAAAAATTATGGGCACCATTCAAGTACTTTCTTACCATCAGCAGAAGGGGAAATCTAGGACACAAGCCCATGCTCCAGAAGGATTTGCCTGTATGAGTTAACATGTGTGGAAAAGAAGAAAACCCACCTACTCAAAAGTAACTGATATTAAACAAAAGTCAGCTGACACCAAAATCTGCAAGACCAACTTGATAGTCCAAGAAAACTGGCAGCAGGAGTCAGACATTGCAGCAAGCCTGGGACACTAAGTCCTCATCATACTTTCCTGTTTCGCTACAGGATATGCCCAGACAGTTCCTCGTCCTCTTAATGATCTCTGAGTCACTGTAATCAAATCCAAATATCTCATTATAACATCACTTGGAGAAGGCTAGTGTATCCAAACCCATCTTCAGATGTGAATCTCTTTAAGCTAAATAAATGTGTTTCAGTGAAGTGTGTGCTAGGAGTCTTGGGTAGGTCTCTCACAACTTGCCTACTACTGATAATCTTTTCAAATCTGAAGCTACTATTTTGCAATAGCTTGGCCAAGGTAAGAAGATTCTTATGGCATGAGAGTGATTGTCACTGTAATCTAAACATGTGCCAGATTTTACTTGTAGGACAAATGGGGGAGTGGCAAGAAGAGAGTCACACAGTACCACAGTTGTTTACAGTATAGTTTACATAACTGGCAAAACTTTTCCTGAGGTTTTACAGTGGCATCTTGCAAGAAACATCTACTAGCTGTATTCTAATTTACTTGAAATCTCT
Organism: Limnodromus scolopaceus; assembly: GCA_028565335.1. NCBI lineage: Eukaryota > Metazoa > Chordata > Aves > Charadriiformes > Scolopacidae > Limnodromus > Limnodromus scolopaceus. Next base: position 9,127,148 of record JAOXNO010000002.1, on the reverse strand, counting down.
CTATTGACTTAAATGGAGTTTTTCTTCCATGAGGCAAGGAGAAATGGGTGTCCTTCTGAAGGAAAAGATAGATTTGTCTCCTAGCCAGGAATAAGAAACGTGACTGCTTGCACATACAGAGTCAGGGGAAGCAAAGGGTTAGCTGTAGTGAAGGTCCTCAGGGCTGCTGTGGATCCTTTCATCAGAACTGGTTTTTACACCACCATTTGACAGCTTGTGGAAAAATTTGGTGGTGGAAAAATGGACCCTTATGATACCTCTGATAGGAGCAAAGGTATAGAAAGAAATGGACCCTGTGCTAAATTGGACTTGAACCTCTGGCAAGCCAGTCTGGCCCTCCTGAAATTATTGAATTCACTAATGGGATCCTTCGCTGTGAGGAAGGAGATAAATATCCAGACCATTTATCACAATCAGATTATTAAACATTTAAAAGTGACATTAAAAGGGATGATACTCAGAATAATGTGCATACCAGAACTGGCAGCCCAAAAGCACATTAGCAGACCAAATTGCTAAGCCCTGAATCTAGAGGTGCTAACTAATCACAGTGTGCTGGGCTGGGTGTCTGGTGAAAATGAACATCATTTGCCTGAGGCCTTGGTGCTGTAGTTTGACTGTTCAACACTACAGTAAAAGCAGTCAAACAGAAAAAGTAAACCAATATTCAGGAGAGCTCTGCGCAAAAGCTTAGATCCCTGACACAATCACTTTGTTGTGGTATCATCTTTATTTTTAGCATATTTTGATAGAGGAGGCTTTTTCTTTTTGTCTCAGCCTGATGACAGTTAATTAAATAAACATTTCCCTGGATCCTGATGCATATTTTATGTGATGAACTGGTTCAAAGAAAAAACCTGTTTGAACTTAAGTGTGTAGATGGGTGTGGGGGGTAGGAGCCCTTACATAAATAATCAAATCATTTTATGAATCATCATTTAGTGTTTTTCATCACCTCCTTGCATGACTCTGATATTCCTTCTCTAGAAGTCCGTTCTGTTTGCTTTGTTAAATTGACATATGAACAAATCAATCTGTCTGCTACTGAGAAAAAAAGAAAGAGAAAGAGAGAGGAGAAATTCCTTCTGGAGTGCACGAAGAAGATTTGTTCCTTTTTTCTGGATATTCAGTTAATCCCTGAAGGGCCATTCATTAGGTTTTGATGTTGGATTTTGGAACAGAAAACTAATTGGAAGCACCAAATGCTGTATGAACCTACTTGTCCTGACCTCAAAAGGGAAATCAAACATATTCTTAGAAATAAATATAAGAAGACAAACTCATTGCACCTCTGAGGATAACCACCCACATATTCTATGGAGGTCTGTTGGATAATTAAAGAACAGCAGGAGGCTGAAGGTGATCTGGAGCCTTTCTCACCCCTCTGTGACCTGAAGCCTAAAGAAGAGAGTAAATGTGGCAGGAACAAGCAGGAAGAGGTTTTTTGTAATTGTCTTCCCCTGTGTTTATCTTCATGAAGGACTAGAACACCCCCTGCCTAATTGACTACCAGTAACCCTGGGCTACTACATTAAAAAGCAGGAAAGAAAATGTTATTCCAAGTAACGACACAATTGCAGTTATGTCACTTTTAGACTACTTCCCAGAGAAACGCCAGTGTTAACACTTTATACGGCGGGTCACAGAGAACAGAGTGGGGTTTTTTTCTGACTAGGATAGCAGCTCATGAGGGTGGATCACACTTTCCTGGACAGCAGTGACTTTTCTCCTTTGCAGAAAATTTTGATTCATGTTCTACCATTTTAAATAACTTTTAGTGTACACTACACTTCAATACCATGGCAGGTAGCAAAGGAACGTTTGTGTAACAAAAATAGCCAAATACAATGGATTTCAATGATGAGGTAAATGATTCTTTCAAAGACTCTAAGATTTTAAGCATAGGATAAACCTCAGTCAGTTCTGGAAAATTTAGGTCACCAAACTTCACACAGTGACTTCTGTAATGAGCCTAATAACTTAAGGATAAACTAAAGCATCTACTTTAGAGAAAGTCCAATCTTAGTGCTGAGAGAAAATTTACTACATCACTTGGAAAGTTCTGCAATTACAATTATCCTCATTATAAAAATGTGTTCCTCCTCATTATTTTAGGAGCTGTTGTTGAAAGCTTAATGGTTCACACTCATTTATATGAGAAAAAATAAACAGTTTATGATGAAGCATGGAACTACAGTATAAAATTCTTAAAAATTAGTTCAATTTTAATGAGGCTGCAGAAAGAATAAGTTATGTGTTCATTTTTGTTCTGGCTAGAAGCTGAAATGCAGCTGTAAGGGCTGTTCCAAACCAAGAAGACAGGTATAGCTGAATTCTCACACAAAACCCTGCCCTCTCGGGAGATGATCAAATTTTTATTAAGACCTTTGAATCTTTCTGTTGAAATCCTTAGGCTATGGGCAGATGCAAAACAATCTACTTTCAAACAAAGGTATCTAACCTTGGGGGGCTTATTTCACTTGAAACACAGCTGCTTTTAATTTTTTAAGTTGATCAAAACCTATGCATTTGAAATCTACCTTGGGCTTTTGAGTTCACGTACAGAAGCTCTTAGAAATGCAAGTATGGCTCCATGTTATTCTTCTACAGGATGGTGGCAGGAAAAGGTTACAAAATCCAGGACAACCCCTGAATTTTCACTCAATATCCATTCAGTTTTCATATAAGCCTTTGTAAAATGCCAATATTTACCTGGAGCAAACAATTTTCCACAATGTCAAAAATGAAAAAGGAACTGTAACTTACAACTGAAACAAAACAAAATGGTTTTCATGACACTAGATTAAAAAAAAAATAAAAAAAAAGTGATTGAGACTAAGCCAACATTTTGTTTCAGTGCTTCACTTCATATAAATAAATCTGTGCCAGAGGAATAAGATAGCTTAGCATCACTGGAAGCTGAACAGATGCTCATTTCTTTATGATTCTCAGCCCATCTCTGTGGTACCTAGATTCCAAATTGATACTAAAAACTGCTACTTACAGCTCCTCCTTGTCACTTTGAATTGCACCCCAGACAAAATCTGCTTTGACCTTCATGATGCCCATGTACTACTAGTAAAAATAAACAAAACATATCTGTTTTCCTACAGTGAAAGCGAACAAGAGGAGCTCTAAAAAGAAGGAGTCTCCTTTTGTCTGTATGTATACAGATACATACAGTCACTCATATGCCAGCCCTCATTGATTTTCTGGTAACCTAAGTCTTCACTATAAGGCACAGCAGCTCAGAGAAGAAACAGGTACACTTCCATTGCATGTGTGACATGTAGATTTGTTAATCGTGTAATCCATCTAAGCAGCAAGATGGAAAGATGTAACAAGTTCTAGCCATACCTACATTATTTCCCTAGGGAGAACCCTTTCTTCAATTATACTATCCACTTCCCAAGGCAGCTTTGTAGTTGCAGTAAAGTTTCTTTGATTAATATGTGAAAATATATTCTTCCAGTTTTCTTAGATCATTAGTAATTGCTGCTTTGTGGCATATGCTTCCAACTGAGATTTTCACAGGGACAATTAAACTTCAGTATCATCCCCTCTCTTCTAAGTTGCTGAAATAACCATCTATTTAAGATCTGCAGTATAAGGAAAATGTCACAAGTACTTTGGAGCTCTTAGCAGAGCAGGGCACTGACTTATAGATGTATTTCTGTGCTCCTGGATTTTTTCAAACAGCCTCTTGTAGTCCCGGGAAGAAAAGTGGGACAGATGTTTAAGAGTAGCAGAGAATCTGCAAATCCTACAATTTATTCCTTTAGAACAAGTGTGTCATATGTGCAAGATTTAGTTTGAATTCTTGCAGCTGACCTTGGGCATTTCTTCCTTACAAACACCTCCATAAGATGAGATACTGATTAATGTAAACCAATTTTTAAATTTACTCAGATTTCAAATCAAAAAGGACAAAGCATCAAATCGCCCTTGAACGGGTAGGACTTGGGGCACATAGCAGTGCTGCCCCAACATTATAATGACAAAAAAAACCCAAACACCAAACCTAAAACCAGAAACCTTTGCAACAAATTTAACTTTGTTACCAATTTGGCCAATATTTTTCTTCATTTTCATTTGCTATATAAAATACGATCAAGCAGTGAGCTCACAATAGACTGGGTTCAGTCATCGAAAAACATGGTTGTCATTTATGGTTTTTCTTCTTTCCCTGTTCTTGGACAGGCAGGGATTCCTCTCAGCATTCCCTTTCCTCCTAAAATGCTGAGCCAAGAAATAAAAACATATTCAAGAATATTTTTTTATAGACAGAAATCAAAACTATGCTTCAAATTGAAACCTAGTACATAATATATCAATCATATAAGATGGACAAACAGGTTCACAGTTTGAAATTTTTTGTTACAGTGGAAACTAAGGCTCCATTTAAAGGTTCTACTTCAGGATTCAAGGAAAAATATTTGGGAAATCTTTTTTTCTGATGTATCTTGATAAAATTAAAGTATGTATATATTAAATAGTGTTCCTAATTTGAAGACAGCAACTCACTTGCAGAGCAATCTGAAGATTTCCTTAAAGCATTTGATATAAGTTATAGCTCAGCAAAGGTCAGCTTTTGCTTTAAGACTATTGAGAAGGTTAATTTGACTAGATGAATTCAGACTTCACTCTGAAACTCGGTTGACATTTTTAGATGAAAAGTGAGTGATGGTAGTAAGGGAAAAAATCAGTCTAAGCTCCTGTTCAGTCACCAGGGGAATCAGAAACTTTTCTATTGTATGGAAGAGTCAACATTAAAACCCCAAACTTCTCAATTATTACTTCCATATGGAAGTTGGATTCTGGAGCTTAACAGCTTCAAAGTTTTTTCACACTGTAACAAAAGTAATTTATACATTTCTGCCATGCCCATTATCTTGGGACCTCACAGAAGTTGATTTTTCATGTTACACTCCCCATCCTGGTGTAGCTTCAGCAGTCGGTTGGGAGCAAGACGGAAGGCTAGGATGGGATGGGGAGAGTGTGTCTTTCCAGGACAGGAAGGAAGGAAGGCAGGAACCCAGCTAACTGTGGAAAGGAGCTGCTGGGCTCCGGTGCAATGAATGGGACTCAAAGAGTGGGTAACAGTCCTTGCTCACTGAACTGATGGTTAGAAATGAAGGACAGAGAAACAAGGACCTACAATTTTAAGGACTGACGTGAGAGTAGAAAATAAATTTTGGAAATAATCTATATTTGGAGGAAACAAGAGGCATATATATGTGTGTGCACACATGCACGTATACACAAACACCCACACATACATACATGTAAAGGGACTCAACTAAAAATTCCTGAAAAACGCTCACATTTTTTACAAGACAAATATGAATGTTTAAGTTGCCATTTTCACCTACAGCGTACAACCCGCTTTTGTAGCACTGAGCAATTTTTAATCAGGCACGCTGCCACTTCAGCAGATGGGTAAGAGTGCAGCCATGCCAGTGAGCCAGCCTGTCCCTGAAGTTTGAGTCTCCCTCGCCAGCTCCTCATCCCAAAATGCTTGAGCAGCATTCGTTGTTTTGCTTCTGTGGCTAGCGGGGATGTGTCACTGCCTGAATTTGGAGCACGGATTAACTTTTAAAAATTCCCAATCAGCATAATAAAATATCTATTCTGGGAAGTAAATCCACCAGGGTTTGGATTTTCTGCCAGAGTGAAACAGGAGAATAAGCTAAATGCAGTGTTATGTGCTGCCGTTGATCTGCCAGGGGGGATCACACCTTCGTTAGGAAGCAGCAGGAATTTTGGAGTAAGGGGAAGGGGCACAGTACGGGACTGACACAACTGCTGCTTCTCCAGCCCCTCTTGGGCCTGGACCGAGGTGTCCCAAAGACTCTGGGATCTCACCCAGGACCCAACAACCTCCTGAAGATTTCCTTGGCTTTTTCTACAGAGAAGCAGTACGACTTTTCACTATGTACATTTTTCTCAGCTCTGCCTTACTGTGAAACAGAGACTTTACACAAGTTCTACTCCATATAAAAACAAGATACAAAAGTTGTCTTTAAATTCATTATTATTTAATTCTTTCCAAATAGCCAAAAGGAATACCAATAGCTGCAGGTGCAAAGACTGAAATTCTGGAGATTACAGAACTCCAGCAGGCTTTGTTTTTTTCTGATAATGCTGTATCAAAGAACAATAGTTAAACATGTTATAAATTGCTCCCACTGCTTTGACTTCTATTTAGGGCATAGTTTTCTACTGTGTAAATTCTCATCTGCAAGTGGTTAACAAAGCCACAGGTAAGATGTTTGAGCTGAAGACCAGTTGTGTTTCGTAAAGTGCTGATGTGTACAGCTTTGAAAGTGTTTACCTTAATAAGAGTGAAAAGAAAATATTCAGAACAGTACATGCACTCTACATTTAAAGCAATTTAATTAATATTGATTTAACACTGATCGTCCCTTGCAAAATATGGTCACTTACCACTTTTTTACTGTCAAGGATGTATATGCTGCAAAACGTTTACATACATGTGTATGCATGCACATTAAACTATGAATAAAATATATATATACATACACCTTTAGTCTCATATTAATATGCTAATAAATTTAGAAACACAATTTGGACCTGCATATGTCATAATTTACCCATAAGTGGACTAGCTGGACAAAAGCAGCTAACAATTTTCCTTCAATCTTGCCTGTAATTAAGTAGGAAGAAAACTGAAGTGGCTGAAAGTTCACGCTAGAAGACTGACGTGATGTCAGGTTTCATAAGTAATAAGATATGGAAAATGTCAAATTATTGCTGAGGGAGAAAATGTCAAGGATGCACTTAAAATTAGACTTCTAATGTAAGAGTCCCAGTGAACAAGATGATGCAGAAGAAAGATTATGACCAATGTCCAAATGCTGGCCGTCAGGACATTGCGATGTCTCAGACTCAAGAGCACAGATCTGTTTCACTTCTTCATTGACACCTAGAAAATATTTCATTTCTGTGTCTTTTCCTAGCTATTTCCACAAAGAACTCAGCTTCTTTATCAGGCTTAAACCTGGATACGATATAACTCCTTCGAAATGCTTTCCTTCAGCTTTTCAGATGTTTGGCCTTAATTGGCATAGCTCTAATGGAGTCAGTAGAACTACACCCTTTTACTCCAGCTGAGGATTTGTCCCTCTTCTGTGTTGTGTTTTTTGTTTGGGTTTTTTTTTTTAAAAAAACGCCCTCTCAGAAGAACTTTTGAATATGAAAGTGCATCATTTACTAAACTAACACATTCTGAAATTACATGTCATGCCAAGAAACACTTAAAGGCTCACAGGACTGGCATGCCCCAGTTTAGGGAAGTCTTCAATAAGGTAGGGCATACTGCAGTCAACCCCCTCAATCCTCTGTGATCAAAGTACTTGAAAGCGAGTAGGCAGCTTTTATCAGTAAATGCTTGGTTTTAAATCATAACAGCTATTCAGGTTTCCTTGTCCTTGTTTGTAAATTGCCTACTTTTTTCCCCAAATGCTCCAGACATCTACCAAGGGAAAAACTCTAAAACTTTATGGTGCATTTGAGTGGATGATTAATCAATCTTTGAACTTATATCTTGAGAGCTGCACAGCCACAGAAGCTAGCTGTTAGCATTAAAGTACGCAGCAGCCCATCATTCAGTACACATTTCTTCTCTCCCCCCTCCCCAGTCCCTGTTAGGACTTCTGTTGCCATATTGCTAGTAAATTCTTTACACAAAATAATGCTATTTTTATGTTTTAGAGCTATATCATCTATTGAACAGTCTTTAAAAAACCTCCATGGGCACTTGTTTTCAAAATGGGGATTTTTCACTTTTTTTACAATGCTGTATCCAGCTGAATTTCTGAAGTGGAAGTCAGAAGTGAAGTTTTCTGACAAAAGGCTAATACCAGTAAACACAGAACCAGGATTTCCCTGAGCTGCAGAGGGACAGTCCCTAAATTTTTAATTCTGCCTTGTCAAGTACATATTATTTTTGTGTAACTGTTATTGTACACTTTTTCTGTACAGTAAAAGAGGAGGGTGGACCTCAGTGAAGTCTCAAGAATCCCACAACAGGTGAGATTCAGGTGTTTTGCATCCTGAAAGGTCTACACACGTGTATTGTTTTTATCCTCATTTTCAAGAGCCACACCCATCTGTTTTAAAACTCAACATTTTAATTTTGTGATGCTTATTCATCTTAAAACTAGATATATTAGCACTGTATCTGAACATAAGCAGTGACAGTGGTGATATATAACACTAACTCTTCTCTGAATGTTGTTTAAGTAATTTGGAATTATGTTTTGGGAGGCTTTGTAACAGAAAGAAGAGAAACAATAACTGTTTTAGAGAAAGGGCTATATAATGAAGAGTAAGGCACTCCTAAGTATTTTGTTGCAAGACAGATGTCTTTGTTACAGCTGAATCTTCAATGTCCTTAGAGAGAAAGAAAATCCTCAGAATGCTTGTGTAATCTCAGAATATTCCATTTTAGACAAGATTAACATCAGCTGGCCATTAAATATTAATATATCTGCATTGAAATGGCTGGTATTTGCACTTGAAATCCATGTTTTATTATGATTTCAATATTCTATAATAATTTTCTTAATGTAGATTTCAGTGTTGCAAACTTCAGTGCAGCCTCATCTATTTTTCATTTGGGATAAAACAGTTTATAACTACATCTTTGTCTTCCCTACCTAATATAATTTGAAAGAGATATTTATCAGTAGATAAAAATATTATTTCATTTTTTACATCAACTCAAGATTGAATTATCTATATTAATGTAAATTTCCTAGAGAAAGCAGGTGTACTGGTGTGATACTCAGTAGGAGATAATTTGCTTTTTATTAGAAGAATGCCTGGCTACCAGAGGGTCACTTTTACTTTTAAATGTATTTTATTATTTAATTGACTTTCCAAAGATATAGAAAAGCAAAAAAAACCCACCCACCTGGTAACATGGAAAAAATTATATATGTCAGGCAATTAATTTTTTCCCTAGCATAAAAATAGGAAATTCAAAACATAAATCCACAAAGAAAATTAACTTTATGCCAGATCCCTGGGTGAAGCCTTCTTATTCAGAATAGCAATTCAGCTGTTACTTACCTTTTACACTGGGTAAAATCTTACATTTAGCACTAAATACCTGTTTGGTAGACACTTTTCTGTATTAAAATGGATTTAATGTGCTGCTGAACTGGTCCTCAAAGCTTTGACCAAGCATGAGCAGCTACTTATGAGCCTCCATTGAAGCAACTCATGTGCTGCTGTATCAAATCACCAAACAGCCCGTGCATGGAGGAACGCATGAGGAAGAGCAGCAGGGAGCAGAGGGACTATTGCAGCATTAGAAGGATGTGAAACATCTGTACCACAAAACTACAAACTTTAAGTAGAGCCATTTTACCAAGAGAGATGAGAGGACAGAGTCTCCCCGCACCTGCTGACTCTGTGTATCTGATACAATTAGCAGGAGCAAGAAAAGTCTTTTTGTTGCTTGCCTGGGAAATACGTCTTCTCTATACATAGCTGAATTGTCTCTGACCTTTTTCTAGGCCTTTAGGTAACGAGCTGAGCAAATAATGTTTTGTAGCCAATGCTTTGATCTTCTGCAGTCAGATGATTTTGGTTAGATCAGACTCAGAAAGTCATCTTATTACAAGTCTTCAACTTACATCATGTAAAAAATACATCATCTGAAATACATATTACATACATACAAAAGCTGGACCAAAGTGTGGTTCGTCAAAAGAAATAATGAGATGTTTAATTGGACACATATGTGTCACCAGTTAAACACCACATGATAGTCCATAGGCTTCTTTGTCTTGCTTTAACATTAGTGCTTGTAAATCTATTGTAAATCTATGAACCAGATGTGCTGAGAGAGTCAGTTTAATAAGTTTGGTACGACAAAGTTGGAAGGCTATTTTACATTTTCTAGAATTCTGAATTATATTTATTTTTCAATAGTTTGGACCAAAAAGCCTAAAGCGTACACGTTTTCACCAATACACATAATTAGACTCCAGATCTTTTTACCTTTATCTAAACTAGATACTTGCATTCTATTTATAACTTTCAAGTTATTAATCTTCTATTGTCTCTTTATCTTACTGTAGTCAATTCTTTGCTGCTTTGGAATATATGACTGATCCGTGTGAGGTTTTTTCCTTTGCTTGGAATTATTGGCTTCATTTATCCCTATCATGTCCACTACCTCTCCTGTTATGAGGTCTGACATTAAGAGATTGTGGTAACTGAAAAATATAGCAGAAAAGCAAAAAGAAAGAAAGAAAGAAATCTGATTTCACTGTAGTTTAATCTAGAGTTTTCACTGTAAGATAAAACCCAGATATTTCTAAGTATAACTGGCAACCTTCCTTGTTCTGTGAGTGTTATATTTTATTGCTTATCTTTGGATTGTCAGGAACTGCTGCTGTTTTTGTCTTAGGTTCCTGTGGCTCTAGTGGACCTAATCCACATTAAGATGATGAGACACTAAGCCAAGGAGATACACTGAAAGCAAAGAGCAGCTTTGACTATTTGACCTTCTTACCATCTTGCAGACCACTGTATAGTTTTTCCTTATCTCATTACAGATTCTTTCTTATTAACAGTCTCCTTAACTCTCCATATTTCACAGGCTTCTAGTGCTATGGATTTTAAAGAAATCACAAGATCCCACAATTTACTAATAAAGTATTTACATGCCAAGGATGCCAGCCAAACTGCTGGAGAAGGCACCACTCAACGTCTGCTCAATCCTGTTGAGAGGATGCGAGAAAAATACAGGTTATGAATAGAGCTTTAGTGGAGTGCCTTATAGGGATTAATTTCACTAGAAAAAGATTACACCAGCTGTTAGCATTTCTTTCTAACAACAATCCTTTTTTGCTGTAAGATTTGAGGGTGTTATTTCTCCCCTTACTTGGATGAAAATGCCCAGGAACGGTTTTTCTTGGGCTATGTTCCAGCCCTTGCATACCTAAAGCAGAGCTAATCTCACCTGTTGAGAAGTTAAATGTCTGGTCTAACTAATTGCCTGCTGTCATGCTTCCTGAGGGCATGCAATCCGCTTGTCTCAGGTACTAAGCTGTCACTGTAGCCACCTCACCTGTACCACTGACCACATGAATAGCTGTGGCAAAGGGTGACACTTGCACTTGTTTTGGGCAAGGTCACTTAGGTGCTAGACTTTCATATAGCTAAAGGACATGCATTTCCCTGCTGCTGCTGACCACTGGTACGTGTACAACCTGGCAATTGTACCCAGGATCAGTATTTTTGGTGCTTATCTGCAATATAAATAACTAATATTTGAAATCAACAATCACGGTAGTGGCAGTGATCCTGCTTAATGCAGAGGTAGCCAGTGCACAGTGCCACCATGGAAAACAGAGCATTAAGCTTCAAGAAGTCCTTGGAAAATTTTGATCCCTCTGCTGCAACCAGAGACTGGGATTACACTCTGATTCTTCTGTTCTCCTTTCACTGGACGTACACTCTTTTCTGTGCTGCCTTTGGAAATGTATTGTCAAATATTTTTTTTTCCTTTTTTCTCTCTCCTAAACATTCCAGTCATCAAAAGCAGAATACAGAACATGAGCTGCTGCGTCACTGATCAAAGAAAGCCAAAATAACTTAGATCAGAATTTGATCCATAGGTGTATGTAGGTAAAATATGGATTGGTGTCAGCAGCTTAAAAGGAATGATAATTAGAGAGTGTTTGAACATCCAGGTGGCAATGATAGGTGTTTACTTATTTATTTTCAGCATGGCACTTTTGTCTAACAAGAAGAGAGGTTTACATGGCCTGATAACTGGAGAGAGAAGTGGGATTGTCAAGGCAAAAAAAAAAAAAAAAGAGAAGCAGGGGCCTTTTGATAAGAGTGTATCTAAAGGAATCATTTTAATTTCAACTTTTCATTGTATTTTATCAATATTACAGAAATAGCACTCATGGAGATATAAAGCCCCAAAATTATAAATCCATCTTTATGACATCTTAAGTTGTTTAAGATTCACTCAGGCTTTTCCCAAAACATTTTATTAATCTCCAATGTTCCCTGATTGATGTGCATCTTTGAAGTCCATCTCTTCTCAAATAGCTTCACTGTAACTGTATCCTTCTGTTTTGCTACAAACTCTTCCATACCAGCTGCTCCTGCTCAAACCCTTCATGGATCTGTTACAGGGAGATGGAATTGTTGTGCATGCTAATTTTGCATTATTGTCAACAACAAATCCATCATAAGATGAACTGGTAGAATATTATTCAGAAAATATGCTCCTTGATTAATTTCCCTATTTTGCATTTTACTAATGGAAATTGTCTTCTGCTGTGCTTAACAAAAGAGCTCTTTAATGGATCCAAGACTAGACCAAACCTCAGCATGTTCATCTCATTCAGATTTCAATGCAGTTAAATTATTTTGAACTCACTCTGAATTTAGTTCACTGTTCTTTAAATATTTATTAAACTACTTGGATGCAGCAGTGAAATTCAGCAAGTAATAACATATTTGTAAAAACTTTTTGCTGCTAACCCGTTAGCTCACATATAACAAATGTCCAACACAGAATAAGAACCATGTGAGAGGCATCAGAGATTTCTTCTGTTCTCTGTGAGCCACAGATGTTATTCCACATCCTAGAACATGGAAAGAATGTGAATGCAACTCTGCATGTCATTGTTTATGGGTATGAATTGTCTACTGAGAGTTAAACATAAACAGACTCAACTCAAAACATTCCAAGATTTTCTTCTGCTATGTGAAGTCTACTTCCTAATGTGATATTTAATTTTAATACAGGCAAAATCTCATACAGAGCTGTTTATTTCTAGGTTATGTATACTAGTCCAGTGTTTCTTTACCTGCTACCATCTTAAACTTCAATGAAGCCCCCCAATTTACAACAGGATCTTAGCCCAAATAAGCAGCATTTCCAGAGAGAGAGTGCTAAAAGGTATGTTTTCATTTGTTCACAGAAAACTAGCTTTCATCCAGAAATAATTTAGTTTGGTTTACCACCTTTCTGCTCAGCTTTCCTCACTGTATGCCACAGATCCAGACATATGAAAAAAAATAGATTCAGATATATTGATTTTCCTTCTGATGGCTGTCTGTCATCACACAGGTGTGGGAATCTCCTGCAGAGGCAAATGATTGAGTTTGCTGACAACTTCATGCTGTAGTTTTATTTTCTACTTTTATTTTTATTTTATTTTCTCGCAAGCCATGCCAGCTTAACCTGAAGGCGAGAAGAAAAGCTAGTGAAATGTAAAATGTGAAAGTAATTAATTTGGCCTCTGACCAGGCACATAACCTTTGCTGTCTCTATGCTAGTTTGTGTTACACTACTTACCTGTGCCTTCCAGTCCCAGAAATCTTCTGGAAACTGAAAGGACCACTGGTATGAGTGAGCTACTCTCCAGCATGAGGAAAAAGAAAACAACCTGTCCTTACAGGAGGAAGGGCTTATTAACAGCATTGGGTTGTTACTCTGTCTGCACTAGTTTGAAACAGGTAGAAAGGAAATTGTATATTCGGCACACATCTAACCCAGGGACATATTGCTAGTAGCTTTTCCAAAAAGCGTTACTGCTCAAATAAAGCTGATCTATGAGCCTCCCAGCTCAGAGAGTTTTACAATGCAGTCAGCATTTTCTCCTTTGTTCCCTTGATTGAGCAGTCATAGATTTAAAACTGAGAGATTTAACCACACAGCATGAGAAGGAACACAAAACATATGATTTAGCTATCCAGAGCAGAGCTATACATCCCATTGCAAACCATGGAAGTCAAAAGGCAAAGACTTTGAGGATCACATCCCAGGTAAGCTATGGGAGTGTGGGAGAAGGCAGCAATGACTGGCAATAATTGCTCTCAGGCAAAGGGTCTGGGTATCACAATAAAACCTTACCCACGCCAACAGCATCCTGACAACCAGAGAGATACCGGATGGCTACGCTGCTTCCCTTGCCATGGTTAGTACACGACAGCACTGGTGAAACAGTGACATGAATTAACCACAGTGCCAAATGGATCGATCTAATCCTGTTGTTAATCAGATGTGACTTGAGGTGGAGCAAATTTGTGGCACTGATGCTAAGGGCTGGCCCAGAGGGTATAAAGCGATAATTCCACATCCCAGTGGTGCTCAGAAAGCCAAGTTCTGAAATAGATGCTGACAATAAAACAGCAATTTCTTTTTGCCTTAGCAGAAATTAATCTAATTTCAAGTGCCTATAGTTGTAGTCTCTGCAGAAGACTGACAGATTAGAATAGATTGGAACCAGCCAGGAAAGTTCTTTGTAATTCATAACAGCATAGACACAGTGATCTGGTTTTAAAAATAAAAATCAATCTGAACTCTTGCTTGGAAACGAAAGGGAAACCATTCTGAGTACTGAATCAATTAGACTGGCAGCTTTTAACTGCCAGTTTATGAGATTTAAATTGAATATTCCAACTCAAGTCACAAGTGAAAATGAGTGCAGGGGCTTTAATCACTAGGTGTTCTCCTCACTAGAAGTGTGATACACAGAAGTGGTGCCCAGGACTGCACTCCTCTTTGGTGCTTCATATCAGCACTGAAGTGTCCTCGTGGACACCCCGGGAGACAGGAGTGAGAATTTCAAGCCAGGCTGATCAAATACAGACAGCATATCTTGAAGGCACAACCACAGTACTATCTCCACTGCTAGGCTGATATAAATTTTTTGTCTTTTCTTTTGTCTTTTTTTTTTTAATCTGTATGTTGTTTTTTGGTTTGGGTTTTTTTTTCCTTTTTAGCTGTCTTTAATTTTTAATCTCTCTCAATCCTTCAAACTAGGAGAAAAAAATGTTCCCTGTGAAGATACTGGAGACTCTACTTCTCCCTCTCAGATCAATAAAAAAGACTAACTTTTGCTTTTTTATCAGTCTCTATTTCTCTACTTGAGAAATGTCCTATGTTACGGTCTCTCTGTGTGATTTGCTGCACATGCCCTTTCCCCGTGACATTGCTCTAAACCTATCCCTGCCCCTTTCTGCTCCAGGGAGTCATTAGATGCCAAACCCATCAAGTGCAGATCACTGGCAGTTTCCTAGACAAACACAAATCAGAGAGCGCCCCTGTGCTTTAACAGCTGAATGCCTTTCTGTGTCCAACATTTGGAAATACGTGACAGCTGGGGACAAACTCCTGCCCATTGGAGTAATGCTGCTGAGGGGATGCCAAACCCAGAAGCTCCGTACAGAAGAGGATTGTTCTGCATCTTCGTGCAGAGACATGGCTTTGGTGTCACGTTTGCTTCATCACAGTGCCTCCCCAAGGTGGAATTTGAATGAAGGTTTCTAACAGTTTTGCTGTGTAGTGGCTGGCCTAGAACGCTGATACAATCCTGTTTCTCCTTGACATAGGATTTTTATATAGGCCTGTGAGTTTGGATTCAAAAGCTGCAATTATTTATTTGGCTTCACTAAGGGTAAATCGTGTCTGACAAATTTGGTGGCCTTCTACAACGGCGTTACAGCATTGGTGCATAAGAGAAGAGCAATTGACATCATCTGCCTGGACCTGTGCAAAGTGTTTGACGCTTTCCCGCACCACATCCTTGTCTCTAAATAGGAGAGACATGGATTTGTTGGACTGACCACTCAGTGGATAAGGAATTGGCTGGAGGGCCGTGCTCAAAGAGTTGCAGTCAACAGTTCAATGTTCAAGTGGTGAGTAGTGATGAGCGGTGTTCCTCAGGGGTCAGTATTGTGAACAGTACTATTTAACATCTTTGTTGATGACATGGACAGTGGGATTGAATGAACCCTCAGGAAGTTGGCCGATAACACCAAGCTGTGTGGCGCAGTCAATGCACTGGAGGGAAGGCATGGCATGGCATCCAGAGGGACCTTGAGAGGTGGGCCCATGTGAACCTCATGAAGTTTAACAAGGCCAGGTACAAGGTCCCATACCTGGGTTGGGACAATCCCAACCATAAATCCAGGCTGGGCAGAGAATGGATTGAGAGCAGCCCTGAGGAAAAGGACTTGGGCGTGTTGGTGGATGAGAAGCTTAACATGAGATGGCAATGTGTGTTTGCAGCCCAGAAAGCCAACCATCTCCTGGGCTGCATCAAAAGAAACACGGCCAGCAGATCAAGGGAGGTGATTCTGTCCCTCTACTTTGATCTGCTAAGATCCCACCTGGAGTACTGCATCCAGCTCTGGGTCCTCCAATGTAAGAAGGACATGAACCTGTTGGATTGAGTCCACATGAGGTGTATGAAGATGATAAGAGGGATGGAGCACCACTACTATGAAGACAGGCTGAGAGAGCTGGGGTTGTTCAGCCTGGAGAAGAGAAGGTTCCAGGGAGAAATGAAAAAGCATAGCTCACATTTTAGAAGGTATGTCTGGATGTCATTTAAAGACACTGTGGTTTAAAATGGACCAGATTAATTTCTGGAGACCTATGTGGAGGATAAAGGATCTGATAAGCTCCCTGTGAAGACTGAGCACAGACGAAGAAATCTGCTACCCTGGGAGTGTGGCAGGATGGGTCATTGTTGTCAGAGATGAAAACTGTGAGATGGGAGCCAGATGCAGAAGTAGTACATTGAACAGAAACAGGCAAGGCCTATAGGTTGACTACAAAAGCCAGAAACCATAAATCAGGTGTTGCTGCTCATGAGGTAGGCCCCTCTACTGTTATGAAGAAACAATGGCTTTAATAGTGAAGAAGCTGATATTCTTGTCATTGAGCTAGTTAGCTGCAATGCTTCTTCCACATCCTTTGTTTTCCATAGAAGTCTCCTTCATGAGAACTGTGATATCTGATGAGATCTATGGATTAACATAGAGAGTAACTGGCACTAAACTGTCTTCAATGAATTCAGCATCCTGGGGCTGAAAAATATTTATGCAACAGTTGGAGACTGGGAGCACTACTTCTTTCCATCACTGTGCAGAAAATTTAAGAGATGTTGACTACTAAAAAATCTTTGAAGACAAATATTTACCATAGCTGTTACCTCTTTTCTAACATTACAGCCAGCATAAAGAAATCTGTCAATGGCTTAGACATACTGCAATCTCTATTTACGTAGCCAGCTAAAATAGCAATCTTAGCAGGGTAAGGAAAATTTCTCCTATATGAGGAAGGGCTAAGAAGATTAAGACTTTTCAATTTGGAGTAGAGATAAGTGAGGAAGACATGATAGAGGTCTATAAAATCAATGGAGCAATGAAAAAGTGCAGAGAGGACAATTATTCATTTTTCTCCTAATGCAAGGATTAAGGGGAATTAAATGAAATGAACAGATGACAGATTTTAGAAAGCATAAGAAAAAAAATCTTCACACAAAATGCAATTAGAACTGTGGAGCTCATTACCACAGGATGCTGGAGATGTTAAAAGTTTATGTGAGTTCAAAAAGTAACTGCAAAACATACTGGAAGAAAAAATCCACTGAGATTTCTCTCCACGGAGGCACTCTTAGATTTAAACTGCAAGACTCTTCAGATTTAAGCTGTGTCTCAAGATTCAAGCTGCAATTCACAGGAGGTTTGGAGGCCATACCTTGGAAATATCACTGTGCCTTAGATGTCCACTGCTTTCTACTGTAGTAGGTACGATATCTTGCCTTGACATATTTTCAAGCTGGCCTGGTGCAATGATCTTATATTATTATTAATAGATTTGCAGCCACAGAAATCTGAAAAGCTGGGACAAGATCATGGATACTTAGCTGAAACCAAAGCCACTGTGACTACTGTTGCCTGTGGGATTAAAGCTTGCACAGGAACACCTATCTCTAGTAAATACATGCTTTTAGGTAAGAGCCACAGCAATGCTGTGGTTACCAACTTGGACATCTTCCTTTTTTCCATCTGGAAAGTTGGAACTGTTTTCATTTTAGCTTTTCTAATTTTTCAACAAAGTGATCCGAAGATGGAAAATGAACTTCAATGACTTGAATACTAGAAAAGGGGGTTAAAAATGGCACATGAGTTTGACTTGAGTGAGACAGAGAACATGCTGAAGAACTACAATACTTACCAAAGAATTTACCCTACCAGAGTTAAAGCCACTACGTTTTTAAGTGCAAGTTGAGAGGAGTGTCTGGGTGACAGGAAAGCTCACATGGATCACAAAATCACAGAATGATGTGGAGTTGGAAAGGACCTCTGGAGATCATCTAGTACAACCCCCCTGCCAAAACAGGTCCATCTAGAGCAGTTTGCACAGGAGCTTGTCCAGGCAGGTTTTGAATGTCTCCAGAGACATGGAGACTCCACCATGTCACCGGGCAGCCTATTCCAGTGCTCTGCCACCCTCAAAGTAAAGAAGTTCCTCCTCATGTTTACATGGATCTTCCTATGTTCAAGTTTGTGCCCGCTACCTCTTGTCCTGTCACTGGGCACCACTGAAAAAAACTGACCCTATCTTCTTGACACCCACCCTTTAAGTATTTGTAGGCATTGATCAGATCCCCCCTCAGTCTTCTCTTCTCCAGACCAAGAAGACCCAAGTCCCTCAGCCTTTCCTCATAAGAGAGATGCTCCAGGCCCCTCATCATCTTTGTATCCCTCTGTTGTACCCATGTAGAAACCTGATAGACAGTTATACTATAATGCAGTCAACTTGAGAAGATCCAGTATTTAGAATGGCAAATACGGGCTTAATGTGATTCGATTGTTCAACAAATTGCACTGGCATGAAAAAGGTTATGTCCTTTTCAGCCTGCTTTAGCTCAGCTTCAGGTAAAGCCTCAGCTTCCAACATTCTCAGATTTTCTCCCTTTGACATACATTTTGACAAGGAACATTGAAAATTAGAAAATTAGAACCAGAATCAGTTTAAATCTAATACAACAGAAATTCTCAGCTTCCAGTAATACTCTCTTTGTAGAAAAAGTGGGGATAACTCAGAAATATGACAGTTATGGTATATCAAAACTGTCTGAGTCTTCCTTCTACTTATTCTATCCTCTGTCTATTTTTACTCCTGATTTACACCAGTACACCTGAAAAGATAATGTACGTTTTTAGGATTGATAATTTACAAGGCAGGGTCTACAGGGAGAATACTCATATGTGTGTTTGATGTGGTTTCCAGAGTGGCTGTGGCAGCATGTACAATAGCACAGTAATCTTTCTGCCACCTCTGTTAGACAGAAACATTTTGCTATATTTAACTGCACGTGCCCAGTGTGCAGTTTTAATAAGAAGCAAAAGACATTTAGGTGCTTCTTTTATTTTGATTAACAAAATTGCCAGGAAGTTCATGCCAAAACATTCACAGCAGCAATTTTAGCCATCAGTCAGGTCTCCCAGTAAACATCCAGCAATCATTTTCAAATAAAAAAAAAAAAACGAGGGGGGGGGGAAGGGAGGGGACATGCTGGGAGGGGATAGGTGGCAAATGGATCAGGACCTGGATTATTAATGAGTAATTAAATAAAGATTAAAGGTGTATTAACCTAGAGTCTGGTCATGGAAATTTAGCTGTCAGATGATGTGAGGCTGGCTGTTTTGCGGGAATCTGATGAATGCAGGCTCATGGGAAGCTGTCACAATGATGAAACAAGCCCAGCCTCAGCTAATGGATTTATCTATTTCTACCTGGCAGATTATAATAGGACCTGGAGTCATCCTGCTGATCAGTGGGTATCTGCAGAAAGCTCATCATACAAAGAGTGTCATTAGGATTGAAGGAGAATATTTTTTGGAGCTAGATACACAGAGACGTCATCACTTAAAGAAAAGCAGAGAGGGAAGGTTGCATGTTGAGGTATAACTTGTAACAGGTTGTCAAACCATCTGCAAAGGAGTAGCTGAAATAGCTGATGTGTTGCTGTTGCCCGTTCATGAAGAATTCCCACCAGAGATTCCTTCCCTTCCCATTTCTCTGGAGAGCTAACAGTGCTGTAGATCTAGTGTTGCATATATTTGTTTGAATGTGTAGACATTTTGATAAAGGAGAGGCTGAAATAATCAGTGAAAAACCTCCAGCTGAAATACTGGAGGAGTCAGTCAACTTTTCCAATTTGCTGAAGATAGGTGCTAATAGAACTGACTTGGAAAGCTTGAGACAGTATCATTAAGTGGTTGACTGCAATAAAAGACAAGACGACAGCACACGCAATATCTCTATTATTCGTGTGTGAAACTAAGCCCTCTTATATACAAGCAATTATACTGGAACTCAGGGTTGTTCCTGAACACAAACACAAATCAACTTCACTTTCATTGCTCGAGAGCAAAGTTGTCAGTGCTGCAGAAAGGTGCTGAAGGCACATCCATGCCATCTATATGTTATGTCTCCTATCTCCACCAAGTGAAATAAAATAAGGAAACTCAGCTGACTCCATAACAGGACATGAACCCATACAGTGGAGGAAATGCTGGCCAGTGAGCGCTTATTCCTATGCCACATCTACACTCAGGCCTCACGGTGAGGATTGTCTGTAGTGTCTTGACATCAACTTGGCTTGAGCCAGTCTCATTTTATGTGGTCCACAGGACTGACCATATTTGTCCCAGATATCTGTCAAAGTCACACTGTTCAAATACCAATAAAATTTGCCAAAGCCAATAAATTTCATTTATTTTTCATCATTCTATGAATACTGGAGAGCAAAAAGAACCTTTTGTTCCTCTCCCAATCAGTTTTGGATTGCTCCTTGCATGACAGTAGCAGCCATCAGCACAAAAACAATGGCCAACAGAGCTCAAACACATTAAGTGTCTTTTTTTGATTTTTAATAATAAAAAAATTAACAACCTGGAAGCTGCTTGGAAAAAAAAAAACCAAAAAACAAAAACCCAAACCCTAACCTCACTCAAAAGTCAGTATTTTCAAACACGGATTTTGCATGTATAAAAGGGAAAAGTCTGACAAAAAGATCAGTTTTGCTAAAAAATAAAAAAGTTATTAAATCAGTGCTTTAGTGTAGAAAATTAATTACCATGACACTATTAGGAAAAAAAGCACCAGAAAAAGCAATTCCTCTTTCCAAGATATTTCAACATAAATAAGCAAAGTACATAGTGTACAAAGGAATAATATTATTCCTATTTTTCCAACCAGAAAATTCAAATTGAAGTACAGCTAAAGCGAAATTATTAAGTACACATAATATGAAAGAAGCCTATAACAAAGCAATTTTTATGCAAAATACCTAAATATGATTCACTTTTTCTTTCTGTAGTATATTTATGCTCATACCATCCAGTCAAGAAATAAAATGTCCAAACAATAAATGGAAGGCATTTGATTCAGATACTAACAGCAACAGGGGTTAAGGGCAGGATATTCAGAAACTGCTAAGTAAACCGAACTGATATTTTTAATGTGAAAATGAAATTACAAGCAATTTGGAAGCTCCAATCTATCTGCAGTGGCCACTGAATCTGTATTAATGTCGGAACACAGTGTTGTGTTCCATGAGCCTTTCATTCAGTGACAAAAGATAAGAGGTTCTTTAAAGTTGGACCCCTGGGATACAAATGACACAAGGCATATAGACACGCAGCTGGTGCTCTGAGTGGGAAAACCTTGTTAGAAAGCAGAAGGGCAAAAAAAAAATTGTGTCAAGGAACAACTCCTGATCTCTGTCAGTGAAGGTCTGCAAAGGCAGTGAGACTCAGATACTTCCACATGTTCTTCAGACAAGTACTTGGACAGAAGATCAACTTCTTGTCCTCAAACTTGCTTCTCATTTAAAGTGCAAAATACCAGTGATTTATTAAGTGGGCAAACAATAAACAGTTTTAAGAGCAATACTGTATTTCTCATCTTTCTCCTCTGAGCACATAATGATACATGCTCTTTCACGCACTTTTCTGTACTTGCAATACAGCATCACTTATAAAAGCAGCTTTTAGTAGATAGGACATTTAATGATATCTCATTTGTCCACTGGCTAGCATCCTTTAGAACAAAAATTTAGGATCTTAGTGCTCATGTGGGATCTGAGCCAAAATTTGTTATTAAATTCTGTGGGTATTGGATCAAGAGGCTCTAGAAAGTAATAGGAATAAATGGGATCTCCTGAATAACCTTTAATATGCCTTTTAAAATAATATTTCTTGGGCTTTACCGTTTTACGTACACATCTCTGGCTTTGGATCAAATCCTAGCTAGCGTAAAACAGCCTCACACCACCCAGCGCACACAGTAGAGCTATAAAAGCTGACAGCAAGCCTGGAACTGGCCCACTGCAAATAAGTCAATAGATTTACCTGCTTGTGTATTGCACTACTAGTTCCTGTTACTGCTTTGTAAAGTGCTTTGGGAAATTAAGAGAGTAGTAGGAGCTACTTTAAATTAGATTCCAGTCTAATACAACCTGACCTGTATTTAATGGTAAAAGGACTTCTACTCTTGAAATGCTGAGAATAATTTTGTATAAACTAGTCACAGTAAGGTAATTCAGATGACTCTACACCACCCTGTTCATATGGGAAAATATATTGCTGGCATATTGTTTTTCTCTCCTTCTAATTATCATTAATGCTCATTAATAAGTGTATGTTAATTCAATCTCATTGTTACTCCATAATGTGTAGTTAAAAATTACAATAATGAATTTCAACTTCTCCATCCGAATATAATAAAATGGTGATTGATATTCCCCAGGGCTGGGATGGAATGTGATTCAGGATAATCTAAAATAGTTGTAAGTGAAAAGTTTGACATCCATCAGTTACTGAAACTGACAAAATAAGTGCAAGGTGTGATTAGCAATGTGGTGAAGCAAATAGGTCACTGCTCCCGGCTCAAATTATAAGTACCATGGCCACCGTGACTTGGTCAAAATTGATTGGCTGCATATGATCTAGTTGTGCCCTCACTTTCCCTTGTTCAATTCTTGTGTCTCTATTACTTTGGAAATCTGCCCATGTGTAATGCGTACTTCTGTGTGAAATGAAAAAAGGGAATGAAACCTCCCACTTCATTAAATAAAAATTATTCTTCCATGGGCCCAGGTAGAATGTGCATAGTTAACAAAACAGAACAGAAATTTAGCATAGTTCAGAGACATCCAATATCATGTCAATGTGCTAACAATCAAAACTTTCAGGCCTATCCCAGTTGCAAGTTCCTGTCATAGATGTCATCCACCCTCTCATGTATCCCAGTATCCTGGAAAAGGCTCATATGCAATGACACACAGATGGACACAAGAAACGGCCTTGGTGAGAAATCATCAGTCAGATGTCCATGTGAGGCTATGACAGCCTCTGGTTCTGAGGAACCATGAGAGGTGGGCCAAAACCACATCGCTGAGCCCTCTTCTAGCATCAGATTTTCTAGAACAAATCTGAAGCTTGTTTGCCAGAGGACATGCAACAGGCTGAGCACCCAAGAACATATAATGCTTTTATAAAAATGCACATTTTCTGTTATATCTCCAGTACTGCCAAAATGATATTTTTCCAAAGGAACAGAAGGAGCTACAGAAGTGGGAGCTCTTGATCTCGCTCTGTAAATAATCCATACAAATTCATGCCCCAAAATTGTTACTTTACATAAATCCAATTTATACAAACATGTTACTCTAGTCACATGCTGCTGTGGCTGCTGCAATCAAAGGAGTTATATAGATGGAGAACAGGTATAAACCCAGGATGAATCCCACCCTGACTAGCTGCCCTCTCACACTGCACTGTACACCTTCATCCATGTTCAGGTTCCATAAACTGAGAAATTTTAGGTAAGATTAGCAGAAGAGATGGCACAGGAACCCACCTTTCATTGAAAAATTAGTTTTATAGATGCAAATAGATCTTTAAAATGAAAATGTACACAGAGTTTAATCTCTCAGTTTCAAATGTTGAAAATTGAACTCCTCCGTATCATTTAAATAAAAAAAACCCCATCACCTAGAAACCAACACACACACCCCCACCCTCCCCCCCAAGCCCAAGAAATGACTGTTAAAGCCAAGGTACATGAAGACAAGATCACAGGATTGCCTTAGTACCATAGAAAGGGGATCTGACTCTGGCCCTCAGTCTTTCCATCCCTCATTTGCCCAAGTATAAAATGAGAAAACCTCTTTAAGAACAACTTTTCTGTAACAAAGCATTTCACAGGTGCTCAGGTGATACGGGGCTGTGTCATGAAGAAGTGCAAGGTATGAAGTACCTACAGTGTGTGCATGTGAAAATACCACAAAGCTGATAAACACTGCTCTCTGCATTTCTGTTCGTTTGGAATCAAAACTTTCCTTCTCTCTCTCTCTCTCTCTATACCTGCACACACAAAATGAAAAAAGGTTACTGCTGTCTTGGATCCCCCAACAGTGTTGCTTATCTGAATAATAAAGAGGTGAATTTAGCGAGGGTGTAAGCATGTAAGTATTCCTATCACCTGACAGCTCCCAAAACCACACTTCTCTTTATTTTGCAGCACTCCCTAAACCAGATGAAGGCAGGCAGTGCAGACTTCACCCACCCTGTCCCATCGCAATCTGAAGAGAATCTGGGCAAGCAGACACAAAGCTCTATTCGAAGGCGACAGATAGGTGAAATGCCCCCCTTTTTTTTTTTAACCCTAAACACTGAGTAGTTCTAAAACTTCTTCACTTACAAGTCACTCAGAGGCAATACGCAAAACGTGCTTGTGTGCTACAGCGCAGAGACCTTGGACTTGCTGAGGGAATGGCATTGCTCCGTAACCAGCGGTGTACTTGAGGCCTATTTACTTATGGATTTTACTCCTGCGTCGCCGTACCCTTACTTGCGTCACCGATGAGACTTCATCCAGGAAGTAAGAAGTGTCATGGACCAACACCGATGTAAACTGACTGCCCAAAGCCCACTCGCTCTCAGGCAATCCATGAACAGCAAAGAGAAGCCTGTGTCTTCCTTGCCTCTGACGGTGCACGGAAAGGGACCCCCCTTCTTACCCAGGGAAGAAGGCTACTATTTTAGCATTATCTACTTTCTAGAACAAGCAAACAAATGATGATTGAAAAGTAGGTTATTGGTTTTTTCGAATTGATAGGATATATACTTAGAACACTTTGCTTTATATAAAAGCAAACAAACCAAATCCCCCTCTGCTCTTTTTTTTTTTTTTTTGCAGTGGTGGGTATTTGCAGTGAACTGGAAAGCTGTTGGAGCAGGAGAGGTGTTACTTACTTGAATTCTAGAGCACTGTATTTGCTAACTAAGTGAAAAAGTAGGGGAAGTTTCACATGTTATCTCAGAACACGTGAAAGTAAATCGATGCAAAAGGGGGAAAGAGGACTATCACATTGTGCAATCATAAAGCAAACTCAGAGGTGACAACTGAAGGTACAAGTTTATGAAAAAATCATAGTTTTCTACCGAAATATTTATTATTAATTTATACTGAAAAAAATGCACAGCATAGAGGTTGGGGTTTTGTTTGTGTGTTTGTTTTTTCCTGAAAAAAATAAATACAAAACTTGTTCAATTATTTTGGCATAAATTGCCTTCTGTTGGTTTTAAAAAGTGAAAAGAATATATTTTTTTGCTTTCATTCACTGAAAAAAATGCCTTCCTATCCATCAACAGGAGACACAAAGGAACGAAAGGCTTATAAGGGTATGAAGTGTGTATCCAAAATACTTGTTAAAAAAGTAAATCAGCATGCCTCTAAATGTTAACACCACGTCCATAATCTCTATTAAGAAGCATAATCACACCGAATGAGTTGCTTTCCTGCCTTAGGTCTGCATGGGCTTCCAGAAACCAAAAAGCTCTGAAGTCTCCTATCTGAGCAGCCTCGCCACTGCCCATACACATCCTATCCAAAGCTGGCACCACACCAAAACAAGAAGGGAGAGGAAACCACGTGTGCAGTACATGGTGCCACTGGCAACTTTGAAAGAGTCCTTGGGATCATGCAATAGGCACATGCAGAGAAGAACAGCTTGTTTGGTATTCTGACTCACAAACTGCTCTCAAAATGCTCAGGGATTTTGCCCCTGAGCATTAGGAAGGTTCCAAAACTCTTTTCCACTGAAATTTCTTCTCAGGAGAGAATAAATAGAGACTGAAGTAATTCAGGGAAATGGATTTTCAGTGTTGAATCTTTTATTATCTAAACCTGACAAGGGAAAAGCAAGAACTTGGCCTTAGTGCTCTCATCAAGAATTCCTGTTAAGATGTCAAAGAAAAAGAATTTATTTTCTTTTCTTTGTTGTCATAGGATTGATACCAATGCTCTGAGGAGGTGTTGTGTGGATGAACAATGAGGTTAAAGATATTTAGGAATATTATATCAAGAGTGTTACAGGACCCAAAGAGAAAAACTTCATTGATAGAGGAGAAATGGAAGATTTACATGCTTTGAAGCAAGAGCACATCAAAGCTCACTGTATTCGATCATCACTTTATGCAGCTACCTATCACCCATCAAACACAGGTACAGACACAAAGCAGGTTCGATCATAGTTTCCCTGGGTAAGGTCAGTCACTGACCCCAAATGATTTGTCACAAAGGAAAGTTATTTGTTTACCTCCAAGTAAAAGCAATTTACAAAAGTGTGAAATTTATCCCCACATTTGAATATATATATTAAAAAAAGGCAGAAATATTTGGCTGGTTTTGTGAATGATATGTCACCCCAGTTGAGTTTAAATGCAATGCAAGCCAATAGCCAGCACTAAAGAAAATTGAAATGTGATTGAAAAAAATCCAGAAAAAATAATGTCTGTAGTACATCCTCCAGCCAAGGGGATTCTGCTTCATCATTCGAATGGCACATGGAAAATACAGATTTGATCTGTGTAAGAATATGACTGCAAAGAATGCAAACAGAAGGTCAGAAGAAATTTCAACAATATATATTTTCAATCACTCACTATATCTTTCTGTGGTATCCAGTAACAAAGTCTGCACGAGTTTACCTAGTGATCTTGCTCGAGCTTGATTTCTTGAGCATAAGAGTAACTGGAAGATGCAGTCCAGGGGCACTTCTGGATAACCTTTACCGTCAGATAGTCCACAGGCTCAGACCAAACCCATTCTGAATTGCATCTCCCTGAGATTCCTGTCACATGGACATCAGGTCTTCAACACCAATTGATTTACATTATGAAACCACTCATATTGGTCCACACAGCTTGCCAATGTATACATACCCAGAGAGACACAAAATCATTCATGTACATCTGACCTGCAAAGATCACTGGATTTAAGGAAACATTACTTCCCAGTTAGAGACAAGTTAAAAGTTGCTCTTGACAGAGTAATGGGGAAGAGATTTTGCAAGAGAAAGCTTCAAACCCTCTACTCCGATTTTGCTAACACTAGATGTTTCTGGAACTAAAAATTTATTTTGATCATGTAAGTTCACTATCATGTCTTAATTATATTTAGGAGGCAACGATTCAGTAACCTACTCAAATAGATTTACCTCCTGCCTGCAAGGCTCAACTCTTAATGACATAAATAGAAAAAAGCTGAGCTGCACTCTACTTGAATATTTTGACTTGCATTTTGGTGTGTGGGAAGATTTTAACTAAGCAGATGCTAATGTAGTAAATAATGAAAACAAAAGTGAAACATTAATTATGCCCCGGTAATTAAATAAATACACTACAAAGAGAAAACAGATAAGCAGGAAAAGGTTTTCAAGAATAAAGAGTTATTTTAAAAACAAAAGATACCAGAAGCTAGAAGTCTGCATCAGAATACAGGTCCAAATTCTTAAAGTTTGCCCTGGTCTGAAAGGAAGGACTTTTTTATATGGGAATTCAGTGTTGCTCAATGGAATATGCCCTGTGGAATATAATGCCTGTTCATTAGTTTTATACCAGATTCATTTCTATGCCTTTTAGAAGAAGTATTTATTTAATTAGTACATGTTACTGGCTACAAATGAGAAATTAATGTACTATAAAATGTAATAAAATAGGTTATCTAGTTAAAGACTTAAAAAAACAATGGAATTTGGAATGCAAAAGACCAAAAGGAAACCACTAGGAACTGAAATGATCTAAAGTAATAAAGAAACTATTTTGTTAACCTTGTGAATCACTTCACATCTTGTGGAAACTACAGAAAAACAATAAGCACTTTTTTCTCAAAAAGCTTTCGGCAAAATGTCAGCTCAATGTGTGATAGATAACCTAGGAAAAAAAAAAAAAAAAGAAGAAAATGCAGAACTCCAATAAAGCATGAGTTAAAATGGATCACACTCATCACTTCTTCAGCAGAAGATAAGGAAGGTAGGGACCAGCTTCAGTAGAACCTCCTGCTATTACTTCAGATAGCTTTTCCCTGTTTGCATATCGCTGAGCTTTGCTTATAGCATAAGAAGAAGAAACAAGTTGCCTACACAGAAGTTTTGTGGTGGGGAAGGGAAAGAAGTTGGTTACACTGATAAAATATCTATGCATTTAATGTACTGTGAAGGCAAGAGTACATAAGGTTAAGGCTGTTGAGGGAGAACTCATTCTGACTTACTGATGTGCCCTGAATTACAGCCAGCAATTTTTATCTGATTTTCCAACAGAAACTGAGCAGACAGGCAGCATTCGCATGGGTATACATCTTCCTTCAGAGGCTTTGTCTACATAGGAGTGAGAAGCACTGCTTGCTGCTCAGGTGCCTGAGCCACATTGTAATATTCACCTCCTACTCCTCATCAGCATTTTGAGCAGATTGCCAGCTGACCATCAGCCTTGTTACTGCTATGGATATGACTGACAAACATGGAAAGAAGGAACATATGCATCAGCATTTCAAAAGCCTATCTTCTCAGAGCAGATAGCACACAATGACCGGCAGCCATGGACTGTTTTTACCTTTCAGGCAATGCATGGATGAGCAAATGACGCTCCTAAGATAGGGTACTCTTACAATTATTTGTAAAATAGAAATTAGGCAGCATTTCTGGTTTGTATTTGTGAAGAACATAGCCCTGAGGGGTACTAGTTCATGGCCCTCTAGAACCAACAAAAAAACATAGGTACTTCTACTTTGCAGCTCAAAAGGACCACCAAACACTGAGGCAAGATTATAACACCTTTCCTGGTGACTTTTAAACCATTTTTTTTAAAATAGCAAAAATTCTTTTATTATTATCCATGTTTCATTTAGCCTTGTTTTTAAACAATAATGAAAAGGGTGTACACCCGTTACTTCAGAGTAAGACTGGGACAGTAAACTAGCACAAATAGATGCCACAAAAAGAAGCGAAACCCATCAGGATACAAACACAGTTCCTTTCAAAACCCTCAAATCTTGCCATTTTCTTAAAGGAGAAAAACAAATAAACATGCAAATTAATTTTATTTTAAAAGCTTCCATATGTTTCTTCGTGAAGGTTCACCTCAGAGTCCAAATCACTTGTTACAGTAATGCCCCCTTTAAATTGTTTTCCTCTCTGCTTTATCAAAACACAACATTGTATTATTTCAGTTACAGGTGTAATAAGGTACAGATGTCAGGGGGAGATAAAGTTTATGATTGTTGTGCATGTATTGATTTTCAGTGAATAATAATTAAAGGAATTATTTGAACATTTGATCAAGCTGCAGTTCTGAGAGAGCTGATGGTGGAGGGTGGTAGGTTTGGCAGTTTCCCAATGGAGTTGCTGGGAGGGCTCTGGGGGCTGCATGGTGTCCCTTATTGCTACGTAGTCCTTTGTAGTGCAAAAAGTCTCCCTCTAATTTTGCAAACTAGCAAACTGTGCAAAATACAGTTGTGATTTCCAGCAATGGGAACAGTTCAAAAGGGAAACTGTTGTAAAACCTCTGATTCAGAAAAAAAGAGAAACATTGAAGTCAGGAAGGACAACATGGTTATTTTCTATGTAACAAGCTTAGACTAATCTGAAACAATTCAGACCCTGGTTTAATGCTGAGTGAAGAAGCTAGACAGCATTTTCAGTATTGTTAAAGAGTGATAGCATAAATCCTGTTTATGCTCCTTCTCAGCTTCTATGGGAAGCTGAAAAAAGTCCTTGACTAGTGTAAACATCATGTAGCACCAGCTAAATCAATATGCATTACTGACATTCTTTTCATACCAAATCTGAAAACATGGCAATGACTTTGAAAATTAACTCTGTCCCAGTCGAAACCAGGGCAGATAGAAGTGAAAGAATTTCTTTTGCTACATTTGAATCACTATTGCTCAAAAATATAAATCTCCGAGGAAGGTCAGAGGCTGTTCATGTGCTGCTGGCCTGAATGAGGGCGGTGAAGAGTTCACTGAAACTCCTGCCAGGAAGCAGGCAGGGTGTAAGGCAGCACCACCGGGTGGGTAGCGATAGGAAGCCATGCTCTGTGCCAGGCCAACAGAGCTTTGAATGAGGGTTTTGGCTGTGCCACGATCTTGATGCAGCAGTTTGACAGTTCCAGCTGCAGCAAGGGAATGAGAGGAAGGTGCTTTGACAAGCAAGTATCTCTAATTAATCTAGTTAGCAGAGAAATACCTACACTGTCTCCCTGTCTTGTTGGCCACACCCCTAATGCACCACAGCAAAGGCAAGATGGCAAAGGCACTGCACACAGCTCCTGGGGAAACACACTACAGTATTTGGAACTACATTTTCAAGCATTGTCAACTACATTCTCTTGGCAGCATTTGGGCTCCAGTCAGTCAGAAGACCATTCATGGTCTTCTCTTCTTATTATCTCCTTGGCCCTACAACCTTACGCACTGGGTGGGCAAAACTTTGTGCATTCCTTTCATATCTCTCCAGTGAAGCTTCATCAGCAAGCATCCTTTTACAGATGAAGGGGTTATAGACTTGAAACTAGGCTGGATCACACTGTCCTTGAAACCAACCATCAGTCTAAGAGGTAGCAGAATTTCCTCCTGCAGTGAGCAGAGTAGTTTCCAGTCAGCTAAAGCATATCTTCCTGTCTTCTTCAGAAACTTTTAAGTGAGAGGTATACTACTTCCTCCTTTGTGCGTTTACTCCCATGGCAAATTCCCCTTCACTTCAAATTACTTCTAACTTGAATTTTGTTTCAGCTTACAGCCCCTAAAGTTTGAAATACTGGTTTTACCACCTAGTGTGCATTACTCAATTTAAAATGCGATTACTATTCTTGGTCATAAAGGTAGACCCCCTACTGAGGTTCAAAATGTCAATAAAGAATGCTGATCATACTGATTTGTCATTGATCTTCTGGGATTTCCATCATAGCAAACTAAGTCCTGAAGAAGTTTCTGCAATAAGTATAAATAAGCCTTTAATCCACCTTCTTTATTTCTCACTCTCATGTTGGCAGAGTGCTCAGTGCCCTATGGGAAATACAGGGAAACAAACATCTAACTCTCCTTATAAGATCCTGTAATCAGAGAAAAAACATAGCTCAGATGCAAAACATATTGATCTAGATAAACTCTAAGAGGATCTGCAATCTCTATCTTTCAGTTCTTTCTGCAGTACCATTCCTCTCGTGATGGTGGTCCTTTTAACCAAACCACCTAGCTGCTCTCCCCTTTGACTTACTCTATTTAAGACTTTCTTACTTGAGACTGTTTTTCTGTGCCTACAGTTTGTGATTTTCTCTGCAGCGATTACTATCTAAAAATGAAGCTCTTTATAATGTCCGTCACAAGAAATTTCTCAAAAAAGGCAAGTAACTGCATAGTACCCAAGTCTCTCTATGGCAGATTTTCCTATGGCATTCCTCCTTCCAAATGCCACAGTCAAATTGAAGCTTTCACATCCCTATCCGTAGTAAAGGGTAGCATCTGCTTCAAGGCTGGATACAATACACTGCCACTGCTGAGCAGTCTGCTAAACAGCAATGTGTTTTACTGTAGCTTGCCCAATGTTGTGACTTCCAAAAGGCACTAAAAGATTGGGAATGAGGAGGAGGGCTTAGATTAACGGTATCAATGGCAAAAGGTTATTCAGTGAATAGCAACGTGTCTGTCTCCAGATCTCTGGCAAGACAAATAGATGGTAGTGAGCCTCATCATAAAAGAAGATTTGAAGGCAGCATCTCAAACTGTCCAGCACTATGGGGACTTGGCAAACCTTTCATGGAGCCTGATCATCTCTAGGCAGTACCTCAAGGAAACTTGCCCACTTTACCACTTCTGTGGAACTTACATGAAACTGCAATTTGCTTGGCTTAGTCTGGCACTTGGACAGGCACACTGACTCTGACTTAGAATCATAGAATCATTTTGGTTGGAAAAGACCTTTATGATTATCAAGTCCAACCAGTAACATAGCACTGCAGAATCCACCACTAAACCACATCCATAAGCACCATAGCTACATGGCTTTTAAATACCTCCAGGGATGGTGACTCATCCACTTCCTTGAACAGCCTGTTTCAAAGTTTGACAACCCTTACAGTGAAGAATTTTTTCCTAATATCCAATCTAAACCTCCCCTGACACAACTTGAAGCCATTTTCTCTTGTCCTATCGCTTCTTACTTGGGAGAAGTGAGGGACCCCCCCCACCTCACTACAGCCTCCTTTCAGGTCATTGTAGAGAGCAATAAGCTCTCCCCTCAACCTCCTTTTCTCCAGGCTAAACAATCCCGGTTCCGTCAGCCACTCCTCACAAGACACGTGCTCTAGACCCTTCACCACCTTTGTTGCCCTTCTCTGGATGTACTCCAGCACCTCAATGTCTTTCTTGTAGTGAGGGACCCAAAGCTGAACACAGTATTCAAGGAGGTGCCTCACCAGTGCCGAGTACAGGGAGACAATCACTTCCCTAGTCCTGCTGTTCACACTATTTCTAACACAAACTGGGATGCTACTGGCCTTCTTGGCCACCTGGGCACACTGCTGGCTCATTTTCAGCCAGCTGTCAACCAACAACCCCAGGCCCTTTTCCACCGGGCAGCTCTCCAGCCACTCTTCCCCAAGCCTGTAGTGCTGCCTGGGGTTGTTGTGACCCAAGTGCAGAACCCGGCACCTGGCCTTGCTGAACCTCATACCATTGGCCTCAGCTCAATGATCCAGCCTTTTCAGATGCCTCTGTAGAGCCTTCCTGCCATCAGGCAGAACAACACTCCTGCCTAACTTGTTGTCCTCTGCAAACTTACTGAGGGTGCACTTGATCCCGTCCTCCAGATCATTGTTCATTACTGACTTATTTATTGCCCAGATGCAAAATTCAGATGGTGAACCATGCAAAAATCAACCACCTTTCTTCCTAAAACTAATGTTCAGAACTGATTTCCATATAGGCCCATCTGTCCCCTTTCTGGAAAGGACACCAAGCCGAAGCATAACTCAGAATCCACAGGAGTCATAATTATTGCCGTCTCTTTTTTTTGCTGGTTTAATGGGATCACAGTGAGCAAACATTACATGTTGGCCAACTGCAAGTGGAATGACCACAGGCCCTGAAGTGCAATCACACCTAGTAATTCCCAGGGTAGCCAAATGATTCATTTGTAACTAGTCATTCTTTTCAATTACAGGGTACTTTTCCCAGGAAGCTGTTTTCTCACTGATCTTTCAGCTTCAACGTGCCCTTCATTGCCCTGAGACATTCAGATACTTTAATAAGCTGAACTTTGTGAAAATAGTAATTACCGCATGTTGGGGCGGAAGAAAGCCTTGGACACCAGAAGACATGCAGGCCCCCAGACCAGTATATGTGTACTCAATATACTATGTCATCTCCTATCAGCCGCTGTCGTGTGACCTTTAAAGTTCCTAACTGATTTATATAAATGTACTATGAAAGATAACTTCTAATTTGTGTTATCATTATACTGTTACTAAGTTACCTCTTTCTGTTGCATATGTTGTTGCCTGTGCCACCCTGTTAGAAAAGATCTTTTTTAGAGTTTGCTGAAGCTCAAGAAAATAAAAAAGGTATTCTACTTCTGAAGAGAGTCTTGTGATCACCGCAACTGCATACATAAACCTGTCCCTCGAATAATTCATGTATCTTTTCAGTACTAAGATCTGAAAGGGAAATACTGCAATAAAGAGAGCAGGATATGGGCAAAGCCTAAAGCCAACAGACATAGAGAAAACAATCTTGGGAGAAATATGTTGTTGTTTTGTGACATCTGAAGCAGACACAGACTGGATGGATAACCAGAGATAGGTCAGGGGCCTGAGCTCTGCCAGGCCAGGGCTCAAATGAAGCTGCACAGCATGTCAGGTGAGGATTTCTTATGAATGTATTTTAGCCCATGGCATTAACCATGATAAGCACTTCATAACTGTGTCCTGAGGAGGAGCAGATAATCTGCTCTGAGCTGTGTTACTTTAAATGGAGCAACCATCAGGCTCTATTCTCTGCATGGTTCATTGTGGGAAAGACAGACTTGAACACCAGGCTGAATTTTCAAGTTCTGCCTGTTTTCCAAAGCCCAGTAGGTCCTAAAATATAACTGGAATAGGGAGGAGGAAGCAGAGTGGGAAGCTGCAAGTAACCATGATCTGAACCGCTTGTGCAGATTGGAGGAAAAGGACCCTAGATTTTGAGATGGACACCATAAGCATAGTTGCCAGAAAGCGCAACTGAATGTGAAGGGAAACATCCAAAAGAGATTACTCTTCCTTACAAGGAAGGCAGGCCTAGGTAACATCCTAAAATACCTCTCTGATACCATTGTGCAGCACATTGAATTGGATCATAAAATTGCCACTTAGCTCCTGGAGATTTGATAAACTTAACACTATCACTCTACATTGACTGATGAGCAGCTCACTTAATTTGCTGAACTTGAACTGTGTTCAACAAATCTCAGAGACAAAAATTTTCCACAGCACTTGCATAAATTATGACTGACTCATCACAATATTATTATTCACACTACTGTATGGTAAATCCATTCTTTTCCTCTGCTCTCCCACAAAAGGGTGCATAGACAGCAACAGTAGCTTTATAGAAAACTGAAAACCTTTCTTTTTTTTTTAAAAAAAAGGACTGTTTCATTGTTTGTTTTTTATTTTTTTTTTGAAAAGTACCTAATCCTATACACAAAACCAAAACCCACCCTGCAGTATTTGTTACAGCTGTGAGCTTATCAGGGTGCTAGGATACTTTGGGCAACTTAAGGTTTTAAGAATTGCCCAAGACAATATTTATCATGTCATCAGGAAATGAACGCTAAATCCTCTTAAGCTGTTGAGAAAATAGACACTTCTTTTAAAGTGTGCTCTCCTTCGTGCTCTCACTCTTATCTTTCCCAGGTACCACAAACTGACTCTTGGCAGGGCTGGAGTATATTGATATACAGAAGGAAGTTATGTTTCTGGCTTTCTCCTGTGCAGCACAGGTCCCGTCTCTTCAGCATGGAGATCCCTTTCATAATGGCTAGAAAACAATTTTTCATTTCATTTTTCTTCTCAGATTTTTTTTTTGCCAGATATCACCACCATTCTAGATCAGGTCATTTTGGGATTGAAAACTGGCTGCTTTCCTAGTGTTATTTAATCCACCAAACTATAGATTGTTTATATGAGAGTCAGTTAGAAATCCTATAAGTTTTGAAACCTGTTAAAGATTATAGAGTCACAGAAGGCTGGGTTGGAATGTGATCTTCAAGAACTTATCATTTTTATTGCTTCCAAGGGGCTTGTCAGCTTCCTACTGAAACACAGTTCAGTAATTGCATAGTGAATATAAATGAGAAGGTAGCTTTTTATTAGCACTAAATGATCGGGTTGATTGACATTAGGGATCCTCTTTGTATAATTTCATTGACAAAAGCATATGCTGGAAGTTGTCTCTACTTTCCAATAACACATTTCTATACACAATAAACCAGCTCACTACACAGTATTAAGCTATCATGTTACTTATGCCTTGGAATATGGCTCTATTCTGATTCCTTCTACCAGTCACATCAAAAATGCACTAACCCTTTATTTTTAAATTTTTCTTAAAAACTACTTAAATTGGCGAATAACAAAAATTATTTATAATTATTTCATCTATGGTTCTAACGTTCTCTGAATTGAACATTCCACAGTAGGGTGCTCCTGAGAGGAGCTTTCATAGTCTTTTAGGCAAACACATTTCATTAATTCCCATTACATCCCTTTGCGTCACTTATAGAAGTCCACAGCAGTCCCTCACCCTTTCAAAAGAAGGTTTCATATTTACACCATACTTCTGACCACAGCTCAGCCTAAGGCATGCAGCACCTCATGCCCTCACAAGAGAAAGGAGATTGCTCTCATGAGATAAAGGGGTCCATAACTGACTGAACTGAAGTTACGTAATTTCAAAACTTTCTTTGGTGTTTATCTAACCCTTCCTAAGAGAGTTTTCAGTGATAAAATTTCTATCATTTCCTCTGGACAGTAATTTCCAGAACATAGCTGTTATCGCCATACATTTTTTTCCTTTATAGAGAAGCCTTTTATGTATTTGTAATGTTATGTCTCTCCTCCTCCATCCCTTCAGTCTTCTGTACAGTCTTCTGTTGTCCTTCACTATTTTATTTTCACTGTTTTCAGTTTTTCTTGTATCTCATGTTTTCTAAATCCCAACCTTTTCTATCGGTATCCCTGAATTCTCTGTATTGGTTACTTTCTCTACATCAAGTCTCATATCAGCCATGTATGACAGAGAGAACAGATGTTTTGCAAAGTATTTCTTAGTAGGTTTTACCAAAGTTTGGACCTCTAGAAATGTTGGCCTTAGGGTCTTTGGGACAACATTCAAAAAGGAAAGCCAGTAGCCATCTGATCTCTCATCGAGAACTAAATTAAGGAAAACATGCCCCTAAAGCTTCAAATTTCAGAGGGCTGGCTGGGTCAGTCACACAGTCAGTTCGCCAGCAGAAACGAATATCTGCAGTTCCCAAGATCAAAATGAAACCAGAGGATAAAGTAGGAACCCCTGACAGAAACCTCACAGGCTAGTACCGAATCCTTCAGCAGAACCTCATTTACAGAAGGCTACAGTAACTTAGCGTGTAGCTACTTGCTTCATTTGTTGCCTATCGCCAGAGATTAACCACAAGATAAACTAATACCAGATACCTGTGCAAAGGAAAAATAATGTCCTGTTTTGCATAAAACTACATTATATCATGGGAACTACCAGAGAGGTAGTAAGAATTGCAGAAAGGCAAAAGATTTATTTAAGCAAAGAAGGCTGAAGCCTGAAGTAATCTGCTGGTCATGAAATTTTTCCTATATTCCCTAATAAATTAAATGTTTAGATTTAAAAAAGAAAAAGCAAAAGACAGTACTGATAGCCTGAAATGTACTGATAGCCTGAAATGTATTCTGTTTGCAAATTCATTTCCAAGATGTGTCTTTGTAATTTAGTAAATTTAGTTTTCAGTATAAAAATAAAACCTTGATTAAGGACTAGTTTTTCTTCCTGTAACATACTATTTTTTTTAATTTTTTTTTTTTTTTTTAACAGTGTTTAAGAATGCATGAAAAGAGAGTTCTGGGATATTTAAATCTCTGAAAATAGAGAAGTCATGTGAAGTGCAATTGTGATGCATGAAATTGGATTTTATGAAGAATGCAGTAGTTTCATGAAAATTACTCTAAAAACTACCACATTTAATTTTTTTGTAAAAGGGATGGGAGTTCAATTGCATTGAAAGCTTTCTTTGGGCTTTCTGACTGCATTGCTTTTGAATGCAACACAGTCACATAGCTCAGCCAGTAAAAAGATAAAAGTAACTAGCTGCTTGTAAGAATACTAGTACTCGCGGCAGGCAACATTCCCAAAGATGAATTTAGACTAAGGTTTTGATTCAGAAGAAAAACTCTCAGCCTTCTTGCTCACCTCCTGTTTAAATGCAATGCTATTCGGGGAGGATAAATTAACATCGAGGGCTCTTTGCTGATTTGTAAGGTGGAGATGTGAAATCATGTACAGTCTAAACCACGATACTATAATACATCACAGAGCCTTTTAAATAGTTCTCATTCACTACAGGGTTACTTATTTGCAAGTTCTTCCCCTTTCTTTACCACTGAACCCCTCAAACATCCAGAGCCAAACACGCAAGGTCAGATCATCCTGTCAGCTAAACACACTGGCAAAGCTGGGAATGAGGAGCACCATCTCCGTCCTACTGTTCCTGGATGCACTATTGATCTGTTGCTCTCAGAGAGGATGGAAATCCCTCAGAAAGTTGCCTGGTTAAAAAGAAAGAGAAAAAATAATCTGAAAGGGAGGCTGATCCTTTTCTGTACAGAGAGTTATCTGTCAGAGTTGTTATTTCCAGGAGACAACAAAAGACTGTTTTTAGTTGAATCATGTCTTCTTGTTTGTTTGTTTGTTTTAATTTATTATAGCAGATAAGGTGCTTTTTACATCATGGTTTTATTTTTTGTTTTCTCCAAAATCTGAGTTGTAGTTGCACGTTCTTCAGAATGACGAAGCTGGCACTGTGACATGTTTATGAGAGAAGACTAAACCTCAGGAAAATAGTTGAAATTAATAATGAGAAATCTCAGAAATAGCTGTCCAGTAGCTAAAAAAAATGGCAAAATTAAAGGAATTGATGTGAAATAGGGAGAGTGAGATGGAACTAGTAGAAACGTCATAACAATTTTTTATAACAGCTGGTGGGATGATCGCTTCCCTGTTTGACTTGTAAAAATCAAGAGAAAAAGGAGAGTGAAAGAGAAAAGGAAATATGAAAACAAGAAAAGTAAGAAGAAAGGTAAGAGAGGAGAAAGCAAGCATTGATAATCAAGGAGGGATAAAAATGATGCCTAAGATTATTAGTTAATACTCTTCTTGTGGAAAGGAAATGGACATAGGCTTAAGCTTTATGGAAGCTTTACTCTCTGCTATTTAGTCACTGGAGTAGTAGAACAATGGTAGTTTTAAAAGCGCTAGTTAGAGATACAAGACAGATTTATTGGAAGTTCCTCTAATTTCTATCTACTTTCTTTCATTTCCAAGTAAATCATGAGTTGTTAATGGAAGCATTTCTGGAAAAAGATAAATTTTTGCCCTTTTTCCCCCTCAATGATCACTGTAAGACTTACCACAAGTTTACACAAAAGAAACCTCAATCCACAATCACTCACAGAAGTAAAACCCAGCTATATAAAAAGACCAGAAAGGACAAGTAACCGATGGTTGGACTCAAATCACAAATCTGAGTTTTCTAACATGTTGGCAAACGACTTCTTTCAGTTACTCCTCCTTTTCTGGTAAAATCCAAGCTGATCCACTATTTCTATCCCTTACATAGCAAATGCATCATTCTCACTCATGCGCTTATGAATATATTATAAGTTGTGACTAAATGTAATTATGTAAATGATAGTCATTTGTTTGCTATACAGATTAATGTTCTGCTTCATTGGGGTCCCAATATGGAGCAGCAGAAGTTTGAGCTTTGCAGCTGTGCCTCTGTGTGGTGCTGCCTCTCATCTAAAAATTAAAATGAAGATGAAATTTGTCTTTTACTTAGCATGAACAAAACAAACCATCCCTGTGTTACTTAATACATTATCTATTACTTTCTAGAGGTAGAAGAATCAATCACCTTTCCCGGTGGTGGTAAACTCCTAGGGAATAATTTCATACACCTTCAGATCTATAATACAATGTCAAAGTGTTAATTAGAATCCCAATAATGGTTTTGCTTTTTGTAGTGATACTTTTTAAAGCTAAGCTTCCTTTGTCAAACTGGGACCTGTCAAGGGGCATGAAAAGTAACATTCTGCTATGATAAGAAGATTTGGCTAATAAAGATTTATGGGAAATGGTTTCCCATCCTGTGAATTTTTTTGGCAATTTACAGATTTTCTCATTTTGCATGAGGATTAGTCTGAGAACTTTCAAGGGTGGGAGGAATGTCTAACAAAGAAAACCTCTTCCAAAAAGTAAATACTTGTGCGCTCCATAAACTTGCACGCACTTTTTTCCTTTTAAGACAAGTCACACTAGAAATCCTGTGTATTGCTGACTATTTCTTCCCCCCTCTAGAAAGTTATGTGGGAATGTTTTTCAGAAGCAGGCTACAATACTGCTCTCAGGCTGACTGGTTCCACAGGAAGTCTGAGATCTAACTAGTTCTCAAAGTTAGGAAGCCTGTTTCTCTTATTTAACCCAGTAACATTATATGCAGACCAAACACAGCCTCATGTTGTTACAATAACAGTTCCAGTGTTCGTAATATAGTTATCCCAAAGTGTTTATATTAAATTTTCTAATGATGTCTTTTGAATTATGCATGTCTCTACTTAATATAGAAGATGCAATGTAAGTAGCTCTGGGGAAGAAGGGTAAAAATATCTGCCAGACTTAGAGAGACTTATAAATGTAGCAGCTAGTTTGTTAAAAGTGAGCCCAAAAGATATGCAATTCTCTTGCAAAAGTTCCTTTTACTGACAATATCAACCCTTAGACTTGCTGTATAATCAGTATGGCACAGCAATGGAGGCAGGAATAGACTGCCTACACACTCTAATACTTCATTAGTAAAAAGGCCAATATTCAGAAAAAGGAAAATGGTGTCTCAGGGCTCTTGCACCTAGTAACAATGAAAAAACCTCTGCTGTTCTGCACTTCAGGTTCATGATGTCACCCAAAACTCTTTCTACAGAATGTTAGCCCTTCATTACTTAATCAGCTTTCTATTAATTGCACATGTATGAAAACTACTAACATTTTTCTATTACTCTTTAAGCTATATAACCCAGTTCTCCAAACATGCTTACAGAAGGACTAGTTAACAGATGTTGGGAACTCAGCTCTCTGGCAGTACCTGGGGAACACTTTGTGATACAGAATGGAACATGAGATGAGTTGTCCCTTCTTGCATTTTCTTGAGATGTGAACCTGTGCTCCCAGCTACTCAAGAGTAGCTTTGGAGCGACCCCCCTGTCCTGGTGTTTTATAAAATTGCATAGGAGCTCCAAGACAGTAATGCACATGTATCCCCAAGAACTGGAGACTAATTTCTTATACCAGCTTTCTAGGTCATCTGTCTCTCGTTCCAAAACCAGAGAGTTCTGTCTACACAATAGAAAACAGAAAAGTGTCTTTCTAGATGGTGACCAGTGTGTCTTTCTGGCTCCTCATATTGCTTTAGGTGATGTAGTAGCACTTTCACACTTTAGAAATAGTCCTGCTTGTAAATTACTCAGAGCTTCTTAGGTGAAAGGAGGATCTTAACCTGTCAAGTAGTCTCTTAGATAATTTGTTGTGTTCACAGCTATTATCCTCTCAAGTCTTACCCCTTTGAAGGAATATGTCTGGGATATTTGGAATCTTTAAAAATGCCACCCACAGCAGGAAGAAATGAGT
Source organism: Limnodromus scolopaceus (assembly GCA_028565335.1). NCBI lineage: Eukaryota > Metazoa > Chordata > Aves > Charadriiformes > Scolopacidae > Limnodromus > Limnodromus scolopaceus. The sequence goes on along the minus strand of JAOXNO010000002.1, from coordinate 9,085,987 downwards.
TAAACATTTTTAACATATTCCTCATTGATTCAGGAGGATTAACATGCATTATTTCGTTATACACGTACACAGTGAAAATCACGGGAGGGCAATTCATACAGCATGCTTCTCTTTTATAATTTAACAGAAAACATTCTTTATCCCCATTTTAATCTTCCCCTAGTTCCATGCATAGAATGATAATCAGCATACAGAAATTCTGCCTGCAGCCAACCCAGATCCATTTCTCACAGTACTCTCATGTCATGGTGAAGCATAATTGTATAGCCACAGCAACAGTGACAGCAGACCTGACCCACTAGGATGCTCCATGAGTGCAAGCAACTCAAATATTCATAAAGCTACTAATTTACGGCAAGTACTTTTCTCCCATCAGGGTTTTCCCTTTGACTGCATGCAGATTCCAAGCTTAATATACCTTCTTGCAATGCAGAAGTGTAAGAAATTAATATTTCAGAAAGTAGAAATAAGAACAGGGAACAAAGCCATGGCTTTCCACACTTTTCCTAAAAGAAATATTTTTCTAAGTAATTATAAATCTTATGCAAATCTAATTATGGTTGAATAGTTATTTTGTTAAACAGCAACATGTTACTGTTTATTGATTCTTCATCAAATTTCAATTTTGGGGAATGAATTATTCTGTTCAAAAATATTTACTTGTTAATATTATTCTTTGTAAACACTGTTAAATGTTAAAGAATTTTAAGTTGTTATACAATAATGTAATTAAATAATTTTTAATGTTTGTCACTTCTCATTTCATTACAAAGAAAATGTGCATTTCCTTTTTTCCACCAGCGTGAAACAATACAGTGACAAGTGACAGAATAAAACCTAGAGCACTAACTAAAGAACTTTTATGGCAATAAAAGCATTTTTTGTCAGAAGATTCCAGTTAAAACTCTGTTTCAAAACAGTTGTCTTCTAAGGCTCAGCCTGAAGTCACTGGTTCCAATCCTTTCTAGATTATGAATTAGGAAAGATGCAAGAAGTAACCTGTATTGTAATTAAATATCTTTAGACTACAAATTCAAATATACAAATTAAGATCTTTTTTTTTTTAAAAAAAAGGAAAAAAAAGGAAAGAACAAATTTAACTAGGAGCACTTGGCAGCATGGGAGTGCGCTAAATATAAAGTGGTCATGCACTACAAGCATTGTACAAGCCAAGCTGTAAGATTGCAAGCCAGGTCTCTGCACATTGTCTTGCCAATGTGTCTCAGTCCTTCTGGAAGGCAAATCATATTGATGTTAATTCAGTCCCTGGCTGTTCAGCTAAAACTACGGGGTTTTTTAAGTTGTTTTTTTCCCCTCTCAGAAGGTGAGTTCTTATCAGTACTTTGGATCTACAAGGTCTAGGACCTATTCACAAGATCAGAAGTCAATGATGCATCTAGAAGAGGCACCTAAGAAGTTCTGGTGACCTAAAATAAAATTGACTGCTTTGGCTTCATACCAGGTTTGGGAACCTTGGTTCTCAGAAGCCGGTTTGGAGAATAAGGCCTTCCTCACAGGGAAGGAAAAACGTCTTTTTAAATTCTACTAGACTGACTTTAAGCTGCATGCACAAAGATATTTGTGACAGTGGCATCAGCTCATTTCAGTTACTGAGGTAGATCAATGCCAGTGTGAGGAGGCTGCAAAGAAATGTTAAGCTGATAATTGACTTTAGGTCACCAATAAAGTCGTAAGTCTGAATGGTCACTCACTGCTGGAGGGTCCACAAGCTTCCCATGGAGTCTATTAGCTCTTAGTTGTCCAAGCAAAACTGCTGCTTTCCTCCATAAAGGGTCCCGGGCCCCATAATTCCCTTAAGGTTTGGCTTTGTCACTTCACCAAAGTCACAGTCACCAGCTGTAGAGAACTGTGCTTTAAATGACTCTGGCAAAAGGCAGCTGGAAACGGTGATTTTACTGTAGAGAGGTTCAAGTTATGCATTGCTGATCAGACACTGAATGAAGTGGGCCTCTGTTAGGCACTTTGGCTCTACTATTGGGAGTGTAACAGAGGAAAGCACTCCAAATGGAAACAAACAAACAAAAAAAACCCAACAAACCCTTAGAACAGTTAACAGCTCTGCCAAAGTTGGGCAAAAAAAAGACAAATCCTTCAACAATGAGAACAGTGACTAGAGGTTAAAGACCTCTAACAGGGAAGAGTAGACTTCACAGCAGTGAAAAGGAACACGTATATTAAAGGATTGGACTTGTTACAGTGTTTTGGAGGCTAACATAGCATTGTACTGGCATACTTCAAGTACTACTGACTCTGTGAAGAGAAAGGAGACAAGGGGTTTTGTTTTTTCTCCTTTAAGTTGATTTAGTAAAGGTTAAAAAAAAAAACAGGGAATGATTTTTGAAGTTCAGAAACCCATCTTATGAAATTGAGAGCCCGTGCAATTCCCTAATAAGAAACGTGTCAGCATTTTTGGACTGAGACAGAACACTATTTTCAGCCATGAGCACAGGACGCAGAACTACATCTTTATGAAGAGACTGCAGTTTGCCAAGAACTCACCTGCAAAGCTTAAAGTGAGGATCTGCAGAAATGGGAGTAGCCTATGTTGTAAATAACATCACTAGCTGAGAGACTTAATGAAAGCGATGCTAAGGGGAAACAACAGTTGAAAGTACTTGTGACATCTCATGAGAGAGTTCTGCCATCGCTACCCCACACAACAAAAGATGTCTTGGAAGAGAGGCACATGCAGGTGATGAGCTGAAAGTCAGAGAAAATCCTAGCTAGGAAAAACTAAAAAAAAAATAAAAAAATAAAAAAAATCACACAAGTCTTAAGACAACTGAGCCCTGAGAAATGACAGAAATTAAACCAACAGAACCACCTTTTGACAATAATATCATTGCCTAAAAGTTCACCTGTCTTGGATCTCAGAACACACGTACCTGGACATTACTAGCAACTGTTCCTATGGGATGCTTATTGATATTTGAAACTATAGATATTATCTTCTGGTTAGTTGCCACTAACACATAGCTTGGAGAGAAAATATTACAGCTTAAAAAAACCCACAACACAAAGCAGTTAACTCAGTTGCTATGCCATACAACTGCTCAGATAGACAACACAGACTGGTTAGAAGCAAACCCTGAAGGAAGTAAACTTCTGTGGCTTTGGGTAATTACAAAGCTACAACTGAGACAACAAATTATTTTCTAATAGGAGAATGGAGAAGCTGAAATAAATATGAGTATGAAATAAGTATGTCAGGTAGAAGGAATTGACAAAATGAACCTGTAACACTTTCGCTCATAGTCAAAATTGCAGTCCACTCCTATGCATGCTACAGGTTCCTTCATTTCCATGCCCTAACCACCTAGCTGTTTACAGAGTACACATTTTGGAAAATTTTGTAGACACTAACTTGAAAATAGGGACCTCTGTGTTCAGAGGTGCAGAGGTGTTTTAGTAGGTGATCGTCCCTCTCTTCAAAGGCCAGGCAAGGAAAAAGACAGTAGGAGTCTGACATGTCACAGCAGGTTATCTCATTATGAACAAAAATAGAAGCAACTGATCACAGTGTAGAGAGATCCTAAGTCTACAGGTTAAACAGGCTTCAACAGCCGGGGTCCTATCTCTCCCCACTGGGTCTAGCTGCCACCTCTCAGCCCCTCTCCTTTTTTGACTATTGCACTTGCGGCACAGCCGGCCACCATTAGCCACTTCCCCACTAACTTCTCAACAGTTCCCTTCTCCTTTAAACCTTGTTTTTGAACATCTCAGCATGGGCTGGCCAAGCACAAGGGAAGAAGCACTTAGAAGTCCTTCTCCACCTGCAGCCAGCCCCAGAGAAGAGGGCTCTTGCTTGTAAAGGTTGTCTCTGTCCCCCTTTACACACAGCTACTTCTGCCAACATCCCCCCTTACTGGTTCTGCTTATGTAGAAAGCCATTTTATTTACTTGTTTATTTATGGGGTGGGAGAGTTGATTTCAGTATGTGTAAATGAAAGTCTGCAGGAGAAGAGGAGGAGGTAGATCTTTCAAATTAAATTTGCCCACGGTGCAGCTACTAAATTTTAATTTTATCTACCAGGCTATCAATAAATATTCATAAGCCTATTAACTGAAGCTCTAAGATCTTAGAAATATCTAAATTGTCATAATTCAAGATTCTTATCTACCCTTCATCCTCCACCTGTTAAAACTATCCCTAATGACAGTACTTGCTTTCCTAGACATCACTAAAAAACTGTATTACATGTCCCCCAATATATCAGACAAACATTGACACATGCAATCGCCTTTGAACAGAATTTCTTATCCTTCTTTAAAAAAAATATATTTTCTTACTCTTTCTAGTATTAGCATCTTCATTATTCTGATTGCTATGGTCTCTTCATTATTGTTATTTCATTTACTTCCCACTTTACCAAATTTGCCCTGCAAACTTATACTGATTTTAAATCACTGCAGAAATGCTTTGCAGGAGGTTACAAGTGACTGGGAAGGACACTCAAGGCACAAAGCGTGCTAGCAAATGAAGCGCAGATGTTTTAGTCATTCCCTGGGCCATGAAGCCACCATTGTTGTCTGTAGGGGAGGATTAGCTTTTGAAAAAATAGCTGTGTGGGGACTCACAGGACTCTTAAGCACAGTTAGTGAGCTGATGCCAGACAACTGAACATAACAAGGTTGATCTAAAGCCGAGACAGAAAAACAAGGACCTGATTACATTAATTTGAAGTTATCACAGTGGGCATAAGTACAGTATATCCACTCTTGGCACACAGGCAGGTAGGAGATGTCATTACTAATGAAGCTGCATATTAATCTTACGTAGAAGCATCACAAGGCTTTCACTCTTTGGGCAAGACTGTGCAGGAAGCATTGCTGCTTGTGCCTGGGCACGTGGCCATTAGTGGCATCTGAGGATCGTGCAGTGGCAGTTGTAATTGCATAGTGTCTTCTCTCTGCACAGTAGGTGGTTGTTAATGGTTTCTTGGGATCGCAGCAAGTGCTCCCTTCACTGGCTGTTTCAGCACCTCAGGCCAGTATTTTCATCATCAGGTGTGGCTGCACTAATAGGAGCAATCCTCAGGTGTCTGACATGTCACTTAGATGGATGCCTATTCCCTAACTTCACATGAACTCAGTTCCTTGGTTACTGAACTCCAGCTACACCAGCTTTCCAACCCTTATTACGAAGTTTCTTTTCAAAGATTTCAGAGTTAGAGCATTTTATTGTTACAGGAACTTTACTACCTTCCTCTGTCCAACCAGCTTTTACTTTACCGTGATTGGTAATGCTGGAAATCCAGAGAGATACTTATAGATGTTATTGATTTCAGCATCATGCTTAAGATGTACAGGTGAAATTCTGACCGCACAGGTGAGGTTTGAATGCTCTGCAAAACCAAAGGAAGGTTTTGAATATTTCCTCTAGCCTTGTTCAGGACCTGCTTTACTGGGCCATGGGATGATTTTTCTGCTAGCCCGTGGAAGGATGAACTGAAAACTACTGGAGTTTTTTCTTCAGGGGCACATTCAGATCCAATAGCCATAATGAAAACCATACTGCATCTGGTGAATATTACCTTGGCCTGAACTCACTACAGGAAACCTTGCCTGTGTTGCTGCTTTCAGAGCAATTATATAAATACTTACCCATTTATTTTGCTGTTTCTGATAGGATCTTTATACAGATCTGTTCTTGTATGTTATTCACTTGTTCCTTTGAGTCTTCCACGTTTTGTCTTTTGCTCTTGTTTATTTCAATCTCTCTGAAACACAGCAGAAACAGATCTGCTACTGAAAATTCTTTTCAGGACAATATTGTACTTCAGATTTCCACTTTGCGGAATCAAAATCAGACACAGGAATCTAAGCAATGTAAAAGCCGGTGCTGTGCTCAGAACATTTTTGTGAGTTTTGTGATCCATTTTAACTATCCGGCCACACAACACACACTTCCCCTGCAACATCCTGACACCTTTTTGGCATCCAGTGACAAGAGCCAAGGACAACAGAACTGACATCTGCACTCTTGAGCCAAATGCCACCAGAGAGTTTTCTTACAAGAATGCTTCTCCAGCTACTGCTTCTGAATTTTAGCATTTTGTTTTCCTACTTTAGTTTTCTTCGGAAAGTCTTGTCTTCGCTATGTCCCAGTTACTCCTTAAAGATACTCCCCCTTCTTCTCTTCAATGTATTGTAGAAATGATTTGTACTTATCTAGAATAATATCAATGATGTCTAATAATTTCTAACCTAATTTACAAAGGTCAGAAAGAACCGGTAGAAAGAACTGTTAAGCTGAATTGCTTTATTCTCAGTTTGTTCCAATCTAGTACAATTATTCCGCTTTTCAGGATGAGACACAAGTAATTCGTTTTTTCAGCACCAATTTTGTTTGTCTGCATTTCATTTTAACATTCAACTTCCCTTCATCTGCAGCCATGCAATTAGTTTTGTCTGGTGCTTCTTTCAGATCCTGCCATATGCAAAAATGATGGGGTATGATTTCTGGAATATCTCTTATTCTGAAGAGACAGCAGAATATGTTCTCTTGAAATGTCATCTTCCAAATGGAGTTTTGAAAGCAATAACTTCTTTTCCCTTTTTGTCCAACTGAACCAAATAAAATAGTAGACTCCCAGTTATCTAACTAAGCCTGCAATAGATATGCATATTTTAATACTTTTGTAAAAACCTTCCATTTCTTTGCAAATAGCGAAGTGACAGAATTTATCCACTTTTGAAGATTTTCGCAGGTCTCGGTCACATCTATCTTTCATTTCTTAAAATAGCCATACATACACATCACCTCACAAAAGTTCCTTCATTATACTCCTTCAATTTAGGCCTTATTGTTAAGAATCAGTTTTGTGCTTGGAGCTTTTGCAGTGGCCTAGTAGACTACCCCAAACATATGCATCCAGAAAAATCATAACTCCTTTTTGTCCCCCACTGCCTTTTTCATGATGCATGTGCCACATAGCACCCAGTTGGTAACATTTTCTCTTGTGCTTATCAGTGCAATTCCCTGCTATGCTGAGGAAACAGTTTTTCTACCACATCTCTGAAACAGATATTTGTACTGCAAGCTGAACTTTCCCTATCTTTCCTCTCTGGGATGCAGTTTGCTTCTGTCTTGGCATCAGCTGAGAACTTCATATACCAATTAGAAAAATATCATTCCTTTCATTCCTCATTTTGCTCCACAGTCAAAATTAACTCTTCCCACATAGCTGCTTGAGTTTTCCTGAACAACACGCCATGCTTTTCCTGCTCCCCTAGAAACAGTGGTTTCCCCTGAAGTTTGACTGGTTTCCCATTTGCAGGTTACTTTTCCTACTGCCTGTTGTGAAAGTGGGATGACTAGATTCTTCCTGGGAGTTTTGTACAGGTCATGGTCAGCTGTTGATATATACATGTGATTCTTGCTTGTACTTCATCTTTATCAGACATAGCTGAACTGGTTCTAATGAGAACTCATTTATATCTATTCTGTGTCTATTCCCCTCTCCCCCCATTCTTCAGTTATTCTGATGACTTCTTCGTAATGTTAAATTACCCATTAAGATCCCATTTCTCAGTGTACCAGTTCTACCTGAAAAAGACATTGTTCATGGCTATACACTCACTGGTTGTCTCTGATACTCCCTGACTGCTTCCTCAGGAAAGTTTTTCTTTTTTTTCTATGAGGCTGCTATTCTTTGGAAAAAAATAAGCTCAAGTAATCAACAACCTATCTGGATTTCTCCTGCCTATTCACAGGAGACTTTCACAAAGCACCCATATTCTGTATCTACCCTTTTCCTCCCTTCCAATAAGTTTTAAACTCTAGGAGGATTTCTCTGAGAGCCTACCCACCTGCCTCAGGATGGGGCCAGTTAGTGCCCTTCTGCATAGCTCTGTTCTCTGCAGAGCTTTCAGTTAAAAATCCACGGGCTATGCTTCTTTGCCTTACTTACATGAATGCCACAGTCTATTTTTCCTTCTCATACAACACTATTTTGATTTAGATAGCTGCCAGCAATAGAGATTAACAGAAGACAGGATGATCTAAGCTGGATTTTATTACAACCTTCCTAAATGCTTCTGTCTCATCTGTGCTTCTCACTGCATATCTGGAGAACGACCAAGCTGTTAAAACTTTATATCTCTTAAAGAAGCAATATACCTTTACAGGAACTGAGACACACCTGAGTAATGTGCTATTGACTTTATGTCATTGTGATGGTTTATTAGATCATCTGCAGTCACTACCCTTGGGCATCTTCTAATGTGATCTTCTGAAGAGAAACTAGCTCGGGGATGCAGAGAGATGATTTTTGTATTTCACATATGTTTTTTGCTAAATTACAGGTGAAGCACTTCTGCTGCATTTAAAAAATAAAAAAAAAAGAAAGTGTGTTTACAGATGCAAATGAAATGGAGACATGAACGATGATTCCGCTGTTGATACAGAATGACTGTTTTACACTTCTGCAGGGATCACAGTAGGTGAATATTCCCATATATACTGATCACTCTTAGTGTTTAATGGATGTACACGGTCAAAGACAAAATATTAAAGGATTTAAAAGAAAAGGTTGGGATATGTAATTAAGAGAATTTGAATTTATGAGAAACAACAATGCAAAATATTAATAAGTGAGCAGTATCTCTTAAAATTGAGGAGCACCTGCTGGGATATTGCTATGACGTAATAAAACACTTTACCTAAAAAATATCCCACATAAAATCATCCAAACATATTTTATTGCTGAAAACACGAAGGAGCACTTGCTGAGCTGTTGCTGTTTACCTTAGGTACCTAAACTACCAGTCTAGACTCCCTGTGTTCTCAGGGATGTTTGCCAAGTGGTGAATCAGAACACCTCAGATAAAAGCCGTCTTTTTTCACTGACTAACCAGCAAGTCTATGAGTTACTCTGCAAATATCCATCTTTAACCACCTTCATGATGATTGATACTACTAAACTACCAGTGGATTTATCACTAAGATGTCCAACAAACCTAATTTCTCACCTCTTTTCTTCACAGGAGAGCAAAATTGCCTATAAAAACCCAGTTACAGGGAATTGCATGACAATACTTTGCTTTGAATCTCTTAATCATGAAAGTTCCAAAACAAAAATATGATCTTACACTAAGGCTCTGAACTGTAATGTAAACTGGTTGATTTGAGAAAGCTTCACTTTTTCAGAAATAGTGGTTTTGGTAACATTTGAGCTGGTGTGGCTTATGCATGCAGGAAGCAGGGAGCTGGCTGAGGCACAAACATCCATCACATCAAGTAACATATTTCCACCTTTTCAGCATTTTTTAGGCTTTTACTGTAAATCTGATGGACAAGTACCTAACATAGAGGAAAACTGCAATTCACAAGGAGGATGCAAGAAACATCAGATCTTCTTGACTGAAGACAGCTGCAGCGATGACCTTTTCTAGCCTTCAGAGTGGCTAACACAGCCCTCAAAGTGACAGGCAGAAAAGAAGAAATGTTCTGTAGTAAAACTTTGGAGAAAAAGATGGCAGAAGGAAAAGCAGTGTGTCCTTGTGATGGAAAGCGCTAAAAATGGGTCAAAACCCAGTTCTGAACCGAAAATTGAAATGTGCCATACTTTGTAGGCCATAGGATCACAACTAGGACTCTAAACACATAGTAATTATCCACAGACACTACAAAGATTCAAAAGTTGAGGCAAGTGGAGTGGTAAAGGTATATATGTAATTGATTGTTAGAAGAACAATGAGAAGAAGTTATGGAGATAATATGCCTGAGAAACAGGAACAACAGCAGAAGCTGCCATGTTCAAAAACCAAAATATTGGATTTTATCTCCAGAAGAGATTTAGAAAAAAGTGCATGATATGTAACTAAATTGTAAACAATGCATGAAACAAAAGATAGAAGAAACTTGTCAGTAATATTTCCTGTTGACTCACTGATGAGTCCAGTTGACTCACTCCTGGACAATATATCTGTGTCGTGCTGTTGCTAGAACTCCCTGTTTGCAACTTGGCTAAATCCATGATTTTTCCATCTTTAACTGCATCTTTACAAAAGAGTTTCAAATCTTTGTTCCTCCTTCTTGCTACTTTATAATTTTTCAGAACCCATCCCCAACTCCTGACTGGATCAACTACCTGAGAACTTTCCTTCATGAATGGTATACTACATATGAGCTTCCAAAGGAGAATGGAGCCAGCTTGTTGTTTGCTACCAAAAAAAAGTCATGTTCACAGGGAGGCAGATTATTTTTTAAAGCAACTGAAAGATCAAATATAACTTGAAACCTTCAATATCTACAGGTCTGACTAGACAAATACAGTACAACTGCCTGAAGAAGTATCTTTGCCAGGACTCCGGGAAGCATCTAAGACATTGAATGTATCACATTCTATCTGATACCATTACCAGCAAAGACAGCTTTGTCTTGTACCTTCCAAATCTACTCCAGTTTACTCATCTGTTCTCATAGAGTCAAGGAGTCTTAGTGCTACTAAATCAAACAGAAAATGGAAGTTATTGTAGCAACTGTGACAGACAGTTTGAGCAACATATTGGCCATAATGTGACAGCTCAAGGTTTCTCTGGCTATGTCATGTTGGAGAAGGCAAAGCTAAGATAGCAGACATTTACCCTGCTATTACATGTAAAATCTTTTCTCCCAAGAGAGGTTTCTTCACCTCATGGACCAACCTGTCCAGGAATGCTGGGAAGTAGTTGGTATAGATGTTCCTAAGAGCCATTTCAGAGAGGCAACAGGGGGTGCTGGGCAGTACCCCTTCGAAAAAGGGAGATAGATTCAAGTTTCATATTTCCAGATCTGAACAGCAACCTAGTAGTGTTTTATGATCTGGTAATAGTAACTTCATAGCTACACAAAGACAGTTGACAAGAAAAATTCCTCATTACAGTTGACTTCAAAGCTTTTTCAGTGAAATTACAGTTTTTGTGAAGTGTAAGTTAATATGACACGCTAATTTAAGACACTTATAATGCACCAGTATTACTGACTGCGGCCTGAACCTGCTTGTTTGCAGAAGCAAAGGAGTCTGGTTGCATCAGGCCTTGAGGGCCCCTGGTGCATAGTTGTCTTTTTTCCAGTGTCATCCTGCACCAGCCAAGCAGCTGACACAGCCTTCTTTGCAGGTGACGCGAAAGCATTTTGTGCTGTACGAGTGTTTTACACCAAGCTCCTCTCTGGGTTGGGTGGATTTCCATTAGCCCCATCCTCCTGAGAGCACAGCATGGCCGCTCAGTCACATTACAGCTGAGTCTGTCATGAAAGCTCCCACCCAGCCAAAGGGAGCTCAGGAAAAGCTGATACAGCTCTTCAAATACTAAGGAGATGTTGCCTAATGAGGAACAGAGAAGGGGGGAGGGCATGTGAGCTGCTAAACCTATCTCTCTGCCCACACCTCAAGCAGCCAGATGTATGAGAAAACATCCCTCTCATGCTATGTTAGGCACAAAATATGTCTAGGAGGAAGATAACACCTGTTATCTTCAGGTGTACATGAAGCATTTTTAGCTTTTACATAAAAATATGGCTCAGTGACCTTAAAAAGTTAATTGTTTTGAAAAAAAACCCCACCACACACCATGATTTTGCCACAAAATTTCATTTTGACATCAGTGGGTGTTTGCATGCTGACATATAAACATTTGCATATTAACACCTCCCAGGTCCAGTACAGCACACAATTCTCTTAAAGCTTGTTCATTAAGCATTTTAGCAACCAACCCTTACACCAAAACACACAAAGCAAACCATGCTTATTCTTATTTTTATAGGAAACTTCCTTCTTTTAAAATTAAAATATTGAACAAGGGGGCATATCTAGCCTTTCTACAAAGAACCATACCAGAGAGAAAAGAATTAGCAGCAGTGTAACATAGGCAGTTCACCAACAGATTATTTCTTGGATTGTACTTAAGGAAGGCCAAGTGCCAGAACACAAAAACATTATACCGAGAAGTTCAAAGAACTTTCACTTGTAGATAATTATTACATTATTTCCTAACCGGTAATATGCAACATGTAATTATTGTCATATGTAAAATATTGCATTAAACATTAATTTATGTGTTTGTAGATCATGTGAAGAACCATTCTACATGCCTTGAAAGACTACACATTTCAGAAACAGGAATAAGTTGGCAAGAAGTAGTTCACATGAATTACTGCATGACTTTCAGCCAGAAAAACCACAGGCAAAACCAGATTGAATTTGCTTAATTAGGTCCAGATCCAGTGAAATATATATATATGTTTAAGCCAGTGAGTGAGCCTATGGACAGCAAACAACTTAAAATAACTGTGTTGAAAGAGAGTAAAAAGCTAAATATGGCATAGATTCCAGTCTCAATATATGATTTCTCTCATATGTTCAGGATTATTTGAATGCTCAAGCATTTTGCACAACCATTGTTTTGTCTCTTGTCAGAAAATTGCCTAGTAGGAAGCTCTAGAAAACTGTCTTGAAACTGATTAACATCCCATTTTGTTCCTCCTCATTTCTCAGTCAACTTTATAGAAACAAGTTTCCCTGTAAAGGAAGAAACAGCTATCAGGACTGCAGACTGCTGGGAAAAAAACTATGAAATTATGGATTTAGAAACATTTAAAATCTGTCAAAAATATGATCCAAAGTGTCCACACTGTAGTTCAAAAACACTGGGCAAAGAAAAAAAACACTTACCACCAGGCAAAGCAGAAACAGCATATGTTATCACCTTGTGGGTGACACATGGGTTTCAGAGATATTTCCTATCTGCACAGCAAGACATTTCTTTTTTGGTATTTTCTTGAGATAAGACACCCATCTGTCAGATCATTACAGGGATGATAGAGAAAATATTTGCCAGTACCTAGTATTTGACATATTGTGGATATAAAGCAATCCTTAACCAGAGGGAATTCCCCAAATGTAGTAAAACAGGATGCAGCTCAGCTACGGGACAAAGACCATAACAGGTATTATGCTAAGCTGCAAAGAAACTTGCACAAGACAGCCCAGATCATGCAGTGGGACAAAGCCACAAGAGGAATGATAGGAAAGGGAGCTCACAGGACAGACACCTGTGTTGATTTAGACAGATGTGACAGAGAGAAATTATGCTTGGCTTGCAACAAAATAATAATTAGCTTCTAACTTCCTGTGTAACCTGAAAAACACACTTTCACCTAAGCAAAAATGTTTCATCTAAATTGACATATCACATTATTGGGATTTTGTGAGAAAAGAATTAAATCTAGAGATATTTCTGAGTAAAAGAATGAGATTATAGGATAAGCAATACAACTAGAGAGCCAAGAAATCCCAGGCATTTGTCAAAACTTTAAGCCAAATTTAAAAGGTTAATATTTTCAGAGAAGTCTAAACTTTGAGTGCCTCCTAGTCCAGAAATAGAAATATTCTGTTGCTCCTGGAAGACGAAAGTTTGAGGCAAACACTTGTTCAGATAAATCATGTTAACAACTGAGACTGAGGGAAAATAGCCATGCTGAATTTTGACCCTTTTGAAGTTTGCAGCTGTTGTGCACCATAGTGCAACTAATTATTACCTGGTTCTCTGGCCTTGAGGAATAAATATATCCTAGCTGATAAAGACTGAATATCCCTCATTGAAATAATAGCTTGTGATAAAATTGTGGATGCACAAATTTGGGTTTTTTTTTCCCCAGATATTAGCTCAGGTACTTCAATTTTCTTAAAAAGGTTTATGTGACTTTAAAGAGAAAGTGAACATACTGAGCGGGCTTATGCTGCAGTAGCTATGACAACAGACTTGGAAACAAGTGTAGAAAAAGCTAGACCTGAATTTTAATTTAATTTAATTATTTTTTCAATCTACTCCTCACATTGACTACTTGGCATTTTACTCTGAAATTCTATAGAAATTGTGATTTCTTTTTAATACCAAATACAGAGTATCTTATGTAGCAGATTCTACAGATGTTATGCAAGTTGGAAAAGAAAATACTTAGAGAATTAGTGGACATCTAATGTCTCCAGATGAATGCCAGACTGCCTTCTTGGGAGGCTGCTATGCTTAACACAGATGGGCATGCGTGAGGGATCTGATTTCATGAAGGAATTATCCCATTGGATCAGCTAGTAGCAAACTGTATCCTACCTACTTTTCAAAATCAGAAGACAGAAGAGGAGGTAGAGTTAAGAATCAGATTTTTAGTTGATACTGTTACTGGGCTGGAGTGAGAAAGAAAATACTTCAGTTCTAGCATCTCTTCCTTTTTCTTCCAGTTCTTCCCATGTCCCTTGGGCCAATCTTTTAGAGATGATATCCACAATCATGGATACTATCAGCTTCACTAGACAGACAATCTGGCTCCCTGTTCATGTCTCCTTTCCTGTTCCTCTATATTCTTTCTAGCAGAAGGAGCAGAGAGAAATTTCCTCCCCTCCTCCATCAAGCACAGCAGCAGAGATCAAGGACACTTTCTTTTACAAAAAAAAAAAAAAAAAAAAAAAAGGGAAAAGAGAAGCTCAGACCATTACCACTAACATCTCTGCTTACTTCCATAAATGTTCCATCTGCTCTTTCTGCCTATTTCCTTAATAGGTCCAAAGCTGCACAGAAAAGCCAAATCACTTTGCAGCCGTGACTATAAAAAGAAGAGTGACTTTAATCTCTTTGGAAATGACCCACATCACTTGTGCTCCCAAAACAACTTATTGAACTTCAGCCACCCACAAGCTCCGATATAGGTGACCAGACAAGGAACATTATGCAGCACATTCCTCCACTGGCCCAGTTCAGCTTCTCTGGGCCCAGTGTCCCCTGAGCTCAGCATGGTGAACTATAGGGCACCACACTCTGCATTGCAGACATTGGCATTATGAGGCGTGCAGGCATAAAACAGAAACAGATGATCATGATGCTACTAATTGCTTATTAATTCCCTTAAGAACTGATTTTTGAGTAATCAATCCCCATAATTCTCCTGGAAAGGCAAAAATGCATAAGAAGTGCATAAAACATGACTCATTTTTTCTCTTAAATTCTGATATGCTCCATTATTATTATTTTTTTCACTTAGCTCCTCTCAATAAGGTGACTCCTGCTGCAATGAATGAACAAAGATCAGTTGAACAAGAGCTGTAACTAAGCGGCCTTAATTTGCATTATCTTTTTAGACTTAGCTGCCTGCCTACTAGAAAGTTGTACTAGGACCACCTCATGTGTGGGTAAGCAACTACAGATACACTTATGAGAGGAAGGTCAGGCCTTCCTCATCAAGCATGTCCGCCTGTTGCAGAATATGGGCTGACCCACATCCAATTACTCTCATTCCCTTGTTTGTTCTCTTTTCAAACTGTAGCCCTCTCACACTCTTGTAGATTCTACATTCCTAGTATCTTCAATCTAACTGAATTGTTGCAGTGTCCCATCTACTATTTACAAAGCTTTGGACAATTTTGAGGTACTTACAGATTTCATCCATGGCTTGTAAGCAGATGAAGGCCACCATTGCAACAAGTCCTCAGTCAGAAGAGGAGATCCAGGTTTTACTGACTGCAGCAAATGAAACAGATATTTGTGTAACTACTAAGAAGAGATGGAGGGCAAGAAACAAAGCCTAAAACCAAACATAACCCCAACTTACCCAGGCACCATTTCTACTTCACATAGGGGCGCTCTGCTTGGAGAAGCCTGTATTTAAAGAGGCCCTGCTACCTGGCACAGCCACCACCTATTATCCTAATTTCCCACCTTGGGAGTGGAGAAGTAGCATTAACTCTTCAGTGGCTGGTTCAGGGAGGGTAGGGCAGCGTGCAGTGCTCAGAGTACTCCTTTTTTCTGAGAACTTCTTGCCATTTCACTTGGAAATGCTCCCAGCATAATACTAAATCTCCACTGTCCTTGCAGCAAAGCTCTTTCTCTTCCATCCTCATCAGAATCAGGATGAAAGAGTCTCACCATACATTTTGTTCTTTCCATATGTATTCCAAATAACACCTATTAATAGCATCTTTGTTTCTGCATCCACTACACTCAGCACATAAAGAATTCTTTTTCTTTCTGGTGATTACTCTTGTGAAGTGCATGCACAGCCAGTTTCAAGTTCTTTCTCTTTAAAGCATATATTATTTTTTAAAACGCTTTTTCCATTGACTGTAGTGGCCACTGAATGTTAGGGAAGCAAAACAGGGACACATTTTGTATGAGAGTTGGTGTAGCCTTTCCTTTCTTCCTCTCTCCTACCATTCAGCAGCATTGAGAACCCTGTTTCAGTCTCTCATGTGGCAAATTTGAAAGGTATTCTTTTTTTTTTTTTGTAATCATGGAATGAGTCACAGGCACTTGAATTCAATAAATCCCCAGAGGCAGCCAGCTTGGTTTATTTTCAGCTCTGATGGCCCACAGAGGCAATTTTTTAAATTTTTTTTTAGACATGGAAAAGGAATTTTTTTCCTTATTATATGTAAACAATCCCCCTAACATGGGAGAGGGAAAAAGTTCATATCAAAAGGGAATGTTTACTAAAATATCAGCTTCTCCCTGCTGCAGGAGGATTATTAGCATCACTGAATTCCTCCTCTGTTCAAAAAATCTATTACCAGATTTTTCAGAGAAGTACTTTTGTGGTTGCTGCTCCTTGACAGCAAGTGTCTGGGAAGTTTATCCTTTTTGTGAGGACAGTGTTGCAAAGAGAAAAAAACAAGGTGCTGAGTCTCCTGGTGAGGAGAGCAAAGGAAGAACCCTCTTTTCCATAAAGGGTCATTGAGTTTGAGGTCTTCAGCAGAAGCATGAGATTAATTGCTCCCTTTCTAGGAATCAGACTGATATATCCTGGAGAAATATCTTCTTAGTCCGAGAGGCATTTTTACATTTACTGGTACATTTCATACATTGCTCTATTACATATAAACATAGATACAGTGGCCTGGCAGTATTAAAGGAGGAAAGTGAGGATGATGTGCTGGTCATGTACAGCGACACCTAGAAATGAGGGGACTCGTAAATGACACACTCAAATGGTGCAGAAAGAGTATAAATTGGTTCATATTACGTCTTAGGTATTGCAGAAGTCTTCGTGTAATGTATCACTGTGAAATTTTTTCAGTTCATTTAAGTCTTACTGCACTATTTTTTTTCTACTTATTTTTTGAATTCATAAAAGCCAAAACAAATTTTGATTTCAGTGTAGAGATTTAGCATTCAGGCTAGAGAGTGAATTTAGCATTTAAGATGCAAAAATAGTGCTGTCTTAAAAAGGGATACTTTTTTTGTATTTATTCTTCAAGGAAAAACTGAAAAAGAATACCCAATTAAAGTGTTTTTTTAAAAAAAAGAGAAAAATGTGTGAGAGACAATATTTTTTTAAATCTTTAAAAACCTAATTTCTTCCATGGGTTTCAATTTTTTTCCATATCATGAAAACACATCCTTCTCCTGTTTCTCCCAGTCTTTTCTAGGGCAGACACTTAAGTAAGCTCAACCTATTTTTTAATCCACATTTCTTTACAATGTTTGATGAAAAACTACTGGCCATTTTGCAAAGAGAAAATTGTTCAGTTAAAGTTCCACATTTAATTGATGAATACTAGAAACATTTCTGTACACGCTAGCCATAGAGGAGGCTTCCTAATTTTCAGCTTCTCTTCTGTTTCTACCCATTGTCACATTGGTTGCCATCCAAGTGGGATTTTAAACCTCCTGGTGTGACAGAAAGAAAGAAAAGAAAGGGTCTGGTGAATTTCTAAGAGTCTTTTCTTTTAAGGACATACAGGTACTTTGGAGAATCCCAGACTTCCTATCTAGGAACATCTGCCTTCCTTAGGTACTCCCTTGAATGACCAGTTTGTGATAATAGAGAAGTTCCTCACATGGATCCACATTCCCTTCACCAGTTATCAGATGACTGCCATTCTCTAGGGGGTTTTGGTGGTTTTTTATATTGAGTCCTTTGGCCACTGTCAACATGGTATTTTGTTTCTCTGTGCCTTTATCACTTAGAAGAGGTGTTGAAAACCCTTCTGTACAGAATGTACTTTACAGGGATATCCTTTTCTCTTCCTGTATATTTATAGCACATAGCATGAATCTTTATTTGGTTTGACACTTTAGACTGTATACTCAATAAACTGTGAATTGTGAAATAATTGTGAAGTTGTGAAAGAAGTCGTAATTTATACTACTGCACTTCAGTCTTCAGACCTACCTGTGTTCTCCTGCAAAAAGTCGGAAAAGACTAAACATGGGATAGTGGAATTTTATGCATCTCGGAACCATTTAATTTTCTGAAAACCAGCACACTAAGTGTTCAAAATGGCCACAGAGAGCACCATCAGCCCTGGATTGCACTTTTCAGAGTTCCGTAGACACAAGCTTCATGTGATTTATAGTGCATGGGGAGGCTACATACACAAAGCTGGGGAAAGAAAGATGGCTTCGAGCACACCTGGCTGCTTTGTGCTGGCTTTACATTGCATAATACACCCAATGAGTTCTAAACATAATAGAACATCTTCCTAAGAACAGTTGGGTCATTAGTGGTCATTCAGTCCAACAGACCGAGGCTGTCTCAAAGCTATTAGGTAGATGGTGAGAGGTTGGTTGTGAGAAAATATTGTACTCGAGGATCATACGGAGCAATTACTTGGCTCAGCTGTTTGCAGAAAGACAGCCCTCGCTGGAGGGCTGATACACTGGTGGAAGCCAAAAGGGAAATCAGCACTTCATAAAAGTTAATGACCAAGGATATACTCCTTATGAGTGCTGATGATAGCAGGATTCAAATGCAATGCAAAATACTATTCCCTCTTCCATTGCTCCCTCCATTTTGGACCAATCTCCCTCTCTTTTTTTTAAATGTTATTGCTATTGAGTTTTAATATATGCATTTGTGAGAAAGCCTTGAATAAGACACCCTCCATCATTTTCTTCTACTTCACTATCAGACCTCACTCAGCTATGCCATACTTTCTCTTTTTTACTTTCCCAGAGGTAATATCTCAAGCAAGACTAAACATCCTCTTCCTGATGGCACATTTTTGGTAAGAAATTTCATATATGAAGCCAAGCATTGGGAAATCTTAAATCAGCATCCTGCACAGGGGGGAGCACTGTCATTCTGAGTACTAGGTATTTTGGCTACTACTATCATATTGTCCATACTGACATTTATTCCAAAGAAAGATATTTCTCATGAATGCTAAACACTGTAAGTGTGATTGCCCATCTCCCAAAGGTTACAGTGTTATGTTTCATAATGTAAAGAATTTTTTATTACTATTATTATAGTTCAAAATTATTAATAAATAATAATATTTAGAACAACCATTAAATAAATAATACAAAAGAGATTTTTATCTTTTTCTATTGACTGGAAACAAGACAATACAGCAATATCGATTGCAGCTTTCAGCCCTGCAACACTTAAGTATGTGTATATTTACACTGAGGACTCAAGACTAACCGTGACACACTAAATAACAGATTAACAGTAACAAATGTAAATAAAGCATCTGAATTTCTTTTTTAAAAAAAACCAACCTTATCACAATCGTTATTTATTTCTTTTCTTTCTTTTTCTCCTGCATTTTCACCTTTTATTCTACCTGGCATATTTTAATGCTTTTCTATTCTGTAACCAGCTCTACAAATAATACCAATAGCTAAGCATTTTTAAAATTCATATAAGTGGGCAAGGCACATGAGATAAAATACAGTGTTTGTTATCAAACACAGGGGTGGAAACACAGATTGTGCATTAGAGAAAAGGTCTTAAAATTGACAAAGGTGCACCCTGCAAGAAGTACCCACGCCAGCTTCACAAGCAGAAGCACAATGGTTGTGTCTGTCCAACACAGCCCTGAACTCATTAGGTCTTCGTGTTGGTATAAAAAATTAAAGCTTTATTCCAAATTCTGTGTGATTCACTCTGTGACGAAAGACAAAATCTTTCCCCTTTGTTTTCCATTTTCCCAGTTGTTAAGTAAGCATAGAGATGCTTCTCATTTTTAAGGCATTTTGAGATTTATAGGGGGAAAAAATTCAAGGAAATCTTAATACTCAATTTTGATGATTAGGATGAGTAGCATAGAGCAGGTAGAAACCCAAGTCAAAATTCACTTGTAAGTATGGTGCCATAAAGCAGGCTCTGGGATACATAAGCAAGAGGCAAATCTAAAAAAGGGATAATTGCAATAGAGCTTGTAAGATATAGAATAAATATGAACATAGTTGAAGTATTCTGCCTTACCAAAACTCCGTTTATACTGGAATAAAAAAATATTGCATTGCTAAAGGACCAGCCAGAACTGTAAAGAAAAAATATTGAATTATTGTGGCAGACCACACAGCAACAGAGCATTTATGACTCTGCTCAGGGCAAACCGCTCAATCAGGATTTTTCTCACATGTATTATCATATAAACCTTCTGTGCCACATAGACAGTTTTTGGGGGTACAGGTGGTAAAAGAGAAAGAGGGGGATAACTTATTGCTGTGGAAACGTATTTGTCATCCATGTCTAAAATGATTGTCTTTTTAGTCAAGTTAGAGAAGCTTTCATTAAATCCCCAACATCTTCCCTTCACCCCATCAGTCCTTTCTCCACACATGCATGCACACCATTTTTATTGGAAGATAAGTTTTTATGAAATGTACTACTAAGGTTGTTACTACCTATTTGCTATCACTGTGCAGCACTAGATTACCAGGTCAAAATAAATGATAACAGCACAGCACTCTCCCAAAAGTCAAACACATGAATAGTTACCCCTTTTGTCTGTCCATTTCTGGGAGAAAGCATAAACTCAGTGGGTCACAAATTAAATATTTCACAACAGTTTTATGATTAACTCATGAGATTTTTGAGATTTTATGGGAAATACGATCAGGTCTATCTTTGTCCTTGTCAAGTAGATATATCCTTTTGGTCTCCATGTAAGGTTTTCTTTGCCACAGGTTCTGCAGTAGGAGAGCAAATCCCGGTCTTGACCAGGAAAAGGAGAAGAAGAGAAGGGAAAGGACTATCTAAGCTTTGCTGAGATTTGGAGCTGTTACTCTACA
Source organism: Limnodromus scolopaceus (assembly GCA_028565335.1). NCBI lineage: Eukaryota > Metazoa > Chordata > Aves > Charadriiformes > Scolopacidae > Limnodromus > Limnodromus scolopaceus. The sequence continues at coordinate 9,064,966 of JAOXNO010000002.1, read as the reverse complement.
TCCAAACTTACACTTTTCCATGGTAATATCATGGAAAAGTACATCATCACTGCTGCAAACCTAGCATGGAGACAGCTTTTGAAATATCAGCATTTTTTTTGCAAGTGCAGATGATATTGAATATATGGCATTTGAAAGAGTGGCCAACATTGCAAAAGCCTTTGGAATCATCTGATGTTTTATTTTGCATTTCCCCACCCTTAGTTTTTATGTCTGTCATATTTTCCTAGTAACAATACAGTGACCCATTTATGGCAACAACTGCACATTCAACCTGATACTAGTGATGTTATTTGTCATAGTGAACAGGAAAGATTCAAGAATGCAAAGATGAGCCTAAATGTGAGGCGAAAAAAAGATAGCGTTCATACTTCATTGTATGGCCTGGATTGTCTTTCTGTAACATGCAAAGATTACTTGGTAAACACAAGCTGACTGTATGTGATCATTGTATGTTTGCAGCTTAAGCAAAGTCTTTTCTTGGCTATAAGTACTGTGTTCTAGACATTTCAGGCAGAAAGCACAACATTTTCTATCATTGATATGAAATGTCACTCTGAACTGGGAAATTCCATGAAGCATGAAGTAATGAATTCCCATTGTATTTGCCAGGCTTAATAATATACAGTGGTTTCACATCACACTGTTTTAACTAGTGCCTGGGTTATTAATTTGGTTAGGAAACGTCTAAAAGGTAGAGCCTTAAAAAATAGCATTGGCCCGTTTCCCTCTCTCTTAAATTTTGTGCAGGTTTTTTCAACCTTACATTTAAGTGAAAACTATTCTTTCTCAACTCATGCATTATGCAGTTCCTAACTCTCTCCATGCATCATCTGCCTCACACTGAGGGATTGTAGTTGAAACAATTGCATCATACCACAAACTTGATTTTCTGCTATTTATTCTATGGAAAAACTACTCTGGAATAGTTTAATTCCCTGGCATTATCTGGGATTCCCTGGCATTATCTGTGTATCTCACTATTCGTGAAATCAGGCTTCCAAAACCTGCCTGTATAAAATGAACGTCCTGATCCCAAGGTGCCAAAATTCAGATTTGAAAAGTCTATAAACATCTTGGTTTGGGCTGTACTGAAAATCTAAACGTCAGTACTTTGGGGGCATCACACTCTCAGTGTTGACCTTACATGTCACGAGATACTAATCCAAAACTGCACTGAAGCAGTCATTCAGATGAGTAACTAATAATTTATTCAGAAGGTGGCAAAGAGACGTCCTTCATACTTCATATGTGTCCGTCCATGCCCTGTAGCTACGCAAAGCTGAATGAGAATTAAAGCAAGGTGCTAAGACTATGCATCTTTTTCTAATTGCTTGCATCTGCATTTCAGCCAGACCAGCTGAGAATAAATGTGGGAGTAAATGGGACACTCAGGTTCTGCTCACATCTCTGCAGTTTCAAGTCATTCAAATCAATTTACAGTGGGGATTGTCTGTAATAGCTGGTAGGAGAGTGAGAAAGTTCTGTCTGACAGAATTTCACAGGATGTATGCATATTGTATCAGACAGAATTAAACCAAACCTCGAGAACAGATAAAAGAAGAGCAATCAGACTCCCATTTCTGCAAAAGGACGTAAAAGCAAGTGAAAAGTAATGACATTATTCATTGAAAACTCTCTTGCAGTCAGCTCACAGAAAGTCCACACATTGCTGAGAGGAGTTTATAGTCAGTTATGGCCTTCAAGTGCTTTTTGGTTATACAGTGCTTCTGAAGTGTTTCAGGGGGAAAAAAAAAAAAAGAAAAAGAAAAAGAAGAGCAAAACAAAGATATGAAAACGGAAGCTTAAAAAAAAAAGCTTTCAAGCACTTAAGGAGGGAATGTAGCTTCATATTTGGAAGAGATGGAGATGGAAATGTCAAGAATTCAACCCCATGGCAAGGGTCTTCTATGAGGAAGAAACTCTTGCTACTGTCTGGCTCGCTCAAATCTGAAGGATATCTTCTACAGTTTGTGCAATTTTTCCAATAAGTGGAGATAGTATGGGACACAGGGCCTTTTCATATTTAGTCAAACTTTATAACTTATTGAAGTAATCATTGGGTTAATTAATTTTAAAGTGATATTTTAAGCTGTTTTATGTTGCTTGAACCTAAGTCCTGAGCATGAGCTGCACAGGGCATGGTGGTGAATGCTCCCTAACCACAACTGAAGAAACTTGTTGTAGAGCCAGTCTACATTGACCATTTAGTTCAGAAATAGTAGAGGAGCTAGTGAGTGTCACAGATCCATTTGTATTCTTCTGCCTTCTGTATTCATCCCTTGGCTTTTGGACTGAGACTTCCAATAAGGACGCTAAGTGAAAAAATGTTTCTTCTTCTGTATCATGAACATCTCCTTATTAGGAACTGGTTTGATGCCATGAAATCCTCTTTAACAAGCCATAAAAAAACTATTGTTTGATTACAAATCTCTGCTTGGTTATATGATAGCATCCATTTCATCATTTGTAGCCAGTTGTCCAAAAAGTGATTTAATTCTTTTTTTGCAACAAAGGCATCCACCACTAACAAGATTAAGATATGTAATTGCATGAGGTTCCAGGACTGAATACTCAGGATGGCAATTTAAACTTTAAAAAGGTTTCCATAATGTTTATGCCTTAAATACGGCCACTGGAGATGGGTGGCAGTGATGGCCTTTTGATTTGTATTACAATTCTGGTCATGGAAGCGGCCTTGCTTTGAACTTAGAGTCAGCTGGCTGATGGCCTGTCAGCAGTCTGCTTGTCCAGCCTGGTTCTGGCTCAGGTGGCTATCACTACAGCATCAGCAATAAGACAGTGAAGGGCCAACCTCTGCTTCCTGCAGATGATGCATGAGTGAGCCAAGGAGACATGCCGAAGTGTGCTGGCTCAGCTGGGAGCAGGGGGTATCTCACCCCGATCCTACACCGGGGCCTCACTGACACCCTGTAGATGACTTCCCAAGCCAACCAGGTTAGAAAAGTTTGAATATAATCTGTGTGGGCTGCTGTCTGCCCTTACAGAACATGGGACAGAGAAAGGCGACCTGAGGTCCTTCTACATGCAGATGAATTGGTTGGCTTGAACTTGAACTCTTAGAAGTCTACAGCCACTTGCAGCATGGCTACAAATGGCCTATGGGCAACATGTGAGAGAGAGCTCCATGAGTGGGTTGCTGAGAACATGGCACTCCATAAATACACTGATATTTTTATGGGTATGCACAAAAAGTATGATTGTCATAAATATATATATAAGTACAAATACAATGGCGTATATTCATACGTGTCAATGTATATCCTCACAGAAAGAGCTGTACTGCATATGTCTCTGTGGACAATCAGGTGGAGGGGGTAAACTTTACAACAGTTTACATTATTGCTTTTTAATGTTTTTTTCTGGAGTACTTACATTTTAAAGTCAAGGGTGGAAAAAAAGAAGAAATAATAACATTATTACAGCTTCTGAAAAGCACTTTCTCCTGCAACCCTTTTGCAGCCAAAAATGATACTAAAGGGATTGAAGTAACATTGCTCCATAGCAACACCAATCTTCCCTCTTCCTTTCTTCCAGCCAGGCAGTGAGATTGTCTCGGGTATTGTCTCACCTATTCAGTAACACGGTCAGGGAATGAGGAGGGTGAGGAAAACCCTCAGAAAGTAGAGTAGAAAAGATGACAGTTTTACCAATGGAAACAGAAGCAATATTGGGGGGGTGGGGGGAGCAAAGAGAGAGACCTACATTGTAGCCTGCACACCTTTACTCACGACAGCCTCGCAAGGGTGAGCAAGACTGCCCTTTGCTTTCTGTGTTAGCCAGCTGAGGGAGTTATACCTTAATGTATGCTCAATGTCCAAGCCATCCTTTACATATACTGTGGGCTTTTATCCAACTCTTTCCATTTCCTGCATGATTTTATCCAAGTTATAGTTTAATACCGTAGTTACTTACAGTGTAATGGATTTTGAGCTAGGAAAATACACAGGTAAAAGGTGATCAAAGCATGCCAAATTGAACAGAGGGGATATGGCTGTAAATGAGATGGGATCATCAAATCCTCCTCCCTGAAATCCCATGAAACTGAAGGCAGCTAGAAGAAGACGCAATCTTCATTGTTACATCATGGAGGCAGTTTGTTGTGCTGCTGTGAAGCAACAGCAAAAGAAAACAAAAGAACATTTCATCTATTCACTTTAAGCATCTAAAACTATGCCTTTGTGAAAACTGCAGCTTGGTTTCAGTGTGCTACTGAAGTGAACCCAAGATCTTTTGTGGCATTTCAAATAACAAGAACAATATATTTCTCCATTAGCTTACTTTAAGCACATGTGTTTTGTGGTTAATGTAGTTCCTGGTGATGTGAGAGAGCAATGAAAACAAAATCCATGCTTAATGCACTGAACTTTGACAACAGCAGCTGCAACTCAAAATTAAAATCCACTTCTTTGCTTTGCTCTAAGGGTCTGAACCAGCTTTGGGAAAGTGCTAAAGCGCATTGTGAATGAGGATATCTGAAAAGAAAAATGCCTGCACAACTGCCCAAAGGACAGATCAAATGACCAAAAGCAAACAGTGATGTGCTAGGCTGTTTGCTGAATACTCAGGTGAAATCAGGCAAAACCCATAAGCCTTGGAAATTTCAAGACGAAAGAGAGATACTGAATTTTTATCATCTGCTGCAAGGCACTAGTCATGGAGATAAAAGACTCATTTATACTGGATGACTTGACCCAAAAGCCAGAGGAGGCAATGAAGGCAATGAGGTTTCTGCCATTGATCTTGGAGCACTCTAGATCTGGCCAGAAGACATACCCACTGCAATTTTGGACTAAGTTGGTTTTTGTGGGGGTTGGTTTTTTGGTGGGTTTTTGTTGTTGTTGGTTTTTTTTTTTCCAGACAGCAGCAGTGAACTGAGCATTAGTCATTTTTTTCTGCGATCTTGTGATGTCCTTTTGCTGTTTAACTGCATTTTATAATGACCCAATATGTTCAGGTTTTGTTTATTTGTTTTTCCTTTGTATCATCAAGGACCTACTTTGGAATTCTGGTTGAAGCAGGAATTATGCAAACCCTAGTCTGCCTTTGAAGGAGGGCTGAGTGCCTGGCAGGCTTCAGCCTCAGCTGCCACTCTGGCTGAGCAAGGTGAAATTCTCTCCAGTGACTTTCTTCAAGTATCTAATATAAGGACAGTGGGAGAAAAATCCGAGGGAGGAAGGCTGTGCAGACGCCACGATCTTCAAAGATTATGAACAAGGACTGGCAGAGGGAAAGAGTTGCTGGTGCTGTACTTGCCCGCTCCCAGGGGATGGCACCTGTGCAAGCCAGGACTCACAACTTGAATATCGAGTCTTCCCACTGCCTGTCCTCCACAGAGGACACAGGTTTTTATCGTACAGGGGCCCATTCATGGCACAAAGTCGCTCCTATGGGGATAAATTGCAGCTAGGGAAATAATGTGGCTCCACTCGGTCTGAAAATTGACATGTAAAGCTAGTCACTTAAAATGAAAGAAAGTGCCGAGGTTTACAGCTGGATTATGTTCCTATGATGTAAAAGATTATTGATTCTGTTAAATAATAAAGTCGCATTACTGAATGTGCTTCCTATTATATGTTAATCGCAGTAATGTAAATATCTTGCAGATCTTTGTGCACCATCCACCATTCATTTTCGATGAGGCATAGAAGTAGTAGGAGTCAATAGGTCTGGCTCTGCAAGCTTTCTTTCTTATTGCATTTAACTTTCCATGTATTGAAATGCTCTGAATACAGATTGAGTTGCTTTGTTCAGTATTTATTATTGTTCCACCTGCGTTGAAATGGGAACAGCAATGGCTTTGATAAATAGATTCAAAGGCAGGCAGAATTCATTGTGCCTTTTCTAAATGCTTTTGTGTCCTCTGCTGGAGTTCTTTTTGATAACCCCTTCCAGCAACACACCTCTTGAAATCAAAATAGATATATTTCTTGCTTCCATAGAACATCAGTGCAAAACCTTTCATTAATCCAGATTGTCCTGCGTCACATATGTGTCCAATTTTTTTGCTTTTTTTTCTAAGAGCCAAAGTCTGTTCCTCTTTTCCATGTTCAGAGATACGGTACTCCTGAAGTCAGTGGGGCCATGTACATGATAACTGGTAGATAATAAAAATAAAGGTGTCAGAATCTGGCAGTAGAACTCCATTATCCTTCCAAAGCATATCAAAGAATATTCATTATCCCAGTATGAAGTATCATAAATAATTAGCGCTAAACCCACACACGCCAAGTGAATGATCAGTATGACTTCATATTGTGATCGGCTTGCCTGTTTATTTTATTACTGTGCTCATTTGCATGCTCAGTATTTTGCCAAATTCTGCCATTCACACTAGTTCTCCCACCAGTTTTGCAAAGAAAGAAAAAGCCACTAAGACTGTCTTGCTATTTTCCTCAATCAGGACACCAACTAACTGTAAATATTTCACTGTACCATTATAGCACAATTTTGCTTTGACTCATCATCAAGCCACTGCACCAAGACTATCCCTCTCCTTAATTTTTAACTCTGTTTATGAATATAGAACGGTGTTACAAATAACAGGTGTAAAACAAGGCAATATTAACCACAAGGTTGATAAACTAAATTGAACTTCCTAAATTGAAAAAAGCAGAGTTTAAAAATGTGTATTGTGTGTATAAAGTAATTCTTTGAGAATTCATGTTTGTGCCTGTTCCCTCTTCCTTTTCTTCATGTACTGAATGAGGACTCTTTTCTCCCAAGAGGAGAACAGAGTGCATAGAAAAAGAACACCGAAATAACTTACACACACAGAGTTTTTACGTAAATACGCCTTTAAATTTGGTTCCAAGATCATCTTTGTCAGCAGCCTATGATGTAACTCACTGAATAATGAAAGAGGGGCAGCATTAGTTTAAAGTGATTGTTGTGTTTGTTCCGTTATTAAGTTTTGATGCCTGGTGCTACGGGGTAACGCGACATGACACGGCTAAGCGGTGAAATGAGTACTATGAAAATTTAAACTGAGGCACACACCAAGAAGCTGGAAACAGCAGAACATGAAGCGTCTGAGGCATTTGAAAAGCAAACAAATGAACAAAATAATCCACTCATCCTATTATGCCTATTTTCCTTTCTTCCTCTGCAAATCTCATACACCTGTGCCTGAAATACACCTCCTGCTTTCACCTTCACTTCAAATTTAATCCAGACATCTCTCTTGACTATCCTATTTACTAAAAGCTTGTTGGTCAATTTACCACTACTGACAGATCAGCTAACTGGAGTCCCCTGATATATCCACAGGACAGGAAGAGAGAGCTGCAGCCCGGGTGAAGCGAGACAGGTGCCGAGGGCACCGAAGTGCTTGTGAACCTCCCGCACAGCACAGTGCTGTGCAGCGTGGCATGGAGGGCTCGTCTGCACCCCTCGTCTGCTGCCAAGCTACTTGAACAGCAGCTATGATCGGTCCATCTTCCTGTGCTGTTTCCTAGATAATCCACAAGCATAATAGGAACAGGTTCACCCTGACTGTGATTATCAGTCAGCTAGTCAGAAATTTTCCCATTCCTTTTTTTGTTAAAAAAAAGATGTAAATTCACCCAACAGAGATGGAAAGTATCACTTCTAATAAAATTCCCAATACAGGAGGGAGAAAAACAGTGAAAGCATTTAAAAAAAGTTGAAAGATTCCAATTCGTTTTCCATTACAGTTTTGAAATTGTATAGAATGAGAATAGAAAGCTACAAAATTATCACAGCAGCATAATTCAATTTACAAGGATTATTTCTTTTTAACCTTCCTAACATTTAGAGATGGGGAAGAAATGCTCACAGTCTAAAATATTTTCAAAGGCTCCATTTGGCTCCATAGCTAAGCAGCTGGCGAGGGGCTGCCTGGTTTATATTTCCTGAGAACACACTGAAGTGCTGACTCCCATGGCAGACCCCAACTGATCCCAAGTTTTCACTAGACTGAGTAAAACACAAGGCTGCTACCAGCATGTGCTGAATGGAAGAGGGACACAGCCATGCTTCTGCCACTGGGCAGTGCCACCCCGCTGAGGGAAAGCTGGGGCTGCCCCTCATGGAGCAAAGTTCTGCTGGAGCTTGGCACAGTTGTGTATGAGAGGTTGCTCCATCTGGTGGTGCAGTCTCCCCTAGGAGAAGCAGGTGGATGTTGACAACAAGAAATCTGGGGAAGAAGCTAGCTCTCACGTTGCACCCAGGCCTCCCCTGAGTCCTACTGCCTGGGTTTGGACCATCCAGTCCTGGTCTGCCTCAACATCATGAGCCTCACAACTGATTTGAGACTGCAGCACCTCATGCTTAGAGCAGGAAATGGCAGTTACACCCCTGAAAACCAGGTGCTTTGGATCAGACAGAAATAGTCCTCGTGGAGTTTCTGAATCAGCTAGTATAATTCACTGGATTCCACAGAAAACTAAATAACAGTTTTGCGTGTCAGAAAGAGACCACAGGGAACTTGGTTGTCATCTACAGAAATTCATGGGAGAGATTGCGTTCCTGTTCAGTAGTTCATTTTCAGAAGGTGATTTAGCCACTTGTTTTACTCAATTTAAAACCTTCAGCTTGTTTTTCAGAAGAGAAATTAGATTAGAGAGCCTGAGAAGCTGTGGGGTTTTTTCACAGCTGCCTCAAGCAGGCCCCCCAATACTTCAACTGGCCTGGGCAGCTTCCCTCAGGTCCCTGTCTACCGTCTCCTTGGGGAGGTATTTCATAGTGAGAAATCAAATCAAAATTTACTGGTAGATTAAAGGCACTGGAGATCAGAGCAAGTTGCAAGGAACTACTGTGCATTAGATTAATACTCAGACCAATGCTGCTTTGAATTCCACTCCAGCTTCACAGATTATCAGAGAACAATAGTCAAGTTGAAACAAAGACATTTCCTCTTAGAAGTGATCACGCTTGGCTGGAACTTGCTCCGTCACTGTCTGCACTGATCAGTCACTTCACAGCTTGCCTGGCACCCTCTTGGGGCTGCCCCCCACATAGCCCCTCCTTCCCCTCTCATTTCTGCTTCTTCCCAACTTCTTAGGCTGTTTGGAGAGAGCTCAGAGGCACATCTCACTAGATGCAGAGCACAAACTTAGGAACTATATGGCTAGATCTGAGCACAATGCAAGATTTGTTTTGCAAACTTGGTAGTTTGCCGATTTACTTTGTTTCTTAAGGTAGATTTCTCTCTGCCTTTGCATCAACAAAGGCAATAACCTTTAGCTCTGCTACCTTCCTTTTTTCTATTCCTATTATACATTGAAGAAAAACTGACTGAAGGCTAGTGGTAAGAGAGAGCATGGGCTTTAACTATCGCAATTCTCGTACAGCTTTTTGCCAACTCCTTTGCTAATAGAGCAGGCAGAAAGGAGAATGAGAGAGGCCATTCTCTCCTTGCTCCTTTTCTTTTTTCACTACTCTGAAAGTTTTGAGTGTTTTCACGTAACCACAGAGCTAACAAAAATTAGAAGTAAAATCCCTTTTGAAATGTGGAAATTCAATATTAGAAATGTGATGACAAGACACAAATGTAGCTGTTTGAAAAAGTTTGCTGAACAGGGAACATAGGGCTGTTGTACAGTTCCTGCACAGGAAGAATGAAGAAAGCAAAAAGAGCAGGGTGTGCGGAGACAGAGCAGCAGATAGTCTGAGGTTCTTTTAATTGAAAATTGAATCCAGCTTCAATTCATTATATATTTTTTATGAAACTGTGGAATGAAAAAGAAAAGGTTTCAATGAAACATCGGGCTTCCAGCTTGCTCAAGAATATCACAAAAGCCTTATTCGGTTTCCCTTGAAGCCAAGAGAAACATGTCTTTTCTGGTTCAATTTTCAGCTCTTTGAAGCAGAAACTCACTCTTTTATGTGTCCCTACAGTGCCCGGTGCAATAGGTCTCCTGTCTCAGCAGGGGCTTTTAAGTGCTACTGTAATAAAATTAATTAATCATAATTTTTAATGAACTCCTTAATATTTTCAGTATCATCCTTAACAAAAAACGTATGCAGACTGAAAAGGCATGAAAGTTTAATTTAGAATATGGTAAAGAGAACTTTTTCTTATAACAACATCTAATTCAAAAGCTTGTAAAAACGCTGTTTATACTAAGCAGATGCAGAAAGAGTATTAACAGTGTAAAAAAACAGAAATCTACACCTTAACAGTATTTGCAGTATAAAAATTAAGTGTAAGATGGGTGAGAGATGCACTAGCATGTAGGGATACTATCTATGACTTTAGGAAGACCGAGCTGTACTATTATCCAGCTCCATCTGCATGGAAATGAAGGGCTGCTCAGAGACAGATATCTAAATCTTCCTGGTGCGATTCCTCCCCACTCTTTTGTAAAGTAGCACTTAATATTGACTTCTGCATTGCTCTCATATAACTTCTGAGTTAGCCACTGAAATGAAAGGGCCAGTTCACTTCTCTTGGTGGCACTGGTTCAGGTTGCAAATGTGGGTAGACACTTCCACATCAGTCTGCACTTCAATAAATGTTTTGAAGGCTTATTTTTCACAGCAGGAGCAGAAATGAAAAACGAAATTCAATTGTACATGTTGGCAGCCTGGGAGAAGTGCCATTATGTCATAACCCCATGCACCAGCCCAGCCCCTTTACTTTGTAAAGTACAATTATTGTAAATTGATTCAGAGCCTGGCAAACATATCAGAGGCATACATATGCCATCTGTAAATATGCATATACAGTACACATAAATGATCCTGGTTTTCTTATTCTTTCTGGTAAAAATAAGTTAAAAGCCTTAATCTGAACTATCCTTTTCCCTCAGCTAGGGCAGTTTTCTGTCTGAAGTAGATTCTCGAGGCTCTCCTTAAAGTCAGTGAAGAACACAGGTATCGCAGAAAGGCTCATCCCCCCTGCAGGAGACGTGCGGCTTAAGCACTTCCCCTCTCTTTCCATTAGCTACAGTGCATCCTAGACAGTTAAATGACACTTAAGCATCTTAAACTTGGTTGGATTAAATGCTTGGTATTTGGATGTTTAACATAGTTTGAGTTGAATCTTTGTATAACTCCGTATCAAAGAGCCACAAGTCTATCTAAAGTATGTTGGTTTTATACTGAGAAAACTGTCGATTTTAAAGTCTACTTTCTGGGTTAATTTGCAACTGGAAGAAAGTATTAGGTCCATTGAACAATACAAATATTTGCCTTTAATAATTTACAGTTATAAAATACAATAAAAGTTACAGTAGAGAAATAAATATGCCATTACCCCAGAATTTAATCTTCCATATCCGTAGCATCAAGCAAAATATATCACTGAACAGAAAATCCCATATGGATGAATAAGAGAAAACTTTTTTCCCTGCAAATTATTTCTCAAAAACATCCGCTGTGTGATAAAGCTGTGGGATTAATTAATTTAGCACGCATCTATAATTGCCTTATCACAATCCCTCTCTCTCAGGACTAATGCTAATGATCCAAACCTCTAAGCGTCTTCAAATGACAGGCTTTTTTCTAATCATAGCATGCCACAAAAATATTTCCTTAGCTTCAACACATATGGAACTTTTGTACTTACTACGTACAGGTACTCTATTTATAGACAGACTGCAAGAGTGCACAGATATTGCCACTACCTTACACTAGAAACCATTTTAAAAATGTAATTGTTCTTTTCCTGTTGATGCCAAGTACCATTGGGAAGCTAAGTGCAAGACGTAATTCATACTTAGCTATATAGGTGTATACCATTCCTATATCATAGTAAATCAAAAGATTTTAAACAAGGAGACACCACTGCATCAGCTGCTCTAACCTCATTTAATCAAGTTATTCTTTTAGAGAGCTCATTACCTCATATTTAGCTCAGTAAGCATCCAGTTCTTGATTTGACTGTTTTAACAAGAATTTCTTATAGTTCTCTATTCAACTCACATGTTTTATAAACACATATCACAAGATGCAACAAAGCATGGGTGGTTTTTTTAACCATGAATATTTATTTGCATGAATGCATTAGTTTACTTCTATTGTATTCACACTTCTTGTATACCTTTTCTAAATAGATGAATAAAATGCATCATGAACAAGTATTCAGGAACACTCAAAGAGAGAGATTATTGAACTTTTACGTGGATTTAGCAGAAAGGTCATTCTGAACAGTCCAGCTGGACAGAGAATAAACAGTTACCTGGCCTATTTGAATTTGACAAATGAAACCAACCCTAAACCAAGAATTATTAATAGAAATTATTCAACCGATAGCTAGAATAACTATATTACATTCAGGATAATTTAAGACTTATTATAGATGACTGGCAACAAAAGGTAAGTTATAAACTGGATTTCAAAAAAATTATTCCTGACAAGAATAATTTTTTCCTTCAAGGTAAAATTTGTACCATTATTTTATTTAAAATCCGGGTCTTGGGTAATGTCTGATCCCATGAATAAGCATAGCAGGTGACCAGCAAGCTCTCACTAAACCCACCAGCCTGCTCAAAAGCATAACCTGAAAATCCAGCAGTCCTAGCCATGTAGGCCAGGAAACAGCAATGTTAATTACATTTATTATTTAAGGAAAGGGACTGTGAAGTGATGAGCACATCTTGCAGCAGGTACCTGCAGCCTTATGGGAGGAAGCAATGTGTCCTACAGCCCCCTGGCACCGAGGCTTTTTACTTCAGCAAATGCGCCACTTTGTTTCACCAAAATATGTGAGCGGTCTGGAAAGAGTCTGTTGGGGGAACAGTCACTGCAAGTCCTCCTGTCTTTCTGGTACTTTAAATATTTTATTTTAATCTCCAACTAAAATGATGTGATGAGCAAGATAAAGCAAACTCTTTAACAACCTGTCTCTTCTTTTTGGACAAGCAAGCCCTGACTTACAACACATGGGAGAAGATAATCAGCACTCCCCAAGATGGCCCTTCTTTAAAATGACATCTTGCTACCATAATTTTTATTCTAGTTTCTGGCAAAACTAAGACTTGCAATGTCTATCTATGTGTGCCTGTTCCAGTTCACTCACTAACAATTTTTTGCACTATTTCGGCAATTTCAAATTCAAACTTGACAGAGGTAAGACTTTCAAATATATCTAGTTCCTAAAAACATTAGTTAGCAATTGTGTCAAATAGAGACAATTACTTACTTTCTGGAGGAGAGTCAGAACTCAGTGCAGATTTATCCTGCAAAAGTCAGAAACCAGCCAGGAGGTCTCATAGTATTCACCCGTCAGCTACAAGAAGCAAAGGGAGAAGACAAATAAGGATTAGGAGAGCATGGGGTATGAGCTTATAGCAAATCATATTCTATTAGATTACAGAATATTTTATTTTTAAAGAATGATTTTTTTAAGTTTTTGTACAAGTCTTCCAATCAATTATTCTAAATCCATTTTTAAGTGTTATACCATATTTTTTTTTCCTGCTTCTGGACTTCTGTCTGTAAAAGTGCCCACTAAATAAACTTCTGCAGCACTGTAAATACACTTTCTTGTGTCTTGGTCCAGCCATATAGCAGAACAAGTCTTCAGTAATGAAGATATGGAAACTTTAGCAGCTGAAATTTGGTGGAAGAAGGAAGGAAGCGAAGCACCGGCAGAAAGAAAAGTGAGTCAGAATCTGGCACTGACTGCATCTTCAGAATCAGTGAAGAGCAGGAGGAGTTCTCCTGTATCCCAGCTCCTACGGCAGTCTGCTAGCCTTGTCAGGTTTGCTGCAGTTATGGGGTCATCTTCCATCCTTTTGTATAAACTCATGGTTGGTTTAAATGTTATTCCTTTAATCACTAACATATTTAACGTCCAAAGAGGGACACTTTTCATTAGACAAAGAAACAAAATGATTTAATCTCCCCTTCCTGCCTAATTTTATCAACACTTTGGCTAATCCAGAGCTCTTCCCCAGTCAGAGTGAGAGAGAAGCAAGGGCCCACGATATGAATGAAAGTTTCTTTTATTTCTTCTTTCTTTTTCTAATCTCATTTTTATTTTTGTAATTCTCACTTTTCCTCAGGTTATTTAAGATGACAGCAGGCTCTTGCCTCTTGTGTTCCAGAACTAAAACTATTTTCAGAAGCAGTAGATTCAAGGAATGAGAAATCTACAAAACTTGTCCAGTTAGTTTACTTGATCTGTGTAATACTTCAAGACACCTATTATTACAGACTTACTGGACTTCCTCAGTCCCCTTGAACACTGCACACTTGCTATCTTTTTCCTTGATAAAAAACCCAACAGTATAATCTTAGCAGCATTTTTGCTTTTCCTCCTGAGATGTGTATCCTTACAGGCTGTGATTCTCTCGATTCAAAAGTGTTCCCTGAATAAATGCCTTTGAATCTTGTAGCTTCAATGCTACTCCCCCACCATACATATCTTCTATACTGATCACGGCCCTTTTCTCACTTCTTGCACAAAAGCTTGGTGAGAATGAATGTGTGGAAAGGCCATGACATCTCCCTCAGTGCGTATTGTGTTCTCTTTCCTTTAGCCCATGGAAGGCTGCAACAATCGCAGCTGATAAAGGGCAGAGAGAAAATGTGTTACAGAATAAAGCGACAATGCAACAAATACAACCCATGTGAGAGAAAGGATGTGTTACTGGAGGAAGGCAATAGTTTTGTGTGATGCCCAAGGTCAGACTGCACAGCCATAAAGGCAATTCCTGGCTTTCTGACCCATCAGCAGAGACTGCAGAGGAAAAGAGGGAGCAGAGGAACATCATTGTGTCTGATCTCAGTGCACCAGCACATTGGTGTGGAGAAGATGAGACACAGGGCTACAGGGGGCTGTTCAGTCTAAATGCATACTTCTGTGAGTAGCATCAGAAGAACAAATGCTCAGAGCCAGAGTACATGTATCTTTTGAATTACTGAACAGAAAATAAACCAGAAACCCAAGTGGTTCCATCCCAGTTCACATGTTCAAACTCATTTTCTTGTATTATGATTCAAATGACCCTTCCCTCAAAAAACAAACCACAGTGCTAGGAAAAATCATTGGTCCTGCAGCTGTGATCAGGTAATGAATGAGACATGACAGTGCTCTTGTAGAAGTTCAAACAGCTTGAGCTTGCTTCAGTCATCTTTTCCTGCAGCAGTAACATCCTGCAGGATGTAGTTTTGTGTCATTTTGGATGCTGTCATTTCAGATGTTGTAAAATCATGGAAACAAGGGAAGGGACCAGGAAAAGAGGGGAAGAAATAGAAATCACCATCTGACATCAAATATCCAGCCCCTTATGTCATTGCAAGATGTCTATGTGTTGTCATGATAGCCACCAATCTGATCAAAATGTGCCTACAGCTGGCATGGCAGAAGTGCCAAGTCCTAGAAACCACCTCTTGGGTTGTTATTATAACCTACATAGTGAATGGGGTCTGCAACATTTGGTCAGTTGATTTGGGTTTTCTTTTCACATAGCACCCTTTCCTCCTTCTGGACAAAGCTTTGAGGAAGTTTGAAATTAACACATTCCTGTTAATTAATGATGATGCACTGGAAAAGAAAAAGGCAGTTGCACAATTAGCAGCATTGACATAGGTTACTTTTCTGCAGATTTCTCAAGAGCTGATTCTCTTGAGTGTCCCTGTAGTGTTGAGCTGACATCACAGCCTTCTCTCTAAGAAGGCATGAATTTACCTGGGCATGTGTTTTTTTGTACATTGATAGTAACAGAGTTATCTGAGGTCTGTCCTACTGTCACACTAGTCAGGTACAAAGAGAAGGAGTTGACAGACAGATGAACAGACATCTAGCATAACTAGAGATGGCGGATTCTTTTAGTAAATTATCATGGAACTAGTTAATAAAGGATATAAGAACATTTCTCTAAATTATATCTGTCACTTGAATACTTAGAGCTAACCCGCTAAAGTGTCATGACTTTCATATACAGTTCTCTCTGCCACTATGAGACTGATGAGCCTTTTAATGCAAATTCTTCTCATTATCAGATTGATTCCTCAACATTTGATGGCCTCTCCTTCTGGCTAATTAAATGGTCAAAAATATTCTGATTAATCTGTGTTTAATCAACTAAAAGCATTTAATTAGAAAACTCCACCCTTCAAAGAAGTTTTAGCAAACCTAAAATAGGGGTTTTGATGGGAATTTGTCTGATTGTTGACAAAATTCCATTTCTTCTCCTATCCTCCCTCCCCCATCTGAGTACTCTGAGTGCTTCAGGTCCTGGATCCCAGAGCAATCTAATGGAGAGAATGGGGAGCAGTGTTTATGAGGCACAAATTCAGGGGGATACTGCAGGACCAAGAAAGAGGTTCTAGACAGCCCCTTGGTGTCCAGATTGCTCAGGGGAAGCCAAGCAGGGGAAGCCTCCAGTAGCTCATCAGTGAAACCACAGTTTTCTGTTATGGTGACCCTGTAAGAGACTGTCACATATGCACTGCATATCTTTCAGATATGATAAATTTGGAAGATGTACTTGCCAGGGCAAAATGTTTAAAGTAGCTGTATAGATCCTAAGCTTTTGAAAAGCGACTCCTGATTTTGGTGGCCTTCAGTTTTGAGTTCCAATTTCTCAGAAGATACATTTCTTTTCAGGTATCACACTTTCAGATTTTTTCTTAAATAGTTTTTCAGGTCCTCAAAATATTGAGCAACTGCTCTGTGAAAGTCAAAACCCTCAGGAGTCCCTAGTGTCAGAAGCTGAAAGTAGAAGTGACCAGAAATCTCCTGCTGCTCTGTAGTGGCAGTTCGTTCTGCATCCTAGTTCCAGCAGTTAGATAACTGAAAGTGGCTCACTATTTCCTGAGTGATTAAGAAGAACAAGTATGAATTCTCATCACTCTCAGATAAAAATATTAGGTCATTCATTTCCGGGTTTTTTGTTTTTGTTTGTTTGGTTTTTTTTTGTGGTGCTCTCTTAGGAGAGGGGAGACTTTAGCCTACAGGGAAAAATCAGAACAATTTTAATATCTAGATATTCTGGTGTTTGATATATTAATTAGAAGGTAGCACTGGTTACTAAAATGCAAAAAAGTGTTTAGGTGATCATTAGAGATCTTGTGGAGATTGACAGCATAAATACCTTTGCATTTCTTTAAAACAGAAACTTTTCCTTCGACTTAAAAATCTCTATATGTCACAAAAGTTTGCATATGACAAAGCAGAAATAACTTTAAACAGGTTTCAGCTGTTCAATAGTTGTGTTTGTTAGTATCTAGCTACTACAGAATGGAAAAGAATTAAATATGGTTTAATTAGCACTGTCAAAAAGGTACTAAAATTAATTTGGCAGGAAGGATAATGTTAACGAATCTTAGCCTTTTGTCTCTCCATATGATCAACGCTCATACACTAAAGTTATTTGACCTGTTAAGTGATACATAAAACTACACCACCAGGCCTCCTTTATTGTAGCTTATTGTCTTGGACACCACAGGAAGGAAGACAAAACAGCAGTAATGTTGTTTAATTAGGCCACAAATTGATTCAATTTTCACATTGGGGATCTCTTCCACAATTCACTTATCTAGTGCAGAGGTTGCTGGTTTGTACCATCTGGTGGAAGGCTGCCCAGTGCCCTGCTCTCCTCCTAGTGCTTAACCCAGCCTGGACTCACTGCAGGGAACTGGCTGCCTTCAACTCACACAAGAGCTGAGGGCAAGAAGGGGAGACTTTGGACCTGTGCCCTAGCAGCCATGGAAACCCTGACACCCTTCCACCTGCTGCATTGCAAGATACCTCTCTAATGTTGTTTTAAAGTCCTGCTTGTCAAGGAATCCAACTCTTGATTGACAGCTACCTTGAATGGATAAATATCCAGCTGCAGCAACACAAATATGACCTGATCTAGATTACTTATCATCACCCTAGGTGACTGAGACTGGAAGAAGACACAGTGCGTAATCCCATTTACGACCACTATAAACTACCTTCATAGATTAGACTAGTGACATCACTTTCAAAAACACTGAAATAAATATCAGCTTCTTGTTAGAGGTAGTTAAAAATACACAGGGTTTTTTTGCTAATGGAAGAACTAACATCTCTTTCTAAATCAGGTCAGATATGTTGGTGTTTCCTAAAGAAGGGAGCAGGGGCAGTGGTGAGCGAACGTTTGTGTCTCATCCAAACATTCCATTTTCATTTTCCTTCTGATGTTGCCTCTTCCTTTCCCTGTTATAGATATTTCATTTTTATCCCATTTAAAATGATATTTGAAGCACTGTGTTTTGCAATGCTAAACTGTAATGTTTGCTCTCTCAGGAATGCTACCTTTTTCCTCAATGAAATTCTGAGGAAGTCAACCTGCAGCCATGAAATATTTCATATAATTGGAAAGGCACTGTCCATCGAAATACCTGAGAATAGTAACGTTTAGCATGTTCAAATCATACTTTTCTTTAACTGTTCCAATACAACTATAAAAGACTTATATTCAGTACTTCCATCTCATACAGTATCACATTGGCATGGCAACTACTGTAAACATAGTAATGATCATCCTCCTGTGATCACAATGCTCTGCCAAAGCTATGGTTTAGAAATGACCATATGCATTCCAAATCAGCAGGTTTTCAAAAGACATAATAGCAACCTGTATGGGATTTCAAAACATACTTAGCTGCCTCAGCACGTTTGCAGAAAGAACAGGAGCACTGCAAAATAAATTCCTGCTAATGTGTTCTGATTCAGCAAGTTCACTTTGCTCGTCTCCATCCTCCCTTTCACACACAAACATTCATCTCATACATCGCTCACCCTCCTCCCCTCACGGCATTTGCTCTCTCTCCCCTGTAAAGACATCTATACACACTCTATTGTGGTTATTAAATTAGAAATGTTCCATGCATTTACTATTAGATTGAATGCTCTTTGCAGGCAACATCAAGTCACAATCCATGTACAATCAGCAGGCATGACTGTCTCCTGACATTCCTAACACAGAAAGATTATATTCTGCGTATTGAGCACTGAGCACCATCTGAACATATCCACACCCGTATTCGGCCATGAGCACTGATGAGTTAGTTTCTGTGTTAGAAGAGGTTTTCATTCTCCCTTTCATGCTATGTGTAGACTTTTCTTTACAGTCATTTCTGCAGAATTTTAGAAGAGGCTGCAGAATCTTCTGCAGGAAATGCTCTAGGCAACTACTCAACCCCAAAAGGGTTGTCTTTTCTATATGAGAAAAAAACATGAGAAAATATGAGAAAAAACTTCCTCACAGTGAGGGTGACAGAGCCCTGGAACAGGCTGCCCAGGGAGGTTGTGGAGTCCCCTTCTTTGGAGATTTTCAAG
>JAOXNO010000002.1:9007989-9044276 GCA_028565335.1 Limnodromus scolopaceus | reverse complement strand
GGGAGTTGGACTAGATGATCTCTATGGTCCCTTCCAACTCTAAAAAATTCAGTGAAATTCAGTGAAATTCAGTGAAAGTGAGTTGGTAGCACAGGAGCAAGGAGCAGCTCAGTGTGGCTGTGCGGTGCAATCACTGCACTCCCACTACTGGCCCATGTTAGGGTGAATAGCAAAGAGAGGGGGAATATGCATCTCAAGCATTTCCTGCTATTGATGACAAACACCATGATAATTTCTAACTTGCAAGGAGGCCCCACACGTGTTGTTCTATCAAGGAAATAATTTGGAAGTAAAGCGGCTTGATTGATGTCGGTGCTGTGCATTGGTCACTGCCTCAGCTACCAGCATATGCCTGCCAGTTGTAAAGTCATTAGAAAGCTACGAGACTCTTACTTTATATTCTTAATCAGTGACCAAACTGATAAACCAAGGACTGTTCTACCCAATCTCACTCTCCCAAGACCTCTGTTACCCCAAGCATCATATACCCGTCTCCTTAGAAACCAGCGCACTGTGCCCTGCACATAGAAATCCTACCCACACCACATTTGCAGAACCAGGTCCCAGGTGCCTGCTGAGTGGAAAAATATAAGGTTTCACTCTCTCAGGGCACTTCCAGTAACTGAATTCAAGCAGGAAAAGTCATTAACGTATACGCACAAGTGGGTTTTCCAAATGAAACGTAAGAATACAGCAGCAGCAAGGGACCCAAGAAAGTTTTGTTTCCTCCAATTTATGAATCTGTCAAGACATGTCACAGAGGAATTGTGAGTATTGTTTTGGTGATCATTTGGGGGCACTATAATTACAACACAAAACCATCTGCTTCTTGGGGAGTGCCTAATTACAGTGTGTCAAAATCAGATGAAACTTAGAACTTGCTTCAATATCATTCTAACCTTATTATGAATTGATATTTGACATCCAGATCATTAAAGTGAAGCAGTGACAATCTTATAAGAAGCAATTTCCTTCATTTGTACAAGACTCCACCATAATCCTCTTTTAAATGAGTTCCCATTTCCCAGAAATTATCATGGAGTCATCCCTACCAAACCATAGTATTCCCCTGCGCTTAGGAAATAGTTTCTCACCAAACCATCTGCCGTTGGGAGACAGACCTGCACTAGTCTGGCCCCCAGGAGCTACTGGCACTGCTGGCATTTCTCTGACAGGCTGGAAAAGTGTCATTTCGCTGCTGGGGCAGCAGAAGATGCTTGAATATTTTTTATTAAAAGCTTTACGGAAGGGTAAATTTTAAAAGCAACCATGTTCATTAAGCCTGAAGTTGTCTAAATTTGTTTGTGGTTAGGTTTCAGGTAAACCCTGCCTTTTGACACACTTCCCTGACAGCCTTCCCGCTGATTCAGAAAATGCTTCTTCTATCTGTCAATAAGAAATTAGATTTAGTGAATCTTCCCATACCCACAGCTGATCACTTTTAATATACTGCTAAATTTTATACTGAAATAGACTACTAAAACACACAAATTACTGTGAGAGGAAAATATAAGAAGTAAAGTTCCCTTCCATTCGTCTTGCCTTCTCCATTTCCCTTTTGTCTCCACTGTCTCTATTTCTATAGCTGTTTTACATTTAATTTCTTCTTGCACAAGTAGAAATAACAACATTATTTGGCTATTTCTTTGCTACTTCTATGCATAGTTAATTGGCTTCATCAAGAGAATACTGAATAGTTAAAAAAGGTTTGCTTACTTTTAAATAACACCTTGTGTATAAAATTTGTGTTGGCATTAATGAGCATGAGGATCCGAGTACCATAAAAAGCAATCATTTCTTGTCTCTCAGGCAAATTACATTCATGACCTGACAATACCCTCATGCTGCTTTCAGTGTTCAGGGTGCTCAGGGTGGCAAATTCAGCATAGCCCAACCTTCAGCAGTCTTAATCTTTAAAGAAAATATGTGACAGGTACACATTTTAAATATGCGGCTTGGCCTTGCATAAGAACAAAGGTTAGAGAGGTAAAATGTGATAATTTAAGAGATTTTTCTTCTCAAGGTCTGTGTGATCTCTCATAAATCTCTGTGTACTAATAAGACTCATTTATCACACCCAGTGCGATGTACAGAACAGAATTAACTGTAATTCTTGGTTTTTCTTTTAAAAGAGAATTATGCTTTCAAAAGATGTCAGATTCACAGCAGTGGCAAGTGATAACCTCTGTTTATCCACACTTAAGAATTTACATAGCTAGTGATATGTTTTTCATTATAATGTTTCATTAAAATCCTTTAGGTTTGACCTGTAAGAAATGGCTCTGAAGGTGAAAGATTAGTTTTATCTCCACATCTGTTCCACATAAAAGTCAACTAACAAGAAGGCACAGCAAGGATGCTAACTGTGGGAGGAAGATGACTCCAAGGAAAGGGGGTTGCAACAGCTTCTCCACCTGTGAGCTGGATAAGGCTATCAATGCATTTCAAAATCTTTATAAAAGAGCTTGCCCTCAAAATTACCTTTAAATGTCATGGCCTTCACTACAGGCACATAAGGAGCTTAAAACTTCCCTATTCCTAACTAATTGCTCTGGCAACTATAAATATGTAACTTTTATCTGTTGTTTGTTTTAGCTGCTGCTGAGATGAATTTACAGGCAAAATGAAATTGGAAAATATATTTGCAATGTAAAATCATCACATATTTTTATTTTATTTTACCAAAATTATTTTTTCTAAAGTAAACCTTTCTAACTAATTATAAATATATTAATACATAATATTCATGTTTTTGTTTAAAATGTATTTTGCCTTTATGATAACAGTAAAATATATTAGAAATAAGCACAAAGATTTTTCAGAAATTATTTATGGATTATTCTGTGGGTATTAAATCTGTAATATGTTGCTACTCAGAGTCTTAGGAAAATGTATCTTGGTTTTGTTACTTTCCTTATACACAGAATTCTGTATAAATGAGCACATTCACATAATTATACTTCCCCCCTCAAGGAAACATCAAAATCACTGTATTTTTTCTACCACTATAGCAATTTCCATTGTGGACCCCACTGTTAAATGGAAGACAAAGTTATGACTTCCTACAATAAACGAGATGAGCTATTAGTCTGAAGTGGTAGGACCTGACTTTGCATCTGCTAAAGAAAGCATGCGCATACACACACTGAAAACTCACATTCATGCCTTCCACAACAACCACAAATAGCTACCTTTTTTACCCAATTACCCTTTCTTTTATTTGTCTTTGAGTTGATTGTATGTGTGCAGCTTACATGTTTCCAGAGTACTACGAGTGATAATGGCATTCTCCCTAAAAGAGAGATGGGCTGGCACAGTGCAAGCAGAGGCCCCTGGCAGCGCAGGATGTCGGAAACACAGCCCAGGAACCAATCCAAGGGCAGCCGTACTGTGTTTAAGGTGAGGAGCTCTGCCTCGGATGGCCACCCTGCACTCCGCCATATGGTGGATGCAAATGTCAGCAGGAACTATAGCATGTTCCGGGGAAAGGAGCATGTTGGCTGCAGCTAGCTACCCTCTGGTAACATTTACACAAGGATGACTGTGCTGTCTTTGCTGATCTCTTGATTCTGCTCCCTGGGACGCCCACTGTCTGAGCTATCGCACAGCAGCCACAGAGCTCCGTACTCCGGTGACCACACAGGCAACATTTACATATTCACATCACTGTTGTCATAAATACAGGCTGTGGTAAGAGTCTGTGAGTGTCTCTGAATCAGAATGTAAGTGCTGTGGGAATGCACAAAGTCAAAAGTGTGTGGAAATGTTAAGTGAATTTATGAGCTGTAAATGGAATTGAATCAATGCAAAATTGCATAGCTGGTCATTTCTGTGCTTCTTAATGCCCTGGTTTTTTAAAATACTAATTTTATATGAATTTTGGGTATTCACTGTGTTAAACTATTTTGTCGTTTTATGGTGTATCTATATTACACATACAGGCGGTATATGAAGTATGTCAAAAACACATACTACCCCAAGATTTTTTTGCAATCGAAGTGGCTTCTGACATCGTAGTGCTAATAATTTAAAATGCCGTGGGCGTACCAAGCTTTCTAACAACAACAATATGTATTTTCCTTTCTCTTCTCTCTGTATTAAGGCTCTGAGTTGATGTAGAACCACTGCAGCAGCCTGGGAATAATGATGCACAAGGTAGGGAAACCAGTGCCCCAAGCTGAGAGCACGTGAGGGTGTATGGGCAGAGCTGGGCTGTGCCATCAGCAGAACCCTGCCAGTCTGTTTGCAGCGTGAGACAGTCACAGATGCACACAAGATTTGTCTCAGAGGACTGGCAAGCCTAAGGGGAGTGAGAAAAATAAATGGCAGTTAACACAGACTAAGCACTGGGCTTATGATTTTAATTGTGAGTGACTATGATTCACACCAATACGCAGGTGATCATCAGAATAAATTGGTAAAGTTTTTTATTTCAGTAGATGACAGCAGCAGAGTTCTATTTATTCAACCAACTGGTCACCTTTGATTAGTTTAACTACTTTAAATCTGAAATAAGAATTCAAAACAACTCTTTATGATACCATGAGCTAAACAGAGAAATTTTTTTCCAGGATTGCCTCTCTTCCTGCCTCAGCATATGCCCACATCATCCCTGCTGGGGACAGTGTCTCTCTTTTGCTCTCATTCTTTTTATGCTGAGGATGTTCTCTGCCTCCCAAGCTTTGCTTCTCTCACCTCTGCAGGTGCTTGGTGGCAGCTTCAGTCCTCTAAATCTCTCCCTAGACCTTCACAGTACAAATATTTTGCTTTTGTCTAGATGAAGCCCCTGGAGCTTTCCTCAGAGGCAAGAGGAAGCCGTAGCATGAAGCAGCTCTACTGTTAAACACAAATCAAAAAACCTGCAAGGGAAAAAGAAGTCAAGAACATGAAGGAAACAACTGTTTTTCTGCTGCTTGCTTTGCAATGTCATGAAAGTAGGTCCTGAATTCTGGTCAGAGCCTGACTGACTTGCTTTTTGCACAGCAATTTATTTTAAATTGGGCATAGTGAGCCAATTCTGTGCATTTATGAATGCACACAGCTATCACAATCTGCTTGAGCAGCACAGAGGGGGTGGGAAGGCTTGCTGGGAGACATCCACTGCACAGGAGGCATCCCAAGCAGGTCAGAAAAACACTGCTAATGACTATACTGTGATGTGAACATTCATCTCCTTTTCAATGAATTCATTGTGAGCATCAAACTCTCAGCCCCAAGGGTATCTTTATGTGGAACCCACAATAAATTCAGACTGAATGCAAACTTCCGTTTGAAAACAGGCACATTTCAAAACCTTGGAGTTATGAATATAGTCTCAAGGTTGCAAACTGAGGCAGTGCTAATGTCAAATGATAATTTTAGATGGACAAAAGGTTCCCGAGAGTGCTGTTGGCTTTTGTTTAGTTCTGAGAACCCTTCGCTCCCTCTGAAAGAAATGTGAATTGGGGATATTCAAACCACACAGGACCTGACCTTTCCTCACATAAAAGTGTCTCCATACTTATCTCAAATCAGAGCTGGCTATAGGACTTCTTTAAGAGGCTTATTTTCAAATGATTTAGGGACACAGCTGAACATGGAAACCACGTCTGCATGGAAACCAGGACAAACAAAAGGTATGTCATTGGAAGAAATTCTCAAAAAGTTTTGAAGTATACATTTTTCTCATAGTTTTTTCAAGATTAATTCTCCTTGAAAAATTCATTCTAATTTACTCTTGGGTCTGTTCATAAATTGGAATTATTAGAAAGTCATCCTACATTATTTTCAGTGGTTCATCATGTCTCTCCTCAACAATATAGTGAAGCCATTTTAAAAATGACAAAAAAAGCCAGAATTCTGCAGTGGGAGAGGACTTGGCTAGATGCCCCTTTATTTATTTTCCTATTCATATGTTTGTCTTGCTAAACGTTAAGAATACTTGTCTGCTATCTTTCTTTCATTTTAATAGAAGGAAATGTTAAGAAAGAGTAGAAGCCAAGACCCCTCATTACAAAAAGGCATGGACTTTCGGAATAAAACACAGCAGAGACCTCAGGCTTCCATTTTCTTCTAGCCATTGCACAGGCACCTCACAGCGCCCACACCCTCATGGGAAAGCCTGCTATCACAAACATTAGACAGATGGTAGCGAGTCTTTTCCCAGCTGATCCTGTTTCTCAAATTCTGGTGTCCAACATGCCCTCCTGGGGTGCTTTCCAGACCTCTGGCCTTTACTTAGGTAGGCTGATGAAGACAGTAAGAATCTTGGGCTTAGCTAATGAGCTTTTGAAAAGATTTCATAGGTCATCAGAGAGAACGAGAAATGAGAGTGGGAGATTTGTCAGTTCTTCTGCTTCATGTTACCAAGTTAGACTGTCACAGCTTTTTGACCTAAGAAGGAAGCTCTGCAGTGTGCTTTTATTTTCTCCAGTCATTGTATCAATCATGTCTTGGAAGATTAAAATTTAATAAAGAGCAGCGTCTAAAAAAGAAAAGCCTGAATAATACAGCAGCTAGAGCAAAAGACTGAGTTACCTTTATGCAGGGATATGATACAGGTTGTCGACCATAAAGAACACTGAATGAGCAGAGGCCAGCAATCAGGTGTGCTACCCAGTGCAGATGACAAACAGGCATGGGGACAGCAGGGGAAGTCATTAGAGCTCAGCTGTGTTGCCGAGTTCTGAGGATTCAAACAGGGATACTCTGTTCTTTTCAGCTGTTCGTGCACGTCTATGAACTGGGTACATCACTGGGAGAGCTGGACTGCTTCTATAAAGAAGAAACATCTTCCTCCACTCACACAAAGCCAGATGTTCTTGGACATGTGAGCTTTATGCTGTGTACCCAGACGCTAATGACAGTGCTCTCGGCAAGGTAAGTCTCAACACATGGAAGCTGGAAGGGGTCACCTGAAATCTGAAGATTAAAAAACTTCATGCCATGGAAGTCAGTGAAAGATTTCCATAGGAACAGAAAAAATGTGGTAAAGTTTATTTCTGTTAATATATGCTTGCTCTTTCCCCTGTTTTTATTTTTTTCCGTATGTTGTATCTCTCTCTGCTTCGAAAGCCACTTCTACATTCCTTCTGGCAGATGACCAGCTAAGTCAGTAGTTCTTCAATAATTTGTCAGGAATTCCCAAAGCAAAGGAAATTTTGCCGTGTATCTGATGGACATTTACCCTATCAATCTTCTCCTTTGCCTTCAGGTGCACCTGACTCTTGACACTTCAATAAAATCCTAAATCCATGTAACTCACAGGACCAAGTTGTGCACTGTCTTCTGGGTGGGTCGGGAAAAAGAGGGGAGCCATTTCAGTGTGGACTCTGCAGGGACAAGGCTGCATGCTGAAGTGTGGGATTTGATTGCCCTCATTACAGTGGCTGGTGGAGCTGACACTGATTATAGCTGTAACATCTCAAAGGCCTTTGTAAAACCCAGAGTTTGTTCCTATGATCTCCTGTGGTGGTAAATTATAGTATGAATACACAATGTGGCAGAAAGTAATAATCTTGAGTAATGTAGCTGATTTTATTGCTCTTTAATTTCATTAAGTGTACTCTTGTCAGGCAAGGGACAGGCTTTCAGCTCCTAGGAGCAGATGCTCACGTCCTAAAGCTAGACCTGAAATACTCATCATGAAGACAGAGGCCATTTGCACAGTCTGGACCCAAAGGAGGAGTGATGCTGGCATTTTTGGTTCAGAATCTTTTCTGTTCTGGAATAGATGTATGAAAGAAGACAAGTACTAGTTTATGATCTGTGCATTTCCGTTCTTTACAGACTGACATCTCCTCCTGCTCTGCTCACACATGTCCATGGTGTGTGGTGCCCTGCAGGGCTCACCTGGCAGAGACGAGCAGGCGGTACCAAGGGGAGCGATTTGGCAGTCAGCTGCCCACAGAGAGGGCACCCAGGGACGGGCCTTTCTGTGTGCATCTGTCAACAGCAGGCTAATCCCACAACATCGTGGAAGAGGGAAGTTAAACCACTGCAAAGAAATGTGAGTTTACACTAAAATGACAGACACGACAATGAAGAGACTGAGGCAGAAGCACATACTGCTTTCTGCTGACTCTGCTGTAAAATGTCTGGGGAAATGATGAAACAAGTATTATTTCTTAAACTAATGAACTAAGGTTTCTCAAAGCTTGTCTGTTGGCATATAACTCCATCATATCATTGATAAGCACTTTCTCTCACTCACACAGATAGAGGAAGTCTGTAAGAGCTTATAAGAAAAAATAGATTGGAATGAAGAGGATCATCTTTTAATACAGAGGAGCAGAGAAATTTTCTCCCAAAGGTCCCCCTGTTTCTATTGGGTATTAGTATTAGGAATGCATTTTTCATTTCCAGAGCATGTAGAAAAGTTAATTGCATGTTGTCCAGTGAAGTGTATCCCAATGCTGAATAGACTTACTTCATTTTCCATGTGACTTTCTTTCCAATTCATGTACTAAGGAGGCTGGTCAACTCTGTAAGCCCTTCCCCCTCACCCTTTCCCTAATTCTGTCTTCCAAACTTACTAAAAACCTCTAAAAGTCTCTGGGAAATTGAATCAAAGGTTCATGATGAAATGATGGAGAAAAGAAACAGCTTTACTGATTATTTTTAAAGACATATTTTCTCTCTTTCACAGCAAAGTTTGCATCGCACCATGAGGCATGACAGTGACATGCTCACAGGATGAGCGCCTTTAGCTCAGGAAGAGACTGCAGCTCCCCTCTGTCTGAAGGCACATTTCAGACTTTGCCTGAAGGGACCTTGAGAGCCTGGCAGAGTTACAGTTTTATAATTTTTAACTGCTGATCCTGTCCATGGTAGACAGAGAGACCCTGTGTCCAGAACTCAGTGTAGGAATGAAGTTTTATTTGTTCTTCCAATGGAGTACAAGTGTCTTGCTCTGTGCTTGGAGCACCTTTCCTTGCTGCCTTGCCTTGCCCTGGAAAGAAAAACACAGGACTTTCCTATGCCTTGGTCAGTCTGAAATTTGATAGAGACTTATTTAAGCTGCTGTGTAGGGTAAGATGGGCCAACAGTTACTGAGAGTCACTCAGTAACTGTAAACAGAGGGTTTATGATAAAAACTATATCGATATATTTAGTGTGTATCTACTGTTCCTTTCTATCACCATGTTCAGAGACTTCTGGGCATATTGGATAAATTGCTAAAGTTTGAACATCTATTCTTTACTTGGAAGACTCTAAATTAAAAACTGTGATTATGGACAGGTATTAAGATAAGCTACTTCATAAATTGAGTCATCTCGTACACTTTTATATATCACATAAATATTATATCAGAAAAAAATGGACTAAATTTGAATAAGGAGATGGTAAAAAACTAGTTGAAGGAGATCCTGAAGTCCTAATACATATATGCGCACACATTTCCATTTTGTGACCCTGGTGTGATAATCTAGTCCAAATTGAATTCTGGAAATAATACTAGTTTATACAAAATAGGGAGCTTATATAAACTCACCGTAGAAACAGAAAGCTTTATTCAACTAGCTGATTAAAAGATTTTTTTCCATAGCTCTTTAATCTAATTTTTATGTTCTACCTCCCATTAGTGGGTTCTTAAAGAATAAAACATTTTAAATATATAATACCAAGCAAATTAGCTTCAGGTTTGACAAGCCATTGACTATACACAAGATAAGAAGTAAGTATTGAGAAGAATGAAAAAATTAGCAAAGCCTAAACTCCTTTATGTATAGTTTAGTTATTACAGCAGTACTGGAGAAGGAAAGCAATAATTACAGTGGCTAATTCCCCTTAGAATAATACAGTGTAGTGAACTAACTTCTCATGTGTGTGCAATATTGCTCTCTACTGGCTGCTGACTGGATAAGAAGAGGCAAAGTTTAACCAAAGAAGCCTTCATGTGGTCTATCAAATCCTGAATCTGTAAGCTGACAAAGCAATTCCTAAGAGGATTGATCACCCAGCAGCATCCAGCTGACTTTCAAGAGAGTCGCTGAATATCCAGCTCGTTTATTACAAAGACTAAATAGAGATTAGGGGTGAAAAATTTAGGTGATGCAGCCTTTGAAAATCTTTCCAGTGGTTAGAAATCTAACAGGAGATGGTATGACATTACAGCAATAAGGATAATACTTACTGTGAAATAGAAATGAACTGTATTATTTATGTTAGTGAAAGGAAACCTCTTTTCACCCACATGGAAAAGGTTTGCAATTCTGTAATAAACATAGTACAGTTCTAATCTCTGCCCCCCAGGTATAAACGCATGATTTACCTGAGCACTATGTCTGTCATCTAATGCCTTTGTCATCATTATTTTCATATTCCAAAAATTATTACTGAGTGGAAAAAAACTAGGAACGAAACAGAAGAGGCGGTGCAGATCCCAACTCTGTTAAATATTGCTGTCTGTAAGTTCCCTCCAGTCCCCACAGAGCTTCCTAGTGATTTCTTAACCTCAGAGTTACCTAAATATTATGCTTCTCAAAATCAATGAAGGACTTGAGGACTTGCCCCCCTGATGTATGTAGGTGGCTTTCACACAAACTTGTTAGAGATGTGCGGGTGACAAAAGGTGCAGGGTCTAAAACACAAGTACTTGCCTTTTTTCTTCCACAACGCCAGCTGCATTCTGACCTCTGAACCAAGATGCTAAATGAATCCCAATGTGCGCTCTCAAAGATCCAGATAAGGTCTGACAACGGTGATTGCCCACAGAGAGGCCTAGAAGCTTACAAACCTGTTCCTGACTATAAAAGGGAGGAGGGAAAAATCATATTCTGGGGCATGGAGAATAGTTAAAGATGGCTCTCAATTTGAACAATTGTTAACTAATCTGAATAAATTCAGCGCAGTCTGATAGACTTAGGAAAATTGTGCAGACAAAATCCATATCTTCCACTTTCACACTATCCATTTTGAAACAGAGACCAGACCTGCATAAATGCAGGCAGTATTCAAGATACAAGCTTATCTAGGTAGTATTCAGGGGTATAATGAGGTTCTCTACTTTGCTTCCTAATTGAAAACTTATAATTCCCACCCCCTTACCCCTATCCCTCTCCTTTATTTTTTTTGGACTGCTACGGAGCATTGAAGTGATTTTTTCATAGAACTATCATTACTCCACGGTCCTGTTCCCAAGAAATGGTGCTCAGGTAAGACCTTGTTTTATATGCAAGTTTCTTTTTTCCCCAGATGCATCACTTCACAATTATTTACACTGACTTTTACTTGCTAATTTAATAACCACTCCTGGAAGGGTCTCATGCAGTTCTTCACAGCCAGGCCTTGTCTTTTCACCCTCTGCAAGTTACCAGCATCAGCACATTCTGCCATTTTATGAGTCACTCATTTTCTATATCATAGAGGAGTGACCTCCTCTATGCAGCCAACCTCCCATAGGGAGGACAATGAAGATCTTTGACTGGTAACCTGGAGTGGTGGTTAAAAAAAAATAAAATCTTTGCTAAAGTTTTAGAAGATCATCACTTGCAATATCTCCTATCGGTGAAAAACAGTTTCAGGACCAGCCAAAGTCTGACACTTAAGGTTTACCTAGCCTGCTCGAGAAGACTGATAGAGCTCATCCATTCTCACAACTTTACTTCAGATTTCTGCAGAGATGTGAGGGAATGGAGTAAAAGGAGCTGGCAATGTCACAGAAATTTACAGAACATTTGCTTGGTGTCTACTAGAACATTTTCTTGGGCATTTAGAGTATTTTAATGTCAAAACCGACATGAATACTGGTAGCAGTGAAGCGCAGCCAAAATTCACACTTCTTTTTTCATTGTTATTTTCATCAACCAAAAAAATCAGTTGATAAAAGCCACTCATTTCCTACTGACTGCATGCTTCAGCAGCAGTACATCATTCTTTTATTAGCTGAACCTGGTAGAAAACTAGACTTCGTCAACTTAAAATATCAAAAAGCAGAAATTCAAGACTTTAAAGTTAGGATAAGAAAAAGCCTCCCACTGAACATCTCAGAGGGTCTTGGTCTTGACAGAGGTGGTGACTGAGGTGACTACCTTTGCTGTTCAGTTTATTACTGTGTAACTATAAAGCTAAGTCAAGAAGGAAATCAAGTGGTCTCCTCCAAATGACAGATGACTGAGATGGTCTTTCTGAAAACTGAAAGTTATGTGTGAAGAAAGAAGACAGGGACAAGATCAAAAGTGAATGTCTTGTCTCAGGAGACAGAAAAAAATATGGCTATGGAAATTGTGGAGCCAGTTCAAGAGAGGACACATAGTATATCAGACAAACAGATACTGTCGGCTGTCTAAGGAGCTTGCACCTTACTGTCTTGAAATGCTGGACTGATTTGAAGTATGATGTGGCTACGACTTATGAGAACTGAGTAAATGGAGGGACTGGTAGGGATGAACGTAACTTTACAAGAGAAAAACGGAACATTACAGGGAAAGAAAGATAGAAACTTCTGGTCTGAAAGTCTACAAACTGTCCTAGAAGAACACAAAATTTGTTCACTTCTGGTAAGAAGGTCAGGGGACAGCCAAGGGAAACTTGAAAAGAGAAATACGTGATACATTTTTATTTTTTTAAAAATAATTTCATTCTGTTCCCTTTGTCGAAAGCCAGTTCACTTATCTAAGTGTTCATGATGTACTGACTGAAAAACTCAGAACACCAAGAAACCACTACTTAAAATTATTTACCTTTTTTCACATTTCCTCAAGAAAATCTAAAGAAACTCAGAAAATTCCAAGCTCTCCTAAAACACATTTTACTTCTGGAGAATATTACAATATATTCTGCATTTAGCTTGAAAGTGGACTGATTTTGTTAGGGTATTTTTCAGCATACCTGAAATGAACTACATAAAAAATGTAGGAGATGGACAGCACTGACAACCAACAGTCCTGGCACGGCCCCCTCCTTTTTTCTTCCTATCTCAGAACAACATTCTCCCAATGCACTTGTCTAAAAATGCTGTTCTAAGAATCTGAGGCTTTGGTATCCTTAAAGATAATGAAATTATTAGAGTTTTGTCCCTTAAAGCTTTGTCTGTTTAAAATTCAGTTGAACAGGAAGGTATTTCATTACTGACAAATAGAAAATGGAAGATGACATTTTCATTACATTTTTCTCGTTTTCGAATTTTGAAATTTTGACCAGCCCTAAATGTTGCATTGGAAAAAAAAAAAAAAAAAAGGTCAGATTAAAATTTAATGCCCTTTAAAACATTCAAACCTGCCAGCACACCCCAGTCTGGTGCCATACCCATGGGTACACCGGGGTTTCTCCCCCTCCCTTAGCCATGGGGGCAGAAGCGATCATGGCTGCTCCGAGGAGAGAAGGCTGGATGGAGGCCGTGAGCTCCCGCTTAGGGAAGGCAGAGCAGAAAGAGCCGTGGAGATGAAGGGGGAGCAATAGAGAGCCTTAGGAGTCAGATTTGCCCCTCCACAAGTGGCATAGTGGTCCCTTCCTCCTTGCCCCTGTCCTCCAAAGAGCCAGGAGGCCAGCATTGTTTCCTCGGCAGGCCAAGCCCTGGCTGCACCACTTCACCCCCACATCCACTTCAGTCCATAGCTTAATGATCCCCCCAGCAGGAGTATCATGGTGCCAAAACTCCCACAACTAGACACAGAAGAAGCAATTAAGGTTAGTATGACGGCATTTGTCCCTGCACTACTGGTCTCTGGTGAGCATAAGCTAAGACTTTTAACATCATTTTTTTCCACAGAGGTTTTGCATTTAATTATAGAGTAAGGGCACTATGTGTTCCAAGAGCAATCATCTTACTGACATGTTATTCTGAAGCCAGCCTTCATTCAGTGTGACACATGCTGGTTATGCACTACCAAATAGAGCTATAATGAAGTGAGGCTGGGGAAAAACACGCTGGAATCTGAAGTAATGCCAGCTAAGAAAGCTTATCTCTACTTTATTATTATTATTATATTTAATAAACAATCTTTCATGCCTACAGAACAAAGAAACAAATGAGAGCTTTCTAGGGTAGGTATAAAAAAGCCTTGCATAAAAAATGTGTTTACTGAGTTACAACTACTGAACTTTCCATTTTGCTCAAAAGAATAAAAAAAAAAAGAAAAAAGCAGGCTGAAACAAATGGAAAAGTTTACAATTATGATGTGAAGAGGAATAAAATATATTTAATTATGGAGGAGACAAGAGTATGTTCCAGGTCATGGTTTATGAGCATCTTTGGTCAGGATCCAGCATTTTGTATAAAGTGCATCATGAGCTGTTACCTTTAATTGCAGGTCAAATTTAAAAATCCACTGAAGGACCTGGCAAAACTTTCTAAAATAATTAAATAATGCTGCTGAGCAGTTTTGGGGGTGGATTTTTTTTTTGGCGTCTTCATCTAATCAGCCTTCTTAAAAAGATTTCTCAGTCACCACTTACAAACCTGAGGCTGCAAGGTGGTAAGGACCCTCATTCATTGCTGGGTCAGTCCTGTGTGTGGCAACGATGTGGCTGCTATTTAAGTTGTGAGCTGTGACTGTGCATTTTTCACTGAACTCTCTTCATTTCACTTCTGCTGTATCCTGACAGACTCTACCATGTTTATCCCTATTGCCTAAAAACTGCATCCTGATTTGACGTGAGGCTTCTTTGCATAGTACAGGGTGCACAGCGCCATAATTTTCTGACCCGTGATTGGGGCTCAAGACTAACAGTGTGAGGTTTTTTTTTTTTGTACAAAAAGTACAAATAAAAGTACAGTACAGTAAATTTCATCAGAAGGAGATCAAATTTTTCAGATGTTGCAATAGGAGCTCTGAAGATTTCAAAGTTGCTTGCTATTCTGTATATATTTTCAGAATCCTTGCTTCTCTTTATTTTGAGACAAAATCTGTCACTGAAGAATGTATCACTCTTTCAATATAAACAAATAAGAAAAGTTTCATTTTTCAGTTTCCAAATTACATTAAAATGGTCTTGAAATAGAGAAAATCTCATTCATATTTCCTAGACTTAGGGTTTTCACACCTTTCTGACTGACTGTGGGCAAATAAAAGCCACTGAGACATTCACAGCACTTGGATGCACAAGTCTCTCTTTCCTCACTTCTCTTTGTGCCACATAATACAAGTGCATGCACTCTATAGGTGAACCCCTCAATAATTTACATTGTTGTACAGGGAACTTATTGCAGGAACAGCATCACGAAACAGCCCTTTTAAAAATTAGGGCATAGCCAAAGCTTTGTGAGAGCTCCATGATGTACACTTTTTGTCACAATTTTTATTTCTATTTTATGGTTCTCATTATTAAAAGACATGGCAGAGATTATGCTGCATATTCTAGCTACACTCATGCATTCTTTATTATTTCTATAATACACTTCACATCTGGAGGATATTATTTGCATAGCAACAATTTCTGCCAAGACCAGCATCTTAAACTAAATTCCAAGAATATTAACTCACAGCAGTACTTTATAACAAGCTGAATGTACTAATACTCAAAAAAAAAAAAATAATCCTAAACAAATATGCTGATTTCTATGCTATACCTGGAAACACAACTTCTGAGGGCAGAAACAATCTGTTTGGAAGCTGACTGTGTTCCTGTGAGGACACCTAACAGTGCCAAACTGGTTATGCTCTTAATTAATTTGCAGTCTGTATAGGCCAGCCCAATAAAACAGTAGTATAATGTAGTAAAGTCCCTTTTCCTTCATCCAAGAAGCATCAGTTCCCTACATTCCAGTAATACACAGCCCCAGAGTCAAATCTGGGAAATAGGTAACAGCCATACGAACTGTGAGCTTGGACTGAGAGATGAGAAGTGATTCAGATGGTATTTCATATCCTTTTACTAGCCTTGATTCTGATCTGCCCCTCAAATTATTCCAAATATTATGGACCTACTTCAGCAAAGAACGAGACAAAGCTTCTTTTATTATTAAAATCAAAGCAGTTTTCCATCATGGTTTTGACATAAATTCTTCTTTACTTTTAGCACAACTTGGCGCAGCAAGAAAGTCCTCTGACAAAAACACTGCCTTGAGGAAAGCTTTAAAAAGTGTTACTCCATGCATGTCTTTGTATCTTCTTTTTTATATCTTCAGTTTTACATTATTATTTCTGTTCTCAAGCACTCCCAAATTTGTATGATTCGCATTTTAGGGTTCCCAATTCTGGCAACGCTCACTGTCTGTTCCTGCCTATGGCAAACCAATATCATCACTTATTACTACTGTAAAGTTATTACTGCAAGTTAATCTTGCATTTCATTACAAAACCAAAAGAAATTTAAAAACAAACAAACAAAAATAATCAAACAACCCCCCCTCCTAAAAACCTTATGGTAGCAAGCTGAATAACTCAAAAAATAGATTTTTTTTTTTCATTTCTAAACTAAGAGTCATTGTGATCTTCTGAGTTATAGAGTAGCTTCAGTACATTAACATATAATCTCTTATAAAACAACTTCCTGTGCCTACGTCTTCCTTACCTGCATTTCTACAAGAAATTTTCTTGAAGATGCCGAAGCCCTCAATAAAGTTGACACTAACATGTTTTCTCGGGAATGTAGTAGCAAAAAGAAAGATGTCTGAAATACTGTCACTAAAATTCCAGAGATTAACCTCACTTCATTTAAGTTTAAACACTAAAACAAATCCAGTATTCCATGACATCGTTTTAGTAGGAATAGGCAGACTCTCAATTTCTCATAGCCATGGTGTCAAAAAAAATCCTTTCAGACAAGACCAATATTTTACTAAGAAATTATATCTGCAGGAAGTAAGCAGAAAAATTCTCACTGTCATGAGGAGATTTTTCCTTAACTAACCATTTCAGAGCTCTAGAAAAATCCTGGAAAATGCTTGCTGATATTCTGTTGGTAGGAAGTTGCCATGGTATTGGGTTTTACCGCTGGCTTTCTTTTCCTGCATGAAAGTGCAGCATATTAGATTCTCCATATGTGCTATGCTCATTAAAATAGCCAAAGATGTTGACAGTTTTCCAACAAATTGTTGTAGAATTTTAAAGAATAAGAAGCAACATTAAGAAGCATCCTAAAACCACAAACCTGAACAACTAATCCTGATTAGTAACTGCATCATATATGCATATGTGTACTATATTTATGTGTATATGCATTTTGACAGGTGTTCAATATTATTCTGTAATAACCAAAATGATTATTGCTTACAAGTAGCTCTACTCCCATGTTTATAACCATTGCAGACTTTAATAGTATAACATTTATGCATTTTTATGATGGAGATGATTAAAGGCAAACAGATAAGGAGAGATTAAAGTTCAAGGCCATGTTACCAGTGGTATGACTTCAGACATCTATTATCCAACTCCAAATCACACTTGCCTTTCCTGTCCTAGCTTTCCCTCTGTATAAAGGGTATTTACCCTCATCAGTCTAAGTCAACCCACTAGTCAAATATTTTTAAAGACTTCATTTTATACCACCTGCAAGCAGTATTTTTGGATTAATTAGTAATATCCTCTGGCAGTCCTCTTATCTTTTTTTACCGTGCTAATCAAGGCTTTAATCTCCCCAGGTACAGACTCCAGGGGTTACTGGCTCACAGTGCATCCCCGAATCTAGCTCCATTTGGCCATGTGGCTTGTCTTAGAGCACTTCAATCTGTGTTTCAGTGAGCTGATGGTTTTCCCAGGACTAGCCGAGTTCAGAGTATCCAACCTAGTCCAATTCTTGCATATCATTACTGAAAGTCCTAGTAAGAGAGAATGTAAACTTGGCTGTACAGCATGTAGTTGCTGTGTGCTTATTGTTATTACAAAAGATATCGTGAGCTCAAATTTTTCCTAATTTTCATCTAGAGCCTCAGAGCTGTTTGAGGCACTGTGTCACCTGCTGTGGAGCACTGTGGAATACATGCTGCTGCTACTTGCAGTCTAATTAGGCTTTGTCTTTTCATTGAAAAGCCATCTAGATATCAGAGCATCAATGCCTGTTTAAATCCTACAGAAGTGGTAAGAATACCAACTGCAACAAGAATACAAAGAGGAACTGGTCGTGTAGCATGGTCTGGCAAAGCAAATCTCTCTGCTGATGAGCTGTTTCTTCTAGCTGTGTATCTTAACCACTCAGCACATGCAGCCACGCTCTTGTTTTCTTGGCTTGCTTGCTCCCTTGCTTGGCTAAACATGACTGGCAGTTGCAAATTGAGTTGTTGTTAACTGGTACCTCTGAAGAAGTAAACTAAAGCATTCTTACTAATTTCAATAATTTAAATGCTTCTACATGAGAGAAAAGAAACATAACGAGAGAAATTTCTTCTATCAGCAGCCAAATTGCATAGCCTTGATAGTTTCCAGAATAGAGATAGCTTCATGACACCATGAACAAAACAAACAAACAGAAGTCTTTGTTGGAAACGGCATGTTCATGCAGTTTTAGTTCATTAAGTTCTCCCTGGTAAATTGAGATAATTTTCAATTTTGTTGTTGCAGATATAGAAAAGGCAGAACCCCTTCCCAGACAAAACAATATACATCAACCCCCCTCTGTCACCTTACAAGAAAGGAAATCCTAATCAAGCATAGCAAAAGAAACATATTTTTCTTTCCTAAAATCTCTGATTTTTTGAGTTAAAGGCTCCAGCCCTGAGAGATTCATGTTGTGTTCTTTATTCCTTCTACCAAATGTCAGTCAATTCTGATATTCTCAATTCTTGCATAGAAAAGACGCCTCTGACTTCCACATTCTACTGAGATGATTAGCTTCTATGAGAATAATAAGAAAATGCAACTGTTCAAAATAACAGTTGCAATAGCCACCTATATTGCTCTCCATATACCCAAAGCTTCACCTCCTGGTATGTGCAAAGATTCCTAATGGGATATTTCTCGGTGTGAAACAGAAATGGATAATGCAGAATTAGTGGTGAAAGTTTGCGTGTGTGCGTGAAGAGCGAAGAGGCCTTTCCTGAATATTTCTTCTATTTCTAACAGAGCAAGAATTTTAAATGACTTTTTTTTTTAATTAATCTTGAGGCATTTGTAGATATTTCCTTTTTTTCTTCCAACTCCTTTTGAGAACTTCCCCGGACTAAAACACAGTATTTTCCAGAAAAACTCAGCCAGAAATCCCTTCACTATCAATTTCTGGTGGAAAATAAGGCTTACATCTAAAATACAGACTATGAAGTGGCAAAGCTTTGATTGAGCACGAAATAATTAAGCAGGGCTAGAATATCCTTCACAAGTTATCTAGTTTAGCCTCTTTTTTTCCAAAGGAAGATCCATTCCTAACAGATTTTTTTCCAACCTTCTCCAAAAGATTTTTAGTGATAGAATTCCACCTCCTCAACATGCTTTTACAAGCTAGGGTTTAAAAGCCCTGCTCAACATATTTACTTTTCTCCGTTATTGGTAATCTCAGGGTTGAAACCTCAGCAAACAAGAGAAATTTCCTGTGGGAGATGGGAGGCCTGGTAATGAGCTGGCTGCAAGTAGCCTTCTGGACCTGACCCATTTCATAATTCAACTTGGATTATGGACTTTGTTATTATTATTTTTCTTGGGAATTTTATTTTACTTGAGGACGGGTAATTGTTTGTACCTTGCTCCTGCAGGAATCCTTAATGCTGACCCCTACTGTGACCAGCTGGCCATCTTTTTATTTTTCTTCTAGAGACTGTCTTTATTTGAGGTAAAGCAGCATTTGCAGATGGAATTTTATAAATAATGATAGGAGCAAGCAGTAGCACAGTTTTTATGTCTTTCTTCTACACCACAGGAAAACCTGCCCTTCTGACATTTCTAGCTCAGTTGGAAGCAAGAAAAATCAGAGATCTCGTAAGAGAAGTTGAGATCAAGATCTTCAAAGGCTTAGATATTTGAAATAAGCATATTATCTGTTGAGCCAGCCCTGCAGTGGACATTTTTAAAATTTTCCCATTCATAAGTTCAGACACCTTTTTGCAGAAGTAAAAATCCACCACCACGCATGCTCCTAAAACAATGATCCAAAGAAGGTGAAGAGATTCGATTCACCATTTCTTGACATCTAAAGCCTAAATAAGAAGACCACTTTCTGCAGAACCACATCAGCTTCCTTCCTTTCTTTCTTGGCTAATCCGAATTTACATAGATTGAAGTTTCCTTTAGATGGAGTTTGTAATATTTCAGGGAAGGAAATCCCTGCATCTGTCCCACTCATATTCCTAGCAATTTTGGGGGTCATTCTCCATGTGTCTCAGAACATGGACTCAATACCAGCTGGTATGTCTCCTGCCTTCTGATAAATCCAGTACAGCTCTGGCATCAGCTCTGCCTGCTTATTAGCAAATGCCCCAACTTGCCTGGTCTCCAGTCTATCAGATCTGACACAGAGGTGCTTCCCCTAGGTAAATTATGATAAATAGCAACACACACACGCACACGACACACTTATGATAAGTACATTTCAGAATCAATTATTTATCTCCCTCTAACTTTTAGAGCTAGATTTAGCCGAGGAACAAAACACTGTAGGGGCTGAACCATCTTGAACGTCTGACAATATAAATTGCCCTATTATAATTACAGTCCAATTAAAATCCAGTGTTGCTCTCTTCATTAATTATCATCTCTAGCCTTTCAAATAAGTTGGGAGAAACTGCTGTTCTGTAGATCATGTAGCTATCCTCCCCCTCCTTAAGAATACTGTGGGTAAGTTTTGTGCTCCAATAATACAGACCGCAGCAGGTAAAACCCCCTGTTTTACACTCTCAGCCTTATAATAACCCCCTTCTGTGACTCACAAATGCTCAAACTCTACACTGAATCAAAGCAGAGTTCTTTCTTTATAAAGTATCAAGAACTCAAGTCCCATGAACAGCAATATAAATGGAGGCCATGGTATGATGATTCAGAAAAGCTATTGATAGAACATCTAAGTCTACAGCAAAAACCTCGAAGCACAGTTACATTCTGATACTGCATGAACTCATTCTGCTGCTTCCAAAACAGTCAAAGATTTTGCTGGGTTTACTGTGTACCAGTACAGTGCCATACACCTCACTACTTTAGCTTTCAGTTGGGAAGAGGTTTCCCCTGTCCTTCTAGGACCTGCATAAAGGCACAATAAATTCTGCAGCAGGTTTGACCTGGATCGGGCCTGTGCTGGTAGGTGATGACCAGTTCACAAGTCCAGTCTGAAGGATCATGAAATCATGGCTTCAGGCTGCGTTTACAAACATAGCAACACAGGAACTCATTGCAATTTAAGAATTTAGAAATTGCTAAATTCCTAAAGGAGACAATACTATAATTTACCTTTAATTATTAGACATACCTTGTATTTCACAGAGAATGGATTTCTTCAATTTCTTTAGTGTTAGTGCTTGCTTAGGCTATTAATACCAAGGTCTACCCAAGTGTCATGCAGTAGATTAGCAGGGATTAGACCAACATGAATGTTATTCAACTATAACCCTGTAAATTTTCACCTTACAAAGCAAGTGCTTCCACAGATTGTTGCCCAATGCCACACAAATATTTCTGGCCTGACCAGAGCTTAATCACCCTCCTGGCACTAAATAAATATGGTCACAAACTGAGCAAAAAATTCCATTTCCTTTATATCTTCCTTATTCTACAACTAACTCAAATATTGCTTTTTGTTTATCAGAGTCATCATTCAGATTGATGCCCTGTTGTGTTACACTGGTGATCTGTGTGACACTGGTGCCTGGACCATCTGAAGTATTTATTTGGTCCAGTGCATTATTCCATCTCCAATTAGCTGAGTAAAAACATAGTACATTAGCTTTGTAATATCTTTCTTTCTCTTTTCTTTTATAAGTAAAAAATAAAATAAAATTACAAAAGACTTTTTTTTTTCTCTTTAAGTACAACATGGATCTAACCTCAAGTGAGATGTTTTCCAGCAGCTTGACTCTTATTTCAAATTAGTAACCACATCA
Organism: Limnodromus scolopaceus; assembly: GCA_028565335.1. Taxonomy (NCBI): domain Eukaryota; kingdom Metazoa; phylum Chordata; class Aves; order Charadriiformes; family Scolopacidae; genus Limnodromus; species Limnodromus scolopaceus. The sequence continues at coordinate 9,022,399 of JAOXNO010000002.1, read as the reverse complement.
TTTGAATAGATGTTGAAAACCCAGAAGGATACAATTATCATTAGAAGAAATGTATAAACTATAATAAAACAACAATGTGTTGCAAAAGGGACTATAATAAAAGAATGAGTAAACAGACACGTAATTTAAAAGATGTTTCTGCCTTATAACATCTGTCAATTCTTCTGTTGTGTTTAGAGACTAAAGATCAAAGAATCTCTTGCTTGGACAGGTTGGTAATGGGGTTCATGGCAACCAGCAAGGAGTGAGCTGCTTCAGGCCCAGGCTTACAGGGAAGTCTGGGAGGACGGCACCAGGGACTGAATGGAGGATGGCTATGAGGATGGTTTCGGGTACGAACTTAATGATTTCTTACACTTCCCTCAGAGGGTTTCCTATAAGCTTCCCCTTTTCCTAATGGTGGTCAGTATCCCAGTGCAATATGACTTCTCTCAGACTGTTGTTGAACATGAGGACACATTTCTCTACCCGACATGCTGAGCACACTACCTATATTCCTTACTGTTGCCTCCTGATTTTATTTTCTGCTCTGTGCCTATATTTTAAATATGCTTTCTATTCATCAAAGGCCTAATAGTCATTCTGAATTAAACATGATTCCCAGGGATTGGGAGAGCTTTCTTCTCCAATATGTATATACAAAACAAAAATAAAGCTCAAAAGAAACGTCAGGGCTAATTAGACAAAATAGTGTCATATACACTGACAAAAAGAGACCCATCAGGTAGCACATGTAAAGTGACATTCACAGTCATCAAAGCACTCCTTTCTAGTCACAAACTGATTTTAATTTCCTCCTCTCTGGCATCGAAACAGCAGGCTTTGGAATCTTGCTGCTTTTTCTTTTAACTTTATATTTATTATATATCTGGGCAACGTAAAGGTTGATTTTACATTTCTTTCAGCATACAGCCAACCAACAAAATCAGCATGTCTTCCAAAACCAGAGTTAGCATTCCGTCTTTCCTCAGAGGGTCTGTAAAGTGTAATTAATGTTTGCAAAGCACTAGAACATTCTCACATAGAAAGTGCTAACTTAATGCCAAGTATTTAATACAGGCAGTGTTGGTTCTGTCAAAGTTCCCAAATGTGATTCAAGGGCAGATTCAAAAAGGAATATTGACACACAAACAAAAACCAGCTGTGGACTATCAAAGCATGACCTAGGAGCTCCCAGAATATCTACCCCAGGACTACCCATCTCTGTAAGTACAAAACTCACCAATCACTTCCTTTCTGAACTTAGAGCTCACCAGGCAGTAAGAGTTGGGCTTCTGAGCTTCCTCTGAGCTGTTTAGCCCTGGCATGAAGAGCTACACATTGAGCTTCCAGACACCTAGAAAGCAGACAGGCACCTGATGAAATTTAGTTTTCACTTACATTGTGGCTGAACATACTTGGAGCAAACAAACTTGTAAAAAGCAGCATCTCAGAGAGAAGAGAGTGGTGGTCTGAACAGCCAGGGAAGTTATCCTCTGCTTCTATTTCTTTTCCAGCAATTATTTCACATAAAATGAAGAGATGGTCTTCTGCAGAGATTTGGCTCCTTTTGGAAGATCATCCCCAGTTATGAGGATTAAGACTAGCATTGCTTTCCATTTGCAGACTTGATTTCACAAGAGGTCAGAAAGATACTTCCCACCCCACCTGGCCTGTTCCAGCAGATCACAAACTCTGCAGGTGAGGAGACGCAATACAAAAGTACCACACCTCATGGTGAATGCTCCGAGTACTAAAACTGTTATACCCTGAAACTGCAAGATTTAAATGTCATTCTGTGCATCACAGCAGTTTTGTTTCCAGTCCCAGTTTGACATGAAGACGACACATGACACGACAATATTAATTGCTTTTAAAAAATACTATACCCACGAACCAGACACACTTGCAGACCCTGGACAAATTGAGTTGTATTTGGGATCTGTACCATAAATGGTTTCATGGTAAAGTCTCAGGACTATCACGAGTCCTACGTTAATAAGTGATGTGTCTTGGGAAGACAACCTTTTCTTCAGGTGCAGTATGTGATCTTTGCAGTAACTGAGTGAAGTGAGGAGAAAAATAGCACAGGCTATTTACTAGAGGTCACATTTTAAATCACAAAATATTGAAGACATCTGCCCTAAAGCTATTAATTCTTTCAACCAAAACAAAAGACAAAAAAGTAAAAATAAAATTAAGCACTCCCACTAAAAATTTGAGCTCTTTGAAAGTCTTAAAAACAGAATGCAGAAAACTGAATGTGTTGGCAGACTCTCAACATTTTTATCAGCCTGGGAGCAGAGAGTTTGTTGGAAAGATGGAGGTCTTTGTAAACCCCTTGTTAGCAGTGGGTTTAAATAGCACGGGATTATAACAATTGCCAGACTGATCTAAGTCAGAGGCCACATAGTTAAATGGTTGCCATCAGCTGTGTCAGAAGAAAGCCAGCAGCATATCCTATGCTCATCAAATTACTGTATTTGACCTTGGCCAAAAGGCAAGCAGAGAAGCAAGTCATAGGCGAGAGGGGTCTGTTTTGTTTACAGAGGGAAGTGCTGCACGGGTCAGCGGTGGTGCCGGGAAGCTAATCACTGTAGGCTTGCTCTGCTGCCAATGGAGAGACAGAGCTGCTTGGAAATGTGCCCTGGAGGAGCCTAAGTTCAGAGCACAGGCTCTGAACTGCTCTTTGGAGGGGCTGTTTCTTTTCTCTGGTTTCTTCCTCAGGATCCTGCAGTGGTTAGTGCCCAAACCATGGGTTCAGGTGCTTTATGGTTGTTCTGTTTGGTCCCTACAGTCAGGCACAGTCCCCCACAATAGACAGCAAGAGTGCTCTCAATGTGTGCAGCCTCTGATTCTGAAACTATATAATACGACTTCACTGCTGTATTATGAATTAACACATGGCAGGGTAGATCTCTGATTTCTGGGCGCTAAGCTGTAGAATCTACCCAGGATTTGCAATGAGAAATGAATAGAGATGTTGCCGTTGTTCTCAAGATACGACAAATTTAACTGACATACAAAACAGATTGTGATCATACTCCAGAGACTGAGAAGTCCTTCCTGAAAAAAGATCAAGGACAATGTTTATACACACTTATGTTTGAAGTATAGACGTGTAAATGTTACATTGTTACATTTAAATTTAAATTAGATAAAAACCAAAGCAGACTGAGGAGAGGAGTTACAAAGGGTACCTATAGTTATGTTGTGTCATAGGTACCAGTATATTAATATTTTAATTGTCCTTTAGAATTGCATAAAATCATTTAAACTTTTCCTCTGTTCAATTAATGCTAGATTATCTAAGAATTCATGTTATGTATTCTATAAAGCATGAGTGGAGACTATCAAGACTTATCTATTGAGTTGTATATGCCGTAGCTCAGAAGTTTGGCTGTGTAGTGCTTTCAGATATTTTCTGAGAAGGCAGGTTGGTGACTTGCAGGTGAGAAAAGGTACAGGAGAAAAGGAGAATTTATTTTTTTTAGTGCAATATTGCCTCAGTTCCTTATTGTGTCATTAAATATGTACTTTTGTCCCCAGAAAAGTTTTAACAAAGCTTTTTTGAGGACTGGTTGTGTAAACTGTATTTCTTAGGAAGTGGGTACTTGCTATGATCCTTGAGTATTTTTCAAAAATTGATGATGTTTATATGGTGGGGTTTTATATTTACCTATATGTCATTAAGTGTAAGGCATTAATATTATACATCATTGTAAAAGAAATTATAATCTGACATGTTTTAGTATTTAAAGAGAGTCTGATTTTGACCATCAAATTGCTCTCATTTGCCTTGTAATGAGATTCCCAAGTCAAGCTGAAACAGACCATTAAAAACAATGACCCATCAAGGAAACCAGTTGAGTATTATCCCAAGTCATTTATGTCCCCAACCCTGCACAGATGGAGAACTTTAATGATGTGGGCTCTCTTTTAGGAACAAGTCTACATTCTTCAGTAATATAAACCAGAAGCAAAATAGTATTTTGAGATTTGGAAGCTGAAATCAGATTGTTGTTCTAATTCAGTGCATTGAAATATTTATAATAAATGGAATATCTAAGCAGTGAAGAGACCATCCTAATGATGAGTCTGTTTGTCTCTGCCTAGAAAACATATGCTCGGGGCAGATGCACTGTTTGCTGATGCACAGGTCAGGGAATTCTGAAAAGGTCATTTAAGCTGGTAGATATAAAAGTTTGACAAATATTTCAATAGCTCAGAGATGTCCACTAAATCAATAATAACTTTTTGGTCACATTTAAACACAGTGGACATTTTTAAATGTTAAAAAAAATGTTAAAAAAAAATTTCCTATCCTGTGCTAAGACAGCATCTGTTTTGGAAACAGTAATATGACTTGCTAAGCCAGTTGATTTTAAGTAGCAGGCAAGAAAAAAAAAAAAAGTGGTGTTCATTATGGAAAATCTTGAATGCCTTCAGCATTGTATTCATGTACTTTAGTTTGATTGTGTACATCTAAGGCCAAGTTGTATGGGGTTTGGGTCTTTCTTGACAGAAAACAGGATTCATCTGAGAGGGTTGGTGTTTTTATACTAATATAAATTCCTAGCGGAATGAAGAGGCAGCAAAAGTAGCATCAAACACATCTGGAAACAGTATCTTAATGTTTGGGTAAACCCTAGGGGTGAAATGGCTGTTGTCACATAGTTAACCAAAAATGAAGAAATCCAGGTCACAAGAAACATAGTAGGTCTGTGTGCTTTGCTGTTTTGCTGGGTTATTTAGAATTTGGCTTCTTGAGCTTGTCAAAGACCTATTCTTTCCTCTGCCAGATTTCCAGCCACTACTGCTCATGAGGTACATGGAGAAACTGAGGAGGGACAAGACTGATATATTACCAGCTAGACCACAATCATTGAAGAAAAATCTTGCATCTTGGCCATACTTCTTGCCAAGGAAGAATCTAGAAGCTCTGAACTGGAGGAGAAATGGGACCTAGTTTTACAGTTATAACAGACTGCACTGCAATTAATGTCTGAAGTCTATTTAAGGTTCTGGCACATGAAATGGATGACCGTATAGTATGGCAAAGATGGGAAGAGGTTTAAGTGATATTAAAAAATACTGCTTGCAAATGTTTTGCCAAAGCCATTTTTCCCAAGTGCACATTTATCTGAAAAAGCCAACTAAAGATGAGATTTGTGCTTTCTAAAACAAAGAAATTATCAGAACTAAAGAAAGAAAATGCAATGTTTTAAAATGTACTCCAATATTTCATAGCAGCAAAATATCATTGCACCTTAATCTCTTTCTTTCTAAGAGTCCTGTAGTACCTTGGTGGATGTAGTTACAGATGAAACAAGCATTTTTGAATGACAAGCACCTATCCATAACATAGTACATGAAGCACTTACTAATGTTACCTTCTAGATTACCAAAAAGGCAAACAAGTAACACCCTTCAGCTTCAGGTAACACTGATGGACAGAAAGAGACACAAAATATCTTAAATCCTATAACAGGAATAAACTTGCAGCTTTGTGCCTAACTGTAGGAAACAGGGATTAATGGGAAATCTATCAGAATATGTGCATCTGCCTCATAAAACAGTTGGGGAAATCACACTGCTCAGTGCTTAAAAGAGAGAAATCCTTATGTAAGGTCATGAGCAGGAGATGGCATCTCTGGAAAACTCTATGAATTGAAAAGAACCTGTAAAGGTACAGAAGACTAGAAATACGTGATTGTTAACCAGCCCACAACAAATGAAAGCTTGTTCCAGTGGATAGAACTGAACAGTCACTGCCAGGCTCACTGTGCCAGGTGACCAGTTTTTGAGTAAAACTTCTTCACATGTAAGCATAATTTTACTTCTGCTATTTCTGCACTCCACCTATGCTAGCTCTCCAGGAAACAGGGAAGAAAATTAATGCTACCTGCATGATTACCAGTAGGGAGTGAATTCCAAAATTGTTGGTTGAAGTATTTTCAGAAAGTTAGTTGTAAATGAATTATCAAGCATGACAAAAAAAAAGACAGAGCTTTGCTTTTGAGAGAATGATGTGTGGGTGAGCAGTTACATAATACCTAATATCACCATTTTGATTACTCCTTTATTCTTTTCTAAATATCCATCAGCTTGGACAAACATAGCAACACACTGATGACTGGTAGACTTATAATATTCTTAGATTGTTTTATGATTACAGCTGTTTTAGGGCAGTGAAAGCATTGATACATTTGACTCTGATGCTGATTTATTCTAAAAAGGATGTTTTACCAAATTTCATGCTAAATGCTTGGCCAAGAGGTCATTAAAGGAATCAAAATCTAATGAATCAAGGACAACTGGATGCATGTACAAAATACCTAACATATAGCCGCAATATTGCTAGAGGTCAGTATTTTGGAAGGCCCATGTGGACAGGATTAAAAAAAAAACTTTTTGTGAGATTCTATTTTGTTTGTTTATCGATTCTCTGAAAAAGCTTCAGTAGCTTCTAATAGAAATTCTGGTTGTACAAGCTATGTGTAGTCAATGACTTTTTTATAATGAGGCCAAAGGAAATAAAAAAAAAAAAAAAAGAAGTTAATAAAAATTGCCAAATAAATTTTAATAATGAGAAAATGATCTGTATGTGTGCTGTATGATAGGCACTAATGTAAGAACCTAACTCAATCAGACAGTGATCTGCAGATGGACACTACATTCAATTCAAAGATGAAGAGGCAACATTAATCAAATCCATTATCCATTGGAAAAATGTACTCAGTTCAAATAATTCTTACATCTTCACACTGGTCATGCAGCTGCTGCCTCACTAACAATCTAGCAGAGTATGCTAAGGTGAATAAAATGGGTGATTTGGGGGAAAATCTTTAAGAGAGTGGGGCCATATACAACAAGAAATAAGTCTGAATACATCCTAAGTAGCCTCTACTCTCAGCCAACCCCGGTGGGGCATGGGCAGGGAGGCAGATGTGGGGAAGGGTCTTCTCATCACCTCTTTACTGCTGTTCAATGGAGCTTTTCAAGCTCAGTTTGCTCAAAAGTACCAGAAATTTCAACTGGAGGAAAGAGGTATTCCTCCACCAGCACTGCAAGTCCATCTGTTTGCATTAATGGACAACTTTAGCCTATTTCCCTCTGAAACAGGAATGTTTCTATAACTTCCGCCCTTTTAAGATAAATAACATAATTTACAACTCCAGCAAAGTTGGCCTGGTTACCTCCAGCCACCAAAGGAGAGAAACCAGAACCCTGACAATCCAGTACACCAAAGAACAGCTGGGCTCAGTTGCCAACCCCAAACAGTCTTCCAGTCTTGCCCTGTCCATGTCAAGGGGCAACAATAACCCATCTGTAAGTAGGGAGTAAAATGTTGGGCTCTCAGCTCCAAACAAGAGTCTTGGGCTCTCATTATCAAGTTTAATTTCCACTTTCATGGCATTACTGACCTATTCCATTCTTTCCACCTGTGTTTGTCTTACAATTTCACATCACAGATGATCCCTCTTTAAGTTGCACTAACAGAGCATTGGAAAAGCCTACTGTATTAGTTGTCTTGCCTGGGAAACCTGCTGCACCTCTCAAAGCTGAACTTCGGCCGTCTTCAGGCTCAGGCAGTTGGCTTGCACTGTGTCTGTTTACATTTTCAAGCCTTTCTTTAAAATTGCAAAAATCTAAAAGAATATATATAGGGAGTGGTGGTGTGGGTGGGTTTAAATAAAAACAAACAAAAACGGCCAAAAAGTTCCCAGTAATTACCTCATTTCAAAAACTTAGGTTGTAAGTAAGGAAAACTGTGCCAGCTGGGATATATTTTATCTATAGACTAAAGGCATAGAATCCTTCATTCCTGAATTCCTAGTCTGAGTCTCTGTAAAAACCAAACAGACACTGAGGTTATCGTAACACATTTGAGGGACAACTACATTTTCTATGATGTTGTATTTGTTTAAGATTATTGTCTGGCCAGAAGGAAAAAAAAGCTTTTTATGTTTTTGGTCCCCTTACCCAACTGAAAAAAAATGCCTATGCTCTTTCCATGCAAAAGTATATTGGCTTATGTAGAAGATGAATTCATAATGCAATAAACACTGTAGCATTTATTCCTATAGTATTTCAGCTTCCCCACAGTTAATTTTTGCCAAAAACAAACTGAAAAGAACAATCTATCGAAAGCCACGATTCCTTGACTGCATGAACCAAGCTTCATAAAGCCCCTGATGTGCACTGACATGCATGAAGTTCAATATGCCATCATGTTAACACTCATCATGTGGCTCAAGAAGTGAAACAGAAACAAGGTTTTTAAAACAATTCATAGCCTGCTTTTTTCTTATGCTAAGTCTGAATGAAATTAACAGCCTAAATTACATAGTGCAGTTCAAAGTAGGTACACATCCACAAAGGCAGATGCATGCTTCTGAGATAAGATGCCTAGTCCTGAGCAAACGCTGTCCTACATGAGCAGATGTCAAACCTATGAGCTTAGAATAGGCTACTTTCTATCTTTGAAATGTTTATTTTCAATAGCTATAAATAAAAGTCTAGATGGGTAGCTGAGATATGCAGTAGGTGTCTGGAGTTACAGTAATAAATAACAACATAGTGACCCTAGCTTCCTGCAGACAATACCCCTGGGAACTCTTGAATATTCCAAGGAGAAACAAATACAAACAAAAATAAAAGTAAAAATTCATGTTCAGGCAGGGAAATTGAGAACAGTTTTCCTGCAGCCTGTAAACAGACACTTATTCCACTAGCCTTGCAAATTCATTTGCAGTATATTTTCCTTAGTCTGCAAGTTTTCTGAGATCTATTCAGGCCACTAACAGAAACTCTTGCTTTGCTCTCTTTGCTGAGACAGTTGTCTTAGAGACTTGTCCAAACTTTCTTCTTGATAGGCCTACTTCTAGGAGGAGAAGAACACCATTGCTGAGCATCAGGAGAAATACAAATTTCTTTAACAGACTACCTCACTTCATTGGTGGGAGAGTAAGAGAACTAATTTCTGCTCAAGTAAGGACAGGCAGGAGAAATAATCTCAGAGAAGAACTAAAATTCTGTGATAGTCAAAATGAATTATAGCATCATGGTTATGATACGGGAAGTGCACAGCCTACTTACCTTAAATAAGATTTCCTGTTGCAATTCTTTATTAGATGACATGAATTGCCCTCAGCAAAACAAATTTTTATGGATAGTTGCCATAGGGAAATGTCTAGGGGAATTAAACAGTTCACTGTACTATGGGAGCCTTAGATCAGGCACTGCTAGTGGCTGCAACACTACGCCTTTAGGGACAAAAAAGGGGAAGAAGACAAGAAGAGAAGTGAAAGAAGAAAAATGGTGCAGAAAAGACAAACAATACAACAATCAAAGAGTGCAGCTGGGGACATAGAAGGAGGTCTTAAAGCTTTATAGTGGGAACATAATAAAGTGTAGGTTATTGCTGCAGAGACACCAGCAAACCACAAATTCACCGGATTCTCTAAGACTGGCTAGTTTCTACAAACTCTGAGACTAGGAAGCTCCTGCATGGCAACTTGCACTGTGGTTTTACGTACTCCTCTTATGGGATCAGGGACAGTCCTTGCTATGTTTAACTGGGGTCAAAATTCTCCCATCTCAGGAAAAAAGACATTCCAGAACACAAGGAGGGATGCTGAAGTAACTTCTTATCTAACCATGATATCTAACAGTGCTGATTTAGGACAAAATGTACTTTCAGCAAAAGATGGAGATGAGTGTTAACAGATCTAAGAAAGGTTTTCTCTTTCTATTTAGGGTTAAGTAACTAAGAATTTAGGAGGAAGCTTCTCCTAAAATCAGATTTCTTAGGTTTTTTGGGAAAGGCCTGTTGCTCAGTTGTTTACAAAAGTACTTGTACTTGATAGGCTGGAGACGATACTTAAACATTTGTAAACAAACGGGTATGGTCTGAATTTAGTGTTGACCCTGGCTTGAGCAAGAGATTGAACAAGATGACCTTCTGAAGTGCTTTTCAATCCAAATTATTCTATGATTCTGTCATCCATTGAATTTTTCCATTTGCTAACATTTACCAGTCATGCTTTTAAACTTGGGAATTTAAACCTTCACAGTACAGGTGAACTGAGTTTGTATACAGAGAGGGCAATATCACCTCTGCACTGGTTGCTGGACGATTATACTCCAAGTAGGTCTTCTCAAAGCTCTTGTTTCAGTGGTAGTTCCTGAAGTAGCAAATCGCAGCTACCTTGGTAGTAAGCTACCAGCTTACTTGGCAAATTTCAGGAGTCAAGCACAGTTGTTGTGAACTTGGGCGGAGACATCTGAGCTACCGTACTGCTTCAGAACATAACACTCCCAGAACATGTTTGAAAACCAATGAATCACTACAGTTTATTTTTTTTTCCAGGCAAAGGCAAACAGAGGAAATGGACATCATACCCTTACTCCCTCTTTGCCTATCTTTCTGGTAGCTTGCCCAGTGCCATATTTCTTTACGTTAAAGGTTTTTCCAACCGTTAAATGTGTTGAAGACTTCTAGTAATTCCACTGGGGGCCTTCTTAATTTCAGAAGATCTCGTCTGATGTTCATTTTGACTAACCACTTCATTCTACTCATTGTTCCTACACATCCATATATCTCCCTCTTTAAGTGTGTTCACATCTTTCTGACATAAATTCAGGTTTTCATCCCCTAGCCTTTTTCTGTCCACGTGTAATTCTACTACAAATACATGGACTTCCATTAGCCTTTTATTTGCACTGCCTTAGCAATAAACTTCTTCTTGTCTGATCTCTTTAGGGTTGTTGTTCTTTCCCTTTGGGGATGTATGTATATTCCATTGTCAGAACACAGTGAATTATTCTAGATACTGTTACCCTTAGAGCTAAAGAAGGAGGAATAAGTATGTCACAGCTGTGTGTTGAGAAGCCTACATTTGAAGCATAAAATCCTACTGGGCTTTTTTCCCCAATATATCATCCTACAAAATCAGATCTAATTTACTGCTGGTTATTTCTAGCTCTTCTTTTCAGCATTACTGATTTCTGTGCCCCTCCTTTCCATTGAATATCAATGCTTCAAATTATATCCCTTCAAGATAGGAATGTCCCCCGTGGGAACAGCAGATGCTGGTTACCACCTGCTGGCCAGCCAGGACCATATCACTGAACACTGATTGCCGCCTTTCATGCAGAACTCTGTGAACACAAGAGTCTGAACTAACTTAATTTAGCAGCTATATCCAGACCGTCTGACAAGTTCTAGAGATGAAAACCAAAAATTGATACAATCAAGTTCTCAGATGTAGATAAAATTTTAAGGATGTTCAGACAGTTGCTGTGTGAACTCTGTCAGAAATTATGGCACGTAGCACTGTAAGATCTACACACAGGAAAACAAAATCTCTAACTGTCTGAAACACTGCTGTTCCTCACATATCTGGTGAAGTTCTAATACAAAATCATGCTCATGGGAAGCTGGAATCACTTCTACAGATGTAGCAATAACACATGCCTCTCTTGGCTATGTGGAGAAAATATGCTGTTAAAGGGTTACATCTTTCCTTGTGAGGGAATTAGATTTCTCTGGGAGACAGAGAATAAGTTCCACCCACCACTCAGATCAAAGTCTCTGCTCAGTGCAAAGGCAAAGGTGGAGGAAGGGGATGAGAGCAGTGGTTACTGCAGAGGAGAGACTGAGAAAGAGGTGCTAGCAGAAGAGGTAGCTGAGAGCTGAGGTGCAGCCCATGTACACACTAGAAGCATGATCTGGAGAAAAAACTAAGATGGGACGTTCAATGCTATGCACTGAAAAGGCGCGAAGATCTAAGTACCTGCCATTTCAAGACTTTGTGTGCCATTCAGTGCTGAACAGCTCTGTGCAGACACCATTCCCTGCTTAGGATTTACCTGCCCTTTGTGCCATGATCACGATGGTCATAAACAGCCTATGCTGGGTTTCTGTTGTGATTTTCTGTTTTTCATACCTGACATCTGTGCAAACAGAAAGCACATATAAACTAGGAAAAGCCCGGTACCTAGTATTCAACAGTATTGTTTCACTGCCTGCACTAAAAACATTTTGTGACACAAGAGTAGAGGCAGCTGACCAGGAGACAGTGTTGCTGAATTTCCAGGAGGATGTTTCCATTTCTGTGCAATCTCTTTCACGGTCTTTAGAAAAAGAAAAAAAAAAAAAAAAAAAAAAAAAGAACAAAAAGCGGCACATTTATTGATGCAGTTTGTTTCACCTATGCCTACAGGGATAACATGCAATTTTCACATTACTTAAAGTGATGTTATCGACATAGACAAAACTGTATTCCTAGTGACTGATCTATACATCAGCAGTGGTATGAACTTTGCTGCTTTTTCATTCTTTAAGGTTTTAATCTATGACTCATGAACAACTTCACTGAGGTGTAGAATAACCTCCAGGGAAAAATATTTTTCAATCAGTAGCATATTAGTAGAAAAGCAGTACATGCATGAATAAACTAATTGAAGGATATGTTTCCTCAGTCTCAGCTCTGTTATCACATCCTAATTTCCCCCAGTTTTTGCAATTTAACATTTCTGTTGGATAAAAAGTTCATTGTGATACAGAGGATTTATTTAACATATATGAGCATTAACTACTAATTATGGAGGCAATTTGAACTGTGTGAGATTAAATTAGAGCTATTAACATGTTTGCTATTGCTCAGACTGAGCAGAAACCTTGACATCCACAAATCAGTTAACACACAAAGCCTTAAAGCCTTGATGACTTTGTCCTGATCATACTTCCATTATTTGCCACAGAAGATACTGCCTGGCATTCCAGAACAGGTTACAAGATCTCAAACCCTCGTGGTGTTCTTTCAGAGACGCCTTCACCCATATTTGATTGTCAAAACCCCAATCTTAACCTCTTATCTTCATTGCTGAATTATGACTATTTTGTACAGAAACGTCACACACATTCCAAAAGCACAGAAAGCATTATGCAAGCAACAGTAAAAACAGTGCATTATTCAAAAACAGTAAGGTGACATAGATCTAAAGCAAACATGATCTAAAACTCTTTCAAAAAAAAGCATCTGAGCTTACACTCTATATAAGACTGCAACCCTAATCAAGGGGTGCTTTCAAGAAGCATTGAACCAGTAGCAGAAGGCACAGAAAAGACTCTGGTGGAAACACAATAAGCTATGAGCAAAAATCCTCTGTAATTCAGAGTAATATAGAGGAGCAGCAGTATCTCCTGGTTCCTATGCTATCAATACAGTGCATATAAGGCAGAGCAGGCTAGCATAAGAGACTACAAATGTGCTGACAGATTCATTTCAATGTTAAAAATTAAGCATTTAACCAAAATCTGTGTGAGCACAAGCAGTGCAGCCAGACCAAGAACTCCTCAGATATAAAGGAATTGTTCAGATATTCTGTTGAATTTCTTTCTTCCTCTCCTTTACTGTATTCCTGTATCTGTAAATCAAATTTGTGTTGCAGAAGTTATCAGGGAAAGCAGGAGGTTTGAACAGTTTGGGTATAGTTAATATTTGGTGTTCAATTTTACCTCAGCTTTTACTGTTTCCAATGAAAAAAAAATTTTCACGTGTGCAAGGGTTTGAGCACATCACAGTGCAGGTAACAAAACTTAGCATTCTTGGGATAAGTCTCTTGATCAAAGGTTTAATCCTAAATTACTCACTCCAACATCAATGAAATGACACTGAAGTTCTCGACTCTGATTCGCTCATAAACACCACATCAAGCTTTTCATACAGCCATGCTTTGTTCCCAGCCATCGATACCTGTCCACATAAAACCATATGTCAGAATTTCAAATGTCACTGTCACATTTTACAGTGAAGCCACTGGAAAACCTTTTAGCTCCACCTAAGTATATTGGGAGTCCTGTACACAGAAGGGTTTCTATGACACTTTGTGATCTTCTCCCCTTAAGTTTGGGTAGAAACTCCACCTGTCAGAATCGGAAGATACCTTTGCTGTATCTCTGTATCACCAGAACCAGAAAAGAAGCTTTAAACTGACCTGAAGTTTTTTGAAAGCTAGTGAAGAGTTTCTTTTTGAGGGAAGTTTTAAGAAGGTCCCAAATGTATTTAAGTTTCTTTTCTTTATTCTAACTTTTAGCCTACATGTCTACTTCTCTTCCTACACATCCCTTTTTCCAGGTGTTCTGCTGGGACTGGGTGAGCTTTCTACAAAGGTATTCTAAAATTACAACGTTATTTAAGTTTTCTGAGTTGCAGAAGAAACAAAAAGCCAGGATGTGGGCATAAAAGAAAAAAGGAAAAAAGAACACTCTTCAGATTTTTTTCCAGAAATTGCAAATAATTATATCACAACATTTTCAGGAAGAGAATGAGGAAGTGTGTGAGTATCACAGAATCTTCTAGGTTGGAAGGGACCTTAAAGATCATCTTGTCCAACCGTCAACCTAACTGACAAAAATAGA
>JAOXNO010000002.1:8979299-9001095 GCA_028565335.1 Limnodromus scolopaceus | reverse complement strand
TTTTTCTTCTCTGGGTGAAAAGGAAAGGATCACTGTGTGACTGGCACAGCAGCAGCACTGCACTCTGCCTACTTTGCACATGCTCTAAAGTAATCTAGGATTGCTTAAAGGGATTCAAGTACCAGGCTGGACTTAAAGTAAAACCAATGCAAACGATAATGCAAATCAAAATCTTTTCTCTTTAAGTATCGTATCAACAGAGCTAGTCAAAATCCTTCCTTTCTCACCAGCACATTCTGGTAAAATATCAATAAAATGAAGTTTGGCTTCTTGTTAATGTGGTGGGTGGCTCTTGGAGCCCTTCACTCTCATCCAGAGCAGACATAGCCTGAACGTACAGCTGCAACGGTCATTTGGTGAGGGAACATGTCTTACTCTGATGTGTGCTAAAGGGGCTGCGGGAAGGACATTTGACTGTCATGTCAGATACTCACAAAATACAGGACAAATAATCTCACTCAGGCATTATCAATTCTCACTGAAGGAGGAGCTGCCAGACCTCTCATTCTTTCATCTCAGCTGTAATCTCCAGAGTGTGAGAAATAAAGCAGATGCCTTTGAATCCGGCATACCTGGAGTTGCACATCAGCTGTTTGTGTAGGAAATGGAGAACACAATGTAACGGGTGCTTGATTCAGATGAAAAGCTGGGAAGTGTTTCTTAAGCATAAAAGAGTGTGCTTTTCTTCTCTGAGAGCTGGGCATAGTAGAGGATAAACAAAGAAATCTGGGTCCAAGGGACTTCAGTGGAGGGATAACGTAATGTGTTCATCGCCCAACTGTACACAAGCAGAATCCTCGGCAGAACCTGTGGCCTTGTGCTCCACAAACACAGACAGCTAATAAAGTGGTGACACCAGCTCATCTGGCAGAGGGAACCAGCACAAGCAAGTGGCCTTGTGCCCTTTCCCCTCTGGAGGACAATATATCAGGAGTCAGTATACAAGACAGGCTCGTCCCCAGACTTGCTGTCTTCACTTCTGGCGGTTACTGTCACTTCAGTGCAGCAGTGGGACAGGATCACTATATGGAGTGCCTGGAAAGCCCACAATAAAAGCAGATACAGGGACGTTTCTGTGCCTGGTTTTCAAAAGGCCATTAATCTAAACCTCCTGGTTTCGACTGCCAGCAACACAAGCAAGTGCTGGCACAAAGCACCGCAAACACAAGTGATATAGTGGAATAATGTTGCTGTAGTCATGATGGTCTAAGAACATTAGCGATGGAAGGTTTATAAGTAGAGGCAATGTCTGGCATTATGGAGGCTTTTAAATGCCTATAGTGTCAGCAAGCTGCAATAAGAAGCAATGAGATGGTCTACAGAGCATCCAAAAGCTTTTTCTTAGCCAGAATTTCTCTGTGAGCCCGTTACAAGCTACAGTGGGGAAGCAGCAGACATTGCAGGCAGGGCGGTTTTGTCACTCAGGCGAGCTGAGCAGACCGGGCAGCTGATGTTCTGTTCCCCTCTCCTCCTGCCTCGGTAGCTGCAGAGTGGTTCCTACACCCCTCAACTTTCCCTGCACGTAACCCAAGCAGGTTTGTCAAAGACAGCTTCTCTGTCGTCCTTGTGATTTCTTTCAGCCTGGCTTTAAAAATAGTTTCTGAGCAATTATGTGTCACATAAGAATAAACCTGCATGCTGGTGCATCTTTCCTGTCACCACAAAATAACAGCACTACAGTTTCTACGTTTCAGCCTTTTTCTTTTTTTTTTTTCTGCAAAGATCAACAACTTCTGCAGCAAAAGGACACAGTATAATCAGGAGATCATCAGCCTGAAATAAGTATAAAACTTGCAAAAATTATGCACTCCGTGGAGAAACCTGATGCTTTTTTTAGCATCCAAGCATGCATACTGCAAGGCCATATCCATCTTAAAAATAAGTCAACACAAGCCTCTTCATATCACCAGAGCTGCACTTACTAATGAGGACAATATATTATTTTTTTTTCTTTTCCCTTGAGAGGTTTTGCATATTTCTGATGATCTGACATAGCTGGGGCTGCCTTTGTAGCTGCTTTGTTTCACAGTGTTCACAGAAGGCCCCCATTTGCAATTAGGTTTGATATCCCAACTTCATGGTTCAAAAAATATTTGAGCTGTCTGCTGATGGAAGTTCATATTCACCCAAGGAACTGTAGCATCATTACCACCCTGTGTGGATCAATGGATTTGTTCAAATCAAGGAAATTTTTGGCAAAGAAAGCTGTCAAAGGACTCCAGCCCTAGATCTCAACGGCTTTGCCGTGGCAGCAAACAATTTTCCACAGTATTTCACAGTATCCCATAAAGCCATGTTTTAAGTTGATGAGCTTTCTCTGTGTTACTGATTCACCTACTTTCATGGTCAGCGATTGTGAACATAAATTGTTGTCCAGTCTGCCCAGGTGACTACCGACATATCTGAGAAGAATGTTGACAGAATTTCTGGCAGACACTTTTGCATGGATCTCTATGGTCAGCGAACACCTCGGCTCAGCTCTGGGTGAAGAAGTCAAAAGGGAAGGACTTGAAATAACCCCTGAATGACAGAGGGACAACAACCAAACAAGGGCAGCAAAACAAAACTTCAGTGGCAGTGAAACAGGTAGCATTAATGTGAAGGGGATTTGACAGGAGTTACAGCATACTGATTCTACATTAGCAGGATTTTTTCTGGCTTTCTTTAGAGTGATAACTCCAATAGCATTGCAGGATGAGCAGGGATAATAAAAACAACACTAAGGAAAAAACCTTCTGGGATTTAAGCTCAACAGCTTCTTTTTTGTAACTCAATTATTATATGTCTAGTTTTTTAAAGCCTTGGAACACTAAAAATAATAAAATCTCTTTCATTTATAAATTAAATATATAGACAAAGTTAATGCAGCCTGTGTGATCCCAGTCTGTGCATTTACCATTGCTGAGTGTCTGTTGCTTGAACAGAGTGGGTGGTGGTTTTTTTAAAGGCAGTAAAATCAATAATATATGCAGAGTGGTTCAAGACGACATGCAATTATAAGCATTTCCTGCAGAGTACATTAGGTCTTCAGGTTCATGAGTGCCTTTTAGATTCCATATTATAATCACTGGTCTTGAAATAGCCTGAAAAAATCCCCACATGTCCAAGGTCAAAAGTAGAATGTTTTTTTCCTGAACAGGAGGGAATTTGTGATCTTGCCCTTCTCAAAGACAAAACTATTGTCTGTAGTTGTGCACTGATTTTGGTCATAGGCCTGATACCAAAAGACAGATGCATCAGCATTTGTAAGGCCAGATACTCAGCTGGTATAGATCAGTGACCTTCCATTGACTTCACGTGTGGCATGAGAAGAGCTGCTCTCAACAGTGGGCTGCCCTCAAGCCACTATTGTGTAAAGTTAAGCTGCTACTAAAGAATCGTTTACAGAACAACAGGGAATTGCTCATTGATTTCTCAAACACTGATGAAGCAAAAGGAAAAGGGAAGAAAACAAAATTCTAACTGTCCCAAACAGTCAGAGTGGAAACAATCGTCCCAATCTCTGCAACACCTGGAAGAGCTGATTATAACTGTAGATCCCAATTACAGTGAAAATAACACAACAACATGGATAGTTCTTTAAAAATAAACAGAGATGAAGTAGTGCTATTGATCACTATTATTAGCATAGTGGGTCAGCATAATTTAAACCTTTCTATTAAGGCGCAAAGATGGGTTTTCAAGATAGGGCATCCGTGCAATTATTGAGCTGAGTAGGAGGTAGAAATGTAATTATGTAAACTAACTAAATTAAGAGGATTGCACAGTTCATTAGAGTCCATTTTTTTGGTCAGCATTTTGGATCACCAGCTGCTATAGAATTTCATTTCCATTAAAAAGCATTAATTGCATCTCTTCTGTGAAAGCAGAGCAGTTGTGCTAGTGTGAGCAGCTCCATCCTTGCTATTCTATGCAGGTGTGGAAATAGCCTTCTGCTCCCTGCCAGCGCTCAGGACAGCCAGCCCCTATTCCCTCACCGAGCCTTCAGTGACAAGATACTCTTGCCAAGTATGCCTGTGATCATAGTGGTTGGCAGGAACTTGTATAGTTGATATCGTTCAGGATTTAAGGCGATTTATTCAGGAAATACAACTGAAGAGAATATCCCACTAGTAATTTCTAAACACCAAGCTAGGCCCTTCCCAAAGGAGTATCTCTATGGCCAGAAAGAAGAGAGAGGGGAGGCTTAGTCACTGTATGTTACTCATACTGAGCTGAGACGGAGAGCTCATTTCAGGCTGGGACTTTCAAACGAGCCTGAGAGAGCTGGACATGCTATTCCAAGTTAACTCAGTCAGACATCAGCTACCTGTTTTCCAGAGACAGAAAAATGCAGCCAAAACTACCTCCCCGGAGTCAAGCTGAGAAACGTGGTCTCTATCACATACCCATGCTATTGTTGCCGTTTCTAGGTCCACTTTCTTATGCACTCAATTGAAAGAATAAACAAGACCTCGCTGCCAGATAAAGACTCCAGGATGGACTTGGAAGTCTATGGGGCAATCTACGTATGGCTGGAGACTTCATTTCACGTATTTCTTATGTCTGGCTTTATTATCCTTTGTGTTACTGTGGGGTAATATTGAGGTAAATATTGCTCTATGTCCTGCCAAATAAGTGCAAACCACACCTTTGGTCCTCAGCAACAGAAAAGAGGTCAACGCGAGGGGAAAATGATCTTCATTCAAAACTGGAGGCTTTGTTACTTGTTTGTTATACGTGACTCTCCTCACAGGGAGATATCTTTCTGGCTTTATTTGCTGAGCAGTAGGTAAAAAACGTCCTAGTTCTCCCCTCCTCCAAAGAAACCACTAGATACAGACATGGATGCTTTCAGGGAGAGAAATGGTTCCTCACTCAGGAGCTTGTTTGTGTAATATTTTTCTATATGCATAGGGAAAAAAGAGGATTTGGATATCCATGATAAAAGGTAGGTGCTTGTGCTGTGTGAGGTTGGTATGAAAGCGTACTTGATTTTTGTAGCTAATAGCTTCTGAACAGGCTTTACCTGCAGTAAGCATCAGACTCTTTACTTGTTCTTTATAAATGAGCATCGTGCGGGTGACTAAGCAAAAGGAACCTATGGAAACCTCTTCTTACAGCATGTAAATCATCTGCAGCATTTGCTTTTCCCCTGCTAACTGTATTAATGTGTTGCTTGCCTAGATAAATTAGGGACTCAAGACCAACACATTTAGCAGTCCTTGGTGCCCCCACCTACACATGCCCAGCTTTGGTGCAGGGAGCGCTGCTTTGCCTACAGCCAAGTTTCCTGGGATGACTCATTTGTAATATATGGATGTGATCGCACAGAACCCATCACGGTACAGTCTACAGCACCAGGATCAACGCTGTACCTACGGGCTGCACTTTGGTACACCAAGGAAATCCCTGAGGTCCCGACAGACAGAGTGCCGCTCTCCCTGGCTCAGCAGGTAGGACAGGTTTGCCACTTTTACTCAGACCGAATACCTCAATTCTATAACCCTGCCTATTTCTTTTCACAGGATTTCTTAGGCTTTCACGGGAAGTGAGCTGGACCGCATTTTTCTTTTCCAAAGTAGAAGCTAAGTATGGCTAGAGAATGGGGGCAGGAGGCGCGAGCTGCTGTCTCTCAAAAAGACAAAAACCTGCCAATTCCCCTCTTGTCTCGGTGCTGGGCAGAGGCTGGAGAGCACCAGGCCCAGGGGAGCAAAGGAGGAGCACAAAGAAAGTTGCTGCTCAAAGAACCACAGCACCGCAGAGCAGCGAAGCCAGGTTTAGAAGCCAGAAACCACGTACCACCTTCTGCACGTGAAGCATAATGTACCTCACCCTGGAGTAGCAGCAAAGTGACAGCTATAAGTGCTATGACTCCTGCTACACAGAAAGGACCAGATTAAGAGAGATTTTGTGAAAGAACAGACTTGAGGAGCTTTCTCTAGGACTGTGTTTGAGAGAGTACATTATTTTTTTCACACTGAGTTTCACAACAACTTCCAGACCACCTTTAACAAAAGTCAAATCTGGCCTTTCATATTTATTATTAATGACTATAATATGATTCTCATAATAGACTATTATCTTCTTTCTGACGCTTTTAAGACAAAAGAACACAAGTTAACATGCCTCTTAATTTTGGACTCAGAATAGCCCCAAGAGCCCCTTGCATATAAACAACTTTACTTCTGCCATAGGAACTCTACAACCTCTCTTGTTTTTCTGGCCCCATGATAAAAATTCCCTGGCAAAATGTACATCGCTTTCAGTTGTAGAGGAACTTTCAAAAAATAATCCTGTAATTACTTATCCTTTTATTACTAATTCAGTCATTCAGAAAGTATCTAATCCTTGTGCTTTTTCTGTACAAGCAATTATTTCTCCAGTTGGTCTGCCTAGAATACATTATTTTTCACTGGTATTGTTCCTCTTCATTTAGCTCTTCATGTAAAGCTTTCCAAATGACTGATGCTTAATGTAGCTGTCAAATATTTGAAAATATTTGACTTTCCTTTTCAATAGCCTAGATCCATAGTTTTATACATTTTGGATCTACATCTTCATCTCAAATAGTACAATAAATAACATTTTACTAGGTAATCGATACATGCCTCACCTCTAGGAGTAGAAATCTACAGTACAGTTAATTAACCCATTTCTAGGACTAGAATTAAACAAACTGTTTATGCGGATTGTGGCCACTTCTTGACAGCTTTCCCTCTTTTTGAATCAAGAAGAGAAAGCAGACTGGCTTAGCTGCAGTGTTACTGGTATTTTACTTAAACCTTGATATTGCAAATATGTTTGGTATATCTAATTTTAATAAGCGAGGGAGGGCAAGGGGGAGGAATATGCGTCCAGAATTTTAAGTTCACAAAAAGATCAGTCTTGACTACTCCCATACATGTATAGTCTTGTAATAACTAGATATTTCTTTCTTTCACGCCAAAAAATTCATAGCTAGATTCTCATAGCTAATACCACTTCACTGCTCTTACTTGCATCCTGACTTTGACTAATACAAATTTTATGGCACACTTTTGACTTAATTCCCTACATTGCTTGATTTATAAAATGACTTAAAAATATTTTTCTTTGTAACCTGAAGTAGTTCAAAGGAACCAGAACAGAAGAAAATGCCAACTCAGTGATCTTAATTGGACCAGGATTACTCCATTCCCATCTTTAGTCTAGAAACATAGAAAATGAATATGAAGGTAAGAAAGAAGAAAAGCATATGTCTCCCTGATTGAAATAAATCCAGATTGATTTTTTTTTAGTTCAAGGCACAGGTTCATGTAACTTTCCTAGAACATTAATAATAAGCATTTCAAGGCCCTTTGCTCCTATGCTCCTACGCAAGCTGGAAATAGAATCAAAGGCCTTTTTACTGACCATCCTTTATTGCCTTCTTGTTTACCAACTGTACACACTTTGAATTTCCTGAGCATCCTGAAGCTTTGATAACACTTCTTCATCTCACGTCAAGAAAATAATTTTGCAAATCTGGCTATAAAAATAATTGAAAAAATGTCATAAAGTTCAAATTCATGTTAGTGGGTGTTTAGTTTCCAATGCCATGTAGTGTCTCTACAGATAATTCAAATATATATTTATTTTATTTTACTTTTTGCAAACTTGCTCTTTTATTAGCCATTAAATATATTCATCAACAAGTCGCCATTCGGATCAACTAAAAAATGCCTGTGAGACAAAATAAGTTGAGCTCTGGGAAACATGTTTTTGTCATTTCATTCATAAACTTCACCACTTTTCAGATACGTAAAGGTATGTCCAAAAAAAGAAACAATTTGTATTTGCTGTTCCTTTAAAGGTATAAAGCTTTTAAAATTCATTTTAGTCTTCTCATTTCTGTTGGTAAAATAAATATAACTCATCACTAGGAATTTCCTTCTCATCAACCAAGCTCTGTCTTTCTCTTTCTGACCAGGACTCTGTTAACAGGCTCCCTAAGAAACAGAGAAGATACCAGACAACACAGAGGGAAACGTTCAGATACTTGTATCACATCCCACATTTTCATGTTCTCCACTTGTTGTTATATAATCACCACTGTGTTAATACTTCTTGCTCCAAATACCTCTTCAAGGCTCAGCCAATCAAATTCCCTTATTCATCACTATTATGCAGAACACTGGTTTGGATTTCACTTCCAAAATTTGCTTTGACTTGCTTTATTTGTTGTCTTTCATCACTAATTGGTGGTCTCGTGTAAAAGATAAGTATTAATCAAGTTGTTAATATTACTTTGATCATGATACTTCCTAGCCAGTTGCAGAGCAGGATTTCTAACTCTGATGTAACTTATAAGTGTTCCTCAACCTGAATTTATCATACCTAGCAAAATCAGACAGTTTCAGTTTTTACGGACCACCTCTTTGTTGCAGAATGTTAATTTTGGATTAAAAAGTCTCATATTTTTTGTGTGTTCATTCATTCATTCTTCTTGTCTTCCTTGGAAAATCTATGTCTATTTTCATTGGTTGACCATGTATAAAAAGCATCAAAGAAAGCATTTTTTTTTTATAACATGTAATCGTAATCTATCTAGAGACTGGAGCTGAATTGTTTGCTGTGTTGAGTCCGCTGGACGGGACGCATTTGTATCTGGAAGTGTCATCATTAAACAGGCAAGACCGGACATATAGTATTCATTATTAATCTCCAGTTGCTCTGAATCCTGTTCAACATCATCAAGCCACAAGAAAGGTATCTAACACTAAACAACTCGGGCATCATTTCTGAAAACATCTCTTTTCTGTACCGTCAGGACTTGATTGGAAATGTCAAATTTTACAGTTCTGCAAGAACTTTATAAAAATACAATAGCACAACCCATAGTTCTATCACATTTATGTTGGAGGGATGCCAATCAGCCTTGGCACTAAGAAATAAATTAATAATACTTTCCATTGGTAAGTTTCCCTTTGAAGTGTTGCTGAGTGGCTAGCAGCACCTGAGTGGGAAGTAAACATATCAGAGTAAAGTCCAAGTAACTGTCAGGGTTGGACAGGAGCGTCAGGACTCAGAACAGAAGCATTTCCAGGTAGAACAAGGTAGCGTACGTGCATGGGGCAGGTCTTTTGGCATTATGACCGTATGATAGCTTACAGCTTTATCTCCCAAAGTTTCCTCTACAGGGATGGAAAGAGTTCTAGATGAGAAGCCCAAAAGAAGAGTGTTGAACCAGTCCTTGGTCTTCACTGGTAGAGACATCTGTAAAAAACTGGGCTGCTTTCTTTCAGGGTATTCTGTGGGTGGGTGCGGGACATATGGTGCATCATTATTCCTAGTGCTGTATTATTGGCTTTCTTCAAAGCAACGTAGATGAGCTGCAGCACGTGGAACGTATACAGTGAACATATGTTCTGCATTTGTTATAACATGAGTTCATATCAAATGGAAGTGAAACGGTGCATTAGACCGGCCACTGAACCTGTCACCTCCTGCAGACTCATGTAAAACTCTCACATTGCGCTTCACATAGTTTCTGTTCTGAAACTCGGACAGCATCAACAAGCTGCAATTCTGTTTCTCAGCTCCCCACTGTATACATACTAAAATAAAACTTGTAGTTTGCTTCCAGATAAATGTATCTTTTTGATTGTTATATAAAAAGGTCATGTTTGAAGGGCAAGTTGCAGACTCGTATAGCCAAGGCTCGTGCACTCAGAAAAAATCAGGACAAGCCACAGTCTTTGTATGCCTGACTGACACATGCTCTCAGCCCTCACAACTGCTGCTGAAAGGAAGCCTTCAAAACTGCTTCTCAAAGTCAAGGCCGTAGCATGCACAGCACATAAACAAACAAGTATTGGACCTTGCAGTAGCTTAAATTCCCAGGGAAACTGAAACTATGAAATGTAATGTACACTGGCATTGTTCCTTGATTGCACTATGTTCTACTTACTAAAAATGTCTGAATACCTTTAAAATGTTTTAAAGGGTAAAACGATATTGTGATGCATGTGGGAATGAGACAAAATATCAACTACGATAATGCAAAATAAAGCCAGGGCCTTCAACGAGGATCTTGAACTAAATTAAACCGGATTTGCAGTTCAAAATTCAGCTACTGATGCTTTTCTGCATTCCCTCTTTCCCCACCTTTTACTATCTGTATTTTGAATGTGCTAGCTACCACAAACTCTGCAGCAGAATGACTTCATTATTGTCCTGTTACTTCAACTGTTTAGCATGAGGAAGGAAGAGTCATACAACATAGACCAAACTGTAGAAT
Source organism: Limnodromus scolopaceus (assembly GCA_028565335.1). Lineage (NCBI taxonomy): Eukaryota > Metazoa > Chordata > Aves > Charadriiformes > Scolopacidae > Limnodromus > Limnodromus scolopaceus. Next base: position 8,990,855 of record JAOXNO010000002.1, on the reverse strand, counting down.
ATATTGGCCAAAAGTTTCAGTTACGTTTCAGAATTGATTATGCGTACATCAGAGAAAAGCCCCCAAGTGTGTTTATCTCACACCAGTGGGATGTGGTGTCCATCCACATCAGGGACACTCTGCAAGCGCCTGTTGCTAATTTTGTGCAAAGTCATCTGTTGTACATGCACAGTGTGAGGTTCTCAAACACTAACTTTGCAACATCTGAGACAAATTTTTTTCAAGTGAGTCAAAGCCATTGTTCCTCTACTGAGGAGCAAGCTCATGGCAAGACAGGCTTTCTAAGAGAATCTATTTCTGAGTTATCTGAGTACATACACTGCCCCTGAAGATTTTTTAAAAGAATGGAAAAAACTTCTTAAAAGAAATAAAAAGAGGAATTTTATGCTTTGGATCAATGAAAACTAGACAAACAGAATTTCACAAAATGTAGCAAAAAGGAAAAACTAAACCAAGACCTTTTGTTTGAAGAAAAAGTAGTAGAATTCAGATAAAGTACTTCAGAAACTGTTAGCCGGCTACTAAACTAATGCACTTAAAAGGAAAGTTCTTACTCAAGCTCCAGTAGTTGAAATTACTGTAGGATTTCAACTTTTTACTATTTTGGCTTAAGAAGCTTAGCCTGTACTTTCATTAAACTTGTCAGCAATGAAAATCCTCCACTGATCAAGGCTCTGGACTTGCTTAAGGTACATAGGAGCTCAGATCCAAGGGCCACTTTTGTATCACAACACTTTCTGCATGTTTTTTCTCAACCTGGTAACTGAAACTGCACCACCAAAAAGCAATAAGTATCCAGTCACTTGCTACCCATGCTTAGACATAGCATATTTATAGTGACACAGATAGCTGAAGCAGTACACTGATTAGGAATACGTTATTTGGTCGCAGTGTATCACTGAAAGCCTTTATTTCTTTTTCATGTAACACTCAGAGGACCTCAAAAATAAAATAAAATTATAGAAAGAAATCCTTATTCCAGGTATGCAACAAAACTCTCATCCAGAATCCCTCTAACTCTCTCTCTGGTGTATAATGTTTTCCCCAGTTACTTCTGTCCAGACACATCCTCAAAAGTTATTTGGAATTATTTCGAAGAGGGCGTAACACCAACAAGGCTGTCATATCAAGGGCAACACCTGTGCTTCCCTGGCTATCTGAAATCCCAAATCCAGTGTATATCTTTTCACGGTTTAGGAGTGAAGTCCATGGATTTCAGTTGTGACTTGACAATGAAACACGACAGGATATGATTATATGAATATTGAATCACATTTCCAGGGAAGTTGCCTGTCTGAAATAATTTCATTTTTGTTAAATTTGACACTACATTTAGAGATAAAAATAGTCTGTGACTACATCTTGTTATTATGGTAAAAAAGACTGCTTTAATGTAAAGCTTCCAGACTGTCCATAGGTCCAGATTGTGCTAACAAAACATACGTTCTATAGTGCTTTGCTCCTTGGATAAGCTTGCTGGAACAAATGCACGTGGGCAAAGAGATACTGCCCAGCACAGGCTGCAGTAGCACAGTCTGTCAAAGAATTATTCAGCAAATTAAGGTGTTATTTGAAGTGAATAGAAGAAGTGTAGTTTAGTCTTAGCGTAGCATGGAATTGGTACAGTAACCTGGCCCATGAGCCAGGCTGCGGATGAGGCATGGTGGTGGTGTTTGTGTCATATCCTATGGTATTTATTCATGAGGGCAGAGAGTCATGCACCAATTCTCAGTATTACATTCATTGAAGGAATTATAGTTTGCTGCCCCTGCCAGATATAAGATACACGGATAGCTTGTATAGATCACAAAATGCAAGACACTTCAATTTTATACAGTCTCCATAACAAAGTTCTAGTTATCCATGCCAGACAGCTCTCGGCTGGAGAGGCAGTTCAGGTGGTTGTTTATTTCCAGCATTATTGTTAGCAGATAGTTTCCAGGCATTATTAAATTCCTACTCCGGAACAACCAATTCCCTATTATTAACATGCATTGACAGCCCACTCACTACCTGTAAATGTACAATGTATTTGGCACCAATCAAGCTTCATTTGCTGCCGGAGAGTATGGATTTAGTTTGATGGACACTATCAAAAACAACCCACAGAACTGCTTGGGGCCAGATAACGCAGATAAGCCAGTGCAAACTGAAATTTCATTTAACAGCTGGAGAAGCCAACTGGACGTCATCACGCAGTGCTGCACAGTATAAAAGGATAGACGCAATTGACTGTATTTCTAGCAAATTACAGTGTATTTTCCAGGCTCGCAAAGATTTTCCACTCCATTATCAAACAAACAAAACACATGATTGTGAAAATCGAGGAACACGTCTGTATTATTTATATGGATATTACAAATACATCTGTTGATTATTGATGCATCGATAGTTAAGGCAATGGAGCATTAAACCGAGAGGTCTTTCCAGGTACCCAGAAATCCGTCAGTTTTCTTATCTAACCACCAGATATCAAAGTAGGCTCCTTTGACAGTCCCCCTCATGCCTCACTGGAACCATCCTGCTCCAGTGTGTGGCTGGGGAAAGTTGTCCTAGCTTGCAATGCAAAGGACCTTCCTGTGCCACTCTGGGAACTCAGGTTTTGAACACTTAAAAGGCGCAGTTGTGAGAACTAGAGAGACAGAAATAATGCTTGCAAAGAAGTTTATCATAAGTTAGCCATCAAGGAGCTAAGTCTAATCCAGAGATGAGTTGAACCTACCTAGATTCTCAGGAAAACATGAAACTTCCAAACTCTATATTGCATTAGCCATTTTCCCTCTTCTTGCTGGAGTCTATATAGCACCGTTTCAGAGAATGAACCCTCTCTTATTCAGTTCTCATATTATTTGTCATCCATGAAGAGAGTCTATACCAGGGAGTAAAACTGGCTAGTGATGGTGAGGTAGCAAAACTAATGAACAGAAGACAGTCTGATCAGGAAGCAGGATCAAAAATCTCAGGGAACTGTCAAGTTCCTTGGAACAAGAGAAGCACAGGTAATAAACCTTGCATTTATAAGTGGTTGGGTTTGTGGGGGCTTTTTTGGAAAGGAGGGTACTGAGGGAGAAAAGTTAATGTTGGTACTGGGATAACTATGAGAATAATAAAGGGAGCACTTGCAAATGGAGCTCTTAAAGCCTCTCGAGAAAAATCTATTATTTTTATATTAATTTTGTTTGTAGAATACAGAAAAAAAGTGTCCTAACTTTTCAGCCATGGAAAAAGCCTAGAATGTTTTACTCAAATTTCCGGTAATGTGAACAATCAGTAAGTGACCGATTTTAATGAGACCTCCAAAAGTCATTAGAAAGCTAATGGTTTCTCAGATGATATCACTTTGTCAGTTGATTACCTTGCTTCATATGGGGAGTGCATGTGATTACTGCCTTGCAGGGATCAGTAGCAGCACCTCTCATGTCAAAAACAATGGCCACTAGTGAAAAGTCTGCCTTATCCTTCCTGCTTGCCCTGAGCTTTGCCCTCAGCTCCTTCCCAGGCACCAGCAGAGCTGATGCTCGCCTTGGCTCTTCAGCCTCCATCAGGGGGCCAGCAGCAGCCAGAAAGCTGTTTCACACTTGTCCTTACTTACCGCTTAAGCGAAGTAGTGGGTGCCTCAGGTGGCTGCCATGGCTGGCTTACAGAGACCTCATTTCGCAGAGCACTTGAGCCCCAACAGGAGAATAAGCACACCGGTAAAGTCGAATTTGTTTCCAGTAATATATTTCCACATACTGATCACCATCTCCCGTGATGTTTAACCCAAACAACTAACACTGGTATGTACCTAGTATGAGAATTACTTATTCGCAGCGTGCATGGCCAATTTTTCTTGCTACAATTCCATCCCTCATAAAAATAAAAAAATAAAAAAAAAAAAGAGAAAGAAAATTTTGGAAGTCACACTGGTGCCATTTCGAAGGGAAGATCCCTGGATGTGTGCTGTCCTCAGGCAATAGCATTTATTGTTCAAAAGGCAAAGATGGACCTCTGCCAAAGGGAAAACAAGATGATTTTGAACATGATTATAGTCCAGTTACTGTTAATCCCTCTGGAAGTAACTACATTGTCTTGAAGGCTTTCCAGGTTAAATGCTTTCCCATTTATCATGGCAAATGCAGAGTATCATCAAGATATCTGTTTACAGATCTTGGCTAATAGCTAAAAACTGAATCAGCTTTATTATTGCCTTTATTGCTGACATCTGTTTCTCCCAAAAGATGTGTAAATAACTGCGGCCAACACAGCTGACAGAGAGGGGAGAGACACAAACCAAAAATGAAAAGCGCCTCTGGGATATTTCCAGGCCCACTGATAATAAATTTCAAAGACTGTTGCTTTCTTATGGCATGTACTTAGACCTTAGGCTAAGAAAACAGTACTGTAGTATAGATACCTCTTTTTCTAAGATACACCCTTTGTATTTATACTACAAGGGAGTTGTATTGCTAGTGTTTCCCAAACTAAGGAAGCGAAAGTGTGTCTAACAATAAAAGCTGCAATGATGTCATATTAAGGGTTAGAATTTGAAAAAATTTAAAACCAGGAGGCCTGGTGAACAGAATTAACCTTTCAATCACTTGTGCTGAGAAGGTAAGGAGAGCTAATTTGCAGTTGTGAATTAAGGACTGTACTACTACTGATTTGAAACAGACCCAGTGCAGCCTCCTCTGAATATCATTTATTGTGTACATTTGAAATATCCCACCTGGCTTTTTTTTTTCCAGGGAAGAATTTAAATGCAGTAAAAAACAAATTCTTCATTCAGACTTATCTTCACACATTACGAGTGGAGAAGTGACCGTGAAAAGGAGAGCTCAGTCAAGTGGAAGAAAGTGGCTATATTATTTTGTTTATTGTATTCATTACAGTCATGCCCAGGGACACAAATCTAGGGCCCTGTTATACAAAAATCATTGTGAAACACAGAGTAACAGAGTAAGAGATTGTGTGAGTTCTGAAAAGCTTGCAGCCAAACAGACAAGACAAAAGCCATGGCAGAAAGCAAGCATACAAAAGGACTGAGAACACAGCAGTCCTGGTAAACATCTTCTCAGTGTCATAGGAGTAGTTCCATTATTTTCTTAATTTCATGTTTGATTTGGGGTCTGTGAAGGCACAAACTTCTGTTGGGAAAGGACTAGCAAAGTGGAAAACCAAACAGACAAAACACTGAGGAGAAGAGGGAGAAAAGCAGAAGGAGCAGCAGAAGAGAAGACACAGAGCTGCACAAGATCCTGCAAGGTAGCACTTGAGCTACAGACTGGAGACAGAAACAGGCACGAACACGCTTGCCAAAATGCTTACAAAAATAGTAGAAGAAAAAAAATCATATTCAGGGTATAGCTGTTTGTAGCAATATCATTGGCTGATTAAAATGATGAACACCAATTCTACACTGAAACTAGATAGTGACAAACTGCATGGCTGAATTTGCAATTTGAAGGGCTGAATTGCCCTCTCTTTTGCCATGCGTATAATTTTCCTGTTCACTAATACACCCCAAAGGTGAGGGGAAGGGGGGGGAAGGTAGCCGTACTTCAGCAGTTTCATTCCTGAAGCTGAGCAATTTGGAGTTTTCCTGCAGTTTCATCCTATGCTGTAGTATAAAGCACAGATGGGTACTTCTAACATGAAACCATCAGTGCTTACGTACAGGTGAGCTACAAAATCACTCTTGCCAACAAAATGCTTTCTAAGAGTCTATTGTTATCAGTGATCTAGATATTTTGGAGAAAAGTTTACTGAAAAGCCATTAGACAACATTAAATAGCCTCATTAAACACTGTCAAGCTGATATCCCAAAGTTACGAAGATTGATCAAATATGTTTGACAGAACTGTAAGAGGAGCAGAAGGCCTCCCAGTCATTGCGTGCTAAAGACGGAGCTGCTATAGAGCTGTGATTCTCTCAGACTCCAAACTATAGTGGGGATACTATCCTATGACTGTTTAAATGGTTTCAGAGCTGTCTTTGAACTGTGCACAGGAATAATTCTGGGACAACTGGCAACAAAATGGTAAGCTTATAATTGCTTAGGTCTTGGGGGAAACAACAATCAGTTTTGCACACAATTTTTTGGTACCTTTCCAGTTCTTAGAGACAAATTACAATAGCTTAGCAGCAAACAAACGAGTACTGTTTGCTTGTTTATGCCAAAAAGAAAAGGAGTAGAAAGATATATGTACAGAAAACAACTTCATCACCATCCCAAAAAACCAAAACATAAGCAGTTTCTGTTGAAGATACAGCACTGAAGTTTTAACACGGAGTGCATTTAAATACTTTGGTTCACTCTAGGCCAATGCCAAGGCCTGGTGTCTCTGGGCTCCTCTGTGAGCAGCACACCTGCCTACGCTCTCAGCAGCACTGCCAGGACCGATGCCACTGTCACCTTCATCTTAGTGCTACGCTATCTTGAGAGCTAACTGAGAACTGTAGTCTGCTTTCCAAAAATATCTTAATGAAAATGAAGTTACATTCATTTTTGTGCTTAGTTTTCTTACATACTTACAATTTTTCAAGTTTGAAGTTTTGCTTATTCCTTCCCTCTCATTTGTGCGTATTTGACCTTGATTATAGTCAAAACCTCTGAGGGAGAGGCTGGAAGTTGAAAAGTGGACAAAATGTGATTTCAAATTTGGGAATTTCCTAATAAACCACCCGTCAACAAATTATAGAAATTGATCATAGAGCTAAACACATTTTTGATTTCCCAGAAAGCCATTTTACTTGTGGAAAAAGAAAATAAGTGAGAGAGGAGAAATTTCAGTTACTTCCACTCCCCTCAGCACAGTAATGAAGACAATCAAAGCGAAAGTCAGCGTCCTGCGTCATCTGGTGTAACGCAGTTCCTTTTTTTCTGCCATTAATCTTAGTGTCAGTGTCCCTGGAGGTTTCATCATTTTTCTCTTTATCAAGAAATATTTACCTTAGCTTTCAAAATGTTTGAATTTAGGAAGAAAAGAGCTCATCATTTTGTCTGTAATTTCATCTGAAAATAATTCCAAAAAGCTTTGGTAATACCTACTTAAAATTCTACTTGTACAGTGCAGAGAAACCTCTTAAATTGCTGCTCAAGGGACTGGCAGAAATTGGTTGCTCAGTGGAGGCGGTCTGTCAATAGGAATGAAGCAGACCTATACTCGGTGAGACACTTTGGGGAATACCAAGCGGGAAGCCTGGCAGTGTGGAACAGTTTGTTATGGTGGTCTCATAGAAGTTTCAGTATTTGTACGATATAAAAAATTCCTTTATCCCTAAGTAGGCAACAGCAATGAACTAGTTTTCCTAGATGTTACCAGACAAGACTTCAGGGTATCAATTATACTGTTATTTCCAAATGACATGGAAATTCTGCATAAGAATACCTTTTAGCTCAGCTTAACTAAACAAAATGGTCACCGCTTTCACCACAAGGCCAAAATATGGTTACTGCATCCCAAAATCCATAGAAGATGAGCAATCCCAACTAAGTTTTAATTTTTGCTTAAACTTTTGTTTTCTGCCACTCAACATACAGTTCAAATTAAAAAGAAATTCAGCTCAACCACTTTTGCTTTCTCTTGCCTACCCTGCAGTAGGCTGTGGCTGATCAGATGGCTCTCTACCTGGCTATGAGACTGGTAAATCAGACAGAGTATGAGGAGTGGAAGTTAAAGGATTTTTCCCAAAACAAAAATAAACAAAACCAAAGATAACATTGTCTGATCAAAATGTCATTAGAGAAGAGAAAAGCTGCAGCTATACATCAGCTTCAGCACTAGCATCGGAAAGGACACTTGCCCATGGATCTATTGAAACACCCCAAATAGGAAGCGGTGAGCCTGGATGAGACCCAGACGACCATGGACCAACTGCACAGAGGTGAAGTCATTCCCCTCATGGTACATCCGGCTGCTGATGGGTGCAGGGCCCTCTGACCAGATACTTGCTTTTCTGCACCACAACTCAGGCATTGATTAGCCCTGCAGGCAACATTTAGCATGGAGAAGCAAGGAGGGATTATTAGAGCAGTAGGTAGCGGAAAGGACCTTGCTGATGCCATGCTTGACTTGCACATGAGATCTCTGTGCTTCTTCGCTATGTGAGACTGGACAGCAGCCTTGCTGAGAGCACACACCTCCACCAGAAGAAGTGGAAGACACAGCCCTAATGTCAGGAATTGGGAGTATTTCCTTTTTTGCCAAGAGGCCCTGCATCACCCGTGGCAGCGTTGAGATCAGAAGATGATCTGCATTTGATGGCATCTCTGCATAGCCCACAGCACCACACTCTTTTCTGGCCCCAGCCTGCCTGCACTGTTCTGCCTGCCCATCCTCCTGCTCTGTCGTCCTGTGGCCCGTACAGCACTCCCTGAAGTAGTGTGTGGGGTTAACCTGCACGAGAAAATTTCATTTAAGATGGGCTAGTTAAGTGGGTTGCGCTGTACACGTCATTTCCCTGCTGTGTGGGGATGTGCTCAGGAGTCTGACTCCGCATTGAGCTAATCTTGTTCCAGCGAGCGTACACACTCACTTCTGCCTTTGTTACTCGCCAGGAATGTTAATCACTAATGCCTTGTTTTCAAGTAATGATCTGCCGCATGAAGTGCCCAGAAGACAGTTGTAATTCAAAACACACCACTGAAAAACAGCACAACATAGCCTCAATTGTCTCTTTTTAATATATTTCTTTCAGGTTATAATATGTCTAATTTCACTTCCCCAAAGTTGCAGAGATTAGAGCAGCATCCTCCCCCCCAGCCACAGCAGGTAACTATGGTGACCAGCACCAGTGTGATGAACACACCTTCTGTTCCAACAGAAGCCCAGAAGCAGTGGAGTTAAGAAGCAACGTAAATAAAAATAGGGTTGTAAAGAAAAGCAAAGCATTGTCAAAACTTTCTCTGGGTTTTAAATACAACACTGGAATACATTATTCATTAATTCCTGCATACGCAATCACTCACAATCCTGCGACACTTCCCTGTTTAAAAATGCCAGACAAAACCAGCAAAATATTTTTTTTTTGTATTTAAATGGAAAGAACATAACAGATTTATTGCTGCCCCTGCCAAACATACGCATGCACAAGCACATGCAAATACAGTTTGGCATAGCTAGCAGCTGATTCCTCCCTTACAGAGTAGTATTATAAGAACTTCTAGATCCAGTCATGTCTGCTACGTGGCATAAATGCAATAATAAGCAGATGCAGGCCCGGAGGACTTAATAAATCTGCTCCAAAGTCATATGCGCAATGTCCTGATCTGCAGTAAGCGTGTTCTGCTGGGGAAGGAAACGCAAGATTTGCATAATGGACAAAATGCTACCCAGCCTTATCCCCTCAGTGTGTTTTCAGCTGCTCCTGTCTGCTAAGCACTTGTGAGCTCCCTTCCAAGCAAAAGCAATGACTTAAAACAGAAGCATGACGGTTCAGGACGCAGCGCCTCGCTGAGATTGCTTTATATCGCACAGGGGAGGTGTTGCCCGTGCACATCCACATCCACACCGTGCCTGTGTGCACAGCATGCAGGGGCCTGCACTTTCTCTTAACACTAAAACCAAGTGTGACTTGGAGGTGACTGGGAGAGAGACGTGTGTTGGGAAGTTGTCTCGACCTGAATTCTGTCTCGGGTTCTTCCCCAATGACTTTAAAGGATAAACTGAAAGGGAGTGATTTACCAAAAGCCTGCATAATAAAGGACTTTGCCAGAATTAGAAGCCAAGTTTTTTGTCTCCAGTTAAGTAATAAGCCATCATACATAATTCAAAAGCCTTTTCAGAATATTTCACACATTAATTAGTAGTACTACTATGAATATTCTTCTTATTGTATCCCTAATAGATTTTTGCTGCTTCTTAACTTTTTTAGTCTCTGGAATTTACACAATGTATCACATTGTGTCTGCCTATTCCTTCTTCCACTTTTTTTAAAATGTGATTCTGTTTATCCTAAGTACATCCGAGAGAAATTTGCTATATAGCTGGCAGCTGGTTTGCTGTACCGTGGTGTTTCACTGGTTGAATTTTAGCCAGAAACAGGGGCAGAGGACAGAGAAGGAAATAACCCACCTGATAAAAGTGATGCTAAAGAGCAGTGTGCTGATTTATTCTGAATGAAAGGGTGGCAAGGAAGAGCTATGGGTTTGAAGAGTTAAATGGACAAGAGGAGAGTTAGACAAAAATGTTAATTTACTTTAATGTCTCTGCTCATACTCAGCAGGTTTCAGGGTGCTTGGTATCTGAACTAATCAAACGCTAGTTTCCTTGGGACAATCTTTCCTTCCCACTTGACACTTCTCAGAGCTGCTTTCAGCTTGCTGAAAGTATTCTGACACAAAGTCTGGAGAATATGAGCCAGGCATGTATTTTTGCTGGTGTGGAGGTAGAACAAACCCCAGAGCACGTTTAATGTTTGTTTTCATGTACTATTTCAAGGCCTTCCCTCCCCTCCTCGCCCCGCAATGCAGTGCCTTCCAAGTAAACACACAAACAAACCAAAAGCCCTGCTTTCCCCTCTGAAAAAGAAAGAAAACCACAGCAATTTTCTGAATACTCAACTCTGCCAACATTTGTTTCCCCTGTCTGTAGTTAAAATGCAAATGCCATTTTCTTTTCTCTCTCTCCTCCTTTCCGAAGACTACTGTGAAACCTGCTGCCTGTTTTTAGGCAAAGTAAAAGAGCTTTTCCTTGCCGGCTCTCTGAAAAACTTCAGGGAACAAAGCGCTTGTTATTTTTAGATCCCACAGTTCCACTCCTGCTTGACTCAGTGCAGGAGACGCCTGTTCTGGAAAGATGAGGATTCTCATATGTAGATCGAAAAATATTTGTTGCACTGCTGGTTTAACCACTTCTTTTCAGTGCTACATTCAAAACCTGCTAATGGAAGTAGCCAAAAGCTATTAGAAATTTCTGCTTGCCCAAGCACCCAAAGCTGAAATGTAATCCAAGCTTTCTCTGTCTGCAGCATCAAAATCATCTTTTCTTATCCTCATAACCCCATTATTTCCAACCTGACAGTTTTCTCCCTCTGTACCCCGGAGCCTTCTCTCATCCCTCAAGCCACACTACTTAAGTTCCTTCAGGCTAAAGCCTTTTTTGACTCTCTTTTTGCCTCTCTATTGTCTCTAAAGAATCCCACTTCAGGACTAATCACTTCTCTGTCTTTCTCTCTCCTATATGGTCTATGAGGGTATTTTCCACACCCATGTCACCAATGTAATAGGAATCACATGTACTTTCACTTCCTACTGAAGGTGGGCAATAGGAATCAATCCAGCAACAAATGAAAGGTGACTTGAACAACACAAGGTCCCTGGCAAAGTCAGCTCCTTCAGAGAGGGCTGAGGAACACAGACAACAAGTGAGATGCAGACTGAAAGTCTGGAGGGTGGAGAAGAATGGCAGACTTTAACATCTTTGAGGAGGAGAGGAGATTGCAAAATGTTTCTGTGGAACTTAATGTATGCCACACTGGATTTGAGCACTAAGGACCTCTTAGGAGAAAGTGATGCTCACAAAGCCACACAACTTGCCAGCATGTATCTCTGCCAGTATTTTGGAAAGCAAGGGA
>JAOXNO010000002.1:8946840-8979199 GCA_028565335.1 Limnodromus scolopaceus | reverse complement strand
GGAGAGGAGATTGCAAAATGTTTCTGTGGAACTTAATGTATGCCACACTGGATTTGAGCACTAAGGACCTCTTAGGACTGCTTAGGAGAAAGTGATGCTCACAAAGCCACACAACTTGCCAGCATGTATCTCTGCCAGTATTTTGGAAAGCAAGGGAGACATCTCAAAGATAAAACAAGCAAACAACAAAAACTACTTGCAGAAACTTATTAATTTGGGACTGGGTTGAAGAGAGAGACTCAAATTAGCAGTTGCTGGAAGATATTTTTGAAATATGCCCTAAACTAAGATATCAGAGAAGTATTTGGTATGTACTACATATGTGATCAGGGGTGCTGAGGTCAAGGGAAAGGTATGAAGCATGTACAATTGGGCAGGAAGGCATGAGCACAGAAAATTGCATTGGTAGATCGGAACCATCATCTCTGCAATGTAGTGCCTCTTCCGAAAGAGCACCAAGCACATTAATTCCCCATGTGGCTATTCCATAGTTGGAACTAATTATATTACATATGGGATCATACACATTACATGAGTTTTTTAAGGAGCTTGCACTTCAGATCACAGACACATGAAAATACATTATTCAAGTAATCAAGATCTATATTTTCACAAATCTTCACCATTTTCCCAGATATTGTGTAATACGCTTACATATGCCTCCACCCCAGAGAGTGCTACATTTTTTAAGAGTCTGACTTTATAGCCCAATATTTTTTATCACTACTACATATAACTATTAGCTATAGAACAATTTATAAACTTCAGAAAATAATATGTAAAAGACGAAACCCATATTTTTCTCTAACGCTACTTTTCCCTCGTAAGAGCAGAAATCGTCATTAGTAGTAAGTTGATCATTTAAACAAGAAACTCCCAGCATTCTCCCACAATAGCTATTAAACTACTCAGTGATCTCTGGTTAATTCACGGATATTTTAACAAGGTAGTTAATTTTGCAGAGGGATCCTTTATTATCTATATTCTGTTGGACTACAAGCACAATGAAATTACTCTCTATGATACATTTCAGCAGTAGCGTTTTCAAAAGCCAGTAAAACGGAGACACATAAAAAAATTTTTTTCTTAATTACTCTTTTAGATATCAAAACATTTTTTGTTTGAGTTGTGGGCATATGCTAGAGGCAAAGTATGGCCTATTCAGAATGGTTTCCATGTTCCAAAAGTAATAAGCCTTATTCTTTTGATTGTAACACAGATGTAAGGAGGAACCACATCAAAGTAATGAAGTTACACTAGTATGGCATGAAAGTAGAACCCAGTTACATTTTTAAAGAGGTCTTTTCTGCAGTGTTAATTCAAAGGCAAAATAGAAAAAAACATCAGCAGCAAAAAAATATTAGTAATCTCAATTCCTGCATGACATTTCTGTCGCATTTGAAACTCGGATTAATTTGACCAGGAAATTAACACCAGCATTTGGGGATGCTATATAGCAGCTTTGTCAAGATGGCTAAGGAAGAGGTTTGGAACATCCTCACCTGACTCGATACGTTGTCACAGCAATTTGAACTGATGGCAGTTTTGAAATCTGAACAAAACTTTGTACCTTGACACTGCCTGGAAAGTCAAGATGCAGTCAGAACAGCTTCACCCAACACTCACAACTTCTCAGATTAGATTAGTTCCCATCCATTACCTTCTATCCTCTAGGTCTAACGATATGTTCAAAAAATAAGGTCAGTGGTGAGGTGGGGTATTCCTTAAAGAAAACTGATGTCCTAGAACAACTCTTAAATGGCACCATCAAGGTAGTGTTAGCAATCTAGCACAGATACGCAGAATGCAGGTTCATTCATTATTGTCATGGTCTGCAGGCTTCTAGAGCTAAAGATCTTTCTCATCCATTTCCTTTCCTTCCCCCCTTCTCTTTTCTGTTTCTGTGTGCCTGCAGGAACTGAGAATAAACATATGCTCAGAAAAAAAACCCAAAACCAACAAAGAACAAAAAGCCCCAAGCAAGACCCTGAAGTCTTCGCCTTTGAGAAAGGAGTGAAAAATCTTCTTAAGGATCCCCGTTTCCTAAAGATTCAATTCTGTCCCTAAATTTTATAAAGCACATTATTCCAAGGCACAAGGCTATGGAGAAAAAATTAGTCCAAAGAATAAGCTAACCTGACGGATTTTACAAATTGACAATTCATTCTCCATGACAGGCCTGAGAGCCTCCTCTCATTTTTAAGGGGAGGATGGAGGAACAGAGAAGGAAGCAGTGCTATAGTTAAATACACCAGGCTAGCCGCTGTATCCAACAGAAAATATGATTAAATTAATTTTTGAATCCCCACTGCAGAAGGAAGACTACACAGAAAGAGAAGAAAATGCCATTTCCTAAGAGCTGAAACAGCCATTACAATTAAGAATACCCCTGAAGGTAAGGAACTGCATCACCCAGTAACAACAGGGTAATTTCTAATGGTAGAGAGAGCATCCACCTGATGGAAGCTGAGCATGGCTCCCTTGGCATGACATGTAGTAATTTCCAGAGAAGTGCAGACGTGCAACTGGACAGTCATCCCTTTCAGACTGGGGCTGCATTGAGCTCCAGTGCTGACAGACTAGCATGATTCAATTTTTTTTTCTATTAATTTCAATTATTCTGGTTCTGTTCTGTGCCACAGCCTGTTCGTTGCTGTCCCTTGGAGTTTTTACCCTCCATGGCACCAGTTCATTGCACTGTATCTCCTGCTTGCTGGGATTGGAAGAGCATCATTTAGTTCTCCACAGTACACACCTGAGTGACGTGACACACACAGAGTTATACAAGGCTACATGTTTTGACACTTGTGCTGCTTGCAGCCATGGCTTCCCATCACAGATGTGCACAACTTCATTTTCATCAAGCAGTTGCAGCTTCTGGGACCTTAAATCATACTGAGTATTTTTGTTTTGTCTTATCTGTCACTCTGCATATCTACAAGTACCCACTGACTCTGACATCCACTTCTAGCAGCACAGACAACCCTGTTTTCAGTTTTCTGTTGAACAAGATGTCAGCAGATGACAACCCATACTCTACTGATATCATTCCGTAATTTAACAGTGTTAAATATGGGTCAGAGTCTGACCCCCATCACCTTTTTAGTAGACACTTTATTATTTTGTTTTCCATCAACCAGTTAGACTGGGGATAATGGGAATATGCTGTGCCATAATTTATTGCAACAGCTTAACCATATGCTCATGAAATGGCAGCTTATTGTCAGACATAATTATGTCAGGTCTATCACAGCTAGCAAAAGCAGATTTAGTACAAACAATCAGCTGCTGAACTCTACAATCTTCTCATAAAACTATTCTAAGAGACACAGTCAAATACTACTTGATGATAAATAAGCTGCTGGGGTTTGGTCCCCCCTCCCATGTCTGTATGAATAAATCTGTATTATTTTGTCCAGTAGAACAGGGGTTTTCTCCTGTAAAAGCAGCAATAGTAGATCTTGCACTTGGAAATTTCATCTTTTTTACTGGGACATATGACAAACGTTAACCTCTTCCTGAAAGTCACTCTGCAGGGGAGGTTAGTACAACACTTACATGGTCCCTCTGAGAATTCCCAGTTGTTAACTGACCTTCCTGGCCAATTTATAGAGACACTTGCTTATAACACCTTCAAAATAACTACCCTTGTGCCAGCATAGAGGTTCCTCTGGAACAGGTAAAAGGGACTATAAACACTGCTTCTAAAGCCCAGCTTCCCATAGCTACTATAGATTTTATCTGCCAAATGACCCCCGCTACTGAAAAACAGGTCTACTTTCTTCTTCTTTTATGGATGGACCTTTATGATAACTCAATAATGCAGCAACCAAAATGGTCAAAAGAGTGCAGGAAAGAATAGAGTGCTGAGCTATTTGTAGGATTCATGGCAAAGAGGAAATCTCACTATTCTCACTTCAACCTGAGGTTTGTATTGACTCTAATGACAAAAAGCACCTGCCACGTCCCCAGTATCCTTTCTCTGGCTTTTGATGGATGATTCTGATCAAGACAAAAAAATATTCAGATGACTTTCTGAAAGTCCTTGAAGTATTCTGGAAGCCACTTCGTCTTACAGATTCAAGCTAGTAAGCTCCAATACCTGCCTCTTACTGAGTTTTAAAGGAAAAGCAAGCACCTGCTGGTGTGAATTCTTAGCTGGGACACTGACAAAGGGCAGCCTCAGGCTCTACATTGCAGCAATTGAAGTTATCAGAGAAAAGATTGCTCTCCCAGAAAGACAGCAACTCAGGACTAATGAGGGAGGTGATACCATGTCTATCCACTGCTTCACTCACACCTGGCTTCAGAAGAGAACTGTGTAGGACTCCAGATGGGTGGGAATGCAAGGCAGAAGGAAGAGCAGCAAAAGGAGAACTACTGGACCTTCAGAAAACCCTGTATAGACTGCAGTTGACTTTTACCTGCTGGTAAATAAACATGTATCACATACTCTAGGACTTTTGGCAGACATATGATCACATGCCCATGTCTGCTCAGGTTCTCCCCAGAAACCCAGTAAAGCACAAATCAGGTATCAGTTAATCATGAACTACAGCTTCACTTCATTGCATATTTCTTGTGTGTATCTCCTCTGCCTTTCTGCTGATTTCTTCTTTTGTAGTGGGTCTCCTAGTAAGGCAGCTTATTTCTTCTACCTCTTCACCTCCATAGTGTGGAAATAACCTGACATTTGCTGTCACCAGTTTTCTCCCTCCCCTTGTCAACCCTGTGATCTACTCTTAGCTCTGCTGTAGCTGTCTTCTCCCTTTCAGCTGTGAACTGCGTTGTGTAGCAGCCCACTGACCAGACTGCATTCAGATGACAGCCCCGCTCCAATACGAACAACTTATTGCCCATTTTGGTTGCTCCTTAAACACAACCATAACAATATTAATATTTACTCATGATATAAACACAATAAAACTGCCCATCTTAGGTTCCCCATACTGCATTTTGTAGCTTGACATACCTACATTTGCAGAAGGCTGTGAAAAAATTTTAGTCTTAAACATAAAGAACAGTGAAGTGTGACAATTCAGGCTGCTTGCAGTAGCAAGTGGGGACTGCTGCATTCACCTGCTGTGCCAGAGCTGTTCGAATGTGCTGGGTCTTACGTTGCCAACAACAGCAGCAGATACCACTGCAGAAGCTGCCATGTTGATGTTGTGCCCATAATCTGCTCTCATTTCCTGTCTTATTTCATGTCTTATTTCCTGTGAATTAAAAGTGGAGTGGTGCGTGAGACACCATCTTCCAGCAGTCTCTCTACAGTCTCCAAGGACTCCTTCTTAGCTGAGTACTTCAGAGGCTGTAAAGCCATTAATTTCTCTGATAAAAAAGTAAGGACTCGGGAAGACAGAAGGAATTGGCCCCACTGTGTCAGTTCCATTACTTAGGAAAATTATCCTTGTACTCTTCAGAGCAAAGAACACAGATTCGCACCCTAAACCCTGCAGGTTTAATTTGTAGCTTCCCTTCCTGCACTGCAACTCAGACCTGGAACTACCAAATGACTAACATACAACAAATTTGGAAATAGCAGTGCTGCTTTTTTTCTTATTTCTCTCTTTCTGACTGCTACTTTATAGAATTATGTTATGAATTTTCCCTTTATTATCACTATCATTAATCTTGTTTGAGATCCTGAATTAAACGGTTCACACACGAAGTAAAGTGCTATAGACATATTTTTGTCCTTACCTCAGCCCTATGTCTACAAGAACATTCTGGTATTTTATATTCCTTCAACTTATTTTGTGTCTTCAGTTTCTTTTCTTTCCATTAGCACTCTTTACTGTTAAAGCAACAGAGCATTTTTGCTTCTGATCATATCCATTTGAAAAATACAAATTTGTATTTTCAGATGGAGTTGATGTGAACCTCTCTTTTCTGATGTGACAATACTTTCATTGCATGTACCCTTTTGCTGAAAACCTGTTTATTTGTATGCCAAAAGAAATGATACTGGTAGTAGGGCTGCAAGAATATTTTTACTGTAGCCATTGCAGAGTTCTTTAAGACAACAATTCTACAGTCTTTAAAAACAGTGTTGTAAGTCCATCTGTGTGTTTATTATTCCATTCTGACAAAATCAGTGAGAAATGGTTTTCCCTTCCCAACAAGGTATTGGAGGAAAAAAGAAAAATAAAACTCTTCTTTGACAATATTTAAAAAATACTTGTTTTACTGTTTCAGTTATTATAAAATTCTACCTCCATGAGCATAACATAACCTAGGAAACATAAACCCAGAGCACCAAATTTAAGTCTACAAGGGTTTCTTTAATATACTAACCCACAAATCAAATAACTGGCAGCACAATCATTTTCCTACCATCCTTGGAAGGCTTTTGTCCAATGGAATATATTTTAGTTTTAGTTCTTAAACACAATTTTCACTAATGACTGGATCACCCAGTGTGAATTACTGAATGCTGCAAATTAACAAAGAGGAAAAGATACATAATTATTTTTAAAGGACTAATGGATTCTAAAATGTACTGTTTATGTACTTTAAAGATGATATGTTATTTAAATTATTCATAATCACAATGTAATAGCAAAGTATAGCTGGGCGTATCTATACAGATAATGAGGCTAAAATCATTCCCTTACAACCAACACATCGTAACAGAGAGATAATGGCTCTATGCCTTTGATAAAGAAGGCAACAACACTGCAACCATTCAAGTGTGATTTTCTGCCAGATATGACTCCAGTACTTCGCAGAATAACATCAACCCATTCTCAGCACTTTGCCACCACTGAACTCCAGAGTTGTCACAGGAGTACCACTACCATCGTTATTTCCTTAAACATTGAATGGTCAAGCTGGATGGAAATGGCAAAAAATACACATATAAGTTGACAAGAATGAATCTTCGAAGACATGTTTATTAAAAATGAATGTTTAGGGAAGACAAATGCAACGCTAAAGTCTCCTTACTCAAACCGCACACCCTACTTCTGAGCTTTCCAGCTCTGCAGCAACTGTTCAGGCTCCTTTGAACGTTTGCTGGTGTGCTTGAGCTCCTTTAATGCAGTGCTAGCTTTCAACTTGGTTATTGCTAGGTCTCCTCATTTTCAATAAAGTCAAACACCAACACCTTTAATGTATTTCCAGCTGAGTTGGAGTGTGTTCCTAAAATGACTCCAGTTTCCCAAATTACTCCTGTTAAGGTAAAAATTGTCATTTTTTTCTCCTTTGGCAACCACTGAATCTTATTGTGAAAATAACTGTTTTTACTAGCAAGGAAAAAACCCTGATATTGGACCCAGTCATCATTAGGAGCTCTGGGTCTATTTCAGATGAGGCACAGCTATCTGCAGCAGCTGGGAGGCAGCGATTCTCCCCTTCCAGAACATGAGCCCCAAGCTGAAACCTCTCCATGAAGACACATGCTGGCTTCACATTCTCAGACATGCAGGACAATACTACTTAAAGTTTCCTAACAACTTATCTAACACTGTACAAAAGCCCTGGTTCTGGCACAAATAGGAAATTGCAGTTTGCCTGCATGTTTTAGAAATGATGTTGATCTGACTGGAAGTGCTGCAACCTTTTCAGCCAGAGAATTGGTTTGCGTATTTGGACTTTTTTCTTAACCCATTTTTTGCTGGGCAAGTGTCTTGTCTGTCAGTTCAAATCACAACGAGGGGTTATTGAAGATCTTCCCACAGTTCAACTGAGGAAATCTGGAAAATGGATCCTAGCTGATCTAGATATTGTTTAAATGAAAAAAACCTGGTGCAGGCTTCTCGACATGTTATTCCTCTGGTGTGCAGACATTCACTAAATTATTTGTTCTTGTATTTTTTTCATCTAAGATCTATAATTTTCCCAATTCTCTTTTATCCTGGCTTCCTAAAGAGACAATGCTTGTGCAAATCAGCTGGCAGACAACCAGCCCCCAAGCCTGGAAAACAATTTAAATCATGTTTGAAAGAAAAGCAAAACTCTCAAACGTGCCACTGTTTTTGTGAAAAATGGTGTTTGGATGGAGGAGAGGTACCAAGGCAGGGAGAACTCAGCTGCTACACACATCCTGCTCAGTAGTAACCAGTCAGCCAAATTAAATCTCCAGGCTAGCAGGAGCACGTGCTTGTTCTCTTTCCAGTGGAGATGTTTGAGCACATAACAGGGCAATAAAGAAGCAGAGGTACCACAGTAAGGGAAAGAAGTCAAGCAGAAGACATACATCCCTCTATGATTTTCCAGAGAGGTCTCCCAGATGATTACACCCAGATTTCCTTTGACAAAGTCTTTCCTCACAGTCCGATGAAAATACTCATGCCCTGCCGCATCAAACCTATGATTCTCTGTCTCAGCCCTTCCCTGCTCTGGGCTGGCTGCTGTTTCTGCACTGAAATCTACTCTGTGAGGATGCCAGCCTGCTTGTCAGCTTTTACATTCTAGCAATTAATTTTTCGGCCTCAGCTTTTCCAGTTCCATATCAGCATGTCCGTGCCAATCATCCTTTATCCCGAGCCTTATTTATACTTGATTAATTTTTTACCTTGTTTATGCTTTTGTTTGGTTGTTCCAGTCCTTTCAAAACTCCTGATGGAGCCATACCACTTCCTACTACTGTTTTGTTTCTCCTTTTCTTGCATCAGAGTAGTTACTGTTTTTCTTCCAGTCTAATCCCTCACAGTAACTGCTGGGATTTTTTGGCTGGGTTTGATTTGGCTTTTTGTTTACTTCAATCCCCAAAACGACCTTGGAAAACCCAATTTACTAACCATTTTTTCGTTTATGAGGACCTTTACATTTATTGTGCTATTCTCATTCCTTCCTCACTAAGTCATTTTGTAATCACTGTTACCCAAAGGAATTCTCACCATTGAAAATAATCAGACAGTTATTTCCTACTGATGAGAGTGAAGCCTAAATAAGCTACTCTTCTGGAATCTCTTCTCGTGACATGAAGTTATCTCTGACACAATACAAGAACATGGTAAGCCATCAGTATCCTGTCATATTCTATTTTTAACTCCTACCCAGTTAATTAACCTCATTACCTGGGGTTAATTGACCCCAGAATCCCATTAGCATCATATTCTGCCTCTGGAAGGCTCCTATCAGCTTCTCAGAAACCCCCAGCCTCATCTATTGCAAGGCATTATCACCGCAGAAGCATCACTTAGCCAAAGTATGGGTTAAACTCTGGCATATTATTCCAGTGTTTGTTACAAACTTTGCATCAGAGCCACTTCTACAAGTTTGTTGTGACCCTGCTTGGGAAGGTCATATGAGAAATGTGAAAGCTTTTATTTAGGAGTAGGCTATAACTGCCTTGCAACTGGGAGGGATGGAGGAAGAGTGGCAGAGACAAAAAATAGAGAGAGGAAGCTAATAAGAGAGAGCAAACTAACTTGCTCTTTCCAGTGGTCTATTTATGTTGAGGGGTGTTAGAGAGTGTATGTTTTCTTTACATCCACTTCCTTCCCACACACTTCTCCCCATTTGCATTTCAGTGATCATAATTCCTGCATTTCTAAAGACAAGGCCAGCCTGAAGAATTTCAAAGCTTAGCAAGTATACAAAGCAGGGATAACCGAAATGTGCAGTAGATTATTTTTTGTAGAAATTAAAACAGTGACGTGTCATATCAAGATCCCATTTTTACAATCCTGTTCTTTAATGAGTACAAAATTGTGGGGCTTTTTATATAACATCAACTTTGTTCTTTTCTATTCTATGATATGGGCAATAAGTTGATAACCTCATTGTATATGACAAATACTTTTTGAAAATAATTGTAGGTAGCCTAAAATTTCATTGAAAATGTTATTTTAAAGTGAGCTCAGTAGTATTTTTTTAAAGTCTTGTAGATAATGCCAAGTGGAATTTATACGTGCAACTCTCCTGAAGAATCTTGTCCAGAAAGGCAAACAGAGTATTAAAACACTGCAATGCTGATACCTGAGACTGAGCAGAAGCTCAGGGGCATTAAGAACAAAGCAGACTGAAAATATTCCCACAAAACATATCCCCATCCCTCCCAATTTATGATACTGAGATTTTTTTTATTATTTGTTTAAACCTGAAATGCTAAGAAATTAAATATTTCCATATCTCTTAATGATTTTAGTAGCTTCTTTTAAGTCAAATGTAATTCTATTTCAAACTTTGAAAGACAGTCTGAAATATTGGCATTTTTTGCAGGAAATCTAATTGCCCTCACAACATTGATCCTCCCCTCCTGCTTCTACCCATTTTCTCTCACTCTTTATGTTGTATATTCCTTGGGGCAAGGACCAGACTGATTGTTATTCTCTATCTGCATAAGGCTGTACACAAACCTTCCAAACCTTCTAAAGCTCCTACGTTAATAGCATCTTTTTGGCACCAATTTTATGCAGTGACATTAATGTGAGCTTTGAGTTGACTTCACCTGACACTGGGACAGCTTCTACATGAGGCCAGACCTCAGTAACAGTAGTTTAATGCTAGACATATAATCTTGTGCTGTTTCACTATAATTAATGAGCACCAGCTCAGAGACAATGTAACAACACAAGATAAATTAAATCTATTATGGATCTATTACGCTATTAGAGAATTATGCCCATTAAGACTTTCACACCAAAATTTCTTCATCCATAACAAAATTACAGTCTATTGATGGGACAAAAAACCTATTACATGTAATAGATTAAGACAGAAAGTGGAAAATAATACTCATCATGAGGGTTCTAAGTTTACATCTTATAACCGCTTCAAAAGACTACAAAAATGAACTTCTGTCTGGCAAATATTATGACACATTTAACAACAACTATATCAGAGCTGTTTCTCAGTGTGTGTAAAAGGTGTTACTGTCACAGCAGAGGAGTTTTCCTTCATTCAGGAGTCTTAGCTAAGGGATAAAGCTAAGCGTTTGCATGGGACACTGTGCTACTTCATCACTTCTTGAAGAATAACAAAATTATTATATACTTGAAGAATTTCCATTTTAGTGCAATCAGAATATAACAGTTGCCAGCTGATAACCCTTTCTGAGGAAATTTATCCCTGTGTGTATATCAAGTTCATTATAAGCCTGTGCTAAGCCTGTCCTAGAGCATGTTCTAAGACAATACAAGGAAAAATCAAAATATAGGAAATCTAATGATTTGAAAATATCCAGATGTGAGATTAGATCCATTTCCCCCCAAAAAAATAATTCATATAATTGGTTGAACAGTAAAAACTACTCTCTATTATACTGAGGAATAAATTACTGATTTTACAAAAGAACTTCACCAAATTCTCACTAAAACATCTTGTGATGTAACCTCCTGCCTATAAATTCTTCTTCATGCTGTTAGGAAAATTATTTGGCGAAAATTATGCAGTAAAATAAAAACCTACTCTTATATATTCTATCAGACTTTCTGCTGCTTTTGCAGATGATGATATTTTCTTCCCAGAAGACTGACAAGTCCAAAATTGAGCCACTCTTGATAGTTTCTCCCATAATCAAAGACTACGGTTCGTTCAGAAATGCAACATGTGCAGTTTTTTTGTTCAACAATAGTTTCTTCCCACTTTTGATTCCAGTTCTTCTTTCATGGAAGAGTACATGTGTATATCTTTACGGGATAGACAGAAGAGTTTCTCATGCAGAGACCAAAGAGAACAAATTAGCATTTTCTCCCTCATCTTATGGGTAGATTAAGTTTAATGTTATGATTTTACCCTATGTTATAGACCATTCCATTGTATTTTGTGGAGTCAGTAGAGTATGAAATTATATGTGATATCAGTAAACTATCCCAAGATATTTATTAAAGGGCTATTTTCACTGTTTCAACACCGGCATCTGCACACACAAAAAACCTTATACTAAATACTTATCAGCTGTTTCTTATCAATAAACATCAATAACATTTTCAATACCCAATCTATACAGCATTATTTACTGAGGAAAAGCTCTAGGTATTTAAATATAACTGTAAATCTAAATACACAGTAGGTACACACTATGTGAACTCAGGGATGGTCCTCCCATGTAACATCTCCAGACTGCGCACTTAACCTTGAAATGACAACTCTTTCTGGATCAATGGGCTCTGTGTCTGACAACAGGTTATACCTGGTCTGCTGAAATGTCCTTCCCAGCTGCTGCTGAGCAGCTCCCTTCTGCTCATGCCAACTGCTGAGCTGGTGCCAGTGCCACAGGAACCTGTTTCAAATGCAGCAGGACAGTGCAGAGCCTACAGGTAGCTGAGATGGAGGCAAATAGTGCTTGTAGCTGCAATGAAGTCTCCTCTCCTAAGGGCTGATATGCTAAGCCCTTCAAAGAGAACTTTTTTGCCACGAAGAAAATGTTTCTAATAACAAGTACAACCCCTGCTTCAACGTTAGCTGATCATCAGCCAATGCTACCCAGCATTTTAAAGCAATTTCCTGCAGCTCTTCCTGTGCTAGACCCAAAGACCAGTGAAGTTAATGGTAATTGCCTCTGTACCGTGCATCAGACCATTAGTTCAGGGTACAACTGGAAGGAGGTTATAATTTTTACTCCAAGTGGAACCATACCATATCAGAGATCCCCAGGAAGTGATCTAGAGGGGAAATAGTCTTGCCTGAAAACAGAGATCAATAAGTTCTGAGGTAATTTACCTTCAGCTACACATGTTGAACCTAAGTTTAACCATGAAGACCTCAGTGAAACATCTCACATTACACAATTACTGCCAGGATTTTGTTAGTCTGGGTACTATCTCTTTGGATCCTTGCCCTAACTTATGCAGTATTTTTTTTCCCAATAGCTACCTGGAGATTGAAATTCAGTGCAAAGGGCAGCTACTTGCAATTTTCCAGTGGTCCCCAGGTACCAAACACTGTTCTTGAGTAACTGCTTTTCAAGGACACACTGACTGTTCTCTTCAGCATAGCAGGATATTTAAAAAAAAAAAAAAAAAAAGCTGATGTTTCTTTGCACTTTCAACAGATTGAGGGAATGCGATTATTTTTGTACTGGATGCCTTGGAATAGAAGGACACATCTTCGTACTACCATAAAAAAACAAGAGAGACACCAAAACTAAATCTCTCAAGTTCTCAGTCATCTATCAACTAAACTACAGGTTGTGAGATGTATAACCAATGGCCTAACTGGGATTTCATTCATTGTGTGGGCCTAGAAATCCTGAGCTTTGGCTCATTGTTCTCTCACCCGTACTGCTCACAAAGCCACACTGTTATATGCTGTAAAAAAATTACCCCAGAATGATTTACAGCACCTTGAGGCATGGCAGATAATACTGGCATGGCAAACTTTCCTGCTCACTATTAGAGCCAAGAGACCCAAATCCCAAACTGCTCACGACTTCTAAGGGATCTAGCAAATTCTTCACCACTGCAGCTTGGAACAGACTAGATTTTAATAAACACTTAAAAGTTTGTCTTCTGTGGCTTAGTCAATCACAAGAAAACTGATCAGACTTCCAGAGTCTGGGTTCATGTTCATTCATTAAGTGTAAATATCAAGCCAGAAATCTAAAAAGAAATATGAACATGCCAGCAAAGGCAAGGAATACCACAGTCTTTGAAATGTCAAAGTTCTTACAGATTAATTATGCGACTATGGAAAACAGTAAACTTTGTTTGCTTGAATTAAATAATAGCTGCTTAAATGACAGTTATAATAAAAAAATACACTTTTTGTAGTGCTTAAAGATTAATTTTCTGCACCTCAAAAGCTTTACTAATAAAGGAATTTTAAATCATCTGATCTTCTCCTATGGAAAGGTTACTGGTTCTCTATGAAATGAGGAAATTCATGGAGTGGGGGACCCTAAACCCTGATCTCAACCCAAGTCAGGGAAATTTTCCTGCTGTAAACATTTGTGAAAGTTGGATTCGCATTCGGCAAACACAGAAATCCATGTGGTTTCATTAACAGACCGTGCCGCATCCTTATCTAGATTCCTTCAGGGTTTTTGTTTGCCCGCTTTGTTTGGAGACACATTTGCATACTTTTTTGCTTGGTGATAAAGAGAAAGTCAGTTCCACTCATTGCTAGGGTAGGCTTTAGTAAATGAGAGTAACTGGAACAAGATCAGATGGCTGTTGTGCACATGACGAGTAAAGATCTGTTCCCCATCGAACTATGCGAGATCTCCTGATTCCTAGAGCAAGAACAAGCTTGTGTCATCCTGATACTCTGCCATACATTCACAAGGCTTATTATGGTTTAAATTCAAAATAAGTACTATCCTTTACACAGAGATCATGTCTTCTTACACACAGCTAATTCTTGCTTCAAGAAAGGAACAGGGATTAACTCAGGCTGATCTCACCTCTCTTTCAAGTTAACCTACTTTTGGCGTTAATTCACATGTACAAATGAGTGTTTACGGTCATGTTCATCAACATCACCATGTTCCAGTATTTAAAGGGTGGCCACAAAGAAGATGGAGACTCCCTTTTTACAAGGAGTCCCATGGAGAAGACGAAGCATAATGGGTACAAGTTACTCCTGGGGAGATTCTGACTGGATACAAGAGAAAAAAAATTCGCAATGAGAATAATCAGCCATTGGAATAATCCCCCCAGAGAAGTGGTGGATTCACCAACATTGGGCACTTTTAAGATTCAGCTGGGCAGGGTACTGGGCCATCTTGTCTAAACTGTGCTTTTGCCAAGAAAGGTTGGACCAAATGATCCTTGAGATCTCTTCCAGCCTTGTATTCTGTGAGTCTACAATTCTTTGAACTACTGGTCAGCAGTGGAAATATGATCAAAGATACTGATTCTGAGGGCCTTCAAGGGGCAAGCCATGGCAGACCGTTCTGGTCCAAGGGAAAATTCCAAGCTCAGGAAAAGGCCTTGGAAATTAGATAAGAGAGGTGGATGAGTAATGTGGAAAGGTTGGAGAGAAAAGTGCACTGCTAGGAAAACAGAAATGAAAGGCAAGAGAAAACAGGAGCAAAGTTGTGTGCAGTCTTTGAGGTGAGCATCAATCCCTATGTGCATTTTTTAAGTATCAGTCATACAGGTATTTCACTTCCAGAAGGAGTATACAAAGAATAAAATGTTGAAATATAAAGCAGACTGGAAACCAGTGTGAATATTTAAGGATGTGGGATTACATCACTGAGGCATCAAGTGGACGATTTCATCTCTGTCATAGATTTCAGGGAATTCTGGTAAGCATTGAACAAGTCAGAAAGAGGGAAGATTATATTTCTCCAGACACTGAAAGCACACATTTTTTGTTGAAAAGGAAAGGGGCAAATTCTGCCTTCTATCACACTGATTTCTACCTGGAGCAACTCAGCTGAAGTCCGTTGTGTCAACGGAAATTAAACCAGGGATATGCGACCAAAACTTAGCTCAAAACCTGTGCAACTAGCATTTAATGGACAGCTGACTTTCTGGAAATTGGATCTCCAGCAATGAAAACACCTAAAGGCAAGTACTTAACAAGAATTTGTTACAGAGAACAGTAGCTCCATGAAGATGATAGATCCCCAAACATACTCAAAACTTGTCTGAAACCTAATAGTCTAACAGCTCAGTGTCTCTGGGAAGTGTGCTCTGTGCGATGGTGAATGAGGCTGCAACTACACACAGACCCACAAGCACGATAATTCATTCTCAGAGAGAAGAAAAAAAGAAGTATTATGCAAGCCAGCAGTATGTCAGAAAGGACAGCATTGCATACTCAGCAATGGAGTTGGAAGTTACCAATGAATTTAACACTTTTCTGTTTTTCTTGCTACTTCTGCTGTTACTCACATGTCAGAAATTTCTGAAAAGGCAACATTTCTGTACTCTCATTCAGGCAGAAGTAGGAGCTCCACCAGACAGACATAAAGCAATGGCAATGATCCAGGAAGCAAGACATTTCTCACGTGCAGACTTCATAGGCAGTGTTGCAAAGAACTGTAACAGATGCAGGATGTGCCACCGCACAGCATCAAAAATTAGTTTAGAAAGGGTTCATAGTGGTTTCCATTCACACCTGAGCCCTTTATGGTGGTAATCAAAGAGTCACTAGTGCCCTACTAACAAGAACTCTCGTCTGGATCTGCAGCAGCAAAGGCCACTGCTAAATCCTGATCCAAGATACAACTAGTCAGCAGACACAACGTGTCTTGTGTCTTGTCATCTGGATGACACCCTGGGGAAAATACCCTGGGGACCACCATTAGAAAGTTTCACTCAGGACTGCCTGCTACTGCCCCAGCTGTAAATGAAGCTGACCAGCACGGCAGACCTGGAGCTCTGCACTGTCCTCGTCTGTCCATCCTGAGGCAAATGGCACCTGCTGCCTCTGTCCCAGCAACCCTCAGATGCTCAGTGATCTCCCTACAGCAACTCTGGCTTGTCAGAAAACTCAAGCATTGATGGAGATGGGAAATCAGGACTTTTTAAAACAAAAAGTAAATAAAACAAATTTTAAAAACCCACCGCAATATTTATTTACAAAGGACAAATTCATCTCATGATTAATCAAAGCCAGCAGTTCTAACACATGAGAACATAGTGAATGATACTTTTTCTACAGCAAGAATTCAAATATTTCAGCAAAAGCAAAACTCATTTGACATAGTATTGACAAATGAACATAAATGCAAATTTTGTGTGTAGTTGTCCTGTGTGACCAGACACTCTCCTAACCATGTACCAGTTCAAAAACCCCAGGCATTCAAATTCTCCCTGCAGCGAAAAGCACTACGAATACAATGAGAAAAGATTGTGTCACTACATAGTTGAAGGTCATGGCATCAGTAATCAAGCGGCTGTCCCATAAATCATAACACTCTGATACATCCCAGTCCCAATGTATTTGCTGAACATTTGCTTGGATTTTTTTTCCTCTTAAAAGTATTTGTGGAGATGCTTAGCACCCAGCAAGTCAGCACTGAAATGGTGTAATTTAGTTAAGTTATTCCTTCCACATGAACTGAAAGAAAGGTACATGCAGTAAAGTTAGATCTTAGCCATGCCTATACTGGTAGAAACAAAACATCCAGTTCTTTGTTCACAGCTGACAACCTGTCAGTTGTGGATGTCGGGGGTGGAAATAGAGGTAGTAAAAACCATCTCTCTGGAACAGACACCATCCTGATACAAACACAGGCACACAGGGAGAATGTCCATGGTACCCTGGGTGCAGCCGCACAGTCCTGCCCCCTGCCCACTCCTCTGCCTGCTGAGAGGTGCTACAGCAGATGTCCCCTTGTGCTCTCTGGTCCAACAATTGGTCCATGGCATGAACATGTGACAGTACTCCAGAAAAGTATCTCTCACGTTCATGTAGCTACACAAGTCTACAAAAGGTTCCCATCAAGTCTGGACCAGTTTCTAACATGTTAATCATACCTCTTAAGCTAAAATGCTTCATTACATTACTAGGCCAATGTCACTGCTTTCAACAGGGCTTTCCCAGTTGCCTTAACTTTGCCTTCATAGACAGTTATTATTTAAGTATTACACATCAGGAAGGATAATAATCGACAGGTTTTGGCAGTAAGACAAAGACCATCACTGGAAAAGATTAATTTTACCAGGTCCTTATTTTCCTGTTTGAGAATTTGATATTTGGGAGGAAAAATAAAAAAAGGAAAAAAAACCCTCCACAATAAATTCCCTGATTGTGTTGTACATTCCAAACACACCACATGCAGTGGTACTTTTGGAATTAATTTACTGCCAAAACCAGAGAAAAGGCTCCCCAGTGATCATCAGGCAAGAAGAACATACCTACTTCAGCATTTGGTATTTCCTCATCACCTACGCTGAATGAATTACACAGACAAAAGCAGCAGAGAGATTATCTTATTTCATGCTCTACTTAACAACTCCTCTAGCAGCCACATTTTCCGAAATCGAACCAAAATGCTGACCTCTTCCGAACATCTGAGTATGTATT
Source organism: Limnodromus scolopaceus (assembly GCA_028565335.1). Classification (NCBI taxonomy): domain Eukaryota; kingdom Metazoa; phylum Chordata; class Aves; order Charadriiformes; family Scolopacidae; genus Limnodromus; species Limnodromus scolopaceus. Next base: position 8,961,325 of record JAOXNO010000002.1, on the reverse strand, counting down.
TGCTGTATGGCAGCTGTGGTGTTATGCAAAAGTAGCTCTACACATAAGTAATGTTTATTGTGATAAAGCTGCCAGTTATTAATAAAGGTCTAAATTGAATCAGAAATCCATTTTGTTACTGTACTGTGATTTTCTATATATGATCAGAAATTATATGCATATTCTTAGCTGAAACAATAAATAGCATTAAATAAATGGTACGGGAAGTTTTGCCCTAGTCTACATCCTTTTAATTCTCTTTTTAATTTCTTCCTTTTTTTTAAAAAAAAATTCTCTTCTTAATTCTCTTTTCTTTCCACATCCCTTTCTTTTAATCTGTTTCCTAAACTTTGGGTTTTCTCATTAGGTCTAGAATAATCAGCTTTGGCACAGTGAAAACATTATCTCCTTCTATAACTGTTTCATACTTAGAAAACAAATGAAGGTTGTATTTGCTGCAGGACTGAACCCCAGTGACCCTTTTTATCACTCATGTTGCACATTTTCCATTACAAGTGCTTCCTGTTTTCCCAAAGAATATTACAGCAACAGAGGCATTTCCCCTGCCTGTATTGCTTTCGGTGCATCCAGATTAATATTGAAAGCAAACATTTCTCCTGCTGCACTGAAGGGACAGACCAAGTCAGGCACAGGATGTCTCTGCTGTTCGTTGTTCTGCATGCAGATCCGGTCTCCCGCATGGAAGCCTTCAGACTTGCCCACTCCACCTCTGAGGATTTTCCTCTTCCTTTTTTCTGGGTTTTCCTGTTTGACCCTTCCTTTCCTTCACTTTATATTCTCCCTCTACTCTATTTTTTACCCTAGAACAACCTACATTTCTTCCCACAATGACTACCTGTCATATAAAGCCTTAATCTACTAATGTTGCCCCCGGTTCTGCAATAAGGAGAATCTCTCTAAAGTCCAGATAAATGCATTCATGAAGCCTAGCACAGGGTGTCACCACTCTTTGTATTTGTTTACCATCAAAATATGTCCTGGTTGTACTAGTAAGAAAACTCAGATTTCAAACCAACTATCCACCATTATTGTACCAGGTCTGTTTAAATGCCACTTGTAAATGCCATTGATTCATCGATAATAGGCATCCTTGCCTTATTCTGGTTCCAGGCAGAAATATGGGAAGCTTTATCTTGAGTGAAGGAGAGGGAAAGAGTTGAGAAAACCTGAGACAATAGTGAAAATAGTATAAACAGACAATGTTTTCCTTTTGTATCAGAATATGTGTATTTGTTGTGACATACTGCATCAGAGATCATTTTACAATTAAGAGATTTCCATTTAAATTTAGAAGCAGTTGTTAAATAAAAAGGTAGAACTACAGACATTTAAATGAACTCCCACATATACCGAGCTCTACCACTGCTTCTCATCTTAATCACGGTGAAATGTGTAAGCTCATTTAATTAGCACAGTTAGCTTGAAAGAACTTTTATTTCACATTTACTTTCTTTGGGCCTTATTTATTCTGTGGTTCCTTTTATCAAAGCTATGCAGCATACTAGCAGTCAAGTCTATTGCACAGAGAACATAACAACTTGATTATTCATTTACAAGTTTATTCCGAAATAGATCGTTCTAGTGGACTAAATCTACATATGCATCAGACCTGTTAGCACATACATTCATCAGTTTGGCCCTATGGACAGCAGCAGACTTCATTCGTCCATGGCTAAACAGCGCACCTAAGCGTTGCCAGACCATTTGTCTCTCCAGCTGTTCAGCGCACCCATGCTTACCAAACTCAGTCTGCAAAAACCAGTGCTGTTACTAATTGTTACTGTACCAACGCAGACCCAAAATCCCAAGATCCTTCTCACAGGTCGTCACACACACAGTGCACCTTTCCAGCCTTCATCCCAGCTCCCAGAGAAAAAAAAATCACAGAAACCTGAAAGAATACTCACTCAAGAGCGAAACAGAACAGCTGAAGCTTCATCAATCTATCTATCTACCTACCTTTCCATATAAACCTCCGCTTTAAGTAACATGTACTTAAGGTAGCAGGCCTCGGCTTCAGGCAGCATATCTATCCCCAAATCACCCACAGCCTCCAGATGGACACAAACTCCAACAGACTGAATGAAGACAACTGTTCTTCAGCTATTGGAAGAGTGAACCACATTTTTGCCATTCTAGTGGAATAAGAAATATCTTTTCCAAAGACAACAAAATGGAAACTTCAGGAAAATCCCCTAAGGAATGGGGAGGTAATGAGAGGACAGGAGCACACTGAGCCTGACAGCCACTGCCTGCAAGTCTGCTCCCCAAAGCCTCATCTGTTTCTTTCACAGGGTGACGTTCTTGGAAGGCAGAACTTTTGCTACTGAAATATTTGAGTCCTAGTGAGAAGGGTTTCCAATGAATCACAGATAGCATGGCATGTATGTGTCACAGCAATGTGGTTACTGCCTTCTCGTTGAAAATGTAGGTGTCATACAGTCTTAGATGAAGATAAACATGTCAATGTTTGAATCTGGTGTTGTTACACTACAGTCACTATATGCATCATACAATGCATGTTTGTAGCAGCCTTCCCCTGAATAAATAGGAGCTTTTACAAAAAAACCAATATTATGTATCTTTTGAATCGGAGAATCCTGAATTTGGTTGGTTTTTTCTACAGTCCCTCACATACTAGATTCCCAATGTGCTTGGCCTTTGTGTCTGTGTTAGACTATGCTTACCTGCCTTAAGGTTTCTTCATTTGGCTTGGGAACTATTCATTTCCCTACAAAGCTCCTCTAGAAATTTATAAAGTGAGAGTATTCAGTCAAATGCCAACAAATCCCTGAACTCTTTTTAGATTTGAAAGATTGGCTGTTGGAGGAATTCATTGTCGTTCGGGACTGTGCCCAGCATTGCCCTTGAAGTGCCTGTTATGCACAGTAACCTCTGCATCCTTTGGGGTGCCCTTACACCCAATGAGCCTTCAAAATGATTTCAATTTAGTCCCTCTCTATCCCTTTCTCAGTCTTGTTCCTTGGGGGTTGAGGAGAGGAGAGGACCTTCCACCCCTGCTGCTTACTGCCTTTTTAACAATTTATCCTTTAACAAGCGAGGAATTAGAGGGAATCTATGGAAGAGACTGAGGCTAATGGAGAGCATCCAGCTGGCCTTTTACTTAAAACTCGCTGAAATACATACTTTATTTAAAATTGCTGATGATCTGTCATCAGCAAGAGCTTCCTCTCCACCCTCCTCCACCCCCTCCCTTCCCCCTGGGTAGTCTGCATGGAAGATCTCGACCTGAGTAGGAACCACAGCCACTATCGCAAGATCAAGCGAGCAATACACAACTGTGCAGAAAGCAGTTTCACCACACAAATATATATTTTACATCACATCAGGAGAACAAAAAAGAAAGAAAAAAGGAAAAGGAGAGGACTGCAGTTAGAATCATTAATGTTTAATGAAACCTCTCACATCCTCCCTACAACTGCCAGGATAAAAAAGATACAGTCATTAAAATTCAGATAACAGGATTCTGCCTTGGTGTTCCTTATACTAAAATTCTGAGCTAAACTATTGCTTTGCAGAAATTTGTGTCTCTCCATATTCTCTTACATCAGTGTCTCAGGAAAGATCTAGTACTCCAGTTACTCCAGGATCAATAACAACTGCCCATATTGCTCATATAGTCAGTTTGTTGCCTTATAGGGAAAGGTTTTTGTTACATTACAGTGCCACAAATCCACATCATTTAACAGGTTACTGTAGAATAAGGTATACATGTACGTTTCAAGGTCATTTTCCCCTTTTGTTAGCAATGAATGCAGTAAACACTAAAGTTGAAGAAGACTGAAGTGCTCATAGGTAAAGTTTTCCTCCAACCTTGCAAGTTCTAGGAGCAATTTTTCAAATGAGGAGTTTAAGAACTGGAATTGGGATCCACATTCCTACTGTGCTATTTTGCATAATTAGAATTACCAAGGTGATAAAGAGGCAACATAAATAAAAATCAGAATTTCTGAGCAGAACTTGAAACTTTTGAAGCTTTAATTCAATCTAGCTTTTATGAAATGATAAAGGTTGGGTTTGGGTTTGTTTTTATACTATTCCCTTAGGAAACCTAGGAGAATAAGTAAGTGCTTTTTCACCTTATTAAGGAAGCTTTACATAGTGTTCATATTTAGAAGTGAAAAAGCGCATGAGCCAAAAAAGGGTTTTACAAAACTGTATCTGGTGAAAATATTTTTCAGGTTTTGTTGAAAGCAACACAACATTAAGTTTTCTGATCCCTGCTTTTTTGGAGATTTTAGTTTTGTAACCTCTTCCTGCCTTAAACATAGGGGTTTGGTAGAATACTATAAAATACAAGAACAACATACTATCTATTTAGATTTAACTGGAGCCCATCATTTATCCCACAGACGTGTAGCCTGGCTGATTCATTACCATCGCACTAATCATCAACCCAAGCTCAGCACACCTGGCAGAGATGGCTTTTCTAGTCAAGCATGAGCATGAATGAAGAAAGGAAAATTTGTTTTGTGAAAAATCAACTGCATTTTACAAAAAGGTTTAGAAGGAAATAGAAGGGGGAAAAAGCAGATTTTCCAGAAGTTTGTTGTCCTTTATAAAAAGTATGACTATTTCTTAGACTTTGCAGTCCGCTTGATTTTAGATATGGGACACTTTCTTAGCATGGGACTACTTAGTATGGGACTACTTTCTTAGCATCAGTGGAAATTCTGAACAGATACAAAAAGGGAAAAGAGCTTAAGTTAGGCTCCTCGTGCAACTCTTTGACTGCATTTTGTCAACTCTGAAGAAGTGCATTTGCAACTTTTTATGGTCACTGCCTCTAAGAAAAAGGACTGGGAACTAAAATCTGCACTTTTAAGTCTTCTACTTTTCTTAGTATATTATCCCCGATACAGTGGTAGCTCAAGCAATACAGAATGTTTGTATAACATGCAACAAATCACATAAATAATGTCTGAAATAACAAAAGCAAACAAACAAACCATTTGTGTGACTTACGGTTGTTTTCTGATGATGAACATGGCACATGTCACCGGTTCACAAAGCTTATGAAAATAAATTACAACCCCTTGTTGTATTAAGTTCAAGTAAGAGTGATAAGAAATATCTCTCTGCTCAAGGTGTTTCCCATCGCCAGAAAACCCTGCATAGCCTGCCTTCCAGCCCCGATCTGGGACCCGACCCTCATTTAAGAGAATAGGAAACTGCTTTGCTCTCGTTGCCTGTCCAGAGACTGCCTGTTACAAATTTATTTTCCTTTTAAGTATGGTGCAATCTAGCATTAGGACCATCCGAAAAAGCTGGAATTATAAATAGGGCCTCAGGTTTATGAAGGCCAGTATACTACTGTGCAAACACTTTATGTCTGATTTAAGGTTTAGTGCAAACTGCAGCTTTTTCTCTATAAACCTTTCCCTCCCTTTAACTGTTTAGCTGAGTTCTGAGTAGCAATCAAGGAAATTTATATTCTGTGAAATTCGTTTTTCCCTGAAAAGTGTACTTGAAGACATTTTCAAGTGTGTCTCTGAAAATTGTTACAGGAAAAAAAATAGTTTCCCCTTATACTATGCATGTTATGTAGTTTATGCTATTAGAAAGGGAGCTACAGTTAAAGTTTGATAGGATATTAAATGTTTAAATTATCAAGAATGAAAAGTCTATTATTATTGAAACACAAAGATGTTGCTTTTTTAAGAAGTATGGCATATACACATTGAAAATAAACAACTTCTTTTTTTCCACAGTAACCTGACATTTCTAGATAACTATTCTTGCTTTCTAGCCAAGCTCATACACCGATGTGCACTTGTGGGAGTTCAGCATCAGCTTTAGAAAACAAACCTTATGAGATTACTAGAGGTTTTCCCTGTCTTTGGAAGACAGCTGTGTTAAGCGGGTGATGATGGTAGTACTTATTTATGAGCTTCTCTAAGATATGTGAATAAACACACACAAACACACACTTCCACATTTTACCTCTCTCTCAAGACTGTACTGATCTTCTGGATTTTTCTTCAATTTCAGCTCACCCTCTATTTTTGCCAACAAAATTTTCCAAGAATAAATAACAGAGCTTACTGCTGTGAACCCATAAAGAACAAAACCTTAAAAATGTTAGGTTTGAGGATTGCAGCAACTTGAAAACTGACCTATATCAAAATGACAAATTTAAGTCCACACATAGGGAGCAAGGAGATTTTGAATCATTATTTTCCTGGAAGTTCTATAAAAATGAAAGAATTTTTATTTTTTTGGCCAAAACGGAGCTAAGTTTTGAATAAAAAAAAGATTCCCAGCTTTGTTGCTTTTTTCCCATTAAAAAGATAGAGTATTCGAGAGGAAAAAAGATCCTTATATTGCTCTTCCTCCCCTCTTTATTTCTTTTTTCTCCTCCTCCACAAACATGGTAGAGGAGGCCTGAGCCATGAAGGAAATGCTTGGTCCCGCAGTGGACCTGGCAGAGCTCTCCAGGCATCACAGGGCTCCACACCTGCCCCTTGGGCACCATGACAACACTGGTATTTTCAGCAGGACTCGCAAGAACTTGTGACATATTAACAACCAGCAAGAGGCTGAGACAACTGTTACTCACAAATGCAGTTTTTTTCAGTGAACAGATGTTAATAAATCAATATGTACTATTCTCTCTTTGTAATGTTTGACAGACATGAGAGTCCTTACTAACATTTATCCTGAAAAAAATGAAACAACTTTTAGGGCATCAAAGATCTTGCAGTATCTGTACACATCCAGCTGATACTGAAGTAACGCTTGACTAATAATAATGAAGAAATTTCTCCTCGATCGTAGGCATCCTTGGCAGGACTTGTCATGTTTTGTGTTTTAGAAACAACAAGTGCTACTTAGTGAATATGTTATTTGGATCTCAGCTTGCCCAGAAGGCTACCCACCAAGAGACAAGAGGAAGAAGACTGCACGGTCTCTGTCCCACTGTCTCTGTTGTATAGCCATCCTCCCCTGTTCAGGCTCCCTGGGCAGTGCTGCTGCTCAGGCCAAGGTCTGACACAAGGTCAGACCAAACTCCAAAGTGGCAACAAAATGAAGACTATATTTTAAGCTTATTTATATCTCCATCTGGTTTATCAGTTTCATTTCTATCTACTCTTCCTTTTTATTAAATTAAGGGTTTCATTACATGGGAGGGGCACATCTCAAAAAAGCCCAAACACTTCTGCCTCTTATCATGGAAAGCAAACAAAGCAACGATGCCTGCTGTGCAGACTGAGAAACAGGACTGGCCACTGAGTTACACTTTTCTCTTTCTCTTTTCCTATGACCTCCTTAGTGTCTCAGGATTTGGCATTGCTTAGGAAATCCAAGGTGCCTCTTTTTTACTGCCACCTGCCTGCCAGTACTGAGGCAGGCAGGAAAAAGAATTAAAGGTCCAGTTCTTGAGAAAGGTCACAGATCCTGCTGCTATTGGGGGAAGCAGAGAGCATTAAGGACTGGAAATTAAAGCCAAACAGGGAGGGAGGGAAACACGGACTTGCCTGGTTCAGCACATGAAATAAGATCGCAGTGGAAGACTTGAGACTATGCAAATTATACTTTAAAAGATCAGAAAAATTCTTCCTGGTACACATTTTTCCAAATTAAAATGTCACAAGAGACCATCATGGATGTCTTATGGGAAAAAGGCTAGGATTAGCACAATAATACATATACTAAATAGGTATTTTCTGACTTCCCTCATTCAGTAACAATGCTGTAGGAGAGACACAGCTCTGTTAAAAGCATTCCCACCTTATCCACCCAGACTACCACAACTTATTCATTTCAAAGAAAAACAAACTAAATATTTGTACAACTGTCTTTTCTGTCTAAAAGAAGGTTACAAAATTGCTACAGGTACCAAGGAACGTACAAGATGCTCCTGAAAGCGGCCGTTTGCAAGAGACATATAAAATGCCATTACAGAACAGAGGTATATTCTCTGAAAATACAATGTTTTGCATGTTGGCTCACTTCTGCAAAGCTTGGTGGTATAGTTCTCAAAACATTTTTTTTTCTTCTATGTCAATTCTTGCCTGTTTGGTTGTATGCACAAAATCCTCAGCTTTGGTAAAACAGCATTTCCTGTGCCCTCCCACTGGGCTTTGGTGGGAAGCAGAATTAAAAGAACCAGACTCTGAAGGTTTCTTCACTCCTTGCAGGACTGCTCTGCCCGACAGAAGCAACTGTTGGAGCTGTCCTCACTTGTAATAAAGTGTATTGGTCTCCCTCCTCCCTGCATGCCTTCCTGTGAGGTTCATTTCACCAAGGACCATGTCTACAGATGTGTCAGTGTAGTTGTGGAACAGACATATCTCACCCCAGGCCACAGTTCTTACTGGGCTGCAGCCATTGACACTAGGGAGTAAAGGAAACGCGAAGGACTTCCACCTCTAGCACTGGTATAACTAATCCTTTTTCTCATATTCCTTTGAAGTCAAAAGGACAGCAAGTGGTGACATTTAAATGACATTCTGTCTGTTCCTTCCAAACAAGATGGAAAAAAACATAAATATGGATAGGCAGGAATCGACAGAGTGTGTTTGAAAACAGGATACCTAAGTCCTTATGTCCCTAACTCTCTTCCCTGCTGCTTTCAAACACTGTCTATGGCTTGCTTTTCCAGCGATGTGACCTTAGCAGCGTTGCTCCCTTGGGCCAACCTACTCACTGTGCCATCACACACAGCCCACCGGTCTGCAGGAGTGAGTCAGGCAGCTGAGTACAATTCTCAATTTAGCTAAAAGTATCATTTGATCTCTTAGTACCTCGGATATGTGGCTCTGTGTGTTTACTTCAGAGACCCCCTAATCAACTCTCCTCAGTAGCCCAGCAGTCTGAAAGTGATTTATCTTCCTGTCTCAGGTCCCTGTCTGCCAAGTCTAAAGTGCAGCCTGTCCATCTGTGACTCTCAATATTAGATCATTCAGATGGCCACTTGTTTGGAAAAATATATCAAGACACTAGACAGGGAAAAAGAAATGTATCTTAAAGCTAACAAAATAACCAACCAATGCGTAACTATGACTGAGGTCAACAGCAGAATAAGTGAAAATGCAAACATCAGATGCCTTTCCCCAAAGAAAACCACAAGGAAAAAACATTCCAAGGAGGCCTTGGCTTTCCTCGTTTCATCCCTGCATACTCTAACTGCATTCTTCTAATCTTCCCAAGTGGTCAGTCCCTTTTCCACACACTGTAAACTTCCTTCTTCCACTTGAGCTTTTTCAGAAACTCCCTACCTAACCACACAGGTCTCCTGCTTCCCTTGCCTGATTTCTAGCAATAAGGGATGCACCAATCCTGAGCTTGGAGAAAGCGATATTTGAATATCAACAGCTCTCTTGAGCCCCCTACCTTCCAGAGCCCTAACCCATGGGATATCTCCAAGCAGTTTCTTGAAGAGGTCAAAGTTAGCACTCCTGAAATCCAAGGTTTCAGTGCTACTTTTTGTTTTGTGCATACTACCCATGATCCTGAACTCTATCTTTTCATGGTCACTGCAGACAAGGCTGCCCCCAACCTTAATGTCCTCCACCAGTCCCTCTTTGTCAGAATTAGGTCCAGTAGTACACCTCTCCTTGTTGGCTCCTCCACCACCTGAGTCAAGAAGTTATCAATACACTAGAGGAACCTCCTGGACTGTACGTGCTTGGCTGTGTAGCCTTCCCAGCAGATATCAGTGATTGAAGTCCCCCATGAGAACCAAGGCCACTGATTGCAAGGCTACTTTCAGCTGTCTGTAAAAGGCCTCATCAGCTTCCCCATCCTGATCAGGTGGTCTGTAATAAACACCCACAACAGTGTCTCTCTAATCTATTACAGCAAATTAAGAAAGGCCATTTTTTATCTGCATGTGCCCAATATCCTCACCTCCTTTACTGGGAGGAACAATACAGCATTATCTTTCACAAGGAAAAAAAAAGAAATAAAGAATCAGCTATTTATTCTTTCTGCAGAGTTTGAAGTATTAATGCTCTTTCACCAGTTAAACATCCATCACTGCTGGTTTTGTAGCAGTGAATCTGCACTTCAAATGAAGCATTAATAGAAACACAGTCACCAAAAACAATTACTAAAATATTCAGCTGTGCTATCTGCTTGCCTAGAAGGCTGTCAGAAACTTTGATCAAAAGGGTGTTGCACCACATCTGTTTGGGGTATGGCCAAGCTCCTCCAATCTAGTTTGACCAGCCCCTTATTAACAGTCCTTTTATAGTTGTAGTTATTAGTGCTGAGTGGATTATTGAGATGATGGTGTATGTTCATGGAACATTACTGCTAGTCTCTGGGCTACATGAGAAAATTTAATCACTCATTCCTCTGCACTTCCTCTCTAGTCTTTCCGTTCTGGATTTATCCCCCTAAAATTGCTTTGCCTGAGAATTTTACAGCTAACTAATTGACTTTCTGTTCCGTCTCTTGCACTGCGCATGAATAAGGTCTCTTCAGAGTTCTGCTAGCAGCTCTTTTCTTTAATAAAGATACTGTATTGTATTCATAAACCACTGGGATAGAAGGCCGTTTTGCAAAAAAACCCACAATAATATTTAGAAAAGGAATAATAATTGAAGAGATACTGAGCATTATATAATCTTTTCTAGACCTCTACTTCATGCCATAATGCCTGAGATGTGTGACTAAGAAGGACTGGATTCGATCATATGCTGAGATGAAAAACCTAGGGTGCAAGAAAAATTGACAGAAAAAAATTATTTGCTCTACTCTTTCTTCTTTTCTCTCTTTTTTCTTCTCTACTTCCATATTTGATTAATTCTGGTACCTGATTCCATAAAAATGTTAATGTTTTTCCTCAATTTATTTTACACATAAATTTCCATTTTTCAAATGCTATGGAAATTTGTATTGATTATTAGAAGAATTTTGGTCACGGATGGATTTGATATTTTATGGTGACTGATAAAGAGATAGAGTGAGTGTCCAGGATTGCAGGAAGCACATTGAGGCTTTCCTTCCCACTGTGGGTAACAGTTTTATTACAAAGTGGACTTTTGAGGGAATTAAAGGAATGAAACAGTAAAAGTAACCCACATTATACACCATCTTGTATCTGTATATGAATTCAGTGATGAGAAAACATAAAAATAAAATTTTTTCATTGACAATTACACAGTCATTACGTTTCAGATCCAGAGCTGAAGTGCAGCAGTTCTTTCTGCCTTTCCAAAATTTATTTCACTGAATGTTCATTTCACATTTTGAGACCTTCCCTGCATCCATAAAAGCTGGGCATCACTACCATACTCAGTATCAGACATACTCTCTGTTTGTGTGTATATATGTATGTTTTTACATAAAAGAAACATCTTCCTATATAAAGATTTTTAATGCACTTCCAGTTTCTGGAATATTGTTCAAGACCAGTGTTTGAATTCTGTGACTCAAAATGCATGTTCCTCATGGATTTTCCCTGAGAAATTCTTTCCTTTCACTGATCTCAGAGTTACATATAAACAGCATTTTGTGTGGCATTTGGGCCTTTTTATATCTTGGCTTCATTTAAAAGAAGAAATTTAAACTGCATGTAATGGAAAGATGAACAACTGAGGAAATGCTCTGCTGCTTCCCGAAAGAGGTTTCTGCTACCCAGCTCAAACTGCCTTTTAACTCTGAAAGAACAGATGAGCTTGACCTTAGTGACCTTTTCTTCTAATATGGACATTGAAGATGAGGTCTGATATTGATTTTAATTTGGGAAAAATTGTACCTCTGGCACCAAGTCCTTAGTTCAGAACATCTGTGCAAAGGCTTACGAGCTCTGCAGGGGGGTCAGAGTTATTTCTAACAATCATTTAAGGGTCTAACAGCTTTCTGTTACAGTTGTTTTCTCTAAACACCCAAACTGACCATGAGGTTTCCAGGGAACTAAATGCTGACAGATCACTTTTTCCCACTAATTTATTTTAAAAGCAGTGTGTTGAACAATGATTACTAGTTTGCAAAGGTCTCTGGAGTCAGGTATTATACAGAGAGGTGGCAGATTTCATGAGATTCAAAAATTTTCTCAAAACTCTCTTCAACATGCATATCTAGCAGAGGTCAGTGACAGAGAACAGCCCCACTTGCTGTTGAATGTGGGAATGGGTGCTTTCTTGGAAACACTAGATTCTGCTCATTGCTGTATGTGAGACACCCTATTGACCAGGAGGTGGGAAAACAAGAGGGAATAGATCATTGGGGTATGGGCATGTATGAAGATGTTCTCCCTGCTTTCCTGCTTCCTACTCCCTGTTGCATCAGGCAGATAAAGAGGAGGGAGCTGTAAATAGCCCAGAGAATCTGGAAATGGGTTTGTACCAGCAAAAAGCATTCAGGTACATATTTACTTTAAAAAGACTGATCCCCCCTGCCCCACCACTTCCACCTACAAAATCAGAAAAAAATTTTAAGTCTTTTCTTAACTTGTGCTGCTATTTTAGTAATCAGTGTATCTACCATAGCAACACATTTCAAGCTTGAATACATATAGTACATTTATCATTCTTAGAAAAACTCTCAAATAGACAGTACAACTACTTATCTTTCCTATACCATATTTAAAACAGATGTTTTTCCCCTTGTAAAGTAATTACTTGTATTTTATTCACATTAGGTATGCTCTTAGAGAAAAATGATATGATTACTGCTTAGCTGTTTTTAGCATGAGTAGCCTGGAGAATTGCATTTTATGATACATTTCCAATCACTGTATTGTGGTAAAGTCCAGAGTTGGGGCTAACCATCTACCTGCAGACAGGGTTTGGCAGGGATGCTCGTGATGCTGAATTACTGTTCTGGAAGTCAGCATTGATTTCCTGGTCCCTTGTTTGCTGGAGGGGTAAGTGAAACCAGCACTAAGCTATTATTTTATGCTAGTAAAAGACCAAGAGGCTCAGGAGGAGGAAAAACACGAAAATGGTCTGTCAAAAATGAATGTGCTACTTGTCAAATTGGCATTAGTCAACTTTTTTTTTGAGCTCTCATGGTTCCCTCTTGTCAGCAGTCTGAGACGGCTGTACAGAGTTGCCTAGCTACTGCAGCGCTCCTGAACCTTGAATCTCTCCCTTTCCAGCTCTCTCCAGCTCCTCCATTTGGGCACATTTATGTCGCTTCTTTTCTGCCTCTCTCGCTCTGAGACCCTATGTGCCAGACACAGCCGCTTGGGGTGGGATCGTCTATTGTATGTATGTGGTGTGGATCCCAGAGTGAGACTGTGCTGCAATTAGTGCAAGAGCTTCACTAGAAGAAATAGTCTTTAGCTAAAGCCCTGCACTTGCCCCACTCACACCTTGGCATACAGACCACTGTGTCTCTCATGACTCCACAAACTTCCTCTGTCCTTGCACAGCCCTTACTGTGCCAAACCTTCACCCCTAGCCTTTGACTGCAAATGTTGTCCCCATCACGTGAGGGCACTAAAGGTTGGGAACCACTGACTAGAGTTATTCTTTTAACATGGCACACTGTGGTTAGTGCTTGGCATAGAGCAGCAGTGAAAAACACAACCATGCTGATAATGCTGAAAGCAAGCATAAGTTACATTTTAGATCTCCATGGTGGACCCAGCCTTTGCTATTCAGAAAAACTCTAAGCCAAAGAGTCTGACTGGGAGCTGCCTCATTCATTGCAAGAATTAACACAGCCGCATGGAGCAACCAGAGCTTCTGCTTGGTGCTACAGCAGCTGGCTCAAGCTGACTCTCCCTCTGGAAGGCAAACCTTCCTCCAGTCTTTGTCCTCCTGATAACACCGTTTCCACTGTCATCATCTGGTGCTAAGTCACCAGCCCGGGCTGTGCCATACCCTGGCACTCAGCCACTAGAATCCACTGTATTTGCTGCGCGTGCAGGGCTCAAACTGGGTCATCAGATATTAAGCCTGGGCCTTTCAGTGTCATCTGAGAGGACTCTTTTACTCTAGGCCTCAGTTCTGATGCAGTCAATTATCAGGGACTCGGGCAAGCCTCAAAATTGCTCCTCAGCCTAGATTTTCTCTTCAGTTTAAAGAAGTCACTAGTGTTCCTGTTCTTTTTCCTTCCTTTTGTAAACTTTATTTTAAAGCTATACTACGTAAATGTTTCATTTTTACATAATCAGCCATGCTCCAGAAATTACTGTAATACAGCATCTTCCAGCTGGAAACAGAAAATGTGCTTTAGCTATTCTGTCAGAAAGAAGTTTATCTCCTGACTGCTGCTCTCCTTCCTGGCACCTGTTGTGTGCAGATACACTGCAATTTAAAGCCTTCTGCAGTAAATCTGAAGAAATGGTAAATAGCTGTCTCTGAGGACAGCTAGCTCTCCTACCTTTTATGCTGTGCCACATCATATAGAATCATAGAATCGTCTAGGTTGGAAGAGACCCTTGGGACCACCGAGTCCAACCATCTACCCCACTCTACAAAGTTCTGCCCTACACCATATCCCCCAACACCACATCTAAATGACTCTTAAACACAGCCAGGGATGGTGACTCAACCACCTCCCT
>JAOXNO010000002.1:8907753-8946740 GCA_028565335.1 Limnodromus scolopaceus | reverse complement strand
TACATTTGCCACCCTCCAGTCCATTGGGACCTCCCCAATTAGCCATGACTTCCTGTAAATGATGGAAAGCGGTTTGGGGAGCACATCTGCTCGTGCAGACATGCAGATTCACTCCACTTTGTTAAAAGTGTTATTTATTAAAAGATGTCTTCAGCATTTCTGGAAGCTTTTGGCTTTGATAGGACAATTCCACACCTTCCTTCAGGGTTTCTTCTTTGTTTGTGTTATTCCTGCCACTGCACTTCATCATGAAAACACTCACAACCAAAATTATGTTTAAAACTGATTCCCAGGCACTGGAACTTGAGTGTTCCAGGCACTGGAATTTGACTGAAACACTTCCTTCATTGCCTCCATCTCACCTGTTTATCTTGGTGCAACGTTCCTGTCATATACAACAGCCTGTTCCAAATGATGCTCTTCTACACACATAGTCGCTATAAATCTGTCCACATGAAAATTACACCAAGTTTCTATCAATTTCAATGACAGTGAGAATAGGTACACAGCCTCTCCATTGACTCTCCTATCTGGCGCTCAGTGGTAAGGCTTTCAGTGTGGTTATCTGTGTGCCCAGGTTTGGACTTGCACCAGCATTAAGAACTGCAGGCAAAAATTGTTCACTCTCTTATTTTGTTCACCCTTCACACTGGGTAAACACAATCAGAATGTGAGAGAGGAGTGAGGAGGGTTTCCCTTTGTGCCCCATTTCAGTGCAGATACCACATAGCCATCAGGACAGGCTTGAGCACCTAATCCCTTCAGTCTCTCTTATAGCCTTTAGCATCCTGCTTGGCTTGATGCTGGTGGCACTCATGGAGCACAGCTGCAACAAGAGGAAGAGAACTAAGCTCCATTAATCAAACCCAGCCCTGTACTCTAAATGCTTTTATTTAGATGTTACTTCCCAAAGGAAGTCTGAGTCTCTTTTGTAATGCCCTTTCATCCAAATACGTTTAAGAAGTAATGACAGTTCATCCATCTAGTCCTATGCATTTCTTTTTATATATGATACAGCAACAGCTCTAAAAAACTGGTGTAGTAAGAGATATAGAGCAGGAATATTATTGTCAGTCTCCTAACACTTACCTTTAGAAGGCAACTTTATCTTTGTTAAAATATGTCTGCTAAAATGTCTGAGGAACAGTATAGAGCAGTCTGACAAAAATCTCCAGTTCTCTGCCTCTTTCCCCTCCCCCTGGCCAGTTTTTCAATCAGGCTACACACTGGATCATACAAATACCTAAGAAGCTTCCAGTCAGTGCTTTTACCTCAGCCTATTTGTGTAGAGGAGCGATTTCTGCAGGAACATACGTATGAGTCATATTTTGCTTTTATCATGAGTGACCTACATCAGCATAAAAAGGGAAGACCTTACTTGACATTGCTGATATTTCTATGAGAGAAAAGAAAGAAAGCTAAAATGCTTCTTTTCTTGAAAAAAATAAACACAAGCCCAAGCCATTGCACACTTTTGACGTATATCAAAAAAGAACAAATAAAATGAAAACATATTATTTTTCCCTAGGATAACTTTAAGAGAAGAGCGATTAAGATGTTAGAACTTCTGCCACAGAGAAAGGAGTTTGAATGGTTGCTGATGTTAGAACAAGCTATGGGAATTCAGAGACCCTGAATACATGGAAGAAAAATACCAGTGACACATCATTCAAATGTGCTGCAAGTTCTTAAGGAAAGTTACCTTAACCTTTCACCTATGGATGAAAAACTACAACTAAAACCTTGACTACATACTGAGTGGGACACGCATCTGTGCAGTCCCAGACACCCATCCTCATTTCAGATGCAGAGACAGGAAATGAGTGAGAAAGATGTTCCAGCTCATGAAATTTTGCAGACTCCAAAGGAATACCTGTGGATATCAGAAAGTTCCAAGAAAGGAAACAAACATGAACTCCAAAATCTGAAACTTATTTCTGCAGTTTGAGACCTCTAGGCTTCTATGAACTGTTATTCAATGCCTGTTCTCCTCATGCAAAACAGGATAGGTCATACAATGGAAATCACCTGATACTTTTCTAGGCACTTTGGAAATGATCATAGAAAGATCTTTGGATACCATTCAAGTGAATCATAAGGTATTTAGCAATTACTAGAATATCAGAGGACCGAGTTGATAAAAAGTATGGCAAAAGGAACAAAAAAGATCTTGAAAAGCAAGTGTTGGTTCAGAAAATACAGACTGATAGGAACA
Organism: Limnodromus scolopaceus; assembly: GCA_028565335.1. NCBI lineage: Eukaryota > Metazoa > Chordata > Aves > Charadriiformes > Scolopacidae > Limnodromus > Limnodromus scolopaceus. The sequence continues at coordinate 8,944,525 of JAOXNO010000002.1, read as the reverse complement.
AATAACAATGATGGAAAAAATTCACGTACCTGCATGTCTCACTCTCTGGAAGTAGAAAAAGTATCCCATAGATTCTCCTCTGAATAAGCATCCATTCTAGGGCTACTATCAATGGCTGCATTACAAAAGGTCACCATTAATTCCCAGCAATATTATATGCCTGGCTCCTGTGACTCAGTGCCCTGCATAGTATAAATGATATTTGAGCCCTGAAGCTAGGAACCATACTGATAGAGGATGCTGTATGGACTCCGCGCTAGATACACTGGTTTCAGTGTGCAAACCTGACAGTCTCCAGGCCAGCAATGTATAATTTAGAGCTCCTGTCTCTCCTCTTTCTTCATTTGTTAAGTGAAAGAAAGCAGAAAGCGAAAAAGAAGACAGGGAAAGAGCTACCTGCATCACTACACGGAGAAACAAGTGTGCTTAACCGTCCTGTGCTATCTTCCACAGCTCAGCTACAACATACTTTTTAAAGACTATAGATGGGTGGCCAGCATCAGAGAGCTCACCATCAAGTGACGGGCTCATCTCTATGCTGCCACTGATAAAAGAGCTCACACTGCGATCCTGGTGTCAGCTTCTGTAGTTGTAAGCTGAGTATGTTCCTTGATTTTTAAAGGTCACTTAGTTTGAGCCCATTTAGTGATAATAATTCCAAAAGGGAAGCGTGCTAATGTATAGCCAAAATGCTGCCTCAGGCCCTTCAAGTATATATACTTGGAATATTGGCCAAGAGAGATGGAAAATTCTTCTTTTCACTAACTTCGGGCACATTGTTTTTCATTTTGAGCTTCCGGATGGATGTCTTGCCCTCTCTAACCTCTATTTTCTCCAAAATTTCAAAACCATAGATTCAAGCAAAGCCAGCTCTAAAAAGTCCAGGGCTATTTATGCAATGGTTTCCCAGATGAAACTACTGCTACCTCTACAAAGCACGTACAAAGCAGGCAGACACTCACTAGGAAACACTGGCCTCCCAGTTCTCCCTGTCACTTCACATCTTAAAAAGCTATCTCAATGTGACATAGAGAACTTAAAATGACAACTAATTCCATTTAGAAATAACTTTATTATTCGTCACACATTTTCTGTGGTTTTGTCCTTTTATTTTTAATACTAAGGATAGATGTGTAAATATTGGGATGTTTGTTTCTTACTTAACTTTTCCTTGGCAGTTTATCCCTAATCTATTGCTGCAACTGAAGTTATCATTGTTGGATTAACTTAGGCTATTTCTTGGGGGGAAAAAAAACGCATTTTGAGGAACGTGCTTGTCATTCAGGAGGATTTGCTAATATTTTCTTTTCACAACTTTCTGCACACAGCTTATTATAAATTTCTAGGTTCAAAATGGTAATGATACTAACATATTTTCACCCAAAGTATAGGATCCTCAGGTACTTTTTTCTTCCTATCCAATGGGATGGAAGCAATTAAGTTTTCAAACTGTTGACTGTTAAGAGGAGAACTAAGGAATAAGGGCAAAAGAACTTATCAAAAAAACAAAGTTCTACCATTAAAAGAACAAAGGAGGGAGAAAAATAAAAGGAATAGCATGATGTGCAAGAGAGTATCTTTAGAAACAAAATTTTCTTTCTCATTTCTTTGATGTCCCAATCTTGGCTCCCACTGATTTAACCAGCAGGCTTCGGGTCACTCTAAAAGTTTCTAAAATAGCTGCACTTGTCATCCTTCCTACTCACCCTGTAAGGTTTACTTTGACCTCTGTGTTACAGATCATCTGAGTGTTGGTTTAGCTCATTCAACATCCTTGTCACAAGTCTGCTGCCAGGGTTTGTTGCAGGGGAGTAAGCTTTCTCAGAGAGGAACAGATGACATTTTCAGCCAAATGAACTAAAAAGCCCCCCAAAATAAATAGATCAAAACTTGGAGAGGATATTTCTATTACATTAAGCTTTGTTTTCATTTCTAAACAAAGAGACTAATCTATCATGCTCTAGGCTGCAAGGGGGAGAAAGAATCTCACTACCAATGAAAACATCTTATCAGAGCATTGTCACAACAGCTCTTTGTCACCAAAATCTCCCCCAGACCCTTTTCTCTTTCATTGAGTGTTGCTTTTCCTAAAATTGATTCACTAGGGAAAATCGAAACCAAACCAAACCAAACCCAAACAAACTTTATCATCAAGCCATATTAACTAACTATAATAAAAATAATAGTGGAAAATTCTATTGCAGACAGGCTTATGTTTGCTCTTCTAGCTTCAAATTTTATTTATTTTCTCTTTAATTTGTATTAAGGAGAAAAACCATGTTTTTCCTACAGTCCCAGTTACACATGTCAAGTAATCTTTTATGTACACTTATACAAACATTTTATTGTTATGAACATCCTTTCATTTAAAAAAAAACTTATTAAGAACTCTTTATCAGTAATTATTTTTCATGATCTGTATTATTTCTCATTTCTTATAATACTTTCATATCAGAAACTCCATTAGCCATAGCAAAGTTGATATGTTTTTTTTACAGTGCCGTAATAGTGGATTTTTACTCTAATCTTGTGATCTAGATAGCAGGATTTTACTTTGCTGTGAAGACAATAAATTTTTGTAGCATTAATGCTTGTAAAGAATTCCACATTCTCTCAAAGAATAACTCTAGAAAGTGGGTATAGATCCTTTTGTTTTCAGCATTAGCGACGAAGCATAAAATGTGACAGTGAAATAGCAAGAGTTGTTTATTTCTATGTCAGTCATTTTAACTGAAAAAAACAGGAGGGAGGTTGTCATAGATAGCGCTTAGAAAACTCATCTCTAATGAACTCAATGAAAGCATTTGCATCAGCTTCAATAAGGTTCAGATCCTACTCTAGACTTGTAGTCACCTCCTGTGCTTAGCCACTGCCTTTCATTGGTCTTGCTGCTAGTTACCTGTTCTGTATGTAAGAGCTGCACCTTCATATATTTTTTTAAAATCATAAGCAATACAAAATCAATCTGATCTAATTTATCACTGTAAAGACCATCCATTTGTATAGAGAGTTTCATAAATTTGATTCTGAGGGCTTTTTCATTAATTCATGTGGTGACTTAAAATTAAAAAGCAGAAATTTTATCCAGTTTGCAGAATGGTAACTATTGACTTTCCCTTAAAAACTAAAGCTCCTCCCATACACCCTCTACTGAATGCATAACGTTAAGCAAATGCCACCTCACAGGCACAAAAATGCATAGATATGCACGTGTATGAAATTTCCACTGACGCAAATGAAATTTCAGACATCTGAGGGCAGGATTTAGCCCAGAGTACTCAGTGTGTGACAGCTCATTTATTCTCATGGCGATGAACTGATGAAGGAGAAAGGCTCTTAATGTGACACAGAGAGCTTTATAAGCAGAAATGGGAATTCAGGAAGTTGCTCACAAAGTAAATCGTTTTTTTAAAGATGTTCCTGCATTTCAGGTTAACGCTCAGCATGGTAGTCCCTGCTCCCTCCATTCACCAGTAAGAGCTGATTTGTCCTTCAGCTACAATTGCAGATGTTGGAGGACCTGTTCTTAGATTCTTAAACAGTTCATTTCACAAGCAGTCTACACAGACTAGTTCAAGAAGAAAAGTTATCATCCAGAAGAGAACCAGAGAAGCTGCAGACAGAAGGAAAGCTAAGAGACCAGGAAAGCCTCAACTGCCCAGACCTATATCAAATGATAAACTGAAGAGAAGTACCTTCACTACCACATTCTATATTTCTTCAAAATTGTATGTTCAATTAATTAGTTAATATATTGTCAACTCAGAATTATAGATTATGGAGTTTTTCCTCTTTAAAATAAAGTACAGTTCTTGTGCAAAGTGCCAGGCAACCTCAATTTTGGGGGCAGAAGCTTTCTGTTCTTCCAAGAATATTAAGAGAAGCTTCCAACCATAATCCCAACAGAATAGACACACAAAAATCCCTTGCATCTTCTTTTTTTTCTTCTCTTTCCTTGTCCACGGATGCACAAGGCCATTTACTTTTTCTTCTCCAAAGTCAGTTACCCAAAGTGAGTGTGAGACACCAGATTGGAGCAGAATGCCTCAGCACAGTAATGGGATCTCTTTTAGGACCAGCCCAGACTGGAAAAGGATGCAAATTGTTTTCACCATGCTGGGTTTTTGGTAGCCTGTGAAAAATGACTGAGCTGTCTCTTCCCACAAGGGCTTACATTTTCTGCTCCTGTGAAATGAAGCAACACTGAGATGTACTCAGGGTTTCTCTTGGCAACTGAGATTAACATTTCATTGTGGGAAAAAAGCTTAATATCTAGGAGCAGAAATCATCGATAATAATTTATCTTTTTTGATAAAATCCTTTAAATGCAAGTTCGAATGATGAGTGAGATACGGCCCATGCTCCCCAATTGGACAGAGTACCAGCACTGGTTCCCAAGTGGTGCTGTGTTAAATATTATCATTTCCTCAAACCAGTGCCCTAATAACAGCACTGTCTATACAGACAGGATCTGCTCAGGTATATCTGCACAGAACAGGTGTGACAACCCGCGTTAGCTCAGTCAAATGAAATAGTAGTTAAAACAGATATTTACTTGATTTAACAACTTGAATTCAAAAATGGCCAAACTCTTACACCACTACTTTCAAGTTGCAAGCTATGTTGTCTTTCCTGCGATTTTAAAAACACTAACTACTACAATCTAGTTAACATTACCAAAGAATACAGTCCTTACTGTTACTACAGCATAGACCCCTCTTCAGAATATTGGTCACAGACTGAGTCTTGTCCTTTCTTTTTCTGGGGCCCATGGGCAAAATTAGGCCTTGGAATAAAATGAAAATAAAGAAAATTCAAAGCAGATACAATAGAAAAAAGAGGGGAGGAGAGGAAGAAAGAGTGGCCAGAATGTTCTGTTTCTTTTTCTTGTTAGCAACAAGCACACAAAATACTCGGGAGTACCATCATGTATTTTGACAGTAAATTGACAGGGGATACTGAAGGGGCTGGGGGAGGTTTGTATTCCAAAAAAAAAATAAATAAAATAAATCAGAGTCCAGTCTTTATACCACACACAAAAAAAGAACTATTTTCATTACTAAAACACAGATAACGTCCTCTTACTTTATCTGGTGACAATTCAGACTTTTTAGCAGAACAGTTCAGAGAGCTAAAATTTACATTAGATGATTTTTTTGCTTTCTGAAGACCTTCCTATTACTGAAAAGTCTCTTTTTTTTTTGTCAAGAAAAAAATTTTAATTAAATAGAATGTACCATTAATTAGTTTTCACACAAGCCAGTAAGATGGAATGGACAAAGAGCACTGCTACTAAAAGAAAACTGTAGAGAAATTATGGAATTTATTAAAGAAGTGTCTCGAGTTTCCGAAACACGATCACAGTTTACAGAAATTCTCACCTCTGTTTACAATCATACCAGAGACTAAGGACTGAGAAAGCACAGGAGAAGGTTTAATGTCCTGTCTTTCAAAGTGATCACTTCAAATTCAGGATGAGCGGAAACATTGAACTGATGTGAGGACACTTTCACTATCACTACACAATGTTTGATGTGTGTTCTGTGGGGAGCTAGAAGATTTCAGTCTCTCTTTCTCCAAGCTTGGCATTTTTCACCAAAAAAAAAAAAAAAGAGAAAGAGCAAAAAAAAGTAGTGTGCAATAAAATCAATCCACTCTGAAAAGACAACTAAAGCATTTCATGACAATACCTGCATCTGCTCAGTGTGTTCACCTGAAAGACACGCACAGTAAAAATGGATTTTTTTTTATTTGATAGCTGAACAGTAGGGAAGAACCAAATGGCCAAATTAATGATAAATATAACTCAAGAGCACAGTTGTTGGGGCGTGCATGCAGAGGTATCATAAAGAGTACAATGTGAAGACTTAAATTTTTAAAGCCTCCAGAAAAAGGGGAGTGTCAGGGTTTATCACGAAGAAAAGAAAATCAAGAATGTGCCAGAGTGTTGCATGAAGGCAATAAGCTAGAGAACATCCGAAATGCGGTTCAAACAAGAGCTGTCAGGATGGTACTAGGAGACAAAGACACAGTGTCATTTTCTAAGGAGCCCAGGTGCTTTTAATGTGATACTACAAAACCAAATGATATCTCCCATGTGTTGAGCTCTGTAGAGATATTTCGATGTTAACCCTAGCTCTAGCAGTAGTACTGAAAATATCCCCATCTGGAGGAATTTTAGCCTAATAGTCAAGAATGGATATTCAAGGACATCCTTAGGTGTTCAAGGACATCTTCAGAAGCCAAACTTTAAGGCAGAGGAAGCAAACAAGGAAGCAAAAAGTTATCTGCTTTGTTTTTATTTCTGTAAGGACTTAAAAATTCCTAGTCATGCTGCTAGTCGTATCTATAAAATAACAAAGAACTGCACAAGACCTGGCACCCTTTACTTGTCTTTCTCCTCCCTCTCTCCTATTCTAAATATTAGATTTTTTATTTTTTTTTAAATTGAAAGATGTTCTTTACTCAACACCAAATGTTTCATGTGTCAGGAAACATGGGTTAGGGATTTGGAGTCCTGCCCAGCATGAATAATGCGGTGGAGTACTATGGTAGCACGAACTGTTAGAGGAATCACAGCTGCTGGTCTTCACTGCTTGTCTAGACAAAAACTGGGTTTTAGTATGTTCTTGATGCCAACTAGAGGCTTCAGGACAGGTACTGAAATATGGATTTCACATGCCATATTAGCTCTGTGAGTGTACGTTAAATAACCCCGTGTTCATACCCTTTTCCTCCCCTGATCTGTTCATTTATCCTTTATATCTTGAAACTTCTACTATCTTGGCATTTTCTCCCTAGAACTTCTGCTCCAGAAAACTGAAATCAAAACATGGAACAACAGTAAATATTGTAGATACAAAGCTATTTTGACAACAAAACCAGAATCTCATGTATCAGAAATACTTGTCCATTAGCATTCACTGCAAGTTATGAACGTTTGTTTGCTTGCTTAGCCTTCCAATATTGTCCAGGCATAAGGCTCTTCGAGCTGAGTCAGCTTTTCTGATTCTCAAACAAATCTTAAAGCCTAGGTGTGTATAAACTGAATTTTAATTTTTCTTCCCCTTTACTTATTGTCATTGCCTCTCAAAGCAATGTTCAGATGATATTCCAGCAAAAAGCATCCTCCAGCTCTCCATCTCCTTATGTACAGCACCACATGAAGCTCACCGTCATTCTCTCTGTTGAGGCCACAGACCATTCTTTGATCTTAATTTCTGCTATCTGAAACAGTCAAGCTCATCAGCCTGCTAAAGGAGGGAAATTAAAGAATATGGGGCTACTTTCTCACAAGGATCCTACACATAAAGGGCTGAAGTACTGTGTTCCAGGTGAATTCCTATACTGCAGTTTCCCACCTTCACACTGGACTACTTCAGTGGTTCAGTTCTCACCCTAACAGAGGAGAGATCCCTCCTGCAGTTCTTAGCTACGCTCAGATCTGAATTTAGGAATAGGGAGAGAAGAAAAGAGTGCTGAAGAAAAGTGCCTGAAATTTATAGAGCAGCAAGGAGGGTAAGATGATGTTCTCATTTCTGTCGTATCACTTTGGTACCAATTACAGAAGGAACATCCCAAATAAAATCAAGTACAGTCAGCTAAGCCTTCACTTAGGCATATAGTGTCAGCTATGCGTCATCACCAGATGGGACCAGCAATTCTCTGTTGACTCAACCCTGAGTCATTTTTCATTGGGTTTCAACTGACATTGACTTTACATCATATTCATCTGAACGAGGAGCCTCTGCCCTTTCAACTAATCCTCACAGTTACAGAGAAGGAAAATCACAGGAAGAAAGAGGGAGGTGAAAATACTGTGGCTAAAACTTGCCTTGTAATAGAATAATATTAAACTTCTGATGTGGTACATAGTCCGTTTCCTTACCTTATGAAGGAGTTTAATGTCTTTTAAAAGCAATAAATAAATGGGCTGCTTGAAACCATTACCAAGTTAGGATTGCTTTTCTCCTGCTAAGTCTTCTAATTATAGCATTTTTCCATTTATTAAGAACTTAAAGTCCTTAAAACCAGCTTTGAATCAGTCCTCTGAACTGCAGTAGTTCTTTGGAATTGCACCAATATCAGACTAGTCTCACTTTGCAGTGTATACACTCACAAAAGGCAGGAATTCTGTGTCTGACTGTAAATTCCTTCCCTGACAATATGCTTTCAGGAGTGACCAAGCCTCTGCCTCCAATTTTCTGCTAAAAAAGATTGACCCGGGCATTTCAATTTCCACAAGGAGCATTGCTCATAGCACATAAAAATACAAGACTGTATCACTATTTAGGTTTCCAGCTACCAGGCAGTATGGCTCATTTCTAGGTTCCATTTCATGAGTATCTGTAGCAATAAAATTTAAAAGTAACTTATGAAAAGAAGCTATACAGGCAAAGTAAACTAGTTCATCTGTTAGTAAACTAGTTAATCCCTAATGAGAAAAACTGCCCCATACCGTCACATTAAATATTTAAAACCACCTCCCCATGATAAATTTGCATCAGGTCCGATGTATTACATGTCATCACTGAGAGTTTGTCAGCAAAATCCAACAAACCGGTCTGCACTTTCTCATCTGTTCTTAGCCTTATTCTTACATGTACAAAGATGCCTACAAATCTGAACCCACTCTTTCAACCAGGCTTGTATCTACAGGATGCATGCAAAGCTAACTTCAGAGTGAATTTTTAATTCATTTCTTTTTAAGGCTGAGAACAGAATGGATCAAACATTGAATATGTTGTAATTTTCCAAGTTCTTCTTGTAGTATTTCTTTTTGACTCTGAAGGGGGGAAATAAGATATTTCTCAGTCCTTAGTTTTTCATCTTCAGAAATGCAAAATTCTCCTTGAGATGAGAGTTGTTTTGCTACTGGGTCTCAAAAAAAAACCCCAAACAACAAACTAAACAACAAGCCAGGAGCAGTTATGTTCTGTTTTCACAAATATGATACACTATAATCATTATATTTAGCTATTCTTTAAAGCAGCATATGGGCTGCCATTTTCAATTCAAAAATAGGGTAAAGAGACAGTCCAGTTTCTTCTGGTGTAGTTGATAAACTTCCTTTAGAACACATGGAGATCACCACAAAACATATTCTAGACTCCTGGTGACTTCTTGAAACTTTTAAATTCCGGGTATAGGAAAGCGGTCACCCTACCTTTCATCAGGTTATGGACAATAACATAGAACAAGTAAATATTTCCTGACAATTCTTCTCTTTCTGCCAGCCGGGATCACAGCACAGTGTGCAGGCAAGACTGCACAAGCAGCATGTTGCCAAAACTTGCCGCTCTGGAGTAATTAGATTTTAAGAATATGCACTAATAATAATTATTTTTCCTCTCCTTAGAAATAAAAGATATGTCTGAAAGTACACACAAACACATGCTGTTTCAACCAGTTATGAATGTTTAAATATGACATTACCTTGCTCATTTATTTTCTATTTTAATGTTAAATGATGTGCATAGAAATTAAAAACATAGTATAACTTAAAAAATATGTATCTTCTAAAGTAAACCAAAACAAAGTCTTTCTTATGTCTATAATTATTTCATATTATTTCAGTTTACTTTCCTGCAGGTTACTCAAGCTGCCTTTTTCATATAAATCAATTTTTTATTTCCAATGTATTTAAATCATTTGTTATACGGTTCCCTATTAAATAAATTGTATTGAGTTTAAGAGGAGAAGAGGATCTATTCTGTTTTTTTATTAAAAAAAAAAAAAAGAGAAACACGGATTTTTTTTCAGCCTCCTGAGATTTCTGATAAATTATTTCATGTCTGTTTTTTCCTCTCTAACAAATACACAGAAACGCAGAAAAACATCCTACAGGGAACAATTGATTGAACTGGCCAGCCACTGATGATAAAAATGAGTCTAGCAACAGGAAACTAGTGAATTTGAAAATGAGGGGTTATGAACTTAGTAATTATAATTTCAAGCAAAGGAAACAAAGAACATTTTCCTAATGTCTTGGAACCCATAAGTAAAAGATGTAGATAATACAAATAAAGTCAAATAAATGACTCCGGTTTTACTAAGTGCCAATGTAAAAATTCTGCTTTTGCATCAGTCTGAAAACAGTTTAGTGGAAGTTGAATACAATGAGAAATAAGAAATCAAGGGGTTTTTTTAAGGTACTCAGAGGGGAAACTGTGAGTCTGCCTAAGGAAGGAAACTCAGAGGTGAGACGGAAAAGACAAGGGAACACTATGGAGTAATGCATCTGAAAAAGAACATGCTTCAGGTATATTCTTAAAAGATTTGCCAGATAAGTGAGCGATACTTAAACAGTGTGTATTATTTAAGTGATACTTCAGAATTGTGTTCCTCTTTGGAATGTAATCAGTTCAGAAATACAAAGGCACTGATTTAGGATTGAAGCTATGAAAGGGCAGACAAACAGTGCAAGGAGATTAATAGCTCTCTCCATGCAAATTTAGATATTCACATTCTTTAATGTTAGAATTTCTTTTTCCCACACCCCATGGTGAGTATTAATGGTGGAGTTTAATGAAGGGAACTGAAACCAGAGAGGTCAGGGTGAGGGGAACTCTACAGAGTTGCTGATATTTAGGTATTCTAGATTCCAACATAAAGGTGGCCCATTATTCTCCAAAAGGTAGAATAAAAACAGTGTACGAGCTCCACAGCACTGTTCTATACCCATTACAGCAACTTTCTAGCTAACACAAACATTTATTTGATGTTAGTAGGGAAATATGCAGGGATGCTTTTGGAAGCTTGATATTTTGCAACTTTGGTACAAGATTCTAAACATTCCCTCTGACAAAAAGCCAATCTGGTCAATGTCAAAAGGTGAATCAAGGTGTGTTGCAGCCTACTCTCCCTTCAGAAAGACTTAAGCATCTTCATGGGTTCAGTCACAGAATGGTCCTCAAATCAACCTGTGACCTTTCCTTTTCTAAAGGTAGCTGAAGTATTTACTTAAATACCTGCAACTGCCATGCCCACAACTATCCTAGATTGGAACTGATGACCTTTTATAGGATTTCTAATCCTAAAAGGATTTGTGGGAACTTTTCTGAGCTCCCACATTCAGCGACACCTGTGGCAATGTTCTGTTGCTGAGGAACCTTTTAGGTGGGGTTTGTAATACTGAACTGAGCTCCCACCATTCCTGCAGGAAAGCATTATGTTCCCGTTACTGACACTGACAGCACAACTCTAGCAAATTACTCATTTTCAGATTATAGCTATGGAAGACAAGAACTGTAAATTCCCAACTCTAAAGGAAGCCGCGGATTGGCATGCACCCTATCAGCAGCCAGCCACCCTGTCAGTGCCCAGGCTCTAGTGGGGAAACCAATGAACCAACCTGAGGACTGAATTCCTTGAACACTTGCCATTCAGTGGTGCTTTCAGAGGATAACACGTTCCCTGCTGAATTGTCTCTCATCATTCAGGAGACGTACAAGAGTCAAAAGAAAACTACAGAAATTCCTAGGATTGGCACTAGGGAAAAATACTGAGTCATACAGAAGTACACTTTTATAATTATTTAGTGATAAAGATCCTTACCTTCTGATCTAGACTTACTACAGCATTTGGCTGTAAACAAGTCTGTAATGTGAAGATGTTAGACCGCGGTGAAGATGCTGAATCACATATTCACTACACATGCCTTTTCCCTTTGAGCTGAGCTCTGAGTAAAGCATCTGTGAGACAATTTTTGTTTCAAGAAGTGTGAAAGAACATAAGAAAGCAGTGATTTTTTTATTGCCAACGTGTGAAGGAAACAGATCTCAAACTCCTCTTCTGTTCTGATAATATACTACTATTCGGGGGTCTGAAATAACATGTGCATATCACCCAAGCAAGAACTTAAGTTTTGAGGGATTTGATTATACTGTTGATAAGCCAAGATTCATGTTCTCCTGCATCTGGCAGACTTGTTCTCTCCCTGCAGTATCTGTTACTATCCGAAGAAATAAGAGGACCTGAAACAAGAGTGATGGTATTTGTGTCTGAAATCTCTTTATAATAAGGAAGGGAAGGATGTGAGAAAATGTAAGACTTTTGCTACTCTAGTCATTTATTTAAGATTGGTGGTAGCAGGCCAAGTCCAGTATGGCAAAAGGAACCAATTAAGTATTACTCATTTGTACTTATTTGAGTTTTAAATGCCACAGTTTCATAAAGTTTGCACATCCACTCATACAAATACATAATAAAATCCTAAAGATCCTGGTGTACTAAGAAAGTCCTACCAAAATAACTATTTTGCCTTATTTGTCCTTCTTATCTTTTTTGCAAAACAGAATCTTTATGGGGGGGGCATTGAAAGCCAGTTGTCCTGGGTCTATAATGAATTTTGTAAACTGTAACAATTTCTGTGGTATCAGGATTGATTCTTTTGTTGCTGTTTATCCAAAACTTGAAGGATTTTAACAGGTAGATTGTCAGATACAACTGCTTCATGAGAAGGAGCAGGAATTGGGATGTCTTCTGTGTAGGTTAACTCCCTGACCTCTCCTGGAAGCAGAGGAAAAATGAGTGACCCTGATGTGCTGCTAACAACCTCCAAACCACCATCTTGCATTCATACAAATTCCTTCATCAACTTCACAACAATTTCTTTATTCCATGTGAGTTAAAAAGTTTAGGAGCATGGCTAGAATACATTTTTAATAAGCGTTTGTGAATGTTTGCCATGACAATTCAGGGAGTTTATACACTGTCTGGTATGAGGGATTCTGTGCATGTCTCTTTCCAAGTGAGATATGAATATGCATTTTTTCACCTTCCATTGCCTGGTGTCTCCATCTTGGTGCAAAACATCCTGGTACCTTTCTCAGGACTAAATAATCACAGATCACCCAGAAAGTAATAACTGCTCATTCAAATACAGTGTCTGGGTATATAAAGATGGGTCTCCTCATAGATGTTTCTTCTAGTCTGAACCCCAAAAAGGACACAACTTAGAAAAAAGTGATCTGCAGAATATTGACCACTTGTTAAGGCTGATCAGAAATGCAGCTGACAAAGCTACCCAGAAGGTGTAAAAAGTAACGGTTACATCATAGATATTTTGAGGGGGCAGGCAAGACATAAATAGAGCCATCACAAAACTAATATCTATATTTACTCCCACTGTTGTTTCTCCCTGACTGGACCGCTGAGAAATTCTGTGTTTATTGCACTGTGGACTTGTCAGTGGTGAAAATCAGATCTGCCTGCCCAGGCTACAGCTGGGAACCCCACAGGCTGGACTGACATGAAGAATTAGAGACTAAGAGCCCATATAGAGCCTTCTGAGCCAAGCAGGATGTCAACAGCACATGCTTCTAGGAGACACCTTGTTTAGGTCTCACTATGAAGGCATTACCAAGTCTGTCTTTGGCTGAAATCGAACCATGCCTGAAATTATATGCTTCAAGTGGAAGAATTGTTTATAAAGTATCACATCTAAGTTTTTTAATGAAATATTTATCTCAAAAAGACATTCACTACTCAACTTTCATAAGGTTGAAACCATGAGGATAAATACACTTTCTTCTACCTAATTACAAATAACCTCTACATGGGATACTGGCCAAAGAACTCTTAGCTTGTTTTAGGAAGAACATTTAGGCACAGAGGAAGTAGCGCATCCCAGTGCCTCAGGATTCTCAGGACCCCAGAGGACTGAATGGTTTCCTCTGTGGACTTCTGGTGAGCACTTGGAAAAACAGGTCCCGCTTTTCCCAAAGCTCTCTCTGAAACCAGGAAGTAGAAGGTGTATTCTCTAAGCTACTGCGCACTGGTATTACCCTCTGCTCTAGTCCTCAGGATGCTGCATTCACTGAATATGTTGTTGAGAAACTCTAGGACAAAGAACTCAACCAGCTTCAAGAAGCCTATAAAAACTATACATGAACTGCTCTTGGGTGTCTGAGAGAGAGAGAAGGGAGACAGAAGACAGTGGGAAAGGCAGACAAGAAAAGCCCTGCCAGAATCAAGCAATTACAATAGTCCAATGACAATTAAAAAAAAAAAAAAAAGGAGCACCGGATTAATACAAATAATATTAATTTCTATGTTTTTACATAGGCAGTAACTACCAGAAGTGAAGCAAACTTTTCTGGTACACCTTCATCAACTGTGGATTATTCGTAAGGTCAAACATTTGCAAAGGAGGTTATTTTGAAACATTGGATTACTCCAGAAATGTTGCCTTATCTAAATTAGTTCTGCTCACACTCTCAGCCAATAAATTCCTCCACCTGTTTGCATATTGATTTTTTCCCATCTTTTATTTATTTCAGCTTCCTCAGGGGTGAAAAGAAAAAGTCTATTAAGCAGCTAACAGGAAGTATGAGTTCTGAATGGGGTTTTTTTGCTGTCAAATGTCTCTTTGGCTGGATCACCTTACAAATGTAAATTAAAAGGTTTAAAATGTAGTGACCTAGTGTAGAATTCTAATTTGACTTAGCTAACACGTTTTCTCATCCAAAACACAATATATTGTTTTTCTGTTCTAACACCCTGCTGATCTGGATCAGGACCTATTAGCTCTCTGCTCTTTCTGGTATGCAGAAAAAGGATTTTCTAAAGGATCTTTAGTCTATTTTTCTAGTCCATCCATTTTGCTTCCATTTTTCTGAAACCAATGAAGCAACGCAACACATACTTAACAGCCCCATGGACGTCAGCAAGTGAGGGTGAGAGTTAAAGCAATCGTCAACAGCAGTAGTTCAGGGGATTTTACAGATGGATAATTAAAGAGTTTATGAATACTTCATTTCCCAGTGCTTGTGTCTCTGGTCTAAAATGTCCTTTGGATACATTTACTTTCCTGTGACACTCACTGTCCAGGGCACTTAACCTTTAATACCACTATGAAGGAGTACTGCGTCTTGACCCTTCTCAGATGCTAACAAATTATCTCTACTGATTTAACCTTGAGTGTTTGATCCCATTCAAAGGTGTGACTTTTCCCAGAGATCAACAGCATTATATAATCAAATGAATACCTAGACAATACCCAGTTGGTCATTTATTAGCTCAGTTACAGCACTTTGTGGTTTGGTTTAATTAGTTTTTATTTCTGATGAAGCTATTATCTTACAAAGGTTTTCAATACTAGAAGGATTACAGTATTTACTGTTCCCTGGAGACCCAGTTGTCCTGAACCAGCTTTGGAGAACCAGCTGGTAGATCTGAATCTGCCTAAAAGGGGAAAACAGGCAATTCTTAGCTAGGGATCGATGCATGCTGGGCAAGTTTCAATTTAGAAGCAAGAGAAACACTAAGAGAGCTACGTATTAACAGGACTGTAGTGAATCCCTTTGGGTCCTAAGAAAATCAAAAACCTTTAGCATAGCCATCTAGGCAAACCCATTGTGCTCCTACTTCAGAGTACAAAAAATTAGGCAGAAGTTTCCAATGTTAGAACAGCGTGGTCCAGAGCTGAGACAGAGTACCTTTACTAGATAAGTATATAAAAATTATCAATTCCTTAAATAAATGCTTGAATAAATACATAAATAAAAGCCAAAGCTTACTCATTGATAGACACCTTACTGAGAAAAATAAAACATTATGGAGAAACTATTAAAAAAAACTATCCCACCCCGAATCTCACATACTGACTGGCCTACAGTACAAGTGTGGGGTTTGCCTGACCTACTCAACACCAGTGGCTTGTCCAAAATACTCTATCTTTGAGGATTCCCTCCCACCACAAGTGTCAAACAGAGGTGGTACATATTCAGAGAAATAAAAGACATGTATAGAGATGTGTATTCGGTTAACCTATTTCTATCCTGCTTAGGTTCCAAGAAAAACTCTATGGGGTTTTTTTCCTCATATTCAATAAACACTTTCAACAACACATGAAGTTTTATGACTTTGCAAATGGCTGCAAACACCATAAGTGTTCCAAGAGGGACATATAAGACATTCTTCCAGTTCTCTTCTGTTACTTTGTGTGCAAAAATTAGGAGAAACTGGAATATCTTTACAGACTGCAGGTGTCTTTTGGAAGCACAGAATGTTTCCTGAAAGTGACTTTACATTGCATCACTGATTGCCAGGATCTGGCTAAGAAGTTTGTTACAGCTTTAATGCATTGACCTGATAAGGCTCATTGGTTGTCACAGAGCTCTGAAGTGCTGCTTCAAGGTGTTTTCTGGCTAGAGATTTCATTTTAGACAGGACAGGATCAAGGGTCAAGAAACTTAAGTCAACACATTGAAAAAACTGAATAATAAAGTCAGAGCAGTAACATTTTACACCTGCACTGAATGTCATTAATGGCTACAATAGAAAAATAGTCCTGCAAAGAACTCACTGAGCTGAGTTCCCTGTTGTATTAAGCAATTGTATCACACATGCCTTTTAGACTGACTGAACTATCTAGCAGCAAGCTTATTGTTTTTAGTTTTGTTCCCACTGCTCCAGTGGGAAACAGCATCCTTCTGCTCCGATGGTTGAGATTTCACTCTGCTTTGAGACAACAGCTTTTACTTCAAACTAGAGCAGGCTACAGACACACACTCAGGCTCCTGAGATATTCCAGCTGACATTCTGTAACTCAGTTGAACATCTGAGCTCAATGGTCTCCTTCAGAGCCTGTTCTAACACAGGACCAAAGTACAGAAGTAATTCCCTGCCTTCTCTCTTGTGACTTGTTGCAGGTTTGCTTCTATCTTGAACAAGTCTCCACCTCATCAGCTATCCCCCTATTGTTCTCAGGTGGGATACCTGAGAATCTCAACAACCTCCCCCTTGCTGAAAACGTACGTTTTAATTTGGGGTCGTAAGTAACACTTGCAGCCCACTCTTTTTTTTTTTTTTTCAGATATATGACCAACAAGCTTTTTGCTGTTCTTTTGCCATGTTAGTGTCCAGTTCAATATGATGAAGCAATTATTACCTTATCATGACTTTCTGTGATGCAGTTTAATTTTCTGGTCAGGTTCTTCTGCATTACTTTAACTCATAACTCCTGATTTTTATTTCAGTGATTTCATAACCCTTTTGAACACAGAGCCCTTTGCCTTGAAGGCTTTTTCTGTTGTTCCTAAAATAAACTCCAGATGGCTTTTCTACCTGTAACTTGAGGACACTGCCAGTATTTAAATGTTTTAGAGCAACTGACTTTCTTTCAAAGCCTTTTGAACTCAAAAGCCTTAGTACAACAGGCTCTTCCTTAGGTGTTTTAATCATTCCTCTGTTCCCCAACAGTGATGTCTCAGAGCCCCAGCCACTTAGCCTTGTAATAACAAAGAAATCCCAAAGAGTCCTCAAACATCCTTCTTAACCCAGGACTAAGGGAGGCACTTGGTTGTGTCCAGGCACATCCACCACCATACACACTGAGATGTTTCTGCAACATGCTATTCTCCTTTCAGCCTCTTGAAAATTTTTCTGCCATTTCCACGCTGCCTTCCCAGCTTGTCTCCCCTCCCTGTTGCCTGACAGCCTGTCTTCTCCTCAGTCCTCTCTTCTCCCAGACAGCTCTTGCAATGGCCTCTAAAACATTTTCTTCTTGTCCTAAAGTATTTTGCTCCTGCCTCTGAGCTGCCAGTTCACTGCTTCCCCTTCTCCCATAGAGGCTCTTCGGCTCCCAGCCATCTTTCTTTACATGCTCCCTTGGGTGGGGGAGAGCAGGGCACCTCTTGTTTGGCAGCTCCTCTTCAAGGGCTTTTTCTCAGTTCCCTAGTGCAGGATTTCCAATTCAATCACGCTTAGTTACAGACCTATTTTTATCCGTCCATTTAATTCTGCTTAATTAACTTGTATATTTCATAACAATCTTAGTGTAGCTTGTATATGAGAACTAGTTTACCATCCTCTTCCTAAGCAGTTTGATTCCAGAAAACGTCTATTTCAGTTCTGTTTTGCCATCTTGCTTCCATCCCATTAGAAGCATAGTGTTTTTTCAAACATTGTTTTCTGCTTCTCCTGGGGTTGGCGCAGGTCCTTCAATATTGATGTCCCAATCAAAACCTTTTTCCATCATGTTTTTGTCATCCTAGGTATCCACCTTCAGATGCTGCCTCAGAAGCTCCCTTTTCTCCACTGTTGCTTGTGTTCCCTTCATTAACAAGCAATGGCACAGCAGCACTTGTTCATTAATCACATCTATTTTCTTTTCAATATTTGTTGCCACACTTTCACTAGCTGAATCCCTTATGTTACTACTGTTCTGACTACTTTTGTTACCTCATTTTTCCTTGTTGTCTACCATCCTATTCTCTATTTCTGAATTTTGTTCATTTAACAGATTTTCCTACTCTTGTGTATTGAAAAAAAAGCTGGAAGGCATTGGGAATTCAGGCCCGACTGACACAGAGAACACCTCTTACATCCCCTACCCCGACTGCTGTACTCACTAGGTTAAATATGGGGTTCAGGTGATAATAAAAGTAATATATGATTCAGAAGTTCATCAGTCACTATTTGTCACTATTGTATGTGGTCCTTCTGTCTAAAACAGGTGAGTGCTTTAATTAGAATAAACTAGGTCTACTTTATAATAATGTGTATTTTTGGCGATAATAGGAAAAATTACATGTTACATTATTTTCGTGACTCATTTTGAACATACATTTTACAGCGCTGTTAGGGCTGATGTTAATTGTGCCTGCTCTATATCACACTTGCACACTCCTTGAAGTGGTAAAAGTTTTTAAGGAGGCTAGATTTTCTATTTAATTTGTCTTCTAGCTTCAAGAACATGTAGTAAGATCACCAAAAGAGACAGATTGCTTTGTGGAACTTTTTCTCATGCTTTTTGAAAGAAATGACTTAATATCCTTTCCTTCCCACTATCTCTTCCACCACAAAATACATGCAAGTATTAAACCTTATTTCTACCTTGTCTCAGAAATAGAAGCTGCTATATGTCTACGCTAAGGCATGAGTAAGGTGAGACAGACACACAGGCCAAAATCCAAGAGGAAAGCAGCCTGTCTAACAGAAGTGGAGTGCGTGATGATTTGCAGTTCAAGTCATGACCAAATCAATTGTGCACAAAAACCGATGACCATTTTCTAGGAAATTGGTGTCTCAGTGGATTGAGGAGAGCTATAAAACACAATTTCAAAAATCATGTAGCGCTAAGAGTTTAAATAGAAACTGCTAAAGAAATTCCCCATGATTTTTCAAGCTCTTCGTGAGACTTCTGTGTTCACAAGAAAGTTGAAGGAAAAACTGGAACAGTAAATATTTGTTCTGAAAAGTTTGTAGAGACTACAGCTGAAAAAGTTTGTCTGATCCTACTACTACTATATTTAGAGATAAGCAGTGGACACATAAAAAATCATAATCTTTTGGAATTTCTGGATACGTATGTTGTGCAGACAGTTCCTTCGTTTGAGGGGCACAGACAGAACTAACAAAAGAGAAAAAGAAAAGAAGTCAACTTTCCCAAATCAGTGTTTCTTTTTGGATTTTACCACTTTTCCATGTCTGTTTCCTTTTAAGTGATGCAGGTGACATGCTGACACTCCTCTTTCTTCATGTGACTGGAAATTACTAGTTGATACAGTCACAAAGTAAGGAAGATGGAGTATGGACTCCTTTTGCATGAGTGCATAGTGTTTTATTTACCAAACTGAACCATTATTTTCTCACAATTCCAGATCTTGTTGCTAATTCAAGATATTTGCAGAACTGTACAGACCAGTGGAAAAGCAAGCAACAGCCTTTTGGAATAGCAGCTTACTATTCCAAAGAAACATTCCAGAGATGACAGATCTGTTGCTTTGACAGCACCTAGGCCAGATAAAAATTTTTCATTTAAGTTATTATTTCAAAGATAAACTGAACTTGATGGGCTAGGTCACAGAAGTGTAGAAACATTTGCTATCAGTTTGAAATTCATCAGTGGTTTAATTATTTGATAAAAATATGGGAGGCTTTCCTGGTTTAGTCAAGAAAATAATACTGTCTGCAGGAATGAAAAAAAAATAATGTATTCTTCCAGTCTAACAACTGGAAAAACCTGTGAAAAGTTAGTGATATTTCATCTTCATTTTGTAAACATCCAAGCAATCTGACTGAAATTCATTTACATAATAAATCTGTTTTGGTCCTAGGATGGTAACCCCAAAGATATTTTATTATAAAAAGGGGTACATTTGATATATCAACTGATTTACTTTTTTTTGAAGATAATGCAGGTATTACCAAGAGTCTATATCCTATGAAAAAACAGCAGCAAAGCATCGGTGGTGATTAGTATACAACAACATTGTATTGTATAAGTACTTTCTAGAATTTCAAACAAGTACACATGTAATTGTCTTTTTGCCCTTGTGTCAGAAACAGCCAAGACTTCCCTCAGCCTTTCCCAGCTCTTATTTTAATGCACTATGCAGCTCCTCAACCAACAGAATCATAGTTCAGCTCTGACAGTAAGTAAGAGTTCACGCTGCAGGAAGGCTTCTGTGCCAGAGCTGCTTCAGCCACAACACAGTATCTTCTTCCCTGAAGATCTTGTATCTGTGACTGCTAATTGAATAGATAAACTCCTTACCATGGCCATGGCAAAACTTATAAATGCATGACAAGGACAAATTCTCCACCACAACACAAATTAATTCCAGACTGTCATAGCTGGTTTGTTACTTGTCAGGTATTTGGTATAGGAAACAGTTTGCATCCCACAATTGCCCAGGAAAGATAGACCTGTTTTAATTCCCTCCCAGTTTTACATACGAAGCAGGAATGCTTGATTTATACCACAAAATTTCCTGCAAGTGAAAACAAAAGAGTGAAGCAGCTTTCATTTGGCATAGTGTTAGGATCGCATGGAAGTCTGCCACAGGCTGCTTTCTACCATCAAGAGGAGTCATCTGGAAAGAAATGCAAGTGAACTAGGATTCTTCAGTGGGGAACACAATTCCATTCAGGATCTAGGGGTTATCTATTTACACGTGAGCGTGTATTTCATAAACCAGCTTGTTGCTGGCTTGTTGCTTTGTGGACAGTGTTGAAGAAGATGTCCAGGCCAGGGTACTGTAAATTTTTGTTAAAGGTGAGTGATAATAAAAAAACAAAACAAAACACCACAAACAAAAACCAAATGATAACAGCTTCAGCAAAAGCAAAACCAACTGAAAAGCCCCTGCAGCTTCTCAACTTTCCTGTAAATGACTGTGTTAATAAAGGATGTTGAGAGAAGAAAATAAGAGGAAATTGAATATTCAAGGCAGAAACATTTCTAAATGTTCACTAATATGTCTGAAAAGTTTCCAGAAGATGCCAGTAGCTGTTGAGGCAGGCCAAATCTATTTGCATGTTTCTAATGCAGAGACAGTCTCGCTCATGGCAGATGTTTGTCAGTCACACCTTACATGCCCCAAAACAGATACATTGCCCAATTAAACAAAAATGTGCTTAGGGCATCTCTTGGGTCACATCTGGCTAACTAACAGCAGCTGTGTTGGAACAAAGGTAGGCAAGTTCCTTTGTTATGTAAACAGCATCAATCTCCCCTGAAACATTAAGATGGAAAATTTGTTAAATTAATTGTGGCTTGCTTTCCTCTCTCTTCTCCTGGAAAAGATATGAATTCATTTATCAAGCAAGAATTGTTTTCAGGTTTTGTTGGTTGTTTTTTTTCCGTTCCTGTTCTAGGTTAATGTAAGAGACCGGATTTTTGAAATAAAATGTCTACTTCAACTGCCTACAAAGGTGACAAAGGAAAGAAAAAAAAGCAACAAAGGTATAAAGCTAAAACTGTGACAGGAAGGTTAGCCAGGTTAAAAGTTAGTTTGATCATTGCATTTCCTAAAATGTACAGAAAATAAACTTTTACTTAGCTGTTGCTGTTAAACTAAGAAAGAAAAGCAAGTGGTAGAGTTAAAATTGCAAGTCATAGTCCAATATTTACAAGCAGGGCCTTTTGAGTATTTTAAACAGCAAACCTCGATTTCTGTTAGCATGTGAACACAGAGCTCTGCAGCAGGGAACACCAGGGCACACAAGGGATGCCTGATGTGTCATAGACCTCTCTATTTACTGAAGAATTCATTACAGATGAGCTACAACAGTCAGAAGTTTTATTACAAAACATGAAGTCATGGCAGTGCTGGCTGCCTAGACTAAAGGAACCTCTTCACCTTTGACAGCAAAAGGATGAGAAATAATTCAGAGCATCTACCACTCCTTCTCTCTTGGACTTGTATATGAAAAATCTAGGATTGGAGAAGGGATAGGGGCTTAGATTTTTTCCGTATCCCAACTGGCTATTAGAAATCATTGAACTCACTATTCTTTGTGTCCCATTTAGGAGAGGAATGGGAGAGTAGTCTTCAGGCAATTTGTCTAGTTTCTGATGGTCCCCCTCTCCAGTATGAACTGGATGTAAGATGGGTAATACCTTCGGATATTCTGAAGATTCAGTTTGAAAAAAAGTACAAAAAATCAGCTTTTCAAACTAGAAGTCTGACAGCAGATGAGGGGGTCAGAAGACTGGTCAGAGAGAGTTCAGGGAGCACCTCAAAGAATGCTTTAATTGACAGATGTATTCAGTTATGAAAATGCACAGTTGGCTTTTACTGCCACACAGTTGTCTTTTTTCCAGTAAACAGCTCCTTAAATAGAAGCAGAAGACATCAGATGAACTTGTTAGTATTTGTTAGTTAAATGCCTGCAGTCATATCCTTTACTGTGTTTAAAACTTTAGGAATTCAATGGCAAAACACAAAACTGATAGAGAAGGCCAGGTCAGAGAACTGAAATCGTAAAGTACAACTGAAACCAAACCTACAACCTTTACTGCTCTAGAGCTGCTTTAGGCTGTGGCCAGGAAAAAGAAACCGGAACATCCTCTAACAGAAGGATGTGAGTCAGGGCTTTCAAAAAGACTCCAAAAAATGCCACCTTTACTCCATAAGCTTCCCATCAGCTGCTTCCTTCCTCCTACACTCATCCGCAAATCTCATCCACTTAGTACAAAAAATAGAACAGAAATCTGAGGTTGTATTTTGCCTTTGGCTGGAATGAGAAAAACACTTTCCAGCAGAAACCCCTAATTTTTAATCATTATAATTTGTAATTATTATGGCCACATACTAATGGATCCCTAAACATCTAAATGACAGAGGAATGATTTGAAAAAGACTGGAAGGCGGATGACACCAGCCTAGCGGGTCAATGAAATCAGCTAGTAATTAAAGTTTCCTAAAGAACTCATTATTTCCAATTTCTTTTCAGTAACTTGAAAAGACAACACAGAGGGGGTCCTTCCTTTAAACACAATGATATTTGTCAAATCTATTTGTAAATATTAGTTCTGTTAAAACAACACATAAGATATAAAATGTGATTAAGTTCTGTACAGATTTCACTTTCATGGGAGACTAAGAACAGCAAGGCAGAAATGATACAATTCTGTCTCTAGAGCTCATTGGAATCACTAATGATGTCAAAAGCCCACGACTCATCAGCTGCAATTAAGACAATAGCAATGGCAGTGACCCCACCAGAAAAAAAAAATAATTAAAAAATAAAAAAGGCAGCAAGCAATACAGGGGGAAGAATTTGGAATACAGATGTTACTGATTTGTGGGCTGCCAATGAGAATAATTCTTTTGCTACTGTATTTCTGCATACCTCCTAATAGGCAAGCAACGATGGCTGGCCAGAAAACAGCAATTTCAATTCACTGCACATCTCTGACTTGAGGATTCAACTTCCACTCTCGAAAAAGACCTCTCAGCAGACTGTTCCTGGAAGCAAAGTAAACATAGCCCAGAAGCACAGACCCTGGCCAACAGGTGAAGCATGTGCTGCACACAGCCAGCTTTGGCTTTTGCACATCTCAGCTTTATTCATTTATTTCAATTATTTCCGTAGTATTTTTAGTAATAATTGGCAAGGACATCCCAGCTTCAACAAAACAGCTTCCACAGGAAAAAACCAGTTTTGTACAATTGTTTTGATTACACCCCTGGTGTGATGCTACTTTGATTAGTTGAGGAGATAAGCAAAGATTTAAATGTTAAAGAAAAGTACAAGGACTAGTCTCTAAATTAAAAAAAAAAAGAAGTCCATATTTCAGCAAATGGTCATTACTCTCAGCAAAACCTCCTTTCCCGCTTTATCCCTCAAAACCTTTGCTTTCAATACCATCATGTGCAGATTCGTTGTCCTCTTTATTTGCTGGCTAATCACAGGAGAGGCTTTGGTACTATGAAGCACTGTTTTTTCTGTAGTTTGGAGAGGTTATCAGTTATCTGCCCTTACATCATTCTCCCTTCCTCCTCTGCTCTCATGTTTGTAGCTTTTTTTCTCAGAGACCTGATTGCATCATTGCTGTCCTTCCCAATGGCTTGCTTAGATCACATGGGCATTGTCTCTTTTCCAGCTGGGCCTCCAATTAGAATGATTGCTCTTTTTCATGTCAGTCACAGAAACAGGCAGAAGAGCCATACAAAATGGCTACATCCAATTTAGGGCATTACTTGTACTTTAAAAAATAAATAAATAAAAATCACTCAGTTAAATAACTTTGTACATAAAAGAGCTTGGAAAAACGCCTTCTGAAAGTCACTGCCTCCTTGTGTCTGGCTGCTAAGCTCCCAGTGTAATCGTCCCCTCAGTAATTTCAATGAAAATGAGCCATGTTTACAAAACCCTACTGTTTCAGCAAACATGACTTATCCAAGCAAAGCAAGTCAGCTGGCAGAGCTAGTCCTTCTTTGGGAGGCACTATTGGGCAGCTCATAGCTCCAAGAGGACCAGTAATAGATAAATCACTCACTGATCCTTTCTGTTGTCCTTGAGCAGTCTGAGTTGAGCCCAGCTGAGTCTACCTCCAAGTAATGGTTTGCAGGTAAACCTGACTTTTTTAAAACATTCTCTTCATTCCATGTCTCCACGCCTATTTACTTGACGTGTTTTGGGAAGTCCCAAAACAGACTTCTGCTGGAAACAAAGCCAGTAGGCACATTCAAAGGAAAAAAAAAAAAAAAGAGAGCATTTCTAAAGTTCAATTTTTTTTTTTGTTTTCCTTCTGTGTTAAATTTGAACTTGTCTTTCTAATTTGGCCTTCATAATCTTTAGTGCTGGTGGTAGCCAATGAAAGAAAAGAACCTAAACTTCTTTTAAAGATTCTAGGCCGGAAATTATGAAACAAATAAAATCCAGTAGTCATGCAGTATGGATATCTGATATGAAAAATGGTGAGAGATGAATCATTTTCTGAGCACAGAACTAGACAATAAATCATGAATAAAACAAAGACTTCACAAAAAGAAACTCTGGGAAAGAAACAATGTATTTCTGCCTGTTGCTGTTTCTTGTGGTTTGGCCCATTGTTTGAATGTTGATGTCAAGACATCTCAGACACTCTGTTAACACTGCAGTAAAGGCTGCTCAGGAAACAAATCTGATTGCTAACTCATGAAAGGTTTCTTCCCTGACACTTTTCTAAATAACTAATAACTAGATATCTAAATATGTATTTTAAAAAAACGCTTCTTAATTCCCTACTCTCTAATAGTTCTAAATTCTCAAACTAGACTAGCAGAATTGAAAGCCTTTCCTGGTACTTAGAGACAATATTTTTCATCCAGGCCAAACTTTCTGTAAACAGAAGAAAAGCCGATGAGTCAAACACTCATGAGGTCTGCTGTGGTCTTTGTTCTCCTAGTCTGTTTTATATGGAACACGTACAGATACTGCAGTGATGGGTGGCAAAACAAAACCCTAAAATAGGTAGTCCCACAGTTCCTCGATACCTCAAGGCAGTTATGAAAAGCACTAACACCTACCTCCATACATTCTTTTTTGTTTCCAGATGAGACCTGCACTCTATCAGTAGTAAAAAAACCCACATTTTCAAACCCATATTGTATTTGTCAGCATGCAGCAAAGGAAAAGAAAAAGAAAATAAATCTTACAGTAGGTTTTGTCTTTACAGACTCAGGTCTCCATTTGGGAGACGCATTCCAGTTCCTAGCCAGACGGCTGGTGCTCTGGTGAGAGCTGAGAGGTGAACAGAGGGAAAGCAAAAGGGGATTAAACAAGAAGAGGAGGGTTATAATTATGTCCATCCTCTGCCAGATGTTATGCCAAGTAATATAAATTAAGTCAGAATTTGGCACTCTGCAATTCAAGCTTAAAGCTTTCCCTGGTTGGTGCTTAATAACACATCCTGGATATTCAGCGTTCAACAGCATTCTGTTAGATTATAGCGATTACAGGGAAGCTTGAAAGCTTGTGACACACACACAGAGCAAAAAGGCCACTGATTCTTTACTGGGTTTTGATCAGCGAAAAAAAAATAAAGCAGGAAGCCTCAGCTTCTTTGAAAATAGCCGTTTTGTTAGCTTTTAGCCTGACTGTAGCTGTATTTCCTAATCAGGAATGACAACAGGATTTTTAGATAGTATTTATGCACTTACTTGTAGGAAAAGCCTTCATAGTTATTTGTATAATGAAAGAGAGATTATTTTCAGATCAAATTAGATAAAATTACCTTATGAATGAATGTACATTCTAAATGCCCAATAAAAACAAAAAGGCTGGTTTTGGCAGGTGTATCTTAATCTATGAAGATAGTAAAAAAGGGGAAAATGGAACAAGTACTCTAACTAGAAAAAAATTACGTTTCTTGACTTTGGGTTAGGAAAAACTGTTTTTTTACATATGGCTTTTAACAAGAAATCAGATGCCAGCTTTAAAAATTTATCACAAGGGAATTTTGGAGAAACTTGAGAAGAAAATACAGTAAAGACTTCATTCAAATTATACTACTATATGAAGTGTTCCTATTTATTTGAGTTGGTTTCAGATCAGGGTCTTAAATTGGAAAATACAGTGCCATGCAGCGTGAAGAAGAGAAGAACTGTACTTGGTGTAGATAGGGAAAAGGAGGTGCAGGACAGGTGAAATTCCCTGGCTTCTCCCTCTTCAACAAGGTGGGCTACACAGCTCCTTCCAGGGGCAGGACAGGGTGGCTCTGTGCAGCCCCTTCCCGTCACACAGCCAGCGCTGATGCTCACCCAAAGGCAGCAGGTTTATTATGCAGATGTGTAGCAACTCTTTGCAGCTGGTGCTGTACACGGCATCCACACATATCCCCATGTGGCTGTTACCCTCCTGACCCGGGGTTTCTGAGGAGGTCCGTGTCCCTTGGCCTAGAGGATTATCATTCCCTGATAATGTGTTAATGTGTTTCTAAAATGGTATGAAAAACCTCTGCTTCATTGTGACCCCAGTGGAATTCACCTGAGACACCCAGGGCATGACTGGGCTCTCTTTAGTCAAGTCCTGCTTCTCTGTAGTGACCAAGGATTCTTCCTAGGTCCTAATTCATCTCATTTTATGGCTGACACTGAAGTAGGTCAAATGAATTGTCTCTGAAGAGAAATTTGGCCTACCTGCATGGAAATAGATGACCAGTTTTCTACCTTTAGGTGAGATGATTCCCACCCCAGTCCCTAGCTTAACCTCAGATCCCTTGTCCTGGCTATGGCAATTATACTGTACAACACAAATACCATCATATATTTTTGCTGCAGATGCCTCTTCCCACCCTCCTCCTCCTCTTTTTGTGAGAAGCTGCAGCAGTTTCTGAGTGTTCAAATGACCTACAGTGCACTGGACACATCTTTAAAAAACAGCATTTAAAATTCATCACCGTTTGCCCTGCCCTAGCAATACTTCAAATCTGAACTGAAGCTGCTGTCTTCAAAACATATATCAGCTCAGCACTGTAGTAAAGAGAGGGGAAAAAAATCCTCTTCCTCTTCATACACCAGGTAGAAAGCAGGTAAAGGAAAATAATGCTAGCAGCAAGCACAGCACTGGCACATTAAAACTCACATGAAACCACAGAGCCAGATGCTCTTACTGTAAAGGCACTATTGGTACAGGATCCTTTTGGTTTTCCCATGGCAGACATGTAAAAAATGACAAGGAATATCGGCTTTTCTATTTGACTGCAAAACAGCAAGAAACACGTCCTGAATACAAGCTGGCTGCCTGGTACGGCAGCTGGGTAAATTCTTTTGGTCTACACAGCTTTTATATTAAAAATTGTATTTAAATAGAGGAAATTTTCATATCAGTAAAGCAAAGTTTGTATACCACTAACATTTTCAGGGCTCATTTCATTTCTCTGCCCTGGTTAATGTTACTGTGACATTGGTGTTAGCCAGAAAGGAAACACATAAGGCAGAGCAGGAGCCCTGCTGGTGCTCCTTCATGCATTTTGCCAGTGTAAGGATGCTGCCAGCCAAGCTCCAGCATCCCTGGCTGTGGATCAGCGGTGGGGCACAGCATTGAACATGGCTTATTCTGAAAGCTCAGATTCAGCAAAATGCTTAAGCACAGCTCTCGTTTAATGCATGGGAGTGACTTTGCTGAGCTGCACCTCCTCAGCTGCCCCCAGCAGAGCTTGGCACCACAGAAGCAGCCTGCCCCAGCCTGGGTAACCACAGGTTGAACACTGAATTCCCACTGATGTCTAGGGGAGGATGTGTCTGCAGAGATTCCACCCCTGGTTTAGAAGATATAAGACCCAATATAAAATTAATGATGATGTGAGACTTTGGCTAATGATAGCACCTTTTCTTCTACAATGCTGACAGATCATCACCCATAGTTATAAAGGCTATATGTCGTGTGCTTCATGTCTCTAGCTTGGCACCTCAAATCCTCTTTTCAATGACTATTCTGAATTTTATAGTGTCTTCTGTAGTTGAAAACCTCACAAATACTGCCTCATTAAGCTGCACAGCTCCCATTTCAGGTAAATAATGATTATTATCCTCATTTTAGAGCCCAAGAACATAAGATCTAAAGAGGTTAATTAGACAGGCCACATAGCAAGTCAACGTTAAAGGCAAGACCACAACACCAGTGTTCCTCACTCAATCCCCATGCTCACACTGATAGATAATGATATATGACAGCCTGAGCACACATGCTGTTCTGTATAAGGCCCCCTGCATTTGCCTCCAAAAAGCTCCACTCTGGAGTCACTGGGGGGACATGAAATGTACGTTTATATACATTAACTCTCCCATTGAACTCAGCAGTGTTTCAAGTTTGGGCACAAAAGTGCCCTTTTAGAAGTAAGTAAATGTGGCATTTTCATTGCCTCAAAGAGCCAAATTTATCCAGTCAATTCATTTCCTATTTGGCAAATGAGATAAAAGTTCACATTCCCTTAAAGAGCCCCCACAACAAGACCACCACCCCCTCCAACACCACTGTAGTCAATTCATCCTACGAGCTTGGCTAATATCAGAGCTAAAAGATTTCCTCTGGAAACCTCCAACACACTTAGCACAGTTTAAATTCTACCCACTCAACTGTAGTCTTGGCTGTGCACATAGTCCTACGTTCATTTTATACGCACACGTATTCCCACTGTCAGCAATTCCAACCAGTGCAGAAAAGGACCCACAATGCAACAAGCAATAAAAATGCCTGCTTGATACTTTTGCAATTTATAAATTTGCTTATCGAATCAGCATTCTTATTTCAGGAGCTTTTTCCAAAAATGTTTCATGCAATTTAAATTAATTATGATAAAAAATTATTTTATTATTATGAATTCATAATGAAGTTTTTACCAAAGCAGTTGCCTGACCAAAAAAAAAAAAAAAAAGGAAGAAAAAAAAACCTATTTGCTTATTTGTTATAATTACAGCATTTCAAAATGTTGGCTTTCTTAGCATTTCATTTTAAAAAGTATATAAAGTAATTCAATATCTTTTTTTTGGATGAAACATTTCCTCAGAGTGATTTTTCAACAGAAATATATTTATTATACCAGGAAAAGTTTAAAATATTTAAATTTAATAGAAAGTAGATGTTTTAGCTGATGCAAGGCAGTTTCATTCCGTTGTTTCATATTTGGAAAATTCAAGAAAATAATTAACAAAGGTGCACCTGCAGAAGTCGGCACATGAAATTTAAACCAAAAGTATGCTTGAGAATAGGCAGGAAGGTTATGTGGGTGGGAAATGTTCCCCCAGGATGGATAAAGTAACCTAATAAAAGCCAGAAAAAAAGCCAAGGCTGTATTAGAAGTTAAATTCCTAGTCTTTCCCATTGTATCTTTTTAGTTTTGAGAAAATGTGCATAACCTCCCTGATGGGCAGTAAAACCTTTCCAGGATCTTTATTGCTCTGGCTGATGACTGATGAAATCTGGCTGAAATTCCCTGCTCAGTATATCCTCTGCCTTTTTTCCCATTCTGAGATAACTAACTTCTCATACTCCATATATCAAATGGAGGTACCTTGCACAGACTTGAGGTTCCTAAGTCAGATGCCTAATTACTATGTGCCACAATAAATAACTGAGTGGACCTAGCCTCAAGGCACCAGCTCCACTGTTAGTATGAAGCTAACGGATAAGGAAGGCAAAACAAAATATAGTCTAGGTTCAGGTTCAATTCCCAGGCTGAAATTTGATGGAACACAATGTTTACTCAAGTAGCTGGAATAGCAAACACACACATAAAAAGCAGTATTGCTATTTATTGTAGCCATCATCTCACACTAGCAGTCTCGAACCTGGACTAATGTTCAAGCTTCTCAAATCAAAGTTGGTTTCAAATCCCAGTTTCAATATATGATACAGGAGATGTGCCCTGCCTCATACATCTGACACATTTGCTTAAAAGGATTGACCTAGACCAAGAATTACATTCAGCGGGAATTGTTTCTTCTCTTGCCCTGGGCTCAATTGCTCATCTGTTTGTCTGCTAAACTCATCATATTTTTCAATCAGCTTCCTTTTTCACGATTTTGAGAAAAAAAAAACATGGTGAGAAAACGTTTTCCTTTCTGCCAAGGCTTTAAGAGAATCTGCTACTCAAGTGTTAAACACTCTGTCCTTTGGTGCATTTATGGTTGCAGGTCTGACTTCTGAAATGAATATTAAGCAAGAGCTGCAGTGTCACACATTATCTATTCATGAGTTCAGAAAACTGATTGAATACCAGTTTCCCTTTCTATAAAGCAGATAAAAGCCAAAAAGGCAGTTGCTACAGACGTGGTCTCAGACACTCCTTCTACTCAGGCTTTTGCTTGGCACAGCTGCCAGCTGAGCATTACCTGGGCAGCAAGTGAAGTGCGGCGGCAGCAGAGCTGGAGGGGAAAGGAGGAGCAAGTGCAAAAGATTTAGAGGGAAGCAAAGAAAGAAAACAGAAAGGGAAGAATGCTCCCCCTTGCCTCTGTGCTTCATGGCAGACCTGTCTCCCCAGATGAAGCAAAGCTGGGCTCCTTTTTCTGCAGCTACTGCTGGGTCTGGAGAGGGGTCTACCCTCACTCCCCTGCAAAAAGCTGCAGAGAGGTTCTGGAGTCTGGCTTGGAAGCTTACTTTGCCTTATCATCTCTCAACAGTCACCTCCTTCTGGAAAATGAGGTGTTTCTCTCTTTAACACCTACAAGTGAGCTGTCTTAATTTATTTTCCACATGATTACACACACTTTCCACTCCAAATGCAAATTAAATTATAAATAAATAAATAAATAAACAACCCAGAATTGACAAACCTCTTAGTTTCTCGTACTTCCCCATTTGTTTTTCTGCTGGCATTCTGCACTGTTGCCTTTAAATGGTTTGTCCATGGTGTGTTTTTTAAATGTTAGAAGCAAGAGCAGGTTTGAAAAACAAGAGAAAAGGTATAAAGCCGAAGTGCAGTTGGCATACCAATAAATGCCTTGATAGCGATTTCAATACAATTCGTTTTCCGAGTTTCTCTGCCTCCCACTCCCACTTTTTGAAAGACCTTGGGCCCAGCAGAGAGGATGTACGAGGAGCGGCCCCCAGTGTTATAAAAGAGTGGTTAAAAGGCCAAAAACCTGTGCAAGAAGGTTTTGTTCACTGATGTGGGAGACACCCGTCCGGGTACTCTGGATGGTTACTTTGTCTAATCCTCTTAAACCAGGATAAAATAACACCTGCCAAATGAGTGCTGAATACTGTGTTCCCAAGGGATTATCCCCACTGACTCCGTTTGTGTTGGATCAGAGGAATGGCATCAGAAAGGAAAAAGCAAAGCCATCTCATCATTTCATGATTAATGTAGAAGGGAAGGGTTATGTCCACACTTCCAAAAGCTGTAGTTTTATTATACAAGGCCAAAAATCTCTGTGAAATATCTTAATTGCACAAACATTTGAGCCTGCAACTCCGCCAGTTCAGATCCTGGTTTTGCTGCTCTTGGCCAAGGAGAGGATCTGCTCTTACGACCCACAGTCCCTCCTGGGGGTAAGTTTCCCCTCTGCGCTGCTTTGTGCAGCTACTGGCAGTACAGAAAGTTTTAACCATTTTTCTGTAAATTGTCTGAAAAATAAAACCTGTTCCTCCGACCCATAACCAGATTTTCACACCATCCTAGCAATTTGTCCCCCATCACACTCAGCTCAGTCTCTCAAAAACATCACATCTGCTCTGGGACAAGCAACATCAAGGTTATCAAGTTATCATTATAACAAGGCTATCAATGATAACAAGGTTATCATTATAACAGAATGTCCCTCCTTCCCAGCCAGGTAGCTTCTAAAAGGGAAGAAACCAGTTCTTGGGTTTTTTCTTCATAATTCTGCCTGGCATGATGTGTCTTTGAAAGATGGTGGCAATGACAAATACATGAACTTTACCCAAACATTTTTAGGGACAGAAAACTAGAGGGAAGTTGATAATGTTCTTTCTCTGGTTACTTTTTCCTTCTGAAGGAGAGAACCAAGTCTAAGAGGCTGCACACCCAGCCTTTGCTGTTGTCCGAACCATAAATCCCTGGGTCACGGATTCCCACTGTCCTAAAATTATCAGGTCAGCCAACAGAGAAGACACAAGGAGACGGGACATTCCCCGAGATGATGTTGGGTATAGAGAAGCATTGCATGGAACTGAAAATTTTGCACTGATGTTTTTGGCTAACATTCAGTTTTGAACAAAGCAAAATGAGTGAAGACTTATTCTGTTAAAAGAAAAGAAAAAAATAAGGAAAACAAAAAGTCAGTGAAAAGTATTGGTTTGCAGGGGGGAGGGGACGGACACACAGCACAACTTTTTTATTGTTTATGCTTGCTGTTTGCTTTTTGCGAGGTTTGGTAGAGAAGGGTTTAAACTGACCTGCAAATTTCCTTTGTACGTGACTGCATTTTTTAATCCCAATTTTTAATATTCTCACTTTTCTTTAAAAAGTAGCACTTCAGGAAAAAATATCTTCAAGAAAGACCTTGAAATCATAGGCAATTTGATCAAGCCCACAAGGATAAAGCCTAGGGCTTGACTCTTGAGCTCTGGTGAAACTAGCTGAAGTGTTTAAAGATGTTCCCGTACCCTGCTGACCTCCCTGCTCCTTTGCTGACCCCCTGCACGCCTGAAGAAAAGCAGCAAAGCAAATGTGTGCAAACATCTCAGCCATTCCCACTCACAGGCTCTTTTACCAGTGTGGTCTCACCTCTCTGGCCTAATTAGCCTGAAAAGTCAATGACAACGTGCTTGCAATTATACAGGAGGTGCTGTAGTCATAGCTGAGATGCTGCATATGCTCCTTTCTACTAATCCGGCTACAGACGTGGCAACTTCTTGCCCAAGGGCAGAGAGAACACAGGGGTTGGTAGTGTATTAAGCTACTTCAGGCGGATTTAGCAGAGCACTTGAGTCCCTGGTCCTAGTCTTAGCCGCATGTGTATGACAGATGATAACATCAAGAGAAAGAGGAAAGACCTGATTTTCATTTGGGGCAGGAGACGGGATATTTTGCAGAACACGTTTGCCTTTTGCCCTTTCACAGATTTGCTGAGCTTGGCAATCGGTGCTGAAGTGCACCGATCTCTAATGATTATTTGCTACCAACAGCTGGAATCCCAGCACATAACTGGAGTCTCTAAGCTCTTTCACACTAAATAATACTCTTGCAGTGGTATATTGCCAGTGACAGGAGAAAGTAAATGCATATGGATGCAGAGTAGCTTCCTACCATATAAGCACCACTACATTAAGGCAACTTTTACATGCAGACAAATCCTCATTCTCCACTAAGAACAGCAAATTAAATCCTGATCCAGTACACAGTTCCCTTCCCTCCCTGCTGGAGTTGTTCTGCTTATGCATTCACCGAGGCAGAAAGCAAATGAGAGCATCTCTGCAGCCGGTAGTTAGGGCTCAGCTGGGAGACAGCAGCTAAAGAGAAAACTGTGATGTTCTGTAAAGCAGAAAGCCAGTCTAACTCTATGACATCAGGCAGGAAAAACTCTTAGGTACTGCCCTGGGTAGTTTTAGTAGCTCTTCTAGAAGGAAATTTATGTAACCTGTACAGCTGACTGTCTCAAGTATGAGAGATGTCGCTTTAATGACATACTGATTGCTTGGCTAAGGTCTAAAGCTCCAAGCTTTTCTCAGTAGCATTGAAGCCTGCCTGGATGCAGCATTGAAGCTCACGCCTTGATGTTAGGAGACTGCTGGCCAGATGCAGTAAATAGAACTCTTCTTTTTACAATTTATCAGCACAGAAAATGCTTCCTCTATTTTATATCAACGGGTGTCTTTCGTTTCCTTGAGGTTTAATACCTCTGTTGGTATTAGATCAATCTTTTTCTTTACAATAGACTTTTCAACAGCAACTATATCTTTCTTAAGTTAAGGCTCAGAAAAATTGACAGATCAAAAGGTACTGTGTGGGTGAATGGTGAAACCAAAATGGAAAAGGGCAGAAAATCTGTGCCTATATCCAGAACTAATTAGATCTGGGGGAATAATGGATTTTATTATTATGGTGGATGAACCTAAATAAAAAAAAAAGAAATTTAAATCAAATTCAGACCACATTATTTATTTCAGTTCATTGGGAGTTTAATTAAAGAGAGAAACCTTTCACTGTGCTGTGATTTTGGTGTTATTCAATTTTCTGAAGGTTTTTTTTATTTTTTTTTTAATTAAACCAGCTTTTAAGCAAAATTAAAATGCCTTATTGTAATCGAGAGCCAGTAAGCTCTGCGCAAAAATGTAGAAATGAGAAGTTTCAGTATTTCTGGAATGCAATGTTATGCTTTGAAAATGGCAAACTAAATTTTAAAGATACTTTTGCTTTTCCCTGCTCAGTTTGGCCTAAATTCTTGAAGAGTCGACACACAGCAGTTTTTCTTGGGTGAGCTGTAGGAGTATGTTAGTTTCTCACACTTTGCAGAGCTTTGAGCATGCTTTAAAGTAGTTCAGGGCCCCTATTCTAACCCTGTCACAACCCTGACAAATCCTGCTCTGCCCAAAATCAGTGGCTTTGATCCGCTTCAAAATGAACCGCTCATTCCACGCTTTTTCTGCCCCATTACCCATAATCCCCATCCCGTGGAGGAGACACCATGAAAACCTAACCTCTTCTTTTCCAAGCTTTTTATTTTCTTGCTGGTTTCTCATTTTTTATGTTCCTTTTGCTTCTGACAGACCATTTCCAGGAGTTTTCTGGGTCCCTGCTGTTGACCAGGATTTGTACATCTCCCTGTTTCTGGCCTTTTCTTGTTCTGTTCTAGTGTAACTCACGTTTCCGTTATTTGATTCAAGCCGTGGCCTCGCTCCCCCTCTCACATCTCACATTTCTGGTCTCGATGCTATTTTGTGCATGTTCTGCTGCATCCCTACTCTTCATTATCTCAAATTAAAAGCAATACTTAAAAGGTTATGGACGGAAAAATAGCATGTATTGTTCCATAGACAAACAAGGCAGTGGCTCAATGTGGCGTAAATCAAAGCACAGGATTAGGAAAACTTCTTGCCAGATTCCTATCACCCAGTTTCTGGCTGGGCAGTTATCCAAACGTAAGTTGAGGAGGAGCTGACAAAAAATTTCCCCACAATGAAAATCCCCAGGGAAACTTCATTGCTCCAGTGGGGTTCCGGCCTCTTTACAGGCTGGTAAAAGGGTTTCTCCAAGTAGTCCCACATCACTGGATTCATGTGGAAGGGATTAATCTCAGTAAACCTTTCTTATTGGCTACTTGTGGGACTACTAATTGCTTTTATTTTTTCAGAGCAAACTATTTCTGTTTTTCATCACGTGAACTGTATATATGTCATATTAATCAAATCCCAGGTAAGTCAAAGCCCAAAGGCAGCCTAACAATCTGTTTTCACTAAAACAAGTCTGCATCAACATCCTTTATATGAGATAAGGCTTCCATGTCTTGTCTTGCCATTTCAGAATTTTAGCTTTCAGCAGCACAGACATTTATCAGGCACATAAGTATTCTGTGTACCTTGCTCTGCTTCATTCGAGGCTCAAGGGAGCAGCCGTTTATCCCTCTTTTTTTTTTTTTTTTAATTTCTTCCTTCTCCTGGAGAAGTGTTAAGGGGCCTGAAATCCCAAAAAAGGGAAAAGGGGAGGAAAAAATGATTTAATTTTTCTTCAAAGCATTTAGCAATGGCAAAACTGTCTGGTTTTATCAAAACTAACACGGCCTGACAATACTGGGGTTAAGGCCCAGAAGTCCCTTTGGAGGTCTGTGTATCAAAAGGTACAAATATTAGCCTGACACCAAAAGAGAAGAGAGAAAAGGGAAAGAATGTCAGGACTTTGGAAAGTCAAATTGTGACACTCCATCAAGAGACAGCAGGTGTTCAAACCTCTTCCTCCAGGCTGCTGTTAAAAAAAACAACAAAAAACAAACCCAAAAAGCTAGCTCCTTTTTCCAAGACCTAATTCACGGATTCATGGATTTGACAGAGTTGGAAGGGACCTCCAGAGATCATCCAGTCCAACTCCCCTGCTAAGCAGGATTGCCTAGAGCACATCACTCAGGACTGCATCCAGGCGGGTCTTGAAAATCTC
>JAOXNO010000002.1:8796594-8907653 GCA_028565335.1 Limnodromus scolopaceus | reverse complement strand
GGGTTCTTCCTCCCCAGGTGCAGGACCTTACATTTGCCCTTGTTGAACCTCATTAGGTTCTTCTCTGCCCAGCTCTCTTTCACTTTATACAAGATGACATAAAGGAAAGAAAGTGAATAGACTTTTTAGTACTGCTGATCCACTGAAAGAAAACTGAATCTCCAAGAAAGGAAGGGCCAGAAAGACAGAATAACTCTCCATGTTGAAAAAGCAGTCTAAAGTTCAACTTATTTCTGTTCATATTTGGGGGAAGTTCATTGAAATGCTGGACTGCTGGGGCTGTTGAGACTGAAATTAAACATACATCCAGCTACAATTCCTGATTACCTACATGCACACAACAGCATCATTTTGCTTTCTGCACAGCCACTCTTCTGGGGTAAATAACAAGGCAGACTGCCTTCCTCCCAGTTCCTGAGAAAGACAAGGAATAAGGCAGCAATATAACCAGCCCAGTTACCACTGGTAAAATAAAACCTAAATGATGTCCAGGAAGTTTCCCAACAAGAAGACAGTATCCCAAAGATGTTACTGGATAATTTTGGTTGCAGGTACTAGGAATTTTTATGTTTATAGGAAAAAATGGGATCAAATAAATCTTGACTATATCTTGCATGAATCACTCAAACATGCTGAGGCGGCCTTCCATGCTGCAGGTACTATTTTTCAGGATGGTTTTATTCACTTTGTAGCATTTGGTGTGAAACTTCATGCCACAGAGAATTTTTCTAAACAGCATTATTGTCATTTTAGGTCTGACAACTTTGAAGCTTCCCTTTAAAAAGAGGAAAAGGAAAGTATTTCATATAATGCTCAAGCCAATATAGTACTTCTATTTGAAGCTAAGTGCAAATCAGTGACCAGGTGGGTTATTAAAAAAAGTGCTGTCAGTTTCCTGCAAACTTCTAGGTGAAACAAGCCTCATATCATCTTACTTTAAATTTAATTCTCAGCCTTTCTCTCCGTGTTAATTAAACCACAGATGTACTCTAACACACCTCTGCTCAGAACACCAGTAGGAGATAGTGGACTGGGTAGTAGATGTCCATGCAGGCCACCACAATTCTCCCTGAGAATTTATAGCTTTTTCTTCCAGTTTCTATAAGTTACAGATCCACCCAAGCCTGAAGCCTCACTGAAATTTAGCTCAATAACTGTGGTCACTCTTTTGTGCTATGCTGATACTGACCTAAAGTGATCGGGCAAATTTGAGTGATTTGAAATTGCCAGAGAACCTGAAAAATCTGTGTGGTTTTGGCCTAGCCCTAGCAGAATAAGAAATAAAAATTGCGATGCATGGTCATCAGCAATTTACATAGCAAAAATACTTTTATCAATCCAATTTTACTTACAAAGTATACCCAAAGTCAGGTTTATAATGGCTGTATTTAGAAAAATCTCCCCCAGGCTTTGCTGGTTAAGGTGGCTCTGGGATTAACAAAGCTTCAATGACGTTTAGAAGTTTCTTAAAATCTCTACAGGGAGGCAGCTCTGACAGCATTAGGCTGAGTCCTCCCAGCAGCGCTGTTGGCTTCTGCAAGGCTGTGCAATGAGGTAGGTGTTCACTGGCACAGGCAATGTTGGTATTGTTGATATCATTTGGCCCTAGGTCATCTGGGCAATTAGTGTGGAGAGCTCTTGAGCGCTGTACTTTCATTTTTTCATAAGCTCTATTGGGGCATTATTAACCTTTATATTTTAACAGGAATTCCTTTTCAGTGTCCCATTTTAAACAGTGTATTTATAAGTACATTAATATTGCAAAATCGCGTTGCCAAGAAAAGAGAAGTGGCCATTCTCTTTGGCTGCATGGCATTATGCCTGCATTATTTGTTGTGTTAGAATACTGCAAACCTGAAACACGTCTTTACTGGAAAGAAACCCATGCATGTATGCACACAAATCGGTGAGGATACCCAACATGGATAATTTGTCATCCATTGTCAAGGGAAGCACAACCTGCTGACAGCATCATGTAGCTATGGCCCTGTTCCCATACTCATTAATACTGATCTCAGAATTACTGTATCACCTGGCAGGACAAATGTGGTGCCAATCAGGCAGAAGCCCACAGCTACATTTCTTTAGAACCAGACTTAGATATGGAAGGACAAGTGGTTACTGACGCATATATGATGGAAAAACTAGCCCTGAAAGGAGTCTGTGTGTGTTTTTATATCCAGGTTCCACTGAGCAAAGGGAGATTGCTCCCATTCAGCACCAAGACATCTTTTTAGAGCCTCAAACTCCATTACCTCAGGAGCCGCAGCTTAGAGGGGAAAAAAAAAATACAGTATCTGATCAAAGCAGAATTTTTTTTTTTCTGTTTCTGGAGTGTCTTCGAAAACAGAGGTGAAGAGGAACAAGAAACTGAAGGGATAAAGCAACCATGCAAGCCCACATGACAAAGATTTACCCTGAAATCCAGCCTTCCTGCAAACTACATCTTCTCAAAAGCACAAAAGATGACAGTAGATTTTTTGCATCTCCTGAAAGGTATAATGTATACAAGACCAACATGAAGAGAACGGGTTTTTAAGTCTGTCGTCAAATATACAGTCCTTTGTGATCATCTGTCCTTGAACAACAATACAATCTGATGGTAATTAGAACATCAATGAAGTAATTACATCCATTCACACAGAAAGGTGGCTAGATAGCGTGGTGAACCAAAGTACGTTAATACAGAAAGAAGAGAAATAGGGATCTATTCATCTCTCTCAGATAAATGCATTGTGTAAAGCTATCTTTATATGACTTGGATGTGTCCTCGTGGGTGCATTAGCACTTCTCAGTTTTTCATGCCTGGATTTATAGATACATACTAATGACTAAGGACGGGACACATACTTCAGTTTAGCATTCTCAAATAAGGCCTTCTAAGGTAATCCAATTTTTCAAGCCTTCTGTATGATTAGAAGATTCCTTGCATTTTTCTTCGGGGTGACAGCAATATGTAATTACTACATTTAAGTGAAGTTAAAGAGCAGCTTTTATACTGAGTACAGTGAACATGTCTGGCAAGACTGAAAGGAACAACATTATCTGAAGTCAAGCTGTTTGATTTTTCTTTTTCCTTTCTCCTAGCTCACATTGCCATATGATTCTTCTCCAACACTAGATTATCCTCAACCAGCATGTAAATAGAAGCAGCCTTAAAATGTCGTCAAGAGTATTTGCCAGCTCAGGCACAAAATCTATTCATCCATCTCCACTGTCACAACAAAGATAACAAAGCAAATTAACGATACTTAATTCCTCTACGTAAAGCATGATACTTTGGCTGAGTAGGCTGGTAATATTTTACCAAGCTGTAATAAAAATCACAGTAGCTATCCATAAGCATCTGTTATAGGGGCTCCTGTGTTATGAAGGCTTAGCACATTGTATTCTCGCCACAAAAAAATCCCAATGTATCTAAGTGGTCTAAAAGCCCACAATGTAAAGAGGAACATTTTATGTTCATAAAATGAGAGAAAAAGAAGAGGAGAAATAGTGAGTGCCTTAGTTCATTTAATGTATTATCTTTCTGAGTTTTCATGTATCGATTTTGGCAGAAATAGGATCAAATGTTGCTGTCGCTTGCAATGGTAAGAAAGTGTTTAGTTAATACCTGATTGGCTTTTAGCATTCAAAACAAAGTTGCCTGATTATACTGATGCTATGTCCTAACACAGTTTAGATCTAACAGAAAAAGGATAGAGTAATATAGCAATAAAAGAAGTTTTATCATGCCACCGGTTTGTTACTGAACCAGTGTTTTTGACAAAAATATCAAAACAGAGAGCTAGGCACTTAGACTGCAACACTCAGTAACCACTGGCTTGCACGGTTCCCTAGACAAAAGTGCTTAAACAAGTCTGGTCTTAGGCCAATAAATGTGTCACTATTATCTGGTTAGATCTTTTTTCCAATTTTCATCAATGAAATAAAACTCCACTTATGTGAGATACCACCAAAATCAAGTTTTAGTGATGTTCAAAAATCATTTATGTCCTTCCAGTTTCCTGGGTTTACTCTGCCTTAGATGAGACTGATAGCTTTGTGAGAAGTAGTGCTTCAAACTTTGCTTAAAGGCACAGAAACATAGAGGCTTCTGTTACCCTCAGTTCAGAGTTTCCAGGCAGCTTCAAAAACCACAACACTGGGAGACTTGTTTAAACAGAGTTCAAATTTTGGGAGAAAATGTGAATTAAAGAAATACATGTCATTACATCCAGTCACTACAGATGAGCTCTGTCTCTGCCCTGGCGCTACAGGCTAGCAGTTCCCACTGGGCTCTTCATTTCCCAACCATGGTTCCCAATTCCCCATTCCCAGTGACATACCCTGTCTTCATGGACAGGCCTGCAAAGTGGTAATTCAAAAAACCCTGATTTTAGCAGGCGCAAACCGAAAACGGTGACCAAGGCCTGGATTTTAAGCACTCCTCAGTTCTTCAAATCTGTGGCACTGTATTTAGCTCCAGTCCACAAGAGAGTCAGGGAGCACTTTTGAAGCCTGGGTGCCAAGTAGATCCCAAACGCAGATGTCTGAACCTCAGAGTGGCACCCAGTGTCCCAGCTTTAGCTCCAGGCCCCAACTGTGCTAACAGCTTTGTATTAATGG
This sequence comes from Limnodromus scolopaceus, assembly GCA_028565335.1. Taxonomy (NCBI): domain Eukaryota; kingdom Metazoa; phylum Chordata; class Aves; order Charadriiformes; family Scolopacidae; genus Limnodromus; species Limnodromus scolopaceus. The sequence goes on along the minus strand of JAOXNO010000002.1, from coordinate 8,903,045 downwards.
AGAATTTCCCAAGGAGATTAGCACCAAGCCTCATCTTCCTTAATAAAATATGTTCTAAAATTATTAAACTGGCAGACAACAAAATAGCTGGTTTCTTCTAATTATTTTTTAAAATCCGATACCCGACAACGACTTAACAATTTGCAACTTCTTTCTCTTTTCTGTAATCATCCATACCATATCTGAATAAATCTGAATCGGCAGGGGAAAGCATGGATTGACCCCTCACTATATAGCTGCCAAAGTTACCGAGTTACACAGTGCATAGGGAAAACTAAGTCAAATCCAACAGAAATAGTCACTTCTGAGGCAAGTGCAAATAGAAGAGGACAAATACATACGTGAGTGAATGGACTAATTAGTACCAGCAGGCTTAATTTATAGAATCAGGCCCAGACATCTCCGGACTATTTCACTGCCTTTCCCTCTGGGTTCCTCTGTTATCACACTTGGGGACATGGATACACACAGGCAAACAGCGGGTGTTTCCTTTGCACGCAGAAGCAGTCACTCCCTGAAAAGTACAGTTTCAATGTGCTAAGACACATTTTCCGAATAGTTGTTCAGTATCAGACTCTTCATACTATAGTTTCTCAGAGATAGAAAAATGAAAAAAACCTAACAACAAACAAAAAATTAACAACAAACCCAAGCTATTGGAGATGTCTCTTCAGCTATTATCAGTCTCAGAATTCATAAATCAGGTTTTCTTCATCGGCCACCCAAAAGACAACGCAAGGAACTGTATTTCTATCACTTGCTTTTTCTCACCACTATTCAACAATTTTCCCCCACAGTATCGAGAATTATTGCTTTTTAGTGTAGGATACATGACAATAGAGTAGGACCTGCAAAACAAAACACTCTCCTCCTCTCAACTGCCCATTAGTAATGACCAACAGGCTGAGAGGGAACTAATGGGGCTGGGCAAGCCCAGACATTTTGGCTTTACTGGAAAACGGGAGCTGCACTGGCCATGTCTCTGCAGGCACGCTCAGCCTTTAACCTCTATGTGTAGTCCATACTAACTGCATGCTCCTGGTGCCTTTCCCTGCTGCTTCTCCATGTTCCAGACTCGGAAGCGAGTACTCATCACACGGACCATTTCATGGCCACTGTGTTTCGCTGTGTAGTTGGAGTCAACAGGCTTTTAGCAGCATGACAATTTAAGTGGTTGCAGAAATTCCACTTGCCATTTCTTCATGTTTGGTGCTACACTGACATCTTGTGGCCCTTAACCCTGGCGAGACAGTAAACAAGGCCAGCAGATTTCCAGATACTTAAGCAAGGAAGCAGTAAAATTAAGTTTGGGAAAGCAGCACTGGTTTTCCTCTCTGTTTGAATTCACGCTCCAATGCTTCATGTGCCCCATTTTGGTAACAAACTTGCATGTTAAATATCTACAATTAAACAATAATCAAGTCAAAAGTAGTAATGAACCGATTGTGAGGATGAACCAGAATTGCAACAGATGAACTCCTTGTGTAGATGTAAGCTGCTTCTCAGCCTGAGGAGAAAGCAGAGGCTACAGATACCCTTTGCTTTCATATCTCCTTAGCAGGCTCTGCACTTGATTTTATGAAGTTGAGGTTTTAAATTGCTGTAGCAGTATCAACACATTACTTCAGCTGTTAGCCAAGAATATTCCCAAGAAAAGCGAAAACATGGATAGCTGGGTTCTATTTAACCACCATAATTAATGATCACTAATAAGAAGAGAAGCAAGAAAACCTATTTGGAAACAATGTCGGTAGTGGTATTCACAGGTTAAAGCTGTGAAGAGACAGATCTGTCACACTGGCACAATATACACAAATGAAAGAGACTTTCCCTGGTGCCTTCATCCTAATGAGGAGTGAATAAGATAAAACAGACACTACACTAATGGGCACAACTCCTTAACCCTAAATAAGTTTTAATAGAGCTACAAATGGATTATGAAAAGGCATGGAGATGAAAATCAGTATAGATGCTATAGGAAATAAAAGGGATTTTAATATTAGAAAACATAAAAGACCACACTTCAATCCAGATTCACCCCTTTAAGCACTGAGCCACCTCAGCTAAAATAGGATCTCTGAAACTTGCTGTGTAGGTCAATGCAGAAACAGATTGCTCTGCAGGATAAATGAAATTTTTCCTTGCATGCACTGAGCTTTGGAGGCAGGGATCTTTCTCTTTAGGGATTACTGTGCTGTCTAACTAGTTAGATTAAAAGCTACAAGCTAAAATGTTTCAGAGAAGCATCTAGAATTAAGGCCTCATGCCTTAATTCATAAGCAAAGCATCACAGCTGAAATAAATGTGATACTGAAGTGAGGGGAAGGGAAAGGAGAGAGACTTACACTCATAGTCAAATAGCTAAATCCAATTCAATCAATTTAGTTTCATATTCCTATTACTATGCCAGTTAATGTTCCTTTCCTTATGTAGTATATTATCACCGTATACCACTAGACACCTAGATTATCACAGAAGCAACGTGGGAGATACACTAAGACTCATAGGTGCTGAAAGGGCTTTTCTTTAAGTAAAGGAAGATCTCACTGTGAAACCCAGCCTAAGGGACAAAACTTTTTTTTTCCTCAGAAAAATACTGGAAAAAGCCAAAATATTTTCAATATTCATCATTGGGTCTGATGCTATCACCAGCAAAGGGGACATCTTCCCCTCCCACAGATGACACTGGCTGTAGGAGGATACACATCCTGGCATAGGTACAGCAGAGACCCCTGAGAGCAGGAAAGGAGGAGGAGAAGCTAAAGAGAGAGAGGACTGGCTTGACTGGTGAGCTCAAATTCAGAACAAGTCCAGGATAGTTACAGAAGATTAAATTGTCTAGCTTGGTCCCCTTGCTATTGTGGACAACCTATCAAATAAACTGCCTCATAAATCTGTCTTGTTCCTCTTTAAAAGTTATTATGTTTTGTCTCTACCATGTCAGACTTCCATCCTCTAAGATCAGAACTTGCTTCTCTGTTACAGCCAACGTTTGTTTGCAGCCACCATACCTGCCCTTGGCTTTTGTGCCAACACACTCCTTTCACCCACACAGCTCTTGTTTTTCCTGATGTATTTATAGACAGTTTCCATATTGTCTCTCACCCTTCCTTAGGCTCAAGTGAACAGACAAAGCCCTTCTAATCTCTTCTCATCAGGGTTGTCAATGCAGTGGCAGTGACTGCATCTGCGCACACGTGCAGCCAGAGCTACAGACAGGATCCCAAACGATATCTGGTGACTGCTTTATACAGGGATGGTAACACCTCGCTATGTCCACTCGCAACACTTGTCCCAACACAGGCCAATTTGTCACTCACCCTTTTTAAGGGCTGTACTGTAGAGGCAGCCTAAAGGGCCTCCTTTTCTTTAAACTGACTGTTGCTTTGTTTTACTCTCTGTTCCATCCTGATCCTATTATTCCAAACTTGAAGATAACTAAGCGTGTAGAAATGCCTTTGAAATAAATTTTTCCATCATTTTCTGTAGTTGTCCTGGCCAGACCTTTTCCTCTTACAGGTACAACAGCTTGTCACAGAGTACCTCCTATTTGTCGCAGTAAGTGATACAAACATCTCTTGCCACAGCGGTCAGGAAAGACTCCCGTTGCCGGAGATGCTGCACATGCCAGGGCACAACTTCTTCCTTATGAGCAATGCCATCACCAGCAAAAGCAACTTAGGCAAAGCGAGCCCACTGTCCCGAGTGACTGGGATACTGCAATGACGAAATTAGTGAGAACATGCTGGATGAAAGTGTTTGCATTTGAGTGAAATGTCCCAGAAAGTATTAAACAGAAAAAAGATGATGTACTAGTACTACCTTCTAGATTGCAAACTGGTTAAGAGAGCAGAAATACAGGTAGATACAGAATACAGAAATACAGTAAATCACCACATATCTTATTAGGAGGAGGAGTGTCAAGGACTTCCTGCACAAAGTTATTCATAGTTGCCTATTAGTTTTGTAGCAGAAATGGCAAAATCTTCATTTGATTTTTTTTTTTAAACAAGTCAGTTAAAGATTAATTATAATTGAGAGGTGACTTGTGGGGGAAATCTTTCATTGGCAGGCATATGAAGTTAGCGTTTGATCCAGCATAGTTTCTCCACCTTTGATGTCTATGATGAGCAGCGAGAAATAAGAGAAAATAAATGTCAGTAGATTACAGCATTTTAACAGGTGGAATTGGAACCACTTCCACACTGGCAGCAGTGGGAAGATGACTTTGTATTTCGTCTTTTTCCTTGTTCCATGATGTCAGCAATCTTTTGGGGAGCTAAAATACGAACAAATTTACTAAGCAACTGAGCACGTGTTGAAATTGGTAGCCAGAATAAGACTTCAGATACACTGACAAATTCTCTGTCACGCTCTGCTCCTTTTATACTACTCAGAAAACTCTGGCAAACTGTTTTACTGGATATAACCTTAACACAGAGAGAAGTTTCAAGCAGGTTCACAGCAGTCTGAAGCTGCCCTCTCCGATGACACTCAACCCTAAGGGAATGCACTAAGAGGGTATAAGCCCACTACTTCTCCCAGGCTGGAAGCGCTTGAAAAGCTGTGGTCGGCAGATACAAGTTAGAACAAGCCCTGTTCTTCTTAGAGAGGAGCTATAAAGAAAACAAAGAATCTGAGCAGATCTCACTCTGTGGAGCGAGAAGTGGAGCCATCCACTTCTCTTTTGCAGTCTATTAAAAAGCAGACTGGCAAATTCAGTACAGAGTGCATAAAAATGGCCTCAGTACTAGACTAATTAAAGAGATTGTAACAGGAGACAAAAGGATTGGTGACAAATGTTACAGAAAGAAAGTAGTTGGGCTTGATCTTCAAAATCTTATGTTATCTATATTGGGATTTAACAGTAATTCTGTTCTTTAAAAATTTAAAAATTTGCTACACTGACATATGTAGAGATGATGTTATGTGACGCCCACCAAGTCAACAGAGCATAATGAGAAGCAAAGCCTGCCCCATTTAATCCACCCTGCCCGGCTTCCACAACCTGACCCACTGGAGGCGAGTGTTGCAAAAAGCAGACAGCTCTGCTTCCCACTCAGCCAGCCCTTGGCATCCCTGAGATGCCTCTTGGGCAGCCAGTGGCAACAAGAGGCCGTCTGAAAATGTGAATACTTGTCCCTGAGCTCAGATACTGGCAAAAAGAAAACAGCATCTCACCTGTTCTCATTGTGTGAAAGGAAGATGTAAAAAGAGAGACCTAAAAAAAAGGCCAAATAGCAAAGCCCAGGCTCCCAAGGAGTACCACAGTGGAGCTGCAGCCATTAGAATTCCACAGGCGAAGGCAAGCATTTCATTAGGAGGGACTAACTCCCAGCATGGGCCACAGTCAGAAGCAGATGAGGTGAAATCGGATTCTGGGGTTTGGATGCTTTGCCAAAAAAAGCCACAGCATGTGAGTATTTTAAGTCACAGGAAAGCTAGCACTATCAGATGTGCTACTGCTTGTGAACCTACCCCCAGTGGCCTGTTATGAATAATGAACAAAATCATAATGGAATTATGTCATTTGTTATATACGTTAAAACATATTTCTATTATTTAGAGGGGGAGAATAATATTTTGGTGAGCAGTGTGTCTGTTCAGAATCAATTCAACACAGGGAGAAGCAAATTATTCCAAATTGCTCTTGTGATTGGAGTAGGATGCTTCAGAGAAGCCATCTGCACAGCTTCTTCCCCCCATGCCTCAAAAAACCCTACATTAGCATTTCCTAGGAAAAAATATATAGCAGTGAGTTCTTTTATGCTGCTCAGCATGATATTCTGTAGTATAGTCCCTGGATCAGGCCATATAAACTGTTATGCAACAACTGTTAACAATACAACTGGAACCTAAAATATAATCTCTTCAATGGTCAACTTTAAAAATTTTTTCTTTCCAAGTTTTCCCTATACACCTTTCTCTATGGACTGTTTTTCATATTTGTGTTGCTTTTTTATTTTAACAGATGCACACTTACATGAAATTTTTCGGTAATGTATCTGTATCATTCCTACTGCATACTGTTTAGCAATGTATAACTATACCCATGCAGGAAGTGAACCATCCTCTAGTCTAATCTTATTTATACTATTATAGCTTTCATAATAATTTTAAATACTAGAAATCTAAATTCTGAGATAAAATGGGGGCTCAAACTGAAAGGGAGTATCAGTCTTCCCTTTCTACTTTGAAGTATCAGGATATCAGAAAGATGATTCTATAGACCAGTAACTAGTAGCATTTCCAACTTTCAGAAATTTTAAATGATGTTTAGGCGGGTACAGTCACCTCCCAACAGCAGCAGCCACAAGAAGATACTCTTCATAAGATAACATAACTAAGATGAATGCTGTCTGCCAGCACTGTATCCCGGGCGACTCCCAGCCGGTGCTACGACATGCACTGTGCTCTAGGAAATGTACTGTAAAGCAGAAGGCTGAATGGCATTCAAGAAATCACAGCTATATTCCTTTAGAGAAAAAACTTGTACGTATTTTATTTTACATGGAGAAAGCCCTGAGAAGTTTCTTCTGAAACACCCTGCTCCAGCTAAAAGAGCTGTTTGGAACAACCTGCTCCACTCGTGTCGTACAGACCCCACTGCACACCGGTGAGCTCCCCGTCTCTACTAAGCAGCACAAAGAAACATTTGAATACACCTGGTCAAGATGATTGTGCCGTTGCTTTTTCTTCCATTTCTTTCTAACACATGCTTTTGACTGCTGCTCTTTTATCCTCTTGAATTCAAAACAGTCGCATGCTGGGTGTACCCAGACAAGCCACTATTCTTTATTGTCACAAAGCTATAAAATGTCTAAAAATCCCATTTATTTGCATTTAATACAGATCAATTACTGTTTTTCCTATTAATACTCCTACCACTTTTTCCACTGGTTCTAATTGCTCCCTGGCTCCCACAAAGATCTAAAGACTGGCTGAGCTGGGAGAGAAAATACTTCTCCCTTTAATGCTACAGCTGGATACGCCTCTGGGCAGGCTGGAGGCTTCTGGGCAAGGCAGCATAAATGAGACGGGCACCACCGCTCCCTGTGCTGTCTCTGCCGTGTGCATTCGACTGCTGCCCCTGCAGCTGGCACTCAAGCAGCTTCTGGCAGACCTGAGTAACCTAGGACTGGCTAAAGTAAGACTGTACAACTTTTTACTCAGTCCATCATTCACCTGTTCCCACTTTCTGCAGGTGCGTTGAATTCTCGTGTTTTCCATCTGCCTTTAGTGCATTGAGAATACTGCATCGACTTCTCTTCCTTCCCCCCTGCCCCATCCCACCTCACCGTGGTAACTCTCTTACTGAAAGTGGTTGCTTCAGCCGTTCTGCCTGATACCAACCAAAGAGAGGGCTCTGGACTGACCCCTGCTGAGTTAATTTTTAATCTTCATTCTGGGAGAAGTTTAACCAGGAGGAGAAAAATGGGTAAAATATATATGTCATCACAGAAGTAGTGAAGGATTTATTAGATCAAGAAATATTGATTTCTGCCAGTCAATTCTAATCAGCAAATAAGCTAGGAGATATCCTGAGCACCCAACATCATTCTTTCCCATTATTTAGAGGATATTCCTTAATCTATAGTGAGGGCAGTTAATTTTGGTTTTTGGAAAAGGGTGGCTGCTGCCCTGACCCACTGACTTTTACATTTCGAAGTCCAGATTTAGCATCAATATCCTCAACTTGTTTCAATTAGACAAAAGCACTAAGTAGCTTGTTTATGGAGGAAATTCAAATCAGAACAGAAAACTTTACCATTTTTTCATTAAAATACAAATGTTTCCATTTTGTTCTTTAAATGCCTTTCACATCGTTCTTTTTCACATAGCCAGAGTCCCTCCAGCCTAAGAAACCTCCTAATGATCATGCTAGACTTTGGCTCAGACGCATCAGCTCACAAGGTTCAGACAGCTGTTGTATAGATACCTAAATCTGTGCTAATGACCAGAAACTCCCTGGGAGTTAGTCAAAAGAAAGAGATGTTTTAGAACAGAATTCATCTGACTTTTATACAAATACTTTAGGAGAGAGAACTCATGCCCTGGAAGTGCTTATTTCTTGCTCTCTTAAGTCAGACATTGATGTCCGTGTTTGGTCACCGAAATCCTGCCCCTGTGGCGCTAATCAAAAGCATGGACTGAGGTGAAGGAACAGGACTCAGGGAATGCCAGAGGCGATCTTAAGACTAAAAGACAACTCCTAGTTCTAAAATGACTGTAGCGGATAAGAAGATAATATTTAACTTCAACATAAGCTTCAATATTGCCTGAATGTCATATAGTATATCCCCCTGTTTTCCAATCCAGAGTAAGTATAGCATTTCAAAGCTAAAATTAATTTCCCTGGCACTAACTATTCGGTAACTTACTCTAGAGTATTTTAAGATTAATCACCACTGTTTTCACATGATGTCAATATTCTGCAATGGAATATGTATAAAGTGGGCAGTTTGCTTCTTCTAAAAGTAGTTTCTTTGGCATAGAAAGTCTAAATCAGAGAAATAAATTGTTCCCCTCCCCAAAAATGGGGCAGGCGGAAGAGAAACCCTATTTTAAAAGTTACTTAAGATCATTCAAGGACTTTATAGATTTTAACTTAGACCTGTTCCTACAAAGAAAATCAACCTATAACGGCCCAGGTTTTTTTTTCGTTTTATCTCATTAATTAAAATTATGACACAAAACCAAATGAGTAAGAATCGCACCTCATCTGACTGTATCTCTACCCAATTAAAAGTGCAATAAACTTAGGCTTTTGACATATGTCTCTTCTTCTTGCAACTTTTGAGTCATTAAACTGATGCACAGCAGATTTAGGGCTGTGGCTCTTCAGCTGTGAGTTTGTGACCCGTACTTTGTTTTCTAGAATCTACACACCCTGTACCATATTACCTTATGCTGCTTTAGAGAAAAGGAAAAAAAAAAACAAACCACAAACAAACAACTTTTTCTTGAGTGACCGGCTTGAGAGCCTGGGAAAAATTTAGGTGCGTGCATAAATGTTTGAATAAATCAATGCCCTTAGCTCTGTTTTTCTCAGAGCTGGAGTGCAGCCATCACCTTCCAAGGCTAAAAATAGTGTCTGTAGGCAGCTCAGGTAGATGCAAACCACCTTCTTCAGCTTTATTTAATATCACTTAAGTGAGGAGCAATTCATTTTTCTGTGGTATTATAGAAAATTAGTGGAATTATACCAGTAGTGATCTGGTAAAAACCCAAGAAAATTGCAATGGATTAAGTATTGTTAGTTTGAAAAAAAAGAAAAGGCCACTTGATTGACTTGATCTCCAGCATTCCTTACTCCTACAATTTTGAAGGCATGAAAAAAATTCTCCTGCTCACTAATCACAAAACCCCTAGTGTCGTATTTCAGGATAACTTACATGTCCCCCTTTAAAGCAGTGCTTTCTATAAAAATTCTGTGTGTTTGATTGCACCCAAAGTCAGATGCAAAGTCTAAAAATTGTCAACATACTAATAAACCCCTGTAACTTTTCTTCTCCTTTGTGATCACCAAGGGCTCATCTCCACATCCAGTCAGCAAGATAATTGAATAATATGGGTGACAGAACACAGCCATGCCAAGCTCTTGGGATGACCTTGAACTCTTTGGTCAGCTCACCACGTACAAAGCCTCTTTATATAAGTCTCTAAAGAATAAACTCGGAGTAAGCAGATCAATTTCCAGCCATCTTTCTCAGGTATTACATACAAAGATTCAGCAATCTGATTGAATGTTGCAGTAAAATTGGCCCAAAACAATAAAAGTTTGAAGTCAATATTGCTGTTGAGCTTGTAGAATCTGAAGTACATCATCACCTGATGCCTACACCCATATTGTACTAAGTATATATGAACTATTTTAATTTGCTACAATAGATGCACACCTCAGGCAATATAATTTTCTGTGACCCAGTTCTCAGATTTGTTTTACATTGCTATAACAATGTTATGGGTCTACAGAGTAAACATCATTATATTTTCATCCAGTTTACTCTGCCAAAATGGTTACTAATATACTATATCTATTATATACTCATTTATTAGGCAAGATTACATACAAGGTAGTTCATCATCCAGAAAGAAATTAGTAGCCAGTTGCTTTCACATTACTGTGCATAGTGATGAGTCTTTAGCTGTGGGTCACGCAAGTTTAGAACTAAGGCAGGCTGAGGCACTTTGCAGTATCTGTTTGCAACTGGAGCAAGGGAGCTTCTGAGACACCCTCTGAAACAGTTAACTTGAAGAACCAAAGGGTCAGTTTCCTTTAGAGGAAACAAAACAAGCAACCTAGTCCCAGTGCTTTTTTATTTCTTTTTTAATGGAAAATTGCATTATTTTCTACTGTCAGCCAGCTCAAGGCGCATAAGATTGTCTGTTGTCATTTGTTTCTGTTTGGGTTCCTCCTAGGACAGGGTGAAAGCAAGGACTGGTAACCATGAGAGCAGAAGCCTTACCCGTTTTTCGAAGCGTAACAGTCAGAGTTCAAAAGGCAAGAGGCGCTTTTAAGATACACAGGCATAATCTGTGCACTCTGCTTGAAAGTAAAATTTGTAATTAAAGTTGGCATTTCTGAGCAGCCTCCTAATGCTGACCATCTTGATAACAAACAAAGAGGACATGCTTTGTGACACTGACATACAATGCACAGGGAAGAGCCAGTGCCTCTCGGTAGGAAGCAGGCAGAATAGATGTGTGCATCTAAGATGGCCTAGAGGGAACACAACTGAAAGATGTTCTGGAAAAAAAATGGTCATGTAGCCAGAGCAAAGAGAAATATGAGATAAAGTAAGGGATGTAAGATCACTGCTTTGCTTTCCCACAAGCTTTTCCTGCCATTTTGCTTTCTTTCCTTTTCCCTGTACATATTGCAGAGTAGCAAATAATTTAATTGTTTTTTATATTCTGAAATTGAAAAGCAAGTCAAGAAAAGAGCGACAGACTCTAATATTCAGAGGAAATAGGAAATAATTTAGCTCTCCAAACCCATCTAGTAAAGAACTAATAAAGAAGTAAAAGGCATCTGGTTTTTATGCAGGTCACTTTCTCAGACAGAAGGATGGAGCAAAATTTGATCGCTTTTTTGAAAATTTCAGTAAGTTTTAAGTAGCGTGGATATTATAATTTTGGACAGCACTTAGACATATTTCAGGTCTCACATATTTCATTACTCACACTGGGCTATGTGAAAAAAGATCCTGGGTAGTCTAGTCACATAAATAATTTCATGTTTTATAAAGAACCTCAGCATCACCAGGAAAAGATCTTAAAACAGTCAAAAGGTATATATCACACAAAATCAAATTTATATACAGTTAATTATTCCTTTGAAGGAGGAAGAACAAGTTCAGCCTGTTGAGATTCCAAACTATGTTACCAGGAAGTACCTTAATCTATTCTGCTTGGCTTCTCACCATGTAAAAGTAAATCAGCATCCACAATTCCAGTACTATCTGAGAGGTTTTTTTAGAACAGATTATAGCACTTCACCTTGATTCAAGCATTCTGCAAACAAGCAAGAGGAGGGCAACGCTGCAGTTAACAGGGGGCAGGAGGTTCAAATATAGATAGCCTGAAAAGTAGGAATCCCCCTACTCTATGAAATGATTGCTAGAGCATTCTGATGGAGGTTTGAAACATGCTGTGACAGACTCGCATCCATCTATCAATTCTCATCTTCATACGGGAATAGAATAAAGGTAGGGTAGGGTGGTGAGAAAATCCTTCTGTATTTCAAAAGAGAGAGAATTGTGCTCAGCATTTCTTACCAAGGCCACATAACTAATTTATGCTAAAGTATGGATAGCAGGGCAAAATAGAGAGACAAACACTTTGGAGTATGGAACATTTGCTTGGAAAGAAATCATATGGTAAAGACAAACACCGGGTTCATGTGTCTTCAATGAGATCTCTGAATTTTTACTATGACTCAGGAACGATAGATAAGAAGGCAAACCAAGGCAGTGATGAAAATTGTGCACTATACAAAAGACACCTCATTAATGATAAACAGATCCCTCCTTAGCATCTCTTCCTTAAAAATCGTTTTTGCACCACAGGTTTCTGGAGGCAAATCAAACCCCTAAAGAGAGTTTCACTAGAAGGAAAAGGAAGATATATCATGTTGAAAGGGGTGGCGTAGAGCCTATCCAGGGAAGATAAACAGCAGAAGAAAACACAAGCGTGGATAAAAGAAAAAAAAAAAAACAAGCAGTGTTCAGATCTTAATACAAATAATATTCCTGTGACAAGGCATGTACTTCTGAAAAAGAAGCAGTTTAAGTCCACCCAGCAGAGATGCCCAGATATTCATTCACCTGCTGTTCCACCTGGCGAGCAGAAACAAAGAAACGGTTCCCCCACCAGGCAGGAGCACCACTGGTCAGAGAAGGCAGAAATCACAAGAGCTCCAGAGAGCAAACTTCTGCCTTTGTTGTGTTGTTCATCACCCATTAATCTGACAGAGATACTGATTTAAACCCAATTCTGCTGCAAACAATCCCCCACAGGTGCACTGAGATAAGGAGGGGGAAAGACAACTATACTTTCAGAATAGTATAGTATAAATTGTTAGAAGATGTAATAAATAACAAAATCAGGAGACACAAATACATGTAGTGAAGGGGAATCAATACAGCTTTTCTAAAGACAAGCGGAGTCACACAGATGTGCCACAGCTGGGTTTTGGAAAGTCAGTGTGCATGAAGAAATTCCAGCGATTTTATACATCTACAATTTCTAAAGTCTTTAACAAGGTGGCTCACCAAAGATTTTTAAAGAAACTAAGCTGCCACAAAATAAAGTGTTGGCACTGGGAGCAACCTGACATCAGCTGGAGTGCCCATTCAAGCCCGAAGATGAGTCTGAACTCCTGCACCATGGGAGCACACTGGCTGAAATCCACCTGGGAGACGGCTGAGCCTCAGGCACACAGTGGCATCTCTCTGTCCCATCCCCACACCTCTGATTCCCTGAGAAGAAAAGCAAGACAAAACGGGTGATGGGAACCACAGCAACCCCCAGCCAAGGTCGGAGGGAGGACAGCAGTGGGCCCAGGGGCATGAGGCAATCCTCAGCATGAGACACAGTGCTCCTCTGGCTGTGAATAAGGGACAAAGCCCCTATAGAGACAACTGCAAGTTGTTATTCTGGGCTTCTGAGCAAGGCTGAGTATGATTATAAACTCAGTTCTCATGCTGTCAAGGCATGCTTTATGCTGCTTTATGTCCAACTTGCTTTTCATATTTATTATCATTTCCCTAGAACATCACATCCCTGAGGTACGAAACCATGTGTGAAGTAATGATGTACAGGAGAATCAAAACCCAGAAGATGCCTACAATACGTCACACATTCATTCTTTCACCCAAAGCAGGACTGATCTCTGTTGCTGATTTCCAACTTCATTTTAAAAATCTCACCCAATGTTACATCTCTTCTTGCCACTGAAAGGCTTATTTCATTGTCTACTATGTCTTTCAAAAAGTTTTTCTGGCAGATCCTCTTCCTGCTCTCTATGATAAATCTTGTTGTACTAATTTCTCTTCCCCAGTGCTGTTTATGCCCTCAAATATTTGCAGAACGTTGTCAAGTCACCTTGCAATCACTGCTTGGAGCATCCCTATCTAATTTTCAGCCTTTCCACGTGCAGCAAGTCAGTTCTTCCAGCCCCCTTTATCATTTGTCTTGTTCATCTTGTCAATTAGTTTCTCTGACCTCTCCGCTCACTTTGTTTTATTAATTTTCCAACACACCCTTGTGAGGTAAGTACAGATTAGCAGCCTCCTACCCTCCATATTGTGCAATCAGCACGGGACTGGTGACGAGTTGATCCACTTGGTCACATGCAAGCTGCAGGGACGTGGCCTGGGCAATGCAACCGCTTCCAAGAGAATTTAAATGGTGCATTAGGGCATTCAGCAGCCCTTTAGACAGGACACCTGTGGCCACATTCAGGTCACTCTTCGTGTCACTTCAGAGACTGAGTGACCATCACAAGCACAAAAGGCTAGATTTCCTCCCAAAACACTGCTCTCCAATGTGGGGTTCAGGACAAGCAGACTCCCAGCTGCTCCCCTGGTGTGCGAACACTGGCCCAGGATAGGACACTAAACGCATTCTCTTCGTTGCCTTGCTGTTTTTCCTATGTTGCTTTTGCTAGTTTGGGAGATGGTATTGCACTTTTTTTTTCCTCCCACTTTTTCTGAACAAAGACATTATTTTTGGTTGAGTGGAAGATAATGGAGTTTTCTGCCTGTATGGGTATGGCATACTCACTGCTGCAGTGATTTTCCATTTCATTCATATGCTCTGTGGGTTCCCTCCTAGTCTTGCAAGAAAATAAAACACATCTGTATCAATAGATTCAGATATATCTAGATTTTTGAAAGACTTGGATGTCACTGGCATATATAAGATTACATTCATCCCAATTTATCAGAGTAGTACTTACACATGCGTAGTAAGGACTCTATTATCCTGTCTTTAATTTACTCTCGAGGGGTTCATCTTTCACAAAATCCATATCAGAGCCCCCTTTCTCATTTATTTTAGCAAGAGAGGGGAGAGGTCTCTATCTGATCTGATAATGGAGCTATTTGGCTCAGCCCAGCCATTAATCCATCTGACAGCTTTCCTATGAAAAGGCAGAATTTCCATCCTCCACTCCAATTTATTTCATCATCTGCACTTTCGTTCTCCCATCCCTGGTCAGTGGTAATAATGAGAACTGTCTAGAAAAATATATAAATATGGCACACATGTATAAATATAGATAAAGCAGGTAGCATAGGTGTGACAAGAAGAGAATTCTGCCTTACAATAATTTTTAACTCAAACGTTCACTTGCCTTATGAAAACTTAAAGCAGTCACCATCCTTTTGAAAATATCCCAACAGAAAATTCCATTTTTCTCAATAAACAAGCTCTTTGTTTTGTTGTGTGAGGGTTTTGTTTGCTTGTTAGTTTGGCTTTAATTTGGTTTTGTATCAGTCCCTGTCACAGCAATTCTCAGATCTTTTTGAAAGATACTATATTGTAAGATGATGTCTTTCAGGTTCAAAATAGCATCTCATTTCCTTTTTAATTCTACCAATAAAAATATCTCAATTTTTAAAAATATATTAATGACATTTAGTGGACATTGGTATGGATCAGCTATAAGATATCCCAAGCCAAGTATAGGTAACACTCAGGTAAATGCTCAGATGCTCTCCCTGACTCTGCAGCCTGGTTTCCCATTTGTTATCAGATGTTTTTTACAGGTGCCAAGTTCAGAAACATTTCAAATGTGGTTAGGAAAGAAGACAAAAAAAATATTTTTTCTCAAAATGACATGCTGAGCAAAAGACAAGACAGAGTTTATAATTTTTCTACTTATATATCTACATGTTAGTGTCAAAACCACTGAAAAATAGTTTCCATGAATGCAAACACTTGCATTTTCATCAAGCTACTTCATTTTCTTAATTGAAAATGGAAACGTGAAAATGGGAAAAGTGTCGGCCAGGCTGGGCGTCTCCTCTAGGTTTTTGAGAATCCTGTATTTTCTTGCTAGATTTTTTGCCTTTCTGTAACACCAGATCATAAAACCACAGTGTGCAGTAGATGAGTAAATGGCATTGCTCAGAGGAAATTCTACCATTCCTCATGCAGCCACCTGAATGGTCATCTTGCATCAGTATGAGTCAGGATATCAGGCCAGCCCTTTAAACTAATCTGATATCGGGAAACTGCACAAAATGATGCAAAGATATTGGACCAAATTGTCCCTTCAGAAGGGCATGGCAGTTCCAGCTGCACCAGAGCAAGGTCTGCCACTGTGCCTGGAGCAGAATCCTGCCAGGGTACAAACACCACATCAACAAGTGTTCCGTGTTGCTATTGAAATTTTTTGTCTTGGCAAAATGTGATTTATTATGTTCAGGTTTAAACCCTAGCTAAAAAGGTTAAAACACTCATTTGCATTATGGGATTCATACAAATGGGAATAGCCAAGGTGGAAAGAGTCTGAAACTTCTGCATTCCCCAAGAGACATGCTGAAAGGATCCTGGCTTCCTCATTATTAAGTCCCATTTCTGGCTTCACTGAGACGAGATTCAAAGAAGAATCACTTTAAAGAAGGGCATAAACCAATGATACTTTGAGACCGCAGTGGCTATGTCTGAATGTTAAATAAAACCATCTTCTGTCTACCTCTTGCCAAAGCATCATTGCACCCACTGGTACGTTCCCATCTCTGATGTCATTGCAGTTCCCTAGAGGAGAAGGAGAAGTAGCTCATGGTATAAGCTCAGAAACAGGAATGCCATTGTAATTTGCAAAGTTTCCCAAATAGCCTGAATATTCTGTCACTGTCGACTTTGGTTTACTCATTTTACATTTTCCAAGCCTTTATCTGGGCTAAAATTTGAGGCATCCTTTTCTGCTTCATGCCAGTTCTGCAACAAAAAAAATCTACCATGGATTGTTTTCCTTCTTTTTTTAATGATCTTGAACATCAACAACAAAAACAGAGTCTGTCTGCTCAGCGCCGCTCTCTCAGCTCTCTGAACTGACAGTCTCTCTTAAGTCCTGCTGTCACTGAGCTGCCCTGGAAGTCTACTGCACAATTTAGGCTGCTTCCTAAGCAGAACTTGAAATCTTTACAGATCTTGAAATAAGGATGGACTTGAGCTTTATAAGAGAGGTTATATACCAATTTATCAGCAATTTCAGAATGGAAAACATTTAAGAAAAGGATGAAAAATAAATACATATTTTCAATGTTTCCTAGGTCCAGCAAACAGCCATTGCAAATTCTGGTCCCTTTCCGGTTCATCTGTCTGTGTCTATCTTGTATATAATGTTTCTTCATTACTCCTTTATTTAGGGAAAACAAGAATAATTGATAATGTGCAAAAAGAGGGGCATTTGTTTGTTTATTTCTATAAACAAACAACTTAAGTGCATTCCGGACTGAAGGCAGCTCACAGAAAACCTTGGTGGTATAAAAATGAAGCTAAAAGGATTTACACGCCCTGGATAAATGTTAAACTACTTTAAACATTTCCCTGAAGTAAATTATCTTCCTTCCATAGAGCAGTATTGAAAGAGGGAGGTAAGAAAAAACAATTGAATTAAGTGTTCCAAGGAGTTTCCAGGATGAATTCTTAACTAGCTCTGAGATTTCCTATTTCTTACCCAGTCCTCTGACTGATTAAGTTTCTTTGAGTAAACATGTTTACTTTCTTGCAAAATCTGTTTAAATCAAATGATGGAAATTTGCCTTAACAATTCCTTTGCAGCATGAAATGCTTCTTGCAGTACCTGAATGTTTCTCCTTGGTTTTGGCAGTATATGCTCTGTAAAACCTGAGCCTTGTGCACCCTGCATAGCAAAATGGGTCTCTGCTACGTGGCTAATAGCACCACCGGACCAGGCAAAACAATGAAACGGAGATTTCTGAAAAAGCTTCCATCTGGCAATACTTGATGCAGTCAGAAAGATGCTCATTGTGTTCTTTATTTTGATATGAAGCTTAAATTATTGATCACTGCTCCTGTACTGGAAGCTGAAATCAAATACAGTATCTGACTGCTTAAATCTTCCACTCAACCTGATATCTCCAAATCATTTTTTTAAAAAAAGAAAGAAAAAAAAATATCTTTTTGAGCTTTGGTTTATGAAAATTCATAACAGTTTCAGTTTGATTTGGGGAGGGAGAAAGGTCAATGCTCCTCAGTGTTCAAGCTGTTTCCTGATCAGGTTTGTTATATCAGGCTAATGCTTAACATACGGACAGAGATCCTGACTTCTGAAAACCCAGAACTCCTCAAAGTTCTTGGCACCATAATGTGAAGTAGCTTGTATTGCTTGTGATTATTTGCATACATAACAGGCAACATATCTGCTTTGCTGGGCACTCCATTAAAATTGCTGTCTTCCCAACCTTTTAAAAACTAAATGAACAGAAGAAATAATGGTAAATGTGACCTTTGGCGTAAACTGTTTTATAAAATATCCTGCGGTGAAAGCTTTATCCCATTTTTGGTTTTAGTCCTCAGAATCATGCAGGTACCCCGATTTCTCTCAAGTCATAAGACACTGGGTCCTAACATTAAGAGAGAAACTGATATGTTTCATTTTTAAAATATTAAGTTTCTGATTGCTTGGTTGCAGAGCAGCTCATCATCATTTCCTTATGTTCAGAGCAGCCCATCTGGTAGCAGTCTCACCCACCGGGATCCCCTGCTCAGCCAGCCCTCTCCAAATCCCAAACTCAGCACTACTTGAGAGAAGCAGCACCCATAATCATATCTGAATATCTTCAAACACGTTACTCAGAGCTAAACCAAACAAAAGCACAAGTTTTGCCCACCTAGAGTTTCAAACTGGTTCTGAACGTACATGGTGCTATAACGCTAAAAGTCAACAGCTAGCTAAATAGAGCAAGCGATTCCTCCCTTGCCTGACTGTGAGCAAAACCGGGTCCTGAATTAACAGCATTTGGTAGCCCTGGGCAGGCCCCACACCCTTCCAGGTATTTGTGATTGATCTGCCTCAAATAATCAGAAGGAACAGATGGTACCCATTTCTTTCATGTCTGATAGGAAGGACATTAACTGAGCAGCATAGGATTTGCTTCCGCAACCATTAATCAGGTATGTTCTGTAATATACACATGGGACAGACCAGAGTTGTGCCGTCCTTTGGAACGGAACTTGCAAGAATCAACAAATTTCTGTTCAGAGAGCAAAACAAACAAGAACATTGAAAACAAAACAAGAAGGCAGGCCCAAATGAGCTACCTACTGGGTAGAGATGGGAAAGGGAAGGGGCAGGGAAGTGAAACAGTCAGGCAGCCACAAAACTGAAGCTGGGATAACTGCTCTGCTTGTGTCAATCTAAGCAACTGCTTTTGCAGGCTTGAAGAGAAAGCCATCATCCAACCAGAGTAGGCATTTTACCTACCAGTAGCATTAACTGTTCTTTTCATACTCCCCCAACTACTCCACTGTCTTGAGGGAATTAAAAAAAACCGCAAACAACAAAACTCTAACTACATAAATCCCAAAGCCTTTGCAAGGCAAATAATTTAAAAGCTCTCAGGTCCTCAGAAACAGAAGTTGTTGTGTAAATGGAAGAGTTACACATTTAAAGCCCTTTAATGTTTATTGGTTACTTGTAAAACACTTCTCCCAATTGACATAGTTACCGCTTTCTTTCAGGACTTTGTTCATCAGGCATCTGTACCCTGCAACAAATATGCTTACTTACTCCTATACACTTTGCTCAAATTAAAGATAGTCCTATCTCTTATATAAATAGATTGCATGACAAACAGTTATCATAGAATCATTATGGTAACTTATACTCTATAACAGGTTTCATCTCTGCTCACTAAAGCATATCCCTAGTTTACAGAACAAAAATTAACAAAGTGGATTGTTTAAGTGGGTGGTGAAGGTCACGTACACAAAACACTGGCATAAAACATGGACTTTCATGCCATGATACCTCCCATGTTGCATCCCAACTAAGGCTAGAACTGTGAGCTTTTGAAGTGCATGGCACCCTCAATTTTCTTTCAACTTGGTGGCCTGGACCCTGCAGCATTGAACACACATCCAACATAAATGCTGCAGCAACTAATAAAAAAACTGCCTGCAAGTCCTGTAAACATAACCTAAAAGCAGGAATATTTTTTTTCAGTTTGAAAATTCTTTTTGCTCCTTATAAACGATTTCCTTCAAAAATCACAACCACCTCAAGGGGGCTTTCTAGTAGTCATCACATTTTTGAGCTGCTCTATTACTCATCCTTCTTTTTTGCCTGCCCCTTCACACCATCTCCCCCTTCCATATCACGCATCATCAAATTTACAGAATGGAAACCATTTAAGGCATCAAAATTATTGCTGAAGGTGAACAGGAGATGAAAGTCAAGTACCATGTTCTGCCTGCCTTTTGGGATGCCTCATGTACTGTGTTCTCTATTTCACTCGTCAAGATGTCATGCTTAAAAAGTTACACAGCCTGAAGAATAGAAGCAGTAGCAGAAAAGAGAGGGGAAGAACAGGCTGAACCCTCTTGCTGCTGCTCATGTTTGCCTATAAAAAAATCTGAAAAAGATTCCCAAGTCTGACAGCAATCACAGCCATCTAGACAGTGTCTAACACATGAATAATGTGTTGATGTCAGCTCAAAAAAGACCAAACTTGCTGGCCTCCATAGGCCATTTTACAGCTTGTGTATATATCTGACATAAGGGAAAAAGAGATTGCATCATCTCAGATATATGACACTCTCTGTGTATGCAGCTTCTTTCTGGATTGACTTCCATGATAAACATGTCACTTCTGGAGAAAATTGATGTGAGCCAGCATTGTCATTTCTCTAATTCATTCTTCCCAGTCACTTTGTCCTCCTAGTTCCATCTGCTTTGTAGACTGAGACTCGACATATCTATTCATTTCTTCAGTGCATAACGGCAAAAATATTTTTAAAAAGCCTGACTGAACTAGGTCCACAATACCTTAGTACCATTTTTCCATTTTGATAAAATGAATCAAGGAAAGAAAGACTGAGACATGCAAACTTTACAGACAAAAGCCTGCTTTCAAAACATCTGAATTGATCAAATAAAACACCTTTGAGAACAGTAAGTCCTCCTGTTAACGTGCAATTTGATGTTAGTTGGTTATACCAATATTGTGTTTATTCTCGCCTTTAAATATAAACATAATCCGGTCTGTGCATAAAGATTTGATTTTGGACAGCTGGGAGTAGTTAAAAATGTTTCTAGCAACAGTGCCCTACTATAACCCTTGTAATCCATAATCTTACTTAAATCTTTACAGAACAAAGGCATATTTTTGCAGGGTTATAGATAATTTGGGTAAGCGTAGCCCATTCTGGGCTATGAACATGTCAGAATATCTCATTGCTTTCATACTGAGTGAGACCACGTGCCTATCAGGGAAACGGATCTGCCCACTTACTCGCGTCATCTCAGTAAGCACCCAATTAAATCGATTGATTTGGGATTGTTATTAAATATATACATATCTTTCTCTTTTTTGCTCTTCTCTTTTCTGATAATTTGTAGAGCTTTGCTGCTCTGTTTGCAACATTGCTGTCACTTCTGCGGCACAAAATGGATTCTGCAATACCCTGCTTTGCTGCTTGCAGCTTCCCTGCAGAGGAAGGCAGAGGCACAACTGCCTGAGAAGGGGGGAGCCGAGCTTTCCTGATCAGGAATTGACCAGTGATCTCCTGGCCAATGCTACAGAACAAGTGCTGTATTCAGAGAGCTGACCACAGGTCCATTTCCTCAAATACTCTGGGGCGAAAGAGATGTAGTGTGTCCTTCTGACGGCTCCCCAGCTTTCCCCAACTCATTGCCTGAATGAAGCCCTCCTCTTCTCCACATGTTAAGAATAGGGAAAGCAGAAAGCACTGGATGTATATTGCCAGCGTGATACAAATGATGTCCCTTTCTCTCACTCCTCCTGTTTTTCCTCCCTGTGCTTGCCCCAGAGTGCAAGTCCTGATTTCATTCCCAGACAGTTACATCTGTCAAGCCTGTCGCATTTTGCATCCATTCATGTCAGGTGCAAAAGCTAAAACAGGTGCTACAGACGCTTGTTTGATTAGTGCAATCTGTTGATATTGTTTCTTGATATTTCACGAAAGAAAGAGTATGAGAGAATGAAAGAGAAAAAGAAAAAGAGAGAACAGTGGCAGCCTTCGATGAGATAAATGGGTTGAAAGTGTCTTCTCTGCTGTGATGGCTCCCATCAGACATGCCCAGCAAGGTAAAACAGGCGCTTTTCAAACAGATGGTCTCAAAGTCTTTACAGCATTATGGCTCGGAGTAACAGCATATCTCACTGCCACATGCTGGGGAGGTAACTGTGCCGTGAAGGAGACGCACTCAATTTACCTGCCTACCTTAATAGCATCCGACTGTCTGGTCTGTCAAGGTGTTAAGGTACATCTATGTAGAAGGCAGCTGCTAAAGAGGTGCAGCTGAGATTATGGAGGCAAAATAAAAGCCTTCTGCTAAAACAATGAATTTACATTCTGAGGACAGAGGATCTTAAATCCATTTTGAACAACTACATAATCTCTGTGACAACGTTTGTGCTACAGACAGCATGGCTTGGGGACAGTGTACCCACCAGGCCCAACTACCTTTTCCTCCTGGAGGTACTATGGAGGCAGCCAGCCCATCATAGAAACACTTTCATGCAGACTGCAGAAATCTGGTTACATCCAAGGTTCTGCAAATACCATATTAGTTGTGGGCTTCCAGCATACTGAGCCAGGCTGCCAGACACTTTTGGGCACATATACTGCCTTGACTGGAGAGAAGCCTTTAGTCAGCATAGGAGACTCATTTCCAGTTGTCTAGACAGACAGTAAATCTGGACTTGCAGGTTGCAGTAGGTCTGCCTCTCAAAAGATGGCATAAATACAGCCTGGGTTTCTGTTCCCTCCCTGTAGAATGGAGATAATAAATTACAACACTATCTTTGCCTTTCTCTCTTTCCCACTAAATTTTCAAGTGCTTTATAAAGAAAAAGAACCATCTCATCAAAACAGGTGTTTGTTGTAAACAGCCAGCTGGACTCCAGGCACTTCAGATTCCTTCCTCTAGAAGCAGCAATCAGTGTGTCAGTTGGATATGGCTTGGGTTGGCACATAGCATCCTGAGACAGCAGAGCGGGCAGGAGAGAGTGAATGCCTTCTATCAAATTAAAATTTAATATACTTTCTTAAAGGCTACAGAGAGCCTTTAGAAATTCAATTTCTCATTCAGAATGTTTCAGCCTCTCCCTGAAGAGATCAGTGTCGATAACCAGGTAGCTATGAAAAGCTTTCTGTCAGCATAAGGATCAATCTCTGGACTGGAGTTCACTGGAGCCCTTTCCCAAGCATGTTACAAAGTCATTATGAAAAGATCTTCCTTCTGTCGCAGAGCCTTCTCTTCCTGTAGGCTGGAAAGGCAAGGACACGTTTCCTACCATGGTGCGTCAAGCAGAAATGTTCACGCTGATAAGCAATAGCTGCGAAGTCAGACATGCCCCTCCTGCCTCCACTGTGTAGGTGAAGGGAAGCAGAATGTGTCCTGAGCCATGACAGAGGCCCTAGAGCCAGCTGGCCAGGATGGGCCTGGCCTGAGTGGGTTATGAGACATGCAGGGCAGGAGAAAGCCCAAGCCTGGATGTAGCCCAAGCAGTTTGCAGAGTGGGTGTTGCCAGCCAGGTCTCGAGCCTCCCTACTGAGGACAGCAGGTTTTGTACAGCATCAATATTCCTTCAAGCAGAACTGGAGTCTGCGGGATGGCCTCACTCTACACATTACGCTGCGAGTCCAGCCGGCAGCAGACTCCCAGCCAACAACACTCAAGGTGATTTAGCTTTAAAATGCAGCTGAGCCTTGGTAACAAGTATATTCACAAGCTGAACTGCTGGGTGAAATCTTATCCCTTGGGTGCTGCCATGTACCGCACAGGCCATAGGACTATGAGCGTGATCTGACAGCAGATCTGAGGAAACTGTGGTTCCATAAAAGCCTCATTTGGAACTTCAGCCCAGCATCCTTCTTTTCACCAGGCACCTCACTGCTGTGATGTCCCACAGTCCTGATTTTCAGCGTCTTGACTCTTCTAGTTTTGAAGCCTGAGGCCTTGCAGGCTAGGACACTAATTAAACTGTTTGTTTTGCTCTAAAACAGACAAATGCCTTCTCGCAACAAGAGAGATTCATCACAAGGTGGTAGAAACCCACAGCGTCCTTTGACTTCAGATGAACTGAGGATGCTGAGCACATCCAAAAACGAGGTGGCTAACTCATTTCCCGCTGTTACTTCTGAGCAAACGGCTCGTCTGTAGCTCCACAGGTAGCGTATCAACTCTCCTGCACCACTGACTCCGATACCCTCAGCAGGCTTTGCTATCCAAAGGTTTATTTTGTTTAAAGAAGAGGCTTTGCCACTGTACCACTGCATCAGAAATGAGCCTTCAAATCATGTTCACCCTAGGCCATGAGGATAGAAAAAACATTTTCTCTGAAATTTGCCTGAATTGGAGTGCTATTTTCCAACTGCTGTCCCCTATTTGAGTGGGGCTGGCAGATTTATGCATTCAATATGTATTCACTTAAACTACTTTTACCTAATGATAAAGGAAAATGTTAATTCATAAATAACCTTGGGCAGCAGCAGGCCTGAAATGTATACATTACTTATATCTGCGTTCAGCAAGCTGAAAAATGACAAAGTGCCCCAGCAGGGCAACCAGGCGAAGCATAAACCATTCAGCTGAGCAAGATGGAGAGTCCATGCCACGCTCCCCTTACAGGCTGCGCCAGCAGGTCCTAGTTATACTCCTGTTGCAGATTAAGCTGGCTGTGTGAGCTGCCAGCACCTGAGCCGGCAAGCCAGAAGGTGAAAGAGAGAGCCTTCAACCACACCTGTGTACACGCAGTTGCCACAGGGAAGCCAACTGGTTGTGGCTGTCGGTGGAGCCACTGGTGGGTGTTGCTTCCCACCCACTGCCTCAGGTAGATGGGTCAGATATTTCCTCTGCTCTTCTGCCGCAGGCAACTGAGAACCTCATTTTCCATGGGGCAAGAGATACAGACACTTTAATAGCTTGATTTTTGCCAGGGTTTCCCTCCCTTGTCAAGGTAAATCCCAGAGGTGCTGGGCTGGGTTGCCTCCAAATTTTAAAGTCACAGACTTTAATGAAAAGAGCTGACAATGCAAATGGCTCCAGGAAAGTTTTTTTTCATGACCCTAGTGACCTTTCTATATTGAGCAAATAGCAGTTTTTATATTTGCACCATTTGGTTATCGTATGTTTTCTTATTGCTGAGTGAATCTTTAGTGATGCCACTACAAGGGGAGAGCAGGCATAAGAAATTCTCTCTTATGGATGTGGTAATGCAATTCCTTGCTGAAGCACAACATCCCAGCCACCCGAGGCTCAGGCATTCACATTAAGCACTGCAATATCTCATTTTAGTCCATTACTGAACAAGTAGAACACCTCTCCCAATAAAAAGTGTTACAGTTCAGTTATGCTTCAATCGACACAGATTGATACATCTCCTAACCAAAACACAGTCATGCTCTTCTGTTTTCTTCTGAGTCCATCCCTTTTTCAACACCAGCCTTGCATAGCTAAGAGCCTGAGAGAGAAGAGACACCAAGAATCCTTTCCCTTACCTCAGTCCAATTCAGACTATCTCCTTAGAAGAGACCAGACCGGCAATTATTAGAGTTGATAACCTCTTTACTAATTACCTACATAAAAACAAATCTCTGAAAAACATAGGAAGACTACAAATAAGCTGCCTCGTGTTCTCCAGCAAATTTGTCTGAGTATTATTATTTTAAATGTGAGTACACTTGAATAATAAAGTGAAAAATCCTTCACACTTTTTACTTCCTCAATGTGGTACATATTGAGATCATACATATCACATACACATATGTGATACATATCACAGATTCCCTTCAGCAACAATGCAACCCATTATTTCTTAACTTTTGGTACTTTCATCCTCTAAGCTCTGGAGCAATGTGACCAAGGAGACAATCAGTTTAAAGGCATTTGGATGCTAATGAACTACAGAGGAGATGCTCACTAGGCTGAGAATGATAATGGATTTAAGTCTTGTCCTGGATTGAGGTAAACTCTATATTCATGTTGTGGTGAATACCAGAGCTGGGAAAACACAGGGAAGAAAACAGGAACATAGGACACAGTGTACACTAATCTCTGGCACCAATGTTTTGCACCTCTCTCTTTCAGACAAAAGAAAAGAATGCCTAGATCCAGGGTTTGCATCCTAAATGAAAGATTAAAGGTCTGGCTTTGGTATTTCTCCGAGGTAACCATGTCCCATCAGTACATTCAGTTTCTATACAGTAATGCTAAACATATGTTGTCATGTACCCTAATCTCAGGATTACCCTGGTAGATAGACAAATAAACAAATGAAAGTGAATAGCATGCCTGCTGGTTGTGTAGTGGCCAGAAACCTGCTCAGGCTGATGGAATTGCTAAAAGGGACTGTGCAACGGGTGACATGCAAGCTGCTTCTGCCAGGGGAGCCAGCACTCCTGCAGGCTCCTGTATAGGCATGGTACCCAGCAGCCACAGAATGAGCCTGTGGGAAGGCATACAGTGAAGTAAACATGTAAAGCAAGATGTGTGTATCAAACACTTGAGCAATGAATATTTCTTTATACCAAGCTTACTGTAAAAGTCAGAATCCCCAACTGTAGGAACAACATTCAGCTGTGAAAATTTTGCTGGAAATCTTTCAAGACACGTATCTTGTAAGGTCACAGAAGAGCAGTGGATACCTCAAGTTCAGTGGAAGGAAAATATTTAACAAAATAATGACAAGGTCCTACTCATTATTTCAGCTTGGATTTGGAGACATGCTGTCTTTTACCACCATTTATATATATTTTCTGACAGATCCTGTCAGCACTGAAATTATTTGTGTTGGTGCCAACATTCAGCTTCTAGGATGGCCCAACACCCCAAGAAGATTGAAAGTTACAAGTACAATGTGTGGAAAGCTGTTATGCTTTCTGACTGACACTTCACAAAGCAGGAAAAAAGGACAAAAGGCACTTGATCAAGCTGTAAGCGTTGCAAATTTATCTTTTCATTCACCTTGCCTGTCTGAGCATGCCGATTTGAAACTGCGGTAAGCAAGTAAAATGTTGTTTGCAATTCATCTCTGACAAACACAAACACTGTATTATACCACTGGAATCAAACTTTAATTTCATATTCAAATACCTCTTAAACCAGCCACCTTGTAATGTGCTTTGATGAGTTATTAACACTTTTGAGAAGACCAATCTTCTTTCAATAGCATCGATTTAACAGTAATGGCTTTTTAAAATATTACATCTTGACAAGCTAACATGCAGAGAATTTGCTTAAATTGCAGAAAGCCAGGCAGGCAACGTGAACTGCACTGCTGCCGGTACAGGATTCGTATTGTTTGGTGTCTCTCTGACATCTGCATTTACTAATTGATAAAGACTTGAGACCACACCAAAGTACTTGTCTCTCTCCAGTTCACCTGGCAGCTAATAAATGTTTCCAGGATTCTACCCTTTCATTACAGAGTCAATTGAGGGGAAAATAGGTTTGCTCCTTGGGTCAAAACATCCCCAGAGAATTTGAGGTGCCATTTGCATCTCCTTAAAGATTGCATCCTTGGTGCATTTTTAAAACAGAACTGTAAATGCCTCTCTCAGAGAAACTTCCCAAGCTCTTCATTTGCCTAAAGATAACAATACGAGCTATGCAAAACAATTCTGACAGAAAACTGGAGGAAGCCAGAGCTAGTAACCTGTGAGCTTCCAAGATGGTCAAAAGTCAGGGTCCTTCTCACAACAAAATGTTAAAGTTTTCCACCCTTCCCTGAGCAGCCCCAGACACTACTGCAATCCTCCTCCACCTCTGCACACCTCAATGGGTTTTCACAGCCACAGCCTAATCCCCGTCTCTGGGGGAAGCAACCAGCCAGCATCAGATCACTGAACTGGCTTACAGTGTGGTCCTACAAACTATATTATCATCTCTGTGGAACAGGTCATGGACTGAAAGAGGGGCTGGAGGAGCCTTTTAAACTGCCCTAACAGCTGAGGAATATCATGTGCAACGGTACACTGAAATGGGCAAAGAAAATGGAAAGTACTTGGGAGTTATTCAAGAGTTTTCCAAGAGGCTAAAATCTCCACAGAGTTAAATATTCAGTAAGGACATTGAATAAGGTCATGTACAACACAACAGTCATATATATAGCCATATATCTTCAAGTATGACAGAGTAACTGAGAGAAACTTGGGAGTCAAGTGCATTTCTTGTCCTCACTAACAGGCGCTGCAGAATAGATTTGTTTTCAGCAAGTTTTATGGGGTGAAATACCCTTCTAAAATTCGGTGGAGAATCATTACTTTTATGTAAGCTTGTATTTGTGGTAAATAATTCTAGAAGATGGTTTGTAAGCAAATAGGAAGGATTATCATTCTATATGACTGATGTTGTTTGTTGCTTTTCCTTCCTGAATCCCCCACTGTGTTTTATTTGTTTGTTTCTCTCTAAACAAGTAGGATTTTCTGCAACCATACAGAGCAAGCAATATTTCAAGGTAATTTTGCAGCTGTTGTGGATACCTGATTATAATAACCTTAAGGATTTGGGCTTTAGCCCTTTGGTCTTTGCTTATGCTCTTACGTATTACTGGCATGAAGACAGAGTCAGGTGCCTTCCTCTCAGTGATCCCAGCACATGTCTTACCTGGTGAATTCATTAAAAATTAAGTAACTATTTGCTCTGGTTAGTAAAAAAGACCCAGAATTCAGAGTTTCAGGTCCAGGGACTGCTAAGTTGTTACTCTTCAGAAAAGAAACTGAACGCT
Source organism: Limnodromus scolopaceus (assembly GCA_028565335.1). Lineage (NCBI taxonomy): Eukaryota > Metazoa > Chordata > Aves > Charadriiformes > Scolopacidae > Limnodromus > Limnodromus scolopaceus. The sequence goes on along the minus strand of JAOXNO010000002.1, from coordinate 8,874,591 downwards.
GTGTTACATCCTCATTTGTCTTGGTTAGCTTTCCACGTAAGACTTTGTGAGAAACCGCCATAGCCGGGTATGCACCCATAAAGAAAGCTTACCAAAAAAAAAAAAAAAAACACCACAAAAAAAACAACCAACAAAAGACCAGAGATTATTAAATAAACTGTAAATCATCACTTTATTACTTTCATTCTGCATTTTTCAAATTTTAAAAAGATCAAGTTTTAGGGTTGCTGCTTTCTTTGTAGGTGTTTTAATTTCTTAGCAAAAGAAACCACATGGATTTCAGAAAAATGTAAATAAGCAAGTGAAAGGATGCACATTGTAGAGCAAAACTTTTATGACCCTCTGGACTTCTGAGGAAAGGAAAAACATGGAGGATGGGGATACTAATGTCTGAAACAGGGAAGCCAGAGGAAAAGTAAATTAATTTTGGGTTCACTGATCAAAACGTGTTCACAAGGTTGAAAAGGAAGAAAAAAAAGACCCAGGGGAAATACCAAGAGCCCTGGGAAGTGGAAAGATGGAGCACGTAACTAGGATTATGTGATTTATGACAGGCACCAAGAAGTAAATCAATGAGAAGCCACAAAAATGAGAGTGCTGCTGTTGAATCAGATTTCTGGAGATGGACTGAGAGGATATTTCCTCTTGCATGGAGAAAGGGAATTGCTAGGATCTTAATAAACCATTTTGGATATACAGAGAACAAATTTTCCCTATTAAAATAATCCCCCTGGGGCCTTTATAAACTTCTGCTTTGAGAACTATTAAAGTTTGAGAACTCTGATCTTTTTTTTTTAGTCCTTCGTCCTGTTTCTCCTATCTGTGGGGAGACAGGGAAAAGGTTCCTTAAAAAAAGGAGCAGGCAGGCAGAAACAAAGAGAAGTTTTCCCATAGGATGTTATAGCGTTCATGCATTTCCGTGAATAACTTTTTCTTGCTTCTTTCTCCTCCTAAAGGTAGCAGTGGAAAAAGATTTCACTAGAGATTACATATTAAACTTAGTGTAGAGTTTGAGATAGTCTTTAATGTTCATGCAAGCTGGGATTTCTAACAATGATCTCACAGGAAAGAGCAGCTCAGGCACAAGCTGGACTGTTTTCCTCCAGCTTTCTGAATCTATCTTTTTTGACCATCCTTGCCTCAGGCTGTTCTTCTTGGGTCAGATCCAAAGCCTGATCCAAATGGAAAGGTCCTCTAAACCTCATTAGGCTTTGGATGAAACTCCAGGCACTTCAGGCTTGCTTTCTGACACCACCCTCTCCCCCTGTCATTGCAGTCAGATATGCTTTGCTGCAACAACGATTGCTGTGCAATTAATGCTAGACTAGTTTTGTGATATACACTGATGGGAAATAAAATGGAGTACTCAGCTCCTTTTCACTAGGGAATTCAGCCAGGACAACTTGCTTTCTAATGCATCTATGCCAAGGTCTGAGAAAAGCTGTGGATCAGAGTCAAGCATAAATTATTTCCATTGTTTGTTTTGCTACCTCAGAGGAATGAGAAATCACCAAGAAATAGCACTCTATCAAGCAGCCTATCTGCAAAAGCCAGGACTGCACTTTAACAAGCCCTGCTCCCAGGAGCTCTCACTCTCAGCAGCGGCTGGCACAAAAATATTGACACCAGCTCACAAAAAGGTGCCTAAAACTTCTACAAGAGAGATAAAATACTAAGTGGGCATGCAGAGAGAATTAGTCTTTCATTTTCAGCACACAATGAGTAAAAAGGAGAGCATTAGCAAGCCAGTTTAAAGAAGCTGATGTTTCCTTTGCCCTTGGAACTAAAAAGCATTTTTTTACAGGTAAGTGCCAACCAGCAACCACCTGATCCATTCATTTATACATCTGGGGAGCTAGCAGTATCCACAGAATTTAATTCACCTCCCCACTAAAAATCCTAAATATACCAACTGGCCTGTTACCTGCTTGTACAGACAGGCAGAGGTAGCCCAGCTGCCACAGACATCAAGTTATTTTGCTACTCCCGTGCTGATGCTTTACAAAGCTCCCATAGACAGAGGGCAGATGAGTATCCCCCGCTAGGTTTTCCAAGTCTCCCACCAAAATTTCTGTCCCAAACATTGTAATTCCATTAACTGTTGGTTTCCAAGATGCTATACTAGATCACTCTCTTCTTCCCAGCCTTTTTAAGATTTACAACACAGCAAGGAATTACAGGACAGGCAGAAAAATAAGTCTTATCTTTACATTTAAATAAAACAGAATAGCCCACACGTGTGCTACTTTCCTACACAGAACTGACTCTAAAGCTATTTAAGTTCTAGGAAGGGAAGGAGAATTGCCTCTTTTCCACAAAGCTATTCAACCAAACAATCAGTCCTGCAGCCTTAAGAGACTAAGGAGCCAGAAGGCGCGGCTGCAATATTTTAGTCTGGAAAGCTTTCTCATGGAGAAGAGATTTTTCCTAGTTAACCTTCACAGGGAGTGTCAAACTACCAAAAAGAAAAAAAACAAAAAAAAACAAAAACCATACCACAAAACCAGGCCTGAGGCTTCTCATTGTTATTAGTCATATCCATCTCATGCTGCTTTTCTATTCCTCTTCTCTAATAAAATGGTACAATGCCTTCTGGCTTGCCAGGGACCTCATGACTTTAGGGAAATCTATGTTCTTCCTTCTTCCTGACAGAAAACACCTTTGTTCTGAGCAAAGATCCCCTCTCCAGCAGCAAAGCTACAAGACCCGGCTTTCCCCAGCGACCCTAGCTGCTGCCCAGCTACTGTAAAGCTGTAATTAGCTCGGTCGCACTAGAAGGAAGTAATCACACCCTCAAGTAAAAGGATGAAGGCCCTTGGCAGTGCCCTTGGACATGCCATTTGCTGTATGTGTCCGTCCGTGTTCCCCCCATCTTTTTGCATACTCGCACTGTATCTGGCAAACAGAATGTCTTGTTTGCACAAGCAAGTAATTAGCAGAGACTGGGTCATTAGGTAAGTATTCTTGGCAGGTTGTTTTTCACTGAGTATATGTTTCACTCCTAAGTTAACTAGGCATCAGGCAGCAATTACGCCCAAAGCCAGGCAACCCATCTAGTGTACACAGACTAATGAAAAAAAGTAACTAAAATGCTTTCAAGGGTGTGTAAGAGGCAAATCTCCATGAGGAGAAAGAATTGAACTGACAGGATGAAAGGTGTTAATTGTGGGAATAGCCACGATAGACTTCTGATAACAGCCACGGTAACTTATTTTTACATACCTTCTCTCTAATTTTACATCTTTTTTTATATCCAAGTCTCACACCTTCATTTGACCTTCCCATGCAGCAGTTTCACTTCCCATCCTCAGGCATCCCTCTGCCCTGCACTCATAGACAAGTGGGTACTGGTGCACATCGGCAAGGGGAGCAGCCCCCACGCAGGTGAGTGCATCGGTGGAGCTCCTATCACTTCCCTCTGGAGGTTTTGAGTTGGCTCACAAGCAAGAGGGAGAGCTGCCACTGAGCAGGCTTCTCCATAGGCAGGAGAAGCCCCCTGGTAAAGCAGCAAGGTGGCTGTAAAGTAGCAGTGATAGCTGGAGTCCATGAAATCAGGCCGACTATGCAGTCATAAAGGGAGATGGCCCAGCTCTTCAATGCTTCAACTTGCCAAAGGGTTCTCACTTACTTTTCCAAAGTTACACCATTTCTCCCTCCCTCTTTTCTCTCAATAGGGAGGGACAGAATGTGGAACACTTGGAGATGGGGCTTTCCCTGCATTTCAAAGTAGCATAAAACAGTTTTACAGTACAGCGAGGGACCCCTCAAAACAGGAGAAACCAAGAGCTCCCACAGAAGTCAAAGAACAACATCAAGGTGAGGCTGGGAATTCCCAGGGTCAACCACAGAGCCAGAGTGGAACAGATTCACCAGTACCTTTAATCTATGCATGTACATTCACAGGCAGCAAACGCAGAGTTGGCTCTCTAGGACATTTTCCCCAAATAGAAGGGCTAGTTGGTACCTCTAGCCTATACCCTAAGCTGATACTTGACTTCAAACTTTCTATTTTATATAGTCTGAGCGGTGTCCAGACATTTGTGCAGGAAATGAAAACATAGGCCATTGCTGAGGTTGCATTACTTGCGTATCTATGCATTATATCCTACCTAGTCCTGTGCTGTCCGTTCCCCCCTGAGCGAGGGCTACTAAAATGAGGAAGAAACAAAAGTATCAGTCAGAGCCGTGCAGGCAGCTTTTGTGCAGCTCCAGTTGCCAGGGAGATGGCCGTTCATCCCGTGTCCAAATCAGAACAGCTGTCTCATTTGGAACCTGACCTGCAGGCAATGAGCATGCTGCGACCATTGGTGAAAAAATGGGCAAAAAGAGGAAAAAATAATTATAGACACCAATAAAAACACAAAAATAACTCAACTCCCCACCTTGTAGCTGAAATAAAATATTTGAGCTAGGAAGAATGCAAGCTAATGAAGGACATGGTTCCTTTTCATGGGTGCTGAAAAAGTGCAGTTACCGTAATTCCTATTTCCATTTGCACATTAAAAAAAAAAAGCCTATCCAAAGACCGCTACAGCTGGTAGGAGATTTCCCATTCAGTGGGCTTTGCAGAAGACTTACTAAAATTAAGGCAGTGTTTGAGAGTGATGTTGCGCAACAAGCTGCTGAGAGGCGTGCAGATGACAAGACTGAAATCCTTCCCAGGATTTCCCTTTGACAAAACCAGGCAAGCCACAGCTCCCACCACCCCCGCGCTATTCATGCAGGAGATGGTTCTCACTGCCCCTGGTCTCTTAAAATCAAAATTGTAAGGTCTAACACCAACCAGCATTGACCATTCTTGCTGATGTTTAGACTAAATATTGATGCCCACCAGAAAGAGTCCACCACACCCAGTTTGCATTCAATATTTTAAATAGTGAAGTGATAAACTGATTTGAGAAACCGAATAAATCACTGCACACATGAAAGGCAGTTGCTGTGACTTAGTATTCAAATTTAGTTGTCCATATTCATTTCAGGAGTTACAATAAGATGGAAATACTGCCTTGCAATGCTTACAAAAGCTCCTAGCAAGCGATTTTAAAGCTAATACTCCTTTTGTTTTTTATCTTTCAGTCACATAAGTCAATACAACGGCCCTTAAGGCTGCCGCATCCTTTGCTTGACAGACATGTAAAGCTTGCTATGATCCAGCCTGAACTTCCTTTATTTTGCCACCAACCAAATTAAAGCTCTTCCATTATTTCAGCTATCAATATCCAAATGTACTGGGAAAGATTTTAAATTAATATCTTTGTTTCTGAAATTATGATAACTAAGCATGCATAAAAACACAGACCAAAACTTCTTCTGAAAATAATGTCACACCCTTCTAAGCAATGTTGATGATGTCTAAGTTAAATAAGGTTTTTTTTCTAGCATCCTTAAAACTACATTCAAAATTAAGTCAGCTTGATTTTTTTTTTTCTCCAACAGGTAATGTGGTCTGACTGCAGCGAAGGAGTTTGGGAGGAAGCCTGCCAATTTCAGTGAATTTAACAGAGAATTTTCAAAGACTGAAGAGGACATTTTGTTCCAGTTTTCTCAGGTTCTATTATTTAGACTACTTTATGTGAGCACAAGCAGACAAACTGTACAGCCACACACAATGCATACTGGCAGTGTATGTATGATTAATTTCAGCATTTACAGAAAAAAATATTTTGATGAATTCACTTATATGTTTGCATACTTAAATCAGAATTTATATTATGTATAAAATATCATTTTTACTATTTTCCAGCAAACGTTCTTAAACAGAATTTCACATTCTTTATTTCTCCAGTTTCTCCTTTCAAACACATTTTTCAGATTTCTCTCATCATACCTCACACTGAAACAAGAGTGGTTTTCTGTGCTACTCTACAATAAACAAATTTTCTGCATTTGACATAGACAAGTAAGTGTATAAAAAGTGTATAAAAAGACAAGCAAAACCAAAATAGATTTTAATTTCAAGTTCCTTAAGGTCTTGTTATATAAAGAACAGCCTGAGGGGAAATATCTTACAGATGATGGAAAAGTATCTTGACGGGTTCCTTTAAAGTGAGATCCTGTTTTAAATCTATCTCTATCCTTATATTTAACAATCTGGATTTTAAGGGTCAAAGGTCAGGCAATTTACTACCAAGTATTATATCTCGCTATGCTTGTTTGCACTCCTGAACTGTATTCTTAATGGATTTAAATGCTAAAAAAAATCACAAAGGTACTAAAAAGGCTAATGGGTTTTTTTTGTAGAAACATTTCTTTCCTTCACAAGGTCACTGCTTCACTGGACTGAAACAACAAAGTGGATTATTAATACTATGTAATCCCAAAGAGGCTAAAGATCTCTTGACCCATGAAACTCACCGGTTTGTGGATCTGCAATTAGGAGGCAACTGATGAGAGCAGAAATTGAGGTGTAGGAGAGAGGAAAGGAGGCTGTCAAAATTATGAAACAAAATATGCCTTTTCTGAGCACTACAGATGCCGTTGTTATTAGTAGGACAATACAAGTTTCAACTTCTTTTTGTAAAAGAAAACAGTCCTGCTTACTTCACGGTGAAATACTCCTCATTACTTAGAAACACAGAAAAGACCTGTTCCTTTTCCCTTTGCACCCCTGCCCTCTTAGGCAGGAGTCTTGGGTAACAAATCCTACCTGATAAGGCACAGGAACGAATTCTCACCTGGCAGTACTTGCTCTGGAAGGCTACAGACAGTCTCTTGGAAGATTTGCTCCTGAACCAGGAATAATATAGCTATGACATTACTGGTCCTCTGATAAACAATTGGAATTGCATTGCCAGTTAGTAAAATTACCTGATGCTTTCTAGTACCAGAGCCCCTTTTTGGTTCTCTGAATTTGGGCTTAGCTAGAAATTTACCATCTGGAATGACATTTTCTGCTCAACACTGTAGAATAATTGGGTATTGTGACTTCAAATCCCCTTTGCCTACAAAGGAACATAACTTGAATTTATCAGACTTAAACCTTGTTTTCAGCAAATTTTGGTTCTGTTTCTTGACATTTTGAAAACAGTAGCCATTTCTTTGCACAAAAAGGGAATACCGTTTACAATCAGTTGCTGTAGCTAGCTGTCGACTTCCAGGATAAACTTCAACCTAAATGCTATGGTCCTCAGCACCAAGGGGATATGGCTGTAGGACATCAAGGTGAGAAATGAAGTGGTACTACACCTAGTATACCCTGAAACATTTTGGGGCTTTCCCTTGGGTCACAGGTCAATTCTGATGAAAGCACTGCCAATAAACTAGATAATATTCCATATGAGACAGGCTAGTAAAATTTTAATTCAGCTGTCAGTGTCCTCCAATATCTGAGCACTACAATCAGCGCTGATGCCTGAAGTTTGCCAGTTTTGTCTCCCGGCTCAGGTACAGCATAGATTACATCTAGAATATCTGTTAAAAGTAAGCAGGAACATGAACTATTCTAAAGGTCAACTGACTGGGTATCAGCCCAGTGTCAGGCATGGCTTGTGGCATGTGATCGAGAGATGAAGATGAAACCTCACAGTTACACTTCAGTATTCACATGCTGTAGTATTGATGGGCCATGTCTATGATACCAGTTTTGTAAGGCTGCCCAGGTAAACAATGGAGAGAAACAGGTCCAACAGAGAACCCATTTTAAAGCAAGCAGCTAAACCGATTCCCTTCTGGAAGGGCCTTTATTTTTTTTTTTAGCTAGCTAAGAAGAATACTGAGGCCAGATTTGCAGTTCCAGTTCCTATGTTAGGTGCTCAAAGTGAGTGGGGGGAAAAAAGCGTGCATATGCTCCCATAGCCCCAAACTGTAAATCTCAACCTCCTGAGCGTGTCATCAAGGCTTTTTTTATCTTGCTACTCACTATTTAAATATTTACATTCTGTGAAATGCAAACATTTTTCAGCCTTAGCGGAGCCCGGTTCGGTCTTCACTGGTACTGAGGGGCTAATTTCAGAGCTAATAACTTTGCACCTCACACAAATGAAAACCAAGATTTATATCACACCACATGAAATGTATCTCTCTGCATTACTATCTTTACACTCTGTTTTTTCTGGCCTAATTCAATATTATAAATGCGTATGCATACCTGAAAAGCTTATGCTTTTAATTTATATTTACCCTGGAGAGCCAGGTAGGTAAGTCATTGCCATCCTAAAAGAACTGCTGCAAAACCAAATAGGAAAAAAAATATCTGGAAATGTAGCAATACAGGACGATGACAAGCTTGCATGTATCTTTGAAAGTCTCAAAAATCAGGTTCAAATTATTTCTCAGATGTACAGTTTTGCACCCCTATGAAAGAGAAGAAAGAAGAGTCAAAACATGTGGACGTGGGTGAGTGGAAACCAACTATGTTGAAACTTTGAATTATGGCTGGATTTCACAAACTGTGTGAGGCACCTCTGTCTCTCATCTCCTTAAAACTTGCTTGCAGTGTCCAGCACAAAGCAATCTGGCTACAAGCTGTAGATTCAAATAATAAATTACGTCCTTTATGTACTGATCGCTACACTAAACGATGTGGCACTATAGGAAGCCTTGTAGCATTTCTGATTGTCTACTACCTGGATGACGGAGAATTGAGCTGCTGGGCAAGATGGAAACCTTGTTGTTTAATGCTTGCCAGCTCATTTGACTAAGTGACAGCAGCAGTTGTTCTCTTTACAATTGTCCCTCTGCTGAATAGAACAGGGGCCACTGTGCATTAGGTCCTGGTGTACTAACAAAACCTCAAATGTGCGGCCATTTATGTTCACGTGCTGGACTGCAGTGTGTCAAGAGCAGATATGTGTCCCATTCAGCTGTGCATTCTGCAGCAGCAGTAACACTCTGCAGAGCTCAGAGTAGGAACTGTTTGAGTTGCTCTACAGTCAAATACGCATTGGTATTTGTAGCCTTCAAGAAGTGTCTTTCTTTTCAGCTAGGCTTAGAAGAGAATCAAGAAAAGCCTGGGTAGCAGGAGGTTTCTTTGAAAAGAAGAAAATTCGAAATAAACTAATACTGTATATTCTAAAACTTCTATGAAAAAAAACCCCAAACTCTCAATAAATAGAAAAAAAACCCTTTTTCTTCACTTTATGAGTTCTGTAACTGCAGGTGAAAGACACAGTAATTGTGTAGGGTACATCAACTAATGACAATTCAAGACTGAAACTAACAGACTCCTATCCTCATCTGAGTCACTTTAAAGCTATTTCACACTCTTAAGTCTTTTGACCACAATTTGATAGTCAGTTGTTTCTAGTGTGTCACACCTCTAGACAGAGTCGACAACATAAAGCAGGGAGAGTGCTTTTTAAGGCAGTGAATTACAGAAATTGGAAATTTCCCATTTACAACTGGCAAGATGTCAGTATGCAGAAAGCAAGTAAAGCATTTTTTTGCCAACGTAGAGGAGGCAAAGGACAACATCTCCTCTAGCGATATTGCAAATTGCTATTTGATGAATTTGTCAGATTACACCAAGTAACCATTCTCTGCAAAGGCATGTTCTGGAGATTTCATCGGCCGCCTGTCACTCAGCAGGACAGCATGTTCCCATGTGTTTAGGCTTCTGTACAAATCACTGGCTTATCTTGAAATGAACGTTCATCTTGGTAGATTTAAGAGACAGAGCAAGCAAGAGTGTATTATCCATGGTATTCCATGGATTTCTACCACACATGATGGGGAATGTGCCACATTTTTTATTTGCTGTGGATCAGAATTATTTCTTGCTAAACCAATTGCATTCTTAACAGGTGCTGTGCTTCAAAAAGTAAGGTGGAGAGGCGCAGCATGAGGGGAAGCAATTTCTCCTTCATTTACCACCAAATGCACACAGTGCATGCGTTTGCTGGATAAACTGGTCTCCTACTATGCTTAATGGCCAATAGGTTTTTGACTGTGTTTTCATTTTTACTTTTTCTTTTAGACATTGATTTGAGAAACTCTTCTTACATAGATACATATCTAGGCTCTTTGACTAGGCTCTTTGCAACTCCAGCACTCCTGTTGTCTGCTTGGGCAGAGAAAAATAGATGAACGCTGGCAGCAGCCTTAGGCTTGCCCCAGCAATAACCTACATTAGGAAAAGGTTACTTGTTTTTCCAGGAGATTCATGCCTGCATGTGACTGACATACTGACCACTGTTCCTGTGACTTCATGGTGTTACATTTTAGGCAGCAATCCAAGTGAGTCTACACCTTTAAGTTAAGGAGTCCTATAAATTAATAAAAAAAATAGGCACAACTTCATTGAAAAATCTCTTCTTCTGGAACACCCTTTTTTCAGATACTTGGCTACTTTTTCCTCTCCTTTGACCTCATAACCAGAACGGGTCAAAATCTTGAGATGCCTGTTATGATGAGGTGGTGGGGACCTGCTGGCTCATGTAGTCAGTTCAGTTGACAAAAGCTATGAAGTATATATGTGGAGTTTTGCCTCCCAGGACATTTTCACACCTCTGTCACAACCTTACTCCCATCTAAATCTTCTTGGAGCTTTCATCACCTTGTCTAATTTTTTGTCAGAGATCAAGAAGGGTCATTTTCAGTAGCCTCCAGACATATTTGCCGTTTCTATAGAATCTAACTAGAATAAACATCGCCTATAGCATCTCAGTGAAGATCTCAACATCCTTCCAACAGCAGCTTCTACAGACACACCTTCATCTCCAGGAGAAAGACAAGGTGACATTCTGGTTCTCCTGCTACATGCCTAAATAACTTCTTCAACCCTGCAAAGCCGCTTATGTACCTAATACATTGAACAATAACACTTGCCCTTCACAAGCAATGAAGCATACCCATAGTGCAAGAGTGAATCAGCACCAGCAACGGATTCAGCACTCTGGAGTTCTACCCTCCACCTCTGCTCCCTTTGCATCCCATCCGTCTTTGTGAACATTCCCAGTATTGCTTATAAAGCACACTTTTGCAACAAGATAAAGCAAAATGATGCTGTCACAGTAGCAGCAACAGTACACTAAGCTCTGCTGGCTGGAGCCACAAATCAGTGTTTATTAAATAGAAAAAAGGACACAACTTGGAGAAGAGAAAAGCATCTTGTAACTCACAGCAGAGTGCTAATAAAAACACTGTAAACATCACTTGATTGTGTTTTCCAAATAGCTCATTATGGTGTGATAAATTTCATATGAATGTGAATTTAAGTATTACAATCTATTTAGCATCTGAAGAACCATTCTTGTAAACTCTATCTTTTAAGAAAGAGCATACAGTGTTGGAAAAAATATTTGGGAATGGTTAAGTTTCTTGTGATGATGCTTTCACCTCAACAACACTGTGTCTAGTCTTACCCTCAATCTATAACTAAAATATCCTTCCTCCCTTAAATAAACTTGAGGTTTTGCACAGACTGTGAAAACAACAACCACCCCATGTGTGGAGGACAAATACCCGGCCTGCATATAATGCTACTACGATTCCTGTATGGTGGACTGTAAATTAGTGGGCTGGGAGACTGAGCTGCTGTTTCTACCCTTTCACACATTCAACTGACTGTTACCTACTAGGACAAGAAATTCTTAATAGAATGACTTGATCTGACTTTCTTTAGCTGTATTGTGTATCAAAGGGATTTAAGTCAGGCTGACACTAACTGTTTGGAGTGGTTCCCACAGATAAAACATAGCAAAACCAGCTTTATTGGGACTGAGTGGAAAAGGATATATTTGTATACCATTAATGTTTTATATATACAGGCTTTTTTTCCTTCTCCCTTGAAGATCAATGATGGTAACCATTGTTCAGAGTCTCCATAAATCCTATCAACAATACAACATATTATAGTCATTTTAAAAGAAATTGTGGAGTACAGATAAGTGCTTCTGCACTTGTTTGATTTATCCCATATCAGCTCAGCCTGAATTTCTCTTCCAGAAACAAATCTTGGTGTCTCCCAAATTACTTGACATACAGTGGTACAAATTCTCCTCACTTATTTCAGATTGATTAGTATCTGCCTGAAATACTTCTTCTTGAGCTTACCTTTTCAGTAACAGCTTTCTCTGTATCTCTAGAACCCCCTGCTCACAGCAGGGGTGTGCCAGTTTCTAATATGAACAATTCATAGTTACAACAAACCCCATTCAGAAACTCCAAATGTATGTAATTCTTGAAGCCAAGTCATCTTAAAACTGGCTACAATGAGAATAAGCTCTGAAGCTATATGCAAGTTTGAAGAAGATAACTAATGTGTGAAATTTTGTCATCTATTTTTGTTGGGTTTTTTTCCCCCTGCAAGGAGCTGCTTTTAAGGGGATTTTGAAGCTTTGAATAATTGGAAAAAATGGTGAGCAAATTATTTTTGTAACACCATACCAGAGGTGCATGCCAAGAAAAATGGCTTTTTGCCTTACTGCCTCCTCCTCATTCCCCATTTTAATTACTACAGTTTGGCACCTGATCCTGCAGAGAACCATACAAAAGCCACACAGGCCAGCTCTTTCCAGACGGAGATAAAAGAGAGGGAGGGAGGAATTAATTAAATCCATTTAAAATCTTTTCAGCGAGTTTCCTTCTAAAGTCACTGTTCTGGTTTCTGCATAGCTAGTACAATGACATATGGTCATAAATAACAAACAGCTCCCTGCCTCCTCCTGTTGTCTCTCCTTTTCCACCCTCTGCAGAATCAAATGAAACAGGGTTATGATTCTGGTGTTATAACCAAGCTAGTCAGGATCCAGAGAGAACAAGTAACTGAACATGTTTTCAATTCACAACAGCATAGAGTTTTTTAATGCGTTGGTTTACTCAGTCTTATAGGTCACTGCTACCAGCTTCTCATTACTGCTTAAATTTTAGGCACAGAATGGTAACACATTGTTATTTTTCCCTCTGGACCTCCTTCACTCCCAAAAGGAGTGTGTCGCTTACTTCTGGGATCCTTAGGAATAATGAGAGGAATGGCTGCAACAGCTCATAGCAGTGGCCTCTGCATTCTTTACCACTAATTTCTGTTGCTGCCTTTTTGTGGTTGAACTGTAAGAAAAAGTGTGGCCCTTTTTCCAACACTCATTTCCCCTACCTGAGAGGGCAAAAAGTGGCAAACTTGGCTGTCCACACTATCAGAAAGGAAGGGGCAGAAAGATCACAACATTAGAAGCCACTAGTGGCTGGCTGACTGGGCTCCCTTTAGAGTGAAGCAAAGACTGTTCAAGGAAGCCAGGTCTAGCATTGTTTGAGGATTTGCATTCCATCCTCAAGAGTGTCTAAGGCTGCCAAAGGACTGGTGGTTTAGGAAAACCCAAAGCAAATCCTGACTGAACCACCTTTTCCCTTGGTGTTTGCCCAAGAAAACAACTGATTTCTGCACAAAGGTCAGCTTTTTACCCAGCAAAATAGTTTTGTTGCTCATTTTGGGCTGGGGTGTGTTACTAGTAAGTTTTCAGAAGTTCATAAAATTGTTAAGAAAACTTAGGCTTTATATTCAGAAATATATATAGACTAAAACAGCATGAGACTGAGAACCTGGCTATTTTTCAAAGCCTCCCAGGAAAAGGGTCAGGCTGATGGAAGAATGTTCCCTTTATGACTTGTAACATTTGATAGTGGTTATACCTCATTTTCTTAAACGCATTGAGTCGTTTGTAGTCTGGGTTTGATTAACTTATTTGTGCGAGAACTAACAGTATAGAATCTCATTTCTTATTATTTATTTTGCCTGGACTTTTCCAAGTTGTTTTCTGCTGCCCTTTTTTAACATTTCCATATACCACATGAAAACTCTGGGCAAAACACCAGAAATAAACTGTCACTGCAGAGAGCACTTGCAGATGTGTCAGCTGCAGATACAACCATCTTATTCTTAGAATTAAAAATCCAGCAGAAGGTTTCCTGTACTGCTCTTAATCCTTCCACCACAGGACTTTTTGCTGTGCGTTGAACTGGTCTGACTCGACTGACCTTCCCTTCTCTCAGTACAATGAAACAAATATTAAAGTAAATGCCTGATATCTTTGGATCTGTTAACATTTAGCACTGTAAACACAAGCAGGGCCCTTGAGAGGCCATGGTGGGGAAGCCTACCTTCTGTACTAAATTATTAATTCTTTAACTAATGTTTTCTAACACTGCGAAGAAGAAAGGTTCAATTGTAGCAAGCTAGCACCCTCCAAGGCGACCAATTACAGAGTTTTCCAGCCTAAACAGAAGCGATTCTGAGAAAAACAACAGATTACATCAGCAATTCAACACTGGACCATACATGAGAAATGCTACAATAAGCAATCTGCCATGTCAGGACAGGGATAAACACCACATCAGCTTCCAGGGTATTTGTTTTCCATTTGGACAGATTATTACCACAGCTCTCCATCTCCATGTCCCACAGTACCTGTGTCTGTGAGCCCCTCACACCACACAGCCTGCCCACCCCAGGGGACAAAAGGCACATTGCAGCATGAGGCCCAAGCCACCAGCTAGATCTTATTGCATTTTTGGATTGCTTACTGCCAGTTTGCTGATTTTTCACACGCAGACTAGAATATACAGTACAGAATATTGCAAGAGGATTTTTCTCTGGAAATAATAAAATAGGAGAATTCATGATTTAAATTCCTTGTGGTGTTTCTTTTTGCGAGTTTAACCCCAGATGCTCAGGAGAAGCTGTAATCCCATCAAAAATAAGTCAAGTCTTTTCCTGTCTATCTCCTTTGCTAATGATACTGGGAAGCTTCCTGAGGGAAACTGTAAATGAATCATTTTTCAGCTTGTCAAAGTTCCATTCCCTTTATTAAAAATGGTGATGAGCTGCTGTATTTGATTACTTCAGCTGAGAACAGACTAGCTGCATTTGCCTGGGAACCCAAGGCAGTAGCTGCCTGAGCACTGACCGAAGCTATAAATGTTACAACTGTTGTACAGAGTTGTCTGTAGGAATAATCATGCAGCAGTCGCAGAGTACACTGAGCCACAGATGCTCTCTGGTCTCTCTGTTAGAACTCATCAAAATTCAGACCTTCAGTTCCCCAGAAAATTCTAACATTTTGAAATGTGCTTGGTTTTCAGAATAGAATGAAAAAAACACAAACCAGTATATACTTTTTCCAAATTATTTTGTTTTGATCTGTTAAGCTGTCCAGCTTCACTAACATGAAAATACTGTGCCAGAAATTCAGCTTTTATGCTGTAATATAACATCAGAGGAAAATCCCCTAATTTTTCAGTTAGGATCACAGAAATGTTTTGTTCCTTCCCAAGAGCCAGGAGTGGGGAGCAGGAGAGAGAAAGCCCGAGTCCTGGGTCAACTACAAAGCTCTCAGCACCTGCCTTCACCGCCTGAACTCGAAGGGTACTCTTGGCATAGTGCTACAACCAACAGGAGAGACAGACCGAGTCCTCCAGGAGCAATGCAGAACACTTAGCAAGGCTCCTGCTGCGAATCATGTTATTGATGCATTGGAAAACCCGTGATGTCTGACTAATCACTTCTTAAAGAGCCTTTTAATCATTTATTAAGTCCTGCATAAAAAATGTGCTCTTGAAACCTTCAATGTAAACAAGCGTTTCATAACAATTAATCAATTTTCAGCTATCAATCACTCTGAATATAAGGATGATTGAGGAAGTACGAAAGGCTTGTAAGGCTCCAGGAGAGGCAGAGCTAAGTCTTAGGTCCATCATTAACAACAGGACAATGCACTGCCTCCCAAATAAAAACAGCATAAAGGAGTGCACGTCTTTCTCTAGAGTAGCAGGTTCTCACTTAGTGTGGAGGAACTCCAAGAAAGCACTTTAAAATTACTTAGAAAAATTAGGATGGTAGGTCTACGATACTGCCACCTTAGAAGTATTTGCAAGAGATGATTTGTCCCACCTACCTTTTTATCTAGCCACATAACTTTTCAGTAATTGCAGTTCTCTGAGATGAATTAACCCCAAAGGAACAAAATACATGTTAAGCCCCACCTTGTATTTTGCCAAGTCAGTCCAGATCAACAAAAGAGCACTGAGGTGTTCCAAGACACTGAAGAGACCATTTGGACTCCACAGAAATAACACATAGTGTTCATTAAGAAGAGAATAAAAAATTGTCTAAGAAATATGGATAAAGAGACAAGGGTTTCTTTAAGCCCTCAAAACTTTCAATCTACTGTGTTCCCCGGCTTCCTGGGTTCTCTAACATAGCCCAGCTAAGGAAAGAAGCTTTTCAGTTTGCCAGAGATGTCCATTGGTCAATTGTCCACAACAACACTAATAACATGGCTGATACAGAAATCCTGTTTTTGCTGGCGAAGACTTTCTTTTTTTTAAATTTTATGTTTGTGTGTGATAATAGGCATCTCAGGTTTGCTAGAAAGTATTTTTATAAATTGAACTGCACAATTCAAGGTAATGATATTATGTGGAAGGAGACTGTATGTGGCACCAGGAGGATGGTAGAAAGAAATAAGCACAAAAGTAGAATCTGGTTCACCTTTTGATTAGAGGGCTTTCAAAGTAGAAAAAAGTCAATACACACAGCAAGCCCTGGATCCTGGGAGAACGTGTTTTTATTACTGACAAAATTGTGTTTACATTAAGAGCCTCAGCAGACTTTGAAAGAGTAGATTAACTCTATGCCAGTCTGGCTAGAGCCCACAGCCAAATTTGAAGCCTCTGATGCAGAATAAGCAGGCCCTAATAAGCCAATACTACTTCTTATGCTCCTTGTACATGGCTGAAAAACTTCATTCTTGGTGCTGCACTTGGCAGAAACAGCCTTTCAAAGAAGGAAGATGGAAGAGAAAGAAACTGAGGAGTAATATGAAAGAGCTACTTCAAAATAACTACATCTAGCCATGGCTTTCCAGAATGTGTGATTTGTTTGCAGCACAAATGCCATAAACATACATGGATGTTATCACTTCCAACATGATGCGTGAGTATGCAACAGGGCAAAGTTCCTGGGCTCTATTGTGATGGGGACACATAAAACCAAATGCTTAAACTTCGTTCAAGGTAGCAAAAGTGAAAGAGAAAGCTCCAAAAAGCCATTGCTTCCTTGGGTGAATGAGAGTCAGACAGTAGGCTGAATGAGTTTTATGCCTTGCCCCTAACAGTCCCTACCAGTTAAACGAACTAGAAGCAGGGAAAAGACACCATCAAAGCAGAATGTCACCTTGAACCCCAAATAATCCTTTTAAAGTTATTCCTACAAGGCTCAGCTAAATACTGCTCCAAAAACTGCTAGGTAAAATGACAGGTTCCATTCATCACTAGACTCTGCAGCATTGGCAACATCAGAGCTGTATCACCATACACACACACCAGGATTTTCTAACAAGCTTAGCAGAGCCAGGAAACCAAATACGATTTAGAATCACCCTTGCTTTTTGGACCACAGCAAATATTACTTTTTAAGAAATTGCCCCTCATTCCCTACTGTGTTGAATCAAATCTGTTGCCCACCTTCTTCAGAGTTATCTGAACATTCTGGCTCTATATATCGAGGGAAGAAATTTCCCTTTTTGAGGCAAAAGAAATTAAAAAGTCTTGCAAGTGGGCACTGTTCTATTAACTCCAGTGGAGCTTCACCAGTTATCAGCAAAACATTTGATCATCTCTTTGACTGTCATTATGGAGAGAATATATTGAGCACACAACCAACATAACACAACACACTAATAAGCTTTAAATTACCAATTATATTAACTTTCTATTTTAATTAACAGGTTTTAATTACAATCCCAGTGCTAGCAAAGCTGCAGATTTCAGGCTGTAATTATTCTGCCTAGTAAAATGCGGATGCATGCAATATAGTAAAGTGCCTTCTGGATTGATCACTGATACGTGGCCAAGAAAATGCTCTCACTTTTGAAGTTGAAACTGTGTTTCACATGTGAGAGAAATATTCATTATTGGAATGCACAGGATAAAAGTCAGAAAAAACATGAGTCTTTTTGGGAGGGGGGGGGTGATGGTGTGCTGATTGTTTGCCTCTAGTTGGGTGCTCCTCTGGGTCAGGAACTTCCTGGAGTCGATCGTTGTATTAACTGCATTTGGTAGTTCACCCAATACATATATCTATACCCACAGGTATATGCCCCAATACAATTCCTACTAAGATTTGATTAGGAGTTTTCTAACAGGTACTGACAGTAAAAACTATGTGTATCTTATCCAAAAAGTGTTCCCACCGAAATAATGATATTTGATCTTAGTCAGCATCTATGACAAAAAGAAAAATTTCATCTAACACACGAAAGTTGTTGTTTATTTCATGCTGTTTCCTATGGCTTGAACAAAAACAATGGCACTTTATTATCTTAGGAAAGGACAGCACATTGCTCAAGCTTTACCCCAGCATAAACATAAGGCTACTTAAAGTACTGAAACTGTTTGCAAGCATCAGTCCACGTTTTCATGCTCATATAATAGTTTGGCCAAATTCACAGCTTTAGTGATACTTTAAAAAAACAACTGTCTAATGCACACAGCTAAACAGATATGCAACGTGGAGCTAATATTATTTTGTCTCTCTATTTGAATACTGAGAGGACAGAAAAGAAAAATGCTAAAGAACTGAGGAAGCTGTTAAATATCACACTTGTGAATTCATTTGACAAACTTCCCTTTATTCCAGATGAAAGATTCCATCCTGTGTCCTTGAGCTATCTTCACATAGAAGAGCTGTAAGCCTAAGGCTTTATGACAGCAAAGACCTAACCTAAGACCTAGATTGGCCCATTATTACCAGTTAGTTGCCATTAGCATCTGATTTTAATATGGGACAGTAGTTAGGTTAACACAGCTAAGCACAAGCACAAAATCATTTTGAAGCGGCCCTTTGGCACCAACATTTCAGAGTTGGTTTAGATCCAATTACAATTTTCCTGTGGTTCAAACTAACTGATGACTGCGTTAGAGACATGAAAAACCCTTCGGTGCCTGTACCGCAAAGCACAGCCGACATTTCTCTAGTGTGTTTTTTCTTTTATCAGTTTCACTAGTGAACTTAATGTAGATGCTGAAGTGACATTGGTTTGAAAGTAAAATGAGAAGGAATTTAAATAACACAACTGTGATAGAAGAGCAAGAACAGCAAACTGCTTCATTGTTAAGGCAGGTATCAGAATGCTGTCAAACCCTAAATTTCAGGTCCTCAAACATTTACCACTGCTGGTGGGCCACATGTAGGTATTCTAAGAGGATAGGAGAGGCCTGCTGTGATCCTGCATCTTTTGCCATGCCATTTGTTTGGCTTAAAAAAAAAGAAATAAGGGTCTGGTCCAGAGATAATGCCTCAAAACAGTCTTGTACAATGACTCACAGGGCTCAGTTGCCCTCTTAAAGCAAGAAAAGCGGCGTGTTCAAAATAGGTTTCTAATCTGAAGCATCTGTCCCTAATCTGAATGTTTTGCTTTATGCTAAAATTAGGTTCGTGAATGCCTGGTTTGAGATTTAGGTACAGATTGAATACTTTAGAACTACCAATTTTGGAAATGTAAGCAATTATTAAATATTAAAAGTAAAACAGATCTCTGGTCAGCCTTTCTCATCTTCATTTGCATTGCAAACACATTGCCTACTCCTACGAATACAGGCATTGCAGATTAAGAATTTAAGAACTACATAAGAGATGGCTGTGTTCTGAAAAGACAGTTAAAAAAAAACATGTTCTGGGTATAAAAGCATGCCCCAGCACTTCTGGCTTTGGGATCCCTATAAACCAGCCACAGGAGAAAGGAAGGACTGTGAGGTCCTCAAAGCTCTTTGTCAGCTTGTTGTCCAGAAAACCTTAAGGTTCTTCAGAGATCCACAGTTTTTAGGGAGAGGAACATGACAGAAGTTTTGGAAGTTGACCCTAAACAAAGGAAGCATTTTCTTTGCTAAACCTTCCAGCCCACCACCAGCATAACTGAAGATGTTTGACTTCCATCATTTTGTGCTGAGTATTTGGTCTTGAATTTAAATACTATCAGTATTTTAGGATGGCCTAAGCACTGAATTATTGTTATCCCAGAATTAGAGCAATGTTTCAAAGTAATACTTCTCTGCAATGATGATAACTAGATTTCATATGCAATAGCTACAATATTTAGAAAAAACAAACGTCTTTGTGACTGGTTTCATCTCATCACAACAAACATCTGAATTCCTCCTCTATTTTCTTTGAAGTATTACAGATTATGGGGTTCTTTATTGAAAGCACTCAAAAGAATGATGGTTGCATGTAAATTACAGCAATTTCCATGTTTTCCATATTAAAACTCCTTAGATTTCCTAAGAAATGCACATCTAGTGCCATTTCTTTTGACAGTGGAAATCACCATATTTGGAAGAAATGAGCATGTATTCCTTGAGACAGATCCATCATAGTTCAGCTTAGCCTCATGGACTGACAGGTTCCTCTGAGTGATGAAGGTATGAAGAGCCAATTTATAATATGCATTATTTCTCCCGTTGCATCTGTTTATTCTCTGTGTCACTTTCCATTTATGAAATTGCTGCAAGGATATTTCTGCTCTTAAAAAATCATTACCAGCGCCCAGAGCCTTGTGGGAGACCCTACTATAAATAGCAACAAAATAAACAAACCATGGTGCATATAGAATGGAAGACAATATATAAGAAAACAGATATGTGCTGTCAGCTGCCAAATGGTTATTAAAAACAAGCATGAGGATAACAACACTTTAAAAATCATGATGCAAGAGAAATCCCTGACAGAATTTTTTTAACATAAGAAAGTGCCTGAAATAATACCAAAAAATTCCAGAAAGTTAATCATCTGGTGCTAGCTGAGCATTGACAGCTGTAACCCAACTTCAGACGGTACCTTAAAACAAATCCACTTTCAGGTGTGAGAATATGAACTGCAAGCCAGAGGGATATGGGTTGTTTTTTCCCCTTTTGAGGGTTCATTGATGTTTAAATAATATTCCATGCAGAACAAATGTGTTTGTGGACCTGGTGGGACAAAGACAGGTTTACCAAGAGCTGCCACATTAGTATTTCTTAGACAAGTACCAGACTCATGCATTTAAAGAAATCTTGCTGCTTAATGTTGCCGTCAAAAAGTTCTGTCTTATGAAAGCATTTCTCACATACCAGCTGTTCTAAACCAACTGTTTTTCATCAGGCACTTCCAATGGGTTTGCCATTTATAGACAGGACACAGAGATTATCAAAGCAATCACCTTCCAACTGACGAGCCCAATTTAGACTCTGTTTCGAAGGGCCTGCCCTCAGTCAAGATGACTATTTCTATGGGCTGTGTTTTGAAGAACTGGCCCAGTCTTTCAGCATTTACACAGGAATGAAAAAAATAATCCCTACCTACATTTGAGAGGAACCACAAAGCAGATGAGGTGCCACAAAGTACAAAATATGAATGAATGCAACAAAATTGTAAAGAACTATAAGGAAATAAA
Organism: Limnodromus scolopaceus; assembly: GCA_028565335.1. NCBI lineage: Eukaryota > Metazoa > Chordata > Aves > Charadriiformes > Scolopacidae > Limnodromus > Limnodromus scolopaceus. The sequence goes on along the minus strand of JAOXNO010000002.1, from coordinate 8,853,232 downwards.
AATTTTTTTGACAAGCCACAAATAACAGCAGATATATTTTGCACTGTGGCTCCTGCTGCTGCAAAGCAGTCTGCCTCTGGCTTCCCACAGCCAGAAATACTACCAAGTCTTCAAACTGCTTATGAGCATGCAGTAGAAAATCATCTTAGCTAGGCCCAGTGGGTGTTTACAATGGCCATAAATTCCCTTTTAACATACAGAGCTACAATGACTTTCACATCTCTTCCCTAAAAAATGAAGGAAATTGTCCACTGCTGAGAAGATGCTCAGTTTGTTCTTTCTCTTCATCTCTAGTTGCTTCCAGTCCTCACTGTCCTCGTACAGCAATTTGACCATTCAGATGTTTCAATTTCTAGATCAGAAACACAGTAAGCGTAGAATTATAATGGAAGCTTTCAGAGCTCTAGGTAAAATCCCATTCAGTCTTTTCAAACCATTCCGTGCTTTACCCTATTCCCTTAGAAAACTCCAGTAGATTTCTGGATATGATCTTCCATTTAATAAGTTTTAATCCAATGTGGTTTCTACCATTTTTTATATCTGTTTCTCAGTCATTCTCAAACCTTTTTTTGATCAGTATTTGCTCTGTTATTAAACCTTGCTTTCAGATTTTCAGTTTATGAAATCCAAGTTTGTATTCATATCTTATTAGCCTTCTGCCCTTAAAATTTATAACAGTAAATTAGCAGATCTTAGAGTAAGCTCCATTTTCTTCTGTTTTAATTTTTCTCAGGCAGACATCCACTGCTTTGGTTTTTTCCTGATCTGGGGATGTTTCCTCTTGAATCATCTTCAACAATTAATTTCTTTACCCACTGCTCACCAATGAGTGGTGAAACAAAGAAACTGGACTCAATAGCCAATGTGACTATTAAGTGGTATTCTTTATTGCCCCCCTATCAGCGGGAACCTGCATTCCTTCCAGGTACATCCTCCTCTTGAGAAAAGACTTATTTTGTCCCTCTCCTAGTGCTCCATTCTCCGTTACGGAGAAGTCGAGCAAGGACATTTCTGACATGTGACAGTGTCTTGTTAATTTTGACTAGGGACTAATCTCCTAGTGACAGTACTGGACTAGAAGTTACTGCCCTCAGTGAGGTTCGTTCAGGGTCACCCGGGTGTAGAGACTTCATTATGTTCTACCTTATACCAAGTGCCATAAAATGATGTGGCCACACTGCAGTCCTGTTGTTACAGTTAAGAGGCTAAGTTGCACATTCTGTCCATCAGGACCCTACTCTAAAAGCCACTATTATCTGGCACACTGCCTTACTCTGGACTTGACACTGAAAGCACCTTTCACAGCTATGCCATTTTAAAACAGAAAGTCAAACGCATAAACAAGCTCCTTACATTTGATCATGACAATTCAAGACTGTCTTTCTGTAAGAGTTCCTTTCATAGTAGAGTTCTTATGAGGACGCTTCATTATCTACCACGTGTGCGGATGGACATAATTTATTGGCAAAAAAATTGGGCCTAAAAATCACAGCACCACAAATGAATACTCTTCATCAAAGAGCAGCAAAGGACTTTCAGGACATCTGGAGCTATATGCTATCCAGGACAGCAAACCACACAGTTCCAAGACAATTACAAACTAAAACACAAGTGTCTCATGCCTGCTCACTGATTGACTTTCATCCTTTTTGGGGAAGGAAGTCATGGGATTTAAAGGGGATCATGATATGTTTTTATAACCAGCTGCTGACACTGCAGCATGTAACACTTAGGAAAGTCCAGATGCTGCTCTCTGTTAATGGTGATCATAAAGCTAGACCCTTTGCTGGCCTCTGAGTAGAAGTTTAAAGGTCCCACAAGGCTTCTTCTGAAAGAGGAGTGAATTACCCTGGTGTCTAGACTAACATTAAATTCTTCTATAAAATTCAGGTTGTAATGTACAGAGCTGTATGTGAACTATTGCTGAGCATGTAATGACTGAGTTAATTGCCTGTATAATCACTCCACCATCTAACTAAGTACCCTGAGATAGTCTGAATTGGAAAAGTACTATTTAAAAAAAAACAACCTTAGGCTAAACTAAACTTTAATTACATGACACCTGCAAATGACGCCCTGAGAAACAGCTCAGTAAAACACACACAGAGTAAAAAAAAAAGTGATCTGCCTGTGCCATTAACGGTAAAAGATCAGTTCCTAAGCAGTTCATCCTGAAAGCTGCAAATAGGTAGAACTTGTCAGACTATATATGAAAAAATCCTTGGGACGTTCGCCTGCACTCCAAAACCCCAGGCCAAGCTGCTTCTTCCCTTAATTCCAGCAATAATACCATACAAGTCCAACTCACAGAACTGCTTCATTAGTGGTGAGGGACTGAGGCAGGGTCTGGACATGCCCATTGCTACAACAGCCCAGAAAAGGACTGTATGGCAAATGAATTTTGTTTCTTTTAAAGAATTAATATAAACTCAAATGTGTTTTGCTAAGACACCAGAGGGTTGGCAAACCAGCTGAACCTGCACTTCTGTTTTATTCATGCTTTTACGTCAGAAATAGCAGACTGATATAGGAGACAGCTGTGAAGGTTATGACACCTTTTTTTTTTTCTCCTTTATAACAGTTACAGTGGGGCTAAAACAAGTAGTAGCTACAGCGCTAATTGACTCAGCAAATGCATTTCCTATTAAACCTTAACCATTAAGAATTCATAGGCAGAACTAGAAATAAACTGTGTGTGGGTGTGAAGGTATGTGTAATGGTAAAAAGCTAAGCCTGCTTGAAATTATATTAACTTCAGCTGAATGGAAAGAACCATAGTTAGTTTAGAAAACTGGGGGGTTTACTTGTTGGCTTACAAGGAAGCTATTGTTAGCCTGTTTGGCTTTGTCATTACTGCTCTAGCTTTTAATTCGACATGGTTTTATCTCATGCAACGTTATGCCATTTCACATCATGTACCTAATAGGATAACGTCAGACAGGATAATTCCACAATCGGACTGTATTCGTCATACATTTTTCCTGGCAGACTGTAGAGTTCCCCCATGATTTACTTCAGAAGGCTTTGACTTTGACCTGGTGTGCTTTTTTGAACCATTAGTTGATTCAACCACTAGCTCGTAAAACATAGCTAGGCTGTGGCTACAGAGTCCTCTTCTGCTTGTCTGCGGCAAAACAACTAGCAAAACTGGCAAGGACAGGTGCAATTACTGTAAGTTATACTAGTATACTGTGAAGGCAATATATATATATGAAATAGTGCTCAAAGGAAAGCCTATTTGCATATAACTAACCCAAATACATCAAAACCACCTCCGGGATGGGCCATACAAAATATGTGCCTGTATTTAAAGGACTGATCATATAATCCAAATCTACCGTAGATACCAAGATACAAACTGAGTTATTTCCTAGGATACAGATAGCAGCAGGGGCATTAATCCTACTTTTCTGGTAAGGAAAAAACAAAACCAAATTAACAGTCTTGTCAAGTTTCCTGTTGTATCGCAGAAGAAAAATCAAGTTAAAGCTCACAATTCCCTGATCTATTCGGTCACAGTTCGCAATGGACAGAAGACTTCAAACTTTATCCTCCCTTGCATGGGAGTGATCTGCACTGGAAGAGACAGTTTATATAGCCTAACTAATAAGGTTTTAGGAATCTCTCCATCAGAAGGCCAATGGCTTGACTTTCTCTCATAGGAAACTGAAGATCCAGATCACTTACAAACACAGAAAATGTATGTTTCAGGTACACACAAAAAAAATTAAGACATAGCCTCCACTCGGAGAATGCAATGAAAATTCTGCTACTGAATTGTTCCTATGCTAACCCCAATCAGGTGTTTATAGTTTTACTCCACTGAAGTTTCTCCAAATATTTATCCTTGGCCTTAAACCGCAATCCTGTCTTTCTGAATGATTATTAAATAGTGAGCTAGCTTGAAGATATTTCCCTTTCTGCCTTATAGTAAATAGTCTATGCCTTTGATGGAAATTCTTGTCCTCTTTCTTACCTTCCGGAAAAAAAATACTGGCCTTCACACTGATCATTCAAAAAAAAAAAATATCAAGGATAGATTTTAAGTGTTTGTAAACTGTGCAGCAATTAAAAATGTTGTCAAAACATTTCAAAGAGCCTAAAAAAAGGTTTGTATCCATGGAATTTTCACAGTCAATAGAAAAAAGAATTCAAAAACTTTACAGAAAAAAAACTTCTTTCATAATTCATTTTCCACAGTTTCTACTTCTAATTTCTTCATATAAATTTAGCATTTTATTTCCATTTTATCTCCTAGAGGGAAATAACATAGAGAGGGATTTTTCATTCTTAACTGCTTAATCCGTCATTAAAGAACACAGTAAACATGTTAACTTTCCAAGCATACTTATTCCCCTTTTGACTAATTCAACCTTAACAGTCTCTCAGCACTCCATATGATTTCAGTCAGTATAAAGAAAGAGAGAAGGAAGTATTGCTCAAGTATCCTTACAATGCATCTTTCTATTCTGGATATACCCCGTATATTTCCTTGGGATTTTATAGCCAATAAAAAATGGTCCTTTAATAGCTACATAAGAGTAGTAGGATCAAGACAATCATATTCATTTTTATTCACTACCAAAGAGACCCAAATTTGGGCTTGGAAACAACTGTTTAAGTCTCTTGACTTAATGAAATCTCATTCTCAACTGAGCAAAGTAATTAAAAGAATACTTCTAAAGTACTTAAAATGTTTTACTGGAATTAGTCTAATACAGAATGATGCCCCTCCTCTGCCTATTTTATGGTATAAAGGATGTCAAAACAGCCAGAGATTATAAATATTAACAGTTTATAACATCAGAAGGACAGACACTACCTCACCAGTGTTCAGCTCTCCAGTTAAAAATGTTTTTACAGCAGCTGACAAAGTTGACATGGACATGAAGCAAACGAACAAGAACAACGAAAACATCACTGAAAATTTAGTCACTGACTAGCCAAGTACAGGGTATCTCCTCTCATCCTTGCAGGGAAATCCACTTGGCCCTTTCAGCAGTAAACTGTAAAGATCACAGACCTGGACTGTCTCTGTGAACTTGTCATCTGCTAAACCATACAATTCACTGTCTTTTATGTACTGCATCACGGAAGACATAAGATCTCTCTCGTGCCTATCGCTTCTGCTGTACTAAAGGACATAAGTGTTTTTATTATATCATAAACCACTGTCTGAATCTAATGATTTAATCTTACACTTCATACAGCTTTCTTTCAGATTTGGCATCCCAGTGAGGAGTGTCGAGCTCCTGTGGATTTTATCTTACTTCAGCTGTCTCAGTGGAGTTCCACATTTCTTCAGGAGTGCTTGAATTGTTTTGATTGCAATTCTTTTTTAATGAATAGCATGTAACAAATCCTACAAATCTCATCATCGGATGGTTCAGGGTCATGCCAACATCACTTTGAAAACCTCCCAGCATCGTGTCATAAAATGGTTCCCCATCACACTCAGCAGCTGTTGGCAGGGAGCCGACTGTAACCTTAATTCCTCAGTTTCTACTCAAAATGAATTATTACAAATTTATTTCCCTCCAGTACTCAGGACAGATGTCACTGAATGGAGGTTCACAACAAGTTCCTGCTTATCCTGCACTATCCCAGTGTTTACAGGAAGGTACAAACTGACGCACCCGGTGCCTTTCATGGTCTCTTCACCAGCTACACCACTTGCTTGTCACAGGGAAGCTTTGGTGTGACTGAATGAGCAGGCACAAGTGGACTCTGGCTGTGCTTTTGTCTTTAATTTTTCACTACTGTTCTGAATCGCCATTTTTATTACAAAGGGAGCATACCAGAAAACATATTCTGTATGTGTATAACCAAAACATTTAGAAACAATTAGCCCTTTATTACAAGTGGGTGACAAAAACAGCAAAGTGCAGGAAGTGTGGCTATTACAACCCTTGCTTTCTCGGGGAGCTTAATGACTCCCAGCCCTTCACTCACATACGTGACACCAAGACTCAATATGTGCTACCACTGACATGCTATTAAATGACTTAAATGTCATTTCTTACTTCAGTAGCAAAACTCAGAATTCCATCAGTATTCTAAATGAAATGCTTAGTGCTTGCATATGTGTACTCAGAGCTGCTTGCTGTCCCAGACTTTGAAGCTGGCCTGGTTAAAATCTGTTCAGTATGCTTTCCTTCGTCCTTTCCACACGCCTTGTGTTTAATCCCATTCTATCACTACAGCAGGGAGATGAGGCTTGAATCATTAAAGAAATCGTGGTGGAAAGGGCAATTGCAAAGCTGCATTGTCTCCATTCCTTCCTTTTCTGCTTTCTCCTGTAACCAAACAGACAATCATCCCCCCATAGCTAGCTTTCCTCCAAGTCTTCTCCTGGCTAAAAATCTGCCTTCTGTGAAAAGGTCTCACAACACTGCTACAGCCCTACATCCTCTGCTGTTCCTAAGGGCCTCTCTCCTGCGTTTCCAGAGCCGGGCCTAGGGGTCTCTGCATAATCTCACCAGCCAGGTTCTCCAGGGGGCAAGCAGGAGACTCCTGTGGCTCAAGAAAAGAGCAGAGTTGCAAAATCTTGTGTGAACAGTGACAAAGCTCAACATACAGGTTCTTGGCATTCTACCATCCCTGCACTATTGTTCATTTCAGTGCAAAGGGAGTATAATATACAGGCAAATCTAAATGCATCTGCTACCTTGTGTCACTGGTGGCACATATAAATTTCCCTCAAAGGCGGGAAGAAATCGCAGCCAGTCTTTATTTCCCTTCTCCACACTTCTTTGTAGCTAAGGGAACTGCCTTTAATACTCCAAAGTTTCACACAAGCTGAAGAGCTATCCCTCAGATATTTACCAAAAATTCAGATGCTGGTAAATTCCAGTGATCAGCAGCAGATTCAGGATTTCTTCTATTTACTGATACGACCACAGAAAACAGAGAGCTTAAACCGGTAACTAGTTCACTCCTGAAAGATTTTCTAATGAAATGAAATCAAAGTTTTGCGGCTTTTTACATTCAGGACTGCTGCTCACTGGTAACGATGCTGTCATAATACCACTATGAATGTTCTTTGGAATTACAGCTGATGGAGTCCTGTGCTCTCACAATGTGACTTCAAGGGATAGTTCAGGACTGACTGCTGTGCTGTAAACTAGTTTGTGTTTCACCATGGAGCCACAGATTCACAAGGCAAAGCTGGAAACCAGTTGCAATTCAGGCATATTAAGAAAGCCCCATTATAACTGATTAAATAGAAACAGTTGGATTCATTAAGTCTTAATACCAACATAAGAATTAATTTACCCACCTGCATGCTTAACCAGCTCTGAAGTGCACACAAGGATAGGTAAATTATCTTTTCCAAAGCTTCTGGGTTTCAAATTACAATCTGGTGTTGCTACCAGCTCTGTTCTGAGAGCACCTCCGTGCTGCAATGGCCAGCACAGTACTGGCACTGCCTAATAACTTTCATCTTGCAAACAGCAATTGTAACAGCATTTTGTCTTCCATCTTCACTCAGTGACGCTTCCATAAATCTATTTATGTTCCGTTCTCTCCAAGTCTGCTTTCTAACTTTCAAATGCATTTTGCCCTACTTACTTCACAAGGTCAAAGCAACAACTCTTAACACGTATTGCCAGTATCTACCTCAGTTGCCAAACAGCAACAGTACAAAACTTCTACTTGTCCGCTTCTATATTGGCCTCTTCCTTTTGACATCCATGGAACAAATCACAGATGGATCAATTCAAAGAGCAGCCTATATAGAGAACTGAACTCTGGGAGAAGCAGAAACAACTCTGTACACAATAGGGTGACAAAAATTTGTCACAATTGAAACAGCCATTTCAAAACTGAAGTCAGCACTAGGAATAACTATTATAGCAAGAACCAAGCACACTGTATTTCAAAGAGATAGGTGGTAGAAGAATACAACACTGTGTCCTTACAGTGCCTCATCTAAGCCATGGCCAAATCCTGACCACCCATGGAGGTCAGAGCTAGGTTTAGGAATTCCCTGTGAAGTGCAGCACTTCCTTTTGCCAGATGACCATGAGTCCCCGCACTCTTCTTGCTGCACTTGCTCTAGAGGGACAGGATACCCATCAACTTAACCAGATAAAAGGCAATATTCTTGGGATGGAAAGCACAGGTCAACAGAGGGCTGCAAGCACCAGTTAAATTAGAAGGGGATTAGTTAACTGAAAACTGATGTGAAAACGGAACACTCAAGGGAGAGTGGTAAAGAGACAAGTTGAGGGGAAGATGAAAGAAGGTCACATTTGGAGTCAAAGCAAGATAAAGGGAAAGGGGGAAGCTCAGAGCAAACATCCCACCAGCACTGAGAAGGAACAGTACTGAAGAAATATTCCCAACTCTGCAAGATCCTGGCTTTGACTTCACCTGCAGTGTCTCCCAGTCACTGTGGAAAGGGGACAAGAGTGTCCTATAGCTATGAGTTTCTGGTGCTTGCTTTTTTTGTGGGGGGCTTAGGAGGAGGAAGCAATAGGTGAAGGAGAGGGAACTGTATAAAAATGTACAGCAATACACAATGTGGCAATTGCTTCAACCAAAAGTAAGGGAAAATATCAAGCACTGTTTATTCTTTAAAATAAGTAATAAAGACTATAACTGCAAGAGAAGCATAACAAGCTTCACATTTACTTGGCTATTATTTTTTGCACATGTGTACTTTTTTAATGTAACCTCAGCCACAAGAAGTCATATCCTGTTGTTAATTTACAGAAACTAAGCAGAGGCTCTGTAACAGAGGTTAATTTGGGTTTAAAATAAATGAAGTGCCACATAATCACATACCGCTGATTAAGCTGATTAAAAGCAGTGTCAGGGACAAAGCCTAATTTTTTTTGACAAATTTTTCATGACTGGATACAGCCTTTTGTGAACTGGGATTATGGCTGTTCTAAGACCCTTTATCCAGGTCTTCAGTGTCAGTAGGCTCCTGTGACACATGAGACACAAGGACAGCCTCTCATGACTAATTCCAACAACTCTATATTGCAGCTGCCTGCCTTAGTGATGTCTCAGTGCCAGGGAACCTGCTGCCCAACTTGACCATCGGAGGCTATGAGCTCAAACTCCAGTTTTATCGAGAAACCTGTTTCCTTTTCTCTTTCGTCTGGTTTTGCATAGAGAACTTTGCTTGTTGCTCTGCTAAATGGAAAAGTGTGCGAATCAAAGCATTTTGCACACATACTGCCTTATTAAGAGCAATTAACATAAATGCCAAAGAAACAAAACCAATCAGGAAAGAATAAAGAGATATGATCACAATTTATACATCTATTGTTGCAAAAGGTGAATGGCGATGAATCAGCTTTGAGAGGATTGTTGTACCCACTTCAGCTGCTTCTTGTCATTTAATGTAAATTAGTATTATGCTAATATCAAACAAATTAAGCTTAATCAAATCCTCTGAAATAGGGAGGTAAAGCCAAGTTCTCAAAGTAGGAAGTTCTGGTTCACCCTCATGTTCACCATTTTAGTTTGGATTGAAGCTTTAATCAGATGGTCAAATCTCAATCACAGGGTTTTTTTCCTGTGAGATCCCATCACTCTTCGGAGCACTATTGACAATTATTCAGCTTCCAATGTGCGCATGCAGATCTAATTTATTGTTTAAAAAGGTATGTCTCCAACATAATGATTCTGCCAAACCTCTAGCCCAAGTGCTGAAATGTAAAAACTACTGTTATATTTTGCTTTTTAACCTGAGACAAAGCATGCAATTTCCTATCCTTATTCAAGGAATGGAGCACAGAGCTGTTCTGTCCAAAATTAAGTTCACAGAAGTTTAGCACAAACTTTATTTAAGAGCAAAGAAGGTTGAGTAACTACAGTGAGGCAGATAAGCCTGAAGTATTCAGTGCCTTTTTTTGCATTAATGGTGGAGTCTGACACCTTTCCAGCGTTGTATAATGGATACAGAAATAGGCTCATGCACAGATCTGAGCGATCTGCAGTTCTTAGATGACTGCTATATTCAGTGAGCATGCTTATCCTTTCAAAATGTTCACTGCAAATCTTATTGTGAGGACCTGAGAATTTTCATTTTAAATAGAACAAAGTAGTAAACCTGCTTTTGAAGTTGTGTGGAGACACCAAGAAAGCATCTCTTCAATTGCTATGAGACTGATGGGAGATGCATGACCTGCTTTGGTATTAGCAATGATCCCAATAATGGAAAAGTTTTACAGAGACACCATATGTGAGTTCATTAGTTATGTATTTAAAAAAAAAAACCAAAAAAAACCAAACAAAAAAAAACCCAACACCCCATACTTTACTATTTGCAGTGGTAAAAACTCTTTTTTTTTTCCCAAGGAAAACAGATTGCAAATTCAGTCTCAATTAATTCCGTTCTGTCAGACATTTGCCCATTTTTGGTATTTCATTCCAGGTCATGCTGATGCAAAATTCAGAGATGCCAACTGTCCTGCATGAGAGCTGTCAGGCAGATTAGGACTTCTGCACTGACAGAGCTACTACTTTGTCAGGACTGGGAACCAGTGTGTTGAAAATGAAGACTCAGCTGATGTGCCTATGGGAAGAAAGCAACTGGCAGTCTGTGGGATTTGATCCTACTGAGTCTTGGTGTCTAAGACTGAGCTGACCAGGTCACATTCCCACTCTTCTTCAAAAGGAGAAGGACCAAGATGTGTTAGCAGTATAAGTCTCCTGAATCCTCTTCAAAAACCATCATTTATCCATCTCCTATATTAAAAAACAGACCTACACATTCCTTACATTTCTCCTTTTTCTAATACTTAGGAAGTCTCTTTTTTCTTGTTCATTTGAAATTGATTTTGAGTCTTTCTTTTTCCAAATTCTCCCTCCCCTCTGAATTTAGACTATTCATTATAGCAGCCTTAGATACATATTACTGTTTCAACTACTGTTTTTGAAATGCCTCTATGCTCATTGGCTGACACACTGTCAATACCTTCTCTTATCCAAACAGGCATTGTCCCACCTTTTATATATGTCACTGGATGCTTTCCAAGAATTTCTGTATTATGCCCTATTTGATCCAGAGCAATTCATACTTTGTAGCTCTGCCATAAAGGGGAAAATCTTCTTAGAGCTCTTTAAATCTTTCCTGAGAATACTATTTTTTTTCAGGACTGCTATTCTATAAGCAAGATGAGGAAGAAGTCACAGTTCAATGAGGCATACCTTTTAGCTCTCACAGCTTCTTTCCTCATCCTGGATTACATTTCAATAGACTCACAAATTCAGACAGCTGAGGAAATGTGACCCTTGTTTATTCCACTCTGACAAAAAAACCCCAAACAAACAAACAAAAAAACCCCATGAAAACCCAGAGGATACACTTAAAATGGGCCAGTTATTTTTGATTGTTTATCAGAGTATAGAGATACTACAAGACAGTCTCAAAGCAATGGGCCTTGATTTTATCTGGAGAACTTGTCACAGCACACCACTAATCCCTCCAGTAGAATTCAGAGAGCAAAATAAACCCTTTTTCTTAATAGTACTTGTATTCCAGTCCAAAATTTATTTTTAAAGCATTAGCATTAGTGTTTTGGAGCACAGAAACAGAAGATCTAAGAAGAAATGGAATCTATAACTAATAAATAATCAGATTATGCTGCCAACTGTATGTGTTTGCAAGTGTTGCTTGCCTTAATCACTGCTTTGAGAAAATATTCCCTAGAAAATATCAAGAATGTCATTTTACCACAGGAGATGTGCAACATTCTTGAATTAATAATGCTTTGTAGCACAGCTACTTGGATCTAGTGTTTCCTCTGTTCAGACCATTGTTTCTGGTTTGCTTATGTAGGTATGCTCTTACTAAAAGTTGTAAATAGCCTTTTAAGATACTAGTGCTGCTGCTGTGATGAAGCCTAAAGGGTTCTAGCATCAGATAAAACTTCCCAGGATAATCTCTGAGGCTCTGTGAATTGCTTTACATGGAATGCATTTTAAATCTCATTTGATAGCGGATGTTTCAGAGAGGAAAAAAATAGTGCTTTCTGGCTTAATCACAAACCACAACAAGTTGAGTGTGCATAATAAGATTTGTCCACTTAGCCAATGTGAATAGCTGGAAAGAAATGTTCAGTTATGCACTGGCAGCTTTAGAAGTGGTAGAAAAATGGAAAGGAAAAAGTTACAGAAAATCATCCACACTCTTAATGCTCACCAGTTACTGTGAAAGTAACTTCTGATAGAGTTTATGCCCAGCACCAGGGCATTTTGGCAGGCTACTGCTATCCTATTTAAGGAGTCCTAATTTTGACTTGTGTACGTATGCGACTCTAGCTCTGGTTAAAGAATTTCTTGCTTCAAACACAGAAAAAAACCACACCGCTAAGAGCTCAGCATACACAGACTGAATTTTTCAGAAATTCTGTTCTATTTTACCTGGGGATTTGCCTCTGGAAGTTTCAAGGTTCAAGAAGGTATTATGCTAAAAGCCTAATCAGCCACATAGCCCTCCCTACTGCAGTCTGCTCTTAGCAGTCACATGTGAGGATAGGAGCAACAAAAGTATGACAGAGTTTGCGTGGCAAATAACACTTTAGGATAGATACCCAGTTCTTAACTGCAGCAGCAAGGGAGTTGCAAAGCACATAAATGAAGGTATACCACACATACAAAAGAGGACAGATCCTTGGAGTTTTCCCTAGGGTGATGTTTCTAGACACCATACTACCAGGATCCTACCAGGCCACATTTGAATAAATAAGAACAACAACTGTTCTCATTTCAGCAATAAAGGTTACTTACCTTTCTTGCAGTAGGCATGCTGTGGCTTTCTGTAATAGTTTTAGTATGACTGATCAGAAACAAATTTAATACAGATTGTAAGTGCTGCCTGGCCCCTCTGCAACCTCAATCAAAACTGAATATTATTTCAAAATGAAACTGAACATAATATTGGAAAAACTTCTATTAAAGATTAACAAGTCAACCATAAAAATGTTAGACGTGAATAAGACGTTCTTTTCAGATGGCCTACAGAACAAGAAGGCGTCAGTTCCCTTATTGCCATAAGGAGTTATGCAGATACTTTATCAGGTACTGCTTTGACTAATACCTAAAAAATGCTGAGACAGTTTGACAAAATGTCTTTGCCAGAAATATTCACCATTTACATAACTAATGTAGCTCATTCTCCTGTTCACAAATTAATCATGAGCAAACAATTTTGTTAACAAATTAGATACCCAGAGTTATCCCACTAATGCTCAATGCAGACATAAAAATTTGCAGAGACAAACCACTGCAACTAATATGTCAGACAACTGCTATTTGTGCTATTTGTAACCCATTTTTCAAACTGATCACCTGAGCTGCATTATTGCTTCTGCTTCTTAACTGGCTGGCCGTAGTTCTCTAAACAGAAAGAGAGTAGAAACAAGACACTGCTGCCATTTAATTCCTTCCCAGGAACTCTCACAAGCACCTGTTCTCACAGTTTTTAAAGAGTTTCAGTTGCTGTGAGCATTCTTCCAAACTTGGAAATCATGTATTTCTATTCCTGAGTACTAAGTGGAAAAAAACATGAACAAAGCCAAATGGAATTTGCTGGTATTATGCCAATGAATGCCTGACAATATTTGATTGAAGAAGTCACCCAGTGCTACATGCTGCATAGATTGCCTTGTCCTGCTCACTCCCAAAACTAAAACTAAAAAAAAAAAAAAACCACAGAAGGAAACCCTTAACTCTACCTCAGATGAAACTATGAGGAGTCTTGAAGGAAAACAAGTAGACATCTCAGCCAAATTCATGTTGAGGAGGAAGTACAGCACTTAGAAGAGTTAAAATACCTCTGAAACAGCATGAAGACCCATACATGCCCATACAACAAGGACCTGTCTCACCCCAAAGCCCTGAACACAGAAAAACAACACTCCTGCCCTCCCATCCCCTTTTCAGTTCCATCACTAACCCATATGGGTACCCAGCAGCGTGGCAGGCTCTGGGAGAGGGTTTACTCATTGCACCATCAGATGCCCTCCTGCAGAACTCCCTCCCACTGGCAGGTCCTTGTTCACCACAACAGCCTCAGTAATAAGGGCTGGATTTCCCATGCGTATATTTGTGTCAAATACTGTTGTCTAATCTCATTCTTCTCTTTGTTCCAGTATCGAGTCAAAATCAGCACAAGTGTAACACACTACAGTACGTTGGGCAGTCCTAAGAGGCCATCCCACTGGATAAAGCAAATAGCATATTCTGGAGACATGGATTCAACAGCAGGTTTTAGTTCAGTGTAGCATAGTACTAGGTGTCAATTTCCGAATGTATTCACATTTTTCTATCCAGTTTTTCATAAGGACAGCCCAGCACAATCACATACCCTTTCTCTCAGACTAGAACTCTTTCTCTCACTAAGATGGTTCCTACATGAAGAATTGTCTCTATGGATCAGGCTATCCTAAAAAAAACCCAACTAAATAAAGCACTGTCACTGGCAATTTTGTTACTGATGTCAACAGAAAAATGAAGAAATGAACACAGATGAGAAGGAAGGAACATGTTCCTGAGGTAATAATTTTAGTTCCCCAGATCAGGGATGGGGTAAAGAACATGCTATTCACAGGGCTGACCTAAAATTAACACCATGGACTTTGCTCCTTTGAAATTTACAAGGGTACTTGAGAATTAAATTTCCTAATGAGGACAAACACAGTTTAATTTGAATGCTTCAGACTCAATCAAATTTTTGAGCCACCAGAGCTGTTTTAGTTTACACCAACCAAAATCTATTCTGAATTTACAGATCAAGGGTGTTTGAGCATAGCTGATATCACCATCTGGTTTCAATGAGCTTTGAAAGAGCACTCAAGCACAGGACAGTTATTTCCATTCAAAAGAAATCACAGAATTGTGAGCAGCGTTATTCATATACCTGTGTGGGACCTTTACCCTGACAAGGAACTAAAACCAGGAACAAAACACCTGGCAAGAACGAGACACATTTACATATCACCAAAGATCACAAAAAATAATTCTACACTTCTATATAGTTTCCTTATATACAGCCTGAATTCTTTGCAATATAGTTGTGACACTTGGCAGTCAGTATGAAATTGTGTTACCAAAATGAGTAAGAAGTTAACCCCTGTGCTTTACCTCATATCACAACTCTGACATAGCACTTGTGACCTTTCCATTATGTTGTGTTTGTGCATATCTAGGTGTGGCAGAAAGGATGAATAATAATAATAAAAAAATTACTCAGTGGAGTAAAATTAGTGTCCACTTACACCAGGAAAGGGTATAAGATAACGGCAGTTATGATTGATTCCCTGTTTAGGAAATGCAGTGGTGCCTACAATGTACCACTAGCAGCTTATAGTAAAACATCATCTTTTGTATCAAGATAAAGGCAATGTACTAATGACTACGACTAAATCTTGACAGCCAAATGATCTCTTCTCTTTGTAACAGACCGTGGTGCAATGAGCAATCAGAACAGCAGAGCAGTAATTATGTACATTCACTTACACTAAAAGCATTTCTGATGGACTGAAGTGTACTGAAGTAGAAACAAATATGTGATATAATTATTTTCCTTACATTTACTTTGGACACACAATTCCCACATTTCCTTTCTGGTTTTTAAAACTAAACCAAGGAACAGAAGTCTTAAAAGCTTTTATTTTCCATTAACTTAAGGTATTCTTTCCTGCTTTTAATTAACATTTACTTTGCTTGAGAGAAGACAGGCTTTACATAATGCATATCTCTTGTGTATTTCTAGGGCCAGCCATAGAAGTGTGGAGAATGATGCAGGCTTTCATATGATCAAGATCTGATGTGAAGGAGCAACCAAGTGCCAGTACATGACTTCTACCTAGTCGTGGCCAAAGTCTTTTGATTAAGCTAAACAAGACAAAGTGTGAGAAACCTTCATGTTGTTTTAACATCTTCTCTCAAAATTTGTGGGAGGAAGGAAAGGAAAAAATTCAAAGGTGGAACTGGGATTTGGACATTTATTCAAGCTGATAATGTTCCAAAGCTCCAGTGAATGAAGTAATGGGCAGAGAAAGATTCTTGAAGCATAGATAAATGTACACCCTTCAGACTGATTGATTTTTCCAGATCAATATGTACTTCTAATGCTATTGATGTGCTGGTCTATTTATGACCATAAATCCAGTTTTGAAGTCTGTTAAATTAATGCAAAAAAATAGTGGTTTAGTATGAAGATCATCTTTTACATACACAGATAAATCTAAACCATGCTCAAAAATAATGCAAGAGAAGTTGGTTTATAAGTTCTTTGCATCCCTTAGATATATATTGGTTTTACCAATGTGACAAATTTCAAAAGCCCACCTGAGAACCCCAATCTGCACTTACCATCAGCAACCTATTGATCTTGATTAAAAAAATATATATCATATTCATATAGAAAATGTACAAAGATAGTCCTGGGTACTACAGTTTCTAAATTTCAAGCCTCAAACACCACAGAAGAATTCAAAACAGCGTGTAAGGTGAACAGAGCATAACATGCTCTATGGTCTTAACTTCCTCTGGCTTCTTCTATCCACAGTGTGCTTCTCTGTCTCATGGTTAATACAAATTTTGGGAAGACCCTCTGGTATCATTCAAAACCCAATCTGTGTTGCAGTTTTTCCAAATATCATGACTTTGTATCACTTGGTTCCTCTGTTTCTGTGCAGCGTTCTCACTCCTTCAAGAATAACAACTGACCTTTCTAATTATTTAACTGCCTTGCTACTTATCTTCTATCTCACCCCACAGAAGCTCCTGCTTTCCTGAGCATTACAATATTTGGGAAGGTACGACATTTCACTTGGAATAAAGAGCATATTTTTTTGTATTTCAGCATGCACTTTTCTCCACATTTCTGATCTTCCACTTCTTGAGTGAATTGTTCATAAAAATCAAATCCCAATATGCTAATTTTCAACATGACTGCATAGGGTGTGCACAGAAACAGACAAAAGTTACCAGTGGTATACAATTCAGCGTCTGTAACACTTCAATATAATGAGACCTTATATGTCTGTATATATATAAAAATCCTGTAATTCCACATGTTCTTCTGTTTTCCCTCTTCTCTTCTGTCCTACAGTTGCACCTATATATTTGTTATACAGAAATGATAAAATTATATTTTGCAACAAGAAACAGCTGCATGTCTACCAACTCTGTGATAACTTGACTGGGGTTTCATCTTATACAGTTCCAGATTTTTTTCTTTACACTTGAAAATCTCATGTCTGTTGTGCAGGTTAAAAATGATGGTGGAAAGGGTAAAGATGCGAGATTGATCTCTACCTTTCCATGGAAGAGCAGCTGTAAGAGGATTATCCATCAAACAATAAAACTCAATGATGCTGTCAAGTTCCAACAGGAAAACTCACACTGTCCAGTAAAGGATGCCTCTTTCTGTGCATATTGTTCAAAATTATAGAGTTTTGGCAATTTCATCAAGATTTTGCTCCTTTAACTAATCTAGGAAAGAAAAATTTTTGTTTGGGTTTTTTTGGTTTTATTTTTAAATAGGTGGAATCTATACATAAAATTTTCTAACATTGAACTCAATTGCTACCACACTGTACAATTAAACAGTTGCACAGATTGAAAAATAGGGACAGATGAATTAAGCAAGCTTCTCCAAAGCCAAAATACAGGTTTTATTGTTTTAATAAGTTGAGACTGCATTACTCTGAACTCACAGAAACACAGAATGATATGGGGTTGGAAGGGACCTCTGGAGATCATCTAGTCCAAGCCCCCTGCCAAAGCAGGTCCACCTAGAGCAGGTTGCACAGGAACATGTCCAGGAGGGTTTTGAATGTCTCCAGAGACAGAGACTCCACCACCTCTCTGGGCAGCCTGTTCCAGGTCTCTGCCACCCTCAAATTAAAGAAGTTCCTCCTCATGTTTAGATGGATCTCGATATGTTCAAGTTTGTACCCATTACCTCTTGTTCCGTCACTGGACACCATTGAAAAAAGACTGGCCCCATCCTCTTGACACCCAGCTTTCTCCACTACATTTATGTATTTTCTGTGGGACGTTGTTTAAAAAAAATAAATTAATTAAATTGAAGTATTGAAGCAAATTTCTGCATGTTTCTGTAGATCATAAAATGCTCATTAAGATATAACTAGGGCACTACTTTACTGATCTGATGAAATGAACCATCCATGGAATTAATTAAGACCACTTTACTGAACTTTCTTCCATTAGATAAAGATTATTTGACCCAAACCATTTTTACCTGCCAATTAAAGAAATTTCATATATTTAGATTTCGCTGCTATTAAAGCAAAGAGGATTCATAGTATTTTCCTTTAATATGATTAAGCCATTTTTAATCTTTTCAGAGGAACACAATCATTTGCAAACATTAGAAAGGCAAAAGGAAATTGAGAGATAATGACAAGAAGGAGAGGCAAAGGGAAAAAGTACCATAAACCATAGGGCACAAAGAGCTAAAGAAGATTTGATATTAATTAATAATGCTATATCTATAATCCTTTTAACTTCACATCCTGGTAAGATGCCTGACTAATTTGTTTTCATCTCTATTTCCAAACTGAGCAGGTTGTTTACTATTTCTTTTGTGGCTCAAAATTAATAATCTGTATTGCAAGAAAGATCCTTGTGGAAGAAAAACACAGAGGCTATTACGCTAAACAGTGAAGGACCCAGGAGTACTTCCCGACTTTGGGACCTTAACTACCTGTCAAAATGTAGTTAAATGCTGCCCAGGACACCCAGCTTCCATTGGAAAACTTGATCATGAGGTCAGAGTAGTACGATGCTTCAGTCAAGATGATCAGGGGAGCAGGGCAAAGAGTACACCCTGAACTGTATCTGACCACAAGATAAGCACAGCCTTACTTCACCAAATCTCTGAAGTTTATGGTCCTTTCAAGGCTCTTACAAAAGCAAAACAGCCTGAGATAGAAGATAAAAGAGGGTCTTAAGAATCATTGGAGTCTGCCTAGATTTTATTTAATGAAAGAGCCAAGGCAGCAGAAAAGGAAGAATTTGAAGCTGTTGTTCTCTTTACTGTTTGTTTTAGGTAGAATTTTTTCTTCTCTTCCAGTAAAGCTGAGGCAGATCAGTCAGGGGGGGAAAAAAAAACCCAATCAAAAACAACTCGCCACACAAAAAAGCCAAAAGATCATCAGTCCAGCTAACTACTCCATTCAGCATGTCCTTTCTTTTAATTCTGCAGGAGAGCACTTAACAATACTCCTACAAACAGTTCCTGATGTCCTGCAGTCATCATCCTTCCTTCTTTTGATTCAGTGTGTCTTGCATTAATTAAATTATGTTAATTGAAAAGTGTTTTGAAAACTGACACTGAGCTTGATCTATCAGTGTTTTCCACTCAGTATTTCTTAATCACATCTACACTCAACATGGGAATTTTCTAGTATGTGGCTTGTTCTTTTTATCATTTAAATAAGACCCTGATTGTGTAATCACAATGGACATACATAATAATTATTAGATTGCAGAATGTCATGGAAGAAGACCCTCTCTTATATCTGAATGATAAAGAGCATTAATTCTCCTTTACTTTCTCTTTATTCCTCTCAAGATTATGGTGCACATAAGGGATAGCCAGCAACAGCAGGACAAATTTGTTTTAAGCCTGCGCTCTTCAAGAACGTGCTGAAGTAAGTCGAAAAAGTAGTGAATTAAATAAAATTTCCCAAAAGATAAACAAGAAAAAAGCCTTGTTGGTTTTTTTAAATCTGTTTGTTTTTTCCCAGAACATTTGCTGACATTTCTACAGTCTTAAAAAAATATTTCTTCCTCTACTAATTGTCTTAATTTATAGATTCATCATGCATGCATCACTTCAGTCGATCTGTGCCAACAATTCAGTTCACTGTACTGGCACTATTTCTCCTCTCTTTTGACATTTTCTTCCACTCTAGGCTAAGAAAGATACCCTGAAAAGGGACTGAGCTTTCCAGAGGAACCTCTTAGACCTGCCATCTGAGTTCAGACTTCCCCCAAGATCAGCAGTGACAGGAAAAGCCCTTCCATTTAAGGAGCTTCCATGACATAGGAAAGGATCCCATTACAAATGCCAAATCTAGCTGTCCAAGTGACAGCCCCACCAGAGATGGCTGGGACTAAACTAATTGCCTTATCACCATAGCCAAGGCTCCTCCAGCTCAGTGCAGAAGTCTATTAAGCAAACTTGTCTTACTGCTACCAGATATAGACCTATTCTAAAAATAAAAGAGAAATGCAGTCATCTTCATTTTGCCAAGTTCTTGCAACATCACTAGAATGCATCATTATTCAGTGGTCTGTTCTGCTTGTGCACACAGAGGAGATTAAACTGCCTCTCCAGACTCCCCCGGCCTCTGCTCACCTCTCTGCTTAGTACATAAGGGCTGAAATAAGCTGTCAGCACTAGAGTAAAACTAGCATGTCCCCTGAATGCTTTGAAACCTATGAGCTCAACACTGATTTGCAGACAAGGATGGTGTCCTGCTCAGCATAGATGTCTGCTTACTTAGTGGTAATGTAGGTTTCCCGTACCGACTGCTGTAGAAGGTTGTTTTGGACCTCATGCCTTCCTTTACGAGCCATGTAACCATTGCTGGTAGCTAAGCCAGTTAGGGAAGGACGTTTGCAGGTCTTTCCAGAACTAGAGTCCTCAAAGACCAGTTGTTTCCTTTCTCTCTATTTTTTTTTTCATTTTTTTTTTTTTTTTTTTTTTTTGAGAAGGAAGGAGGAAAAGGGGTGAGCCTTTCCAAACATGCATGGTGCATTTCTGCGGTACTGCCAAAAGGTGACAGACAATTAAGGGACTGTACTGGCCTTGAAATAGCAGGCAAGGAAAACTACAACTTTAAATAGCACAAACCTGAGGATTTAAGAGACCCTTCGAACAGGTTGGTATTTCTGCAGGGAAATAAAAACACAGGCTCCTGTAGAGCACCATCAATCTGCACTTCTGATAGGAAACATGAATTAGAGGATGTGACTCATGTTCCTACTGACACACGCCCAATGAGCAATCAAAACATTTAATAGAAAATATGAGCCTGATAGTCTGAAGATCTTTTTGTGTGCATGCCGTGGGTAATAATCTATACACTTAGTAGATACATGCTTCCTACTCCCACATACCTCACACAATCCTCATGGCTATTGCAGTCTTTAAATATAAGTCTCCTGCACAAAATAACCACAATTAATTTCCCTCAGAGATAACAGAAAGCTCAGCGGCACCAAAGCTTTCGTTGCTGGAATTTTGCCATTGGTGCTGTATAAGAACTGCACAATATATTACTTATGAATGCCAACATTTCTTTATGCTTTTGTATATTCATTTTTGTACTTAGTGCAATAGCTCCAAGGAAAAGATGATTAATTCTAGGTTATAGTGAAGGATTCTTTATAAAAATATAAGCCAACTTTATAGCAGTAAAACTAGCCCCAAAAGATAAACGTTTATTGAAAATGGTATTTAATTTTCCTACCTAACATCTCATCAATTCCAAACAGGCTGTAACAAGTATATATTTTTTTTTCATCTTCTGACCAATGCTGCTCCTTCCCTGACATAGTCACTGTCCTCATCAGTGCTTTCAGTGAAGCAGGAGTAAATATCTCTCCCCTCCTGTTTTTTTGCTTTCTGTAATACTCACATACCGTTCACAGTTAACTAGCTCATTACTACAAACTTTTGCTGACAGAAAGAATATAGCAAGGTTTGCAGCCGTGTTTGGTGTTACTTATCTGAACCAGAAGAGTTAAAGTGGGTTGGTTTTTTTTGGTTTTTTTTTTCCATTGGTTGGACTAGATGATCTTAAAAGGTCCCTTCCAATCTAGGTGATTCTGTGATTCTGAGTACTAACGCAGAGGATCACAGGAAGAGAAAGCAGCCTTGATGCTTCCAGGCTGAAGTTCAATACTTTCCATTGGGACTCTGAAGAACATTTTCTGTTGGGCTTGATTCTTTCATGGTTGCCTAATAAAGATGCAAAAGTCATTTCTCAGAAATACATAGGACCAGACGCTCTCCTGCTTGCTACATCACCAGACTACATCTTTAACATGTCATCTAAAACAGCGGTTTCCGTAACATTCACCGTTTAGTTTTAAAAGGCACACAAAAAGATAAGAATTTAGCATCAAGCCCAAGATGTTTCTTCTTAGACTGTCCCATCATCATTACAACTTGGCACTTCTGGGAAAAAATTAACAGAAAATAGAGATTCATTAAGGAATCCATGTGTTAAGGGAGCTCACGTATGACCACTGTAATAGGACTACACCAGTTCTCCCCAAGCCAGCAGGGACATTGCTGTGGATTTGTTCACCAGGCAGGTGAAGCAAAGCAGAGGTGAATGATTCACTGTCACATTACCTGGCTCCAAATCATCTACAGTTATGCCTTAGTCCAAGCCTTCATTTATCAAAACCAAGGGATAGAAGCTGGGAAAAGTGCAGTCGAGAGGTTCTCATTTTTGTGTGGCCTGTACTAATACAGTAGATTTCAGAAGCAGGTTTAATTAGAACAGTAAAGGCAATTAAGGAGAAACCATAAACTATTTAAGCTCTGCAGTCAATTAAACAATGTTCTATATATAATTTCAAAAACAATATAGGGAGTTAAAAAAAAAACTAAACCAAAAAACAACCATAGAGAAAAACAATCTTAAGGCGACTCCTATCTTTAAGAAACCACATCTCCAGAAATGGAGATGGTCAGTGCCTTTTGAGGGAAAAAAAAAAAAAGTATACCACAAGATTAAAATCAATATCTCAAACTTTCTCTTTGTGCACTTTTTTTGCTCCCAAGCAGCCAAGATATATCACTCATTATATTTACTACTGCACACAGAGGATCGGTTCTGTATGTAATTCTCCCATTTGGTGTAAAGACAATATATTTATATTTCGTTATGTTTAGGGTATCTAGCTCTCCAGAGGATAATTTTTGCTAAATTCTATTACATACACAGTTTAATGACTTTTCCAGAAAATAAAAAAGCAAGCTAAGCAGATCGTCTTATTTATTTTTTTAAGAAAGTAAGAACTAGAACCAAACCTCCTCTTCAGGCACCAACTTGACACAGCTAATCCAAGCCCTTTCTGGTATTTTCAGCCTGTTAGAAATCAGCACCAATTCCAGCAGCTTTCCTCCTCAAAATTAGTAGTACAGTGATAAGAATACTGGCATACAGCTGAATAAAGAAATGTCATTTGTGTTTCAGAACAGATAAAATTGCATTGCTAGCTTCCCTGTACAGCAACCGGAAAGAAGTATTTATCCTCCTTCTGCTACACCAGTGCTTTTTACCCCTTACAGCAAAAGGACTCCCTGCACATGTTTCTATGGGGCAGTGGTGACCCCCACATGCACGGATGCCCAGCTGCGCCTAAGAGACACGATCCTTGCCCTTTAGTGAGCTGTGTCACAGGCTGGTGCCCAGCAGTCCCTCTGCCACATGCCTGGAGTGGTAGTGCTCGGTCATCTTCTGCCACCCTCCTCATGCACGTAGCCTGCAGCTACCGAGCTTTGATCCAGCCACTGCACACACCAGCTGGAGAACAGAGCATCTCCTTTTCCCCACAGGCAAATTCACCAGAGACATAGACCAATGTAAAGAGAATCTAAAATTAGCAGAAAGCTTACTGTTCTGAAGGGATTTATGCAACAGGCATAACTGCTTAGAGCAAAGTTACATTTTAAACATCACAACCTTAAATCTGTTTCCATTTTGTATCACTCAATATAATTTATTACTATCACTAGAAGTAAGATTATTTTTTTGCACGGTGCCGCTAACACAATAGAGACCATTCAGCTCTGTACTGCACACACACAGTCAGATGTACAGCATAAGTCCTGTTCTAAAAACTGTGTCTTCTAGCAACTACTGAGAAAATAAGGGCTTCCTCCCTGTATCCAAACTTTTGGCAAACGTGGGTCATTCTTCCGTTTCATGGAAAGAGACTGACGCTTTAGGAACAAGATGGTGACTACAGCCAACCAGAATATTATCCAGCCACAGAAAACCGATCCCATTTGGGGTCATATAACAATTTCAAAAAGTTTTCAAACATCCACAGTACTTGCATCAAGTTTCAAATTCATTCCTGGAGATCAGTGTTAGTTACAGCCTACACTATGAGCTGGAATGCTCCTCGCAGCACTCACTCTCCGTGTAAGCACACACACTTCCAGTCATACAAATGCCTTAGCCCACAATTCAGAGGCAGATTGCTTGGCTGAAAATGAATATAAAAAGGATTTGCTTCCGTCTGGGCACAGCAAAATCACCAAACTTCCAGTTAGGTAATGCACCAACAAGCCGTGAAGGTGATGTAGATCATAAAAGACAAACATTATTACTGAGCCAAATGCAACAACTATGAGTACACAGGATCTAAGAAACACAAAAATCCAAAAAATCATACTGATTAAATATATTTTTGTATAAATTCTTTTTTAATGATACCATGAAAGATGCTGAGAAATTGCACCAATTCTGCCTCTAAAAATTAAGTTTTATTACAAGGAAGGCCATGTAGGTAGGATTAATGTTTTTATTTTTACAATAAGAAGCACACCATTTAAATAATATTTTCTATTCAATGCTGCCTCACAACAGTGCCCTTATTCAATTAATAAGAAAATACAGTGGGAAACAATCTTTCCATGCACTTCAATATTGTCTACATATTTAAATCTGCATATTGTCAGATACTTCCTACTGTATCTACTTAGCACCAAATATACACAAATAATAACATTCTAAGTTGAATGTGACTTGGCAAATATAACTTGGGATTTTTTCATAGCATTCAAACCATGAAGTATGATCATACTCCATTTCTTTTAAATGATTTACACAATACTTTTTTTTAGGAAATAATCAAAAAGATACATTTACAACCTAACAGCAAGCTGTCCAGCTCAACAGCCTGACACAAGCTTTCCGACAGCTTCTCTGCTCTTTCCTAGAATACAAAAGCCGTGTCTATTAGTCACTTAGAGCTTCATTGTTTATGGTAGCAAGACCTCTACTTCAACAAGATATCCAAACACTCTACAGAAATGAAATGTATCATCATTAAATGTCTTCTGGACATGGCATTCCAGAAAAGAGATTAGTCACTTCTTTGAGTTACAACACAGCAGTCTGAAGCATTCTTGTGATAATTAATGAGCTGGATTGTGTTGTAGGAGTACTGCACTGCCAGCTAGCTAAAGGGCTTACTTAGGAAAATATTTGCAATAACTTTTTGAAATGCCAAATTTGAATGATGACCATAGCAATGAGTACATATAGCCTCAGGCTCATCTTATTTGAAGTCTTGTTTCAGCAAGTGCCATATTCATCGCTTGGTCATAACATTGTCTGCAGCAGCTAGAAATTTTTTATAAGCAGTTATACTGCTCACTGACGTGGATACCTCAGCTGATGTGCAGGTTACACTGCACAATTCGGTGACCACATATACTCATATCATCCTCCACATATTGCTTGCGCTTTAATAGCAAAGACAGTTACTTAGTTCCATCATCTGTCATAACCGCATGCTGCTTTCTAGAACAATCCTCTGCAAAAACAACTTGTGGCTTTAAGAACAAGAAACTGTAGTGGGCCTATGGATATGTTTCTGCTTTTTTTCAGCCACCTGGCAATACCGGAATGATATTCTGGCTGCAATCAAATCTGAATAACGTCCCAGCTAGCCTCTGCCTTTACGGTGTTGTCTGGAGCTTGTTGAATAAAATAGCAGGATGACACCTGGCAGAGTATTCAGTGCTTTCGTTAGAATCTTCAAGTTTCCTTCCATCTTCAAAAGCATGGAATCTTAACATGTCAATAATATTCCTCAATCATTTTGAAACACACCTACTGCTTTACTGAGAGATGAAATATCCTGATTAACTCATTCTTGTCTCACAAACTGCAAAAGTTTTACTTAAGCATTTAGACAGAAATCTACTGAAAGGATTACAACACACACTGTCAACATCAGGAGAATAGTAGAGACAAAAAAAATCAAATGCAAACAAAATTAAGAAAAATTGTCTTTTTTTATTTCAGGTAATAGCAGAGACAGCTCAGGCCTACAACCATACTTTTTTTCCTTTCTTTTCATCATACTTTTCTGTCCTTCCCTCTGTTACTCAGTAAGAATGATGTGAACTTGCAGAATTATAACTGCAGTTTCAAGTAGCAGACCCAAACATTTACCTGTCCCCTTTTTTATACAATATTATTCTTTACAGAAGAGGAAATGGTAGAATGAAAGAAAAGAGCAGATCTTACAAGAACACAATTATAATGGGACATTTTACAGAACATCTAAAAGGTCTTTCTCACACCTTGGATAGATGAAACAAATAAATATATGACAGCTAATGACCCGTAGACCCCACAGCTGAATAGACTGAGTTCAAAAGGATATGAATGCATTATGGATTTCAGGGTGTCCATCAGCCCCTCTTGTTACCGAAAAGCACAAGTGGACTTTGTACAGCAGGGAGGGTGCAGGTGGGAAAGAGCAGGCAGCCAGGAGGCTCTTGGAGATGACATAAGCTAGGAGAGCTTTGCCTTCAAAATGAAAATATGTGTCCAATAACAGCAAGCCATCCATTTTTAAAAGACGACAGCCAAGATCAAGAGTTCAAGACCTCTGTAATTGTTTGATGACATTCCAGAAGCCTGGCTCAGCCACTACAGACCATGTGTGGAAGAGATCATCTGGTTTGCAGAGTAAACTGACATGGTCTTATTAAATAGGACACTGAACCTGCCTCTAACATATCATTTTTTTCCAAACAGAAGTACAATAGAAATAAAACATTTATTCTCAGAACAACTTTGGAGAACAATATCACCCTTTTCTTCAGAAACTAAAAACAATAAGGATTTATTTTTATTCAAGAGATCTGCTCTTGCAGCTATTTAAGATCCCTAGAGAAACATTAGATGTATAAATCATTATCCAATAGAAAACCTGCATATGGAAATTAGATAATTTTATAGGAATTTTTATGACAGCAGATTTGCACTTCAACAGAATCATCCTGACTTTGATTTATTTGGGTAATCTGTACTTATTACAGTTTCTTGTGTTTGCCATTTAAATGAAACAACAGTTCTAGCCACTTACACTTTATTTATGACAGAGGGTTTTCAGAAACCCTTGCCATAAGCCTACTTTCCTTCTGTTGTATCCATTATAAGATTTACTCCAGCCTGTAGGAGTAGCTGAATACAGCCAGAAACCCAGGATTATATCAGAGAGTCTGTGACTGGCAATAAATGAATTTAAATCCATCCAATTATAATAGTCTCAAAATAAAATTTTAATCGTTCAATTATAATTGTCAAGAGACTGAGTTTCAAGTGTGAACACCACAGAGGTTGTTTATAAACATCTATTATTTAAAAAATTTTGTCAATAGCTTGATAAAATGACATCCATAAAGTTGCTACCATGAAGACTAGAGGTGACAAAAACATGGAGAGGTAAATGATGAAATATCACAGAGAGCAGAATCAGACCAGAAGTTAGGACAATACACGGTGAAACACAGCTAAGGTAATAAATGAAATGCTATGGGGCAGACTGAGCAGAAAATTATCTGTGAAAGGGCAGCTCTTGGGCTCAAGATGAGAGTCAGAAAAATAATTATCAGAGAAACACAGGGCCTGTCCTGCAGAGTCCCTGTTCCACATGACTCATCATGCTAAAAGACCACTGTTGCCTGTTATATAGCATGGTTTTAAAAAGCAGCAGGCCCTAAGACCGACAATTTGAATTACCCTTGTCCCCTAACAGTTGACTTCAGTCCAGGACTCCAATCAATCAGACTCTGAAGAGTGACTGACAGGGGAGAGGGGTACACCTCTATACAGAAATGCTGGGAGGGCAGAGTTGAAGTTTAACATGCAAACAAAATATGGAGAAAACATTCTTTTCAACCCTTATCCCTGCTTTGTGATTCTTAATCTGACACTAAAGATGAAAAGAACAGAATTGAAAGAAGCAAAATTTACCAAAGGGACAGCACTAGAAGGTAGATTACTGTCTAAGTCCACCAGGATATCAAGATTTCACTGATCCTAAGAAGATGTAATCAAATGGAGATGGAAAGCACAGATGGTATTCACCATCTCCATCACATTTTGCCAAACTTTAATCACTGTATGAAACACATCCATGCTACCAACTTTTTTCACATCTCCTTCCCTTTACTGGAATTCCCTTTTTGCCTTTTTTCTAAAGAATCTGGCAAGATTGTCTCTTTTGCAATACTGTTTTAGACCTGCGACCAAATCTTTAAACACCTGAGATGTTCGTAGGGCTTCCCAACATCTTGAAGTTTGTGATACAGACAAGTAATTGTGCCTATCTTTCTTTAGCAGTGAAGCTGCAGCTAAGAGCAGAATTTTCATACCCATTTGCATTTATCAGACATTCAAAAATGAAAGACTGAGTGCAGACTCACTGCAACCTACACACTACACACAAGACCTACACACTACAAAGGAGAGAAATACTAAGATGTGAAGAGATATTTATTCTTGTAGTTGTCTACAGAGGAAGTCTTGTTGGAAAGCTAAATAAAGTTCTAATGCCCAGCTTTTAATAAGAATGTGGAAAAATTGAAAAGATTTAGCAAGGAATAAAAAAAATTTCACTTAACATTTTGAATTAAAAATTAAAAGAAGTTTCTTATCCTAGAGGTGTGACTAAGGACAATTTCATCATGGCATATAGGGTCCTGCAGAGAGAGCAGAATGTGATGGCAGAGAAAGCTCTTCTGTGTGGTAAGTAAAGACAGAACAAGGCTGAAATAATTGAACCCAAAGCTAGGAACATTCAGATAAGAAATAAGAGATACTTTTGTTATGGTAAGAGGCATTAATAGCTTACCCAGGATTCTGCATTACTGCACACTTTAAAATCATGACTGGATAGGTTTAAACACAATACCTACTCTAATTCAAGCAAAGGTGTTGAATTTAAAGCCAGCATGCGGGAGAGTTCAATGGCTCACATTAACACAAAAGGTCAGACTAGATAATCAAGGTAGTCATTTATGGCCTTAATATATACAAATCTATGACTTAATATCTCACCTTAATTCTAAGACAAGGTCAGGAAGTTACAGACTAAATTAGCTCTTTCACATTGAGTCACATAGCCACATGTTCCCATGTTTTTCATGCCAACACCCACAGTTATTTGCTTTAAAATCTGCTTTCAAACTGTACATAAGCTAAATTACCCTGCTTGCTGTATGTACTCATTCTAATTAACACATAGAATATGATCCACACACACACAAAAGAAAAATCCCTGCAAGACCTTCATGATCTGAAAATAGGTGTAAGATACAAAGAAAATAACAAGTCTATGAAAACTACAACATAATTCTGACCTGGCAAAGTAAATGGTTTCATGCATCATCATCTGCCCATTTGTCATTCCTAAAGTATAAATGCAGGGATTAGCTATTTATAAAAAGGAGTTCGGGAAAAACCATGGTAAATATGTATACACTGAAGTTAATTACTCCTATCAACTGTGCATACACTCTAACATAGGTCTCACAAGCCTTTTTCTTTTTAAATTACATATTTTATACAGCCAGGTAGAAACTCATGGAAGAAAAATCCACTGAGAACTTTGAATCCTAAGTCACTATTTTGCAAGTTGTTGGAGTCTGGGTGACCATCCTTGGACTTGACTACAATGGATTTGCTCTGTTCTTACACTCATATGACATTGGTGATATTGGTTTCCCTTTGAGCAAAAGGATATTAATCTACCTGGACTTTATAAATTCTTCTGTTCTTGTCACAGAATGGTTTGAGTTGGAAGGGACCTTAAAAATCACCTAGTCCGACACCCCTGCCGTGGGAAAGGACACCTTCCACTGGACCAGGTTACTCTAAGCCCCATCCAGCCTGGCCTTGAACAATTCCAGGGATGGGGCATCCACAACTTCCCTGGGCAACATGTTCCAGTGTCTCACTATCCTCACACTAAAGAATTTCTTTCTAGCATCTAATCTAAATCTGCCCTCTTTCAGTTTAAAACCATTACCCTTCATCCTATCGCTACACTCCCTGACAAAGACTCCCACCCTGTCCTTCCTGTAGGCCCCTTTTAGGTACTGGAAGCTGTTATAACATCTCCCCGGAGCCTTCTCTTCTCCAGGCTGAACAATGCCAGCCCTCTCAACCTGTCTTCACAGGAGAGGTGCTCCAGCCCTCTGATCTCTTCTGTGTCTCTCCTCTGGACCCATTCTAACAGGTCCATGTCTTTCCTGTGCTGATGACTCCAAAGCTGGACACGGTACTTCAGGTGGGTTCTCATCAGAGCAGAGGGACAGAATCACTTCCGTCAACCTGCTGGCCCCGTTTCTTTTGATGCATCCCAGGATGCAGTTGGCTTTCTGGGCTGCCAGCTCACACTGCCAGCTCATGTCTCATCAACCAACATGCCCAAGTCTCAGCAGGATTGTTCTCAATCCATTCTCCACCCAGTCTGTATCTGTGCTTGGGATTGCCCTGACCTTGTGGGCCTTCATGCGCAGGGCCTTCTTGAAGTTCATGAGGTTCACACAGGCCCACCTCTCCAGCCTGTCCAGGTCCCTCTGAATGCCACTGGCAAACTCAGTTGGTGCACTCAATCCCACTGTCCATATCATCAAGAAAGATCATGCTACAGAGATATAGCTCTACCCTTCCTAGATTTTGCAAACTTTTTCTGCAGCTATTTATGTAGACAAATTTTTTCATGTTTTTTTTAAGCTATTTTTCCATTTACTTGGGCAATATCACAAGGGCCATATCAAGACCTGCTAAAATATATACAAGTATGCTATACCTATGAGGAAGAAGCCTCTATCAAGAAAAAAGTAAACAAGACTAAAATTAAAAAAGGGGCATAGTAATGTTTTATAAAGGTTATTTTTCATTAATATGTTAAAAAACAAAAAGGCAGCCAAAGAAACAGACACAGATTTCCAAAATGTTTTGAGACATGTAAAGGATTTCATTTTAACATCCTATTTTGCAGTGAAGACTTAGGGGGCTTTGGCATTAATTAATAACTTCTGGAACAGATGAATAACGGAATAAAGGAATACATGCACCGATTGCTACTAGACTGTCTACAGATTTGCGTCACAATTTTGGAAGAGACTGTACAGGGAATATAAACCATAACGTTTATATTTCCTTTTTCAACCAGCACTGTACTAGTTCTGAACACAGAAAGAACAAAATTAAGCTTGGTTCAATATCCACTCACACTGAATTGCAGTCTTTCCCTTGTATTCATGCTGAGCTATTCATGCAGAGCCATAACTTCTAGGTCTATAGAGAGTAATATCCAACTCCAAGTCCTTACAGTCCAAAAACAGGTTAAAAAAACCCAAAGTGACAAAAGGTGCACACCTATTAAATTAGTCAGTTTAGGGTTTGGAACAATTGAAGAGTAAGTTAATTTTAAAGGTTGGGAACACTGAATTAAGTCAGTAGGATTATTTGGAGCACAAAACCTAAACAACGCTTAAAATCTATGCAACTAGCTGAAGCTCAGAGGATGAACGCAGACAAAACCAGGAAGACTGTGACTCAAATTCTTTTGGATTATAGTGATTCTGGGGCATTTTGATGTGACTACTGCAACATGAAAAAACAGTATGTTATCTCTTATCACACATGGTAGAACGTTGATATCTGCAGGAGCAGTTTGAATCCTGGGCAATTTGGAAATATTTGCAATCGGCATTTTTGCGTTCATTAGTAGAATACTTACCCTTAAGTCAGGCATCTTTGTAACACAAATGCTTTAAAATAAACAGAAGTGTCACTGAATTCACTTGGAACAGTGAAAGAAAACACAAGGAAAAAATATAAACTTTTTTCAAAAACACAGAATCCAGTAGAGTACCAAAAACTGTAACAAAGTGTTTCATCTTCAAAAATTGACTTCTCCTATGGTAACTTATGTAAATCACAAAGTAGTACCTTGTTTGAGCTGAAGTTAGTCTCTGGTTGACTCTTCCATACACTGCTTTCTTCCCACAGAACCTAAAAAAGAAACAACCACCACACAATTCTTTAAAAGCATTTCCCTTGAGGGCTGCAAGAAGCATGCTTAGCTAATGTTAGGAACCTACTATTTTTTTCCCATAGTTTTTGCATTGTTGAGAACACCAACATCTATACTTTAAAAATTGCAAATAAACTAAGTGCAAAAGAAACCCGGAAAAGGTTACCCAAAGAGTAATTTCATTAAAGGGAAAGTTTAAAAAGCCTTGCACAGTGCTTCTAAAACAATGCAGGCATGCATTGACATTCCCTTGCCGTCCAGAAGAATTTTAGAATAGGAATATGCTACAAAACCAGCTAGAGAACCAGAACTTCTTATTTGAGTATAGTGTTTTAATTCTATTAACAAAAGCAGGCACAAATCCAGGCAGATGTAGAGGCCAAAACAAAATTGTGCACTGTAGGGTATCAGAAGCTCTGTAAAAATTAATCTAGTCTCTTCTGAAACTACTGCTATTCCAATACCTAACTGCGTATTATTATCGTGACTAGTTTTAATGAAACCAGATTTTCTCTCTGTAATTAGCACCAGTAAGCTCTAGGTAAACCAGTTTACAAAGGTATGAACAAAAAGCAGCTCTATCATCTTAATTTTATGATAGAGTAACACACTGATTACTCAAAAAGCTCACCTCTTCTTCAAACTTACAAATGAAAAGTCTTTAATCAATATGAAAGCCAATCAGAATTGAGATGCTTTTTCACATTTTATCAAGAATTCAAAAATCTGCCCACTACAGTGAAAATAATCAAGTTTCTTCATGATTTTTTTTTCAGAAACAAACAACTGTCATAGCTACATCTTAAGCAAACAGGCAGGAAAAAGTGAATTCCCTAGCAGTATTTTCACATACACCAATTTTGAAATTCTTCCTATTGAAGGAGCCAAATGATACAAGCCATCCACTGCACTGCACGAACAGAGAACGCCACCCCAAATCATCAGCAAGAGGCATTTAAAACAAACACTAGCCTTCTGTAAATCAGATCTTCACAAACCAGTAACAGCTAGTGGCAGAGGATAGTTCTGGCAAACACAACCAGGAGTGGGGGGGGGTGTCAATCCCCACAAGCAGGAATAAAATTTTCTCTAGAACCTTTTTATAAGACTTTCTGAGCATTTCACATTGTTCTTGTCAACTTGCAACAATTGCTGGAATTAATCTGCTGCTTTGGAAAGAATATGCTGAGTCCAGGCTTCTCTTATTTCACCAGAAGTGAAGACAGTCAAATTCTTTGTGGAGGCCTCTATCTTCTCCATGTAACTCTCCTGAGAAGCCCAGAGACCTACCAACACACCATTTTATGCTCTGGCACAGCTTATGATTTTAGTGTAGCTTTAGAACATATAACACATTCTTCTGAGATCAGAATTCTGTTACTAGCGAACTGACGCATAGCTTCACTTTTTTAATTTGAGCAGTCTGCCATGAACAGATAAAGCCATTTATGAACCAGTAGAATCCACAATACTCAAATTCCAGAAGAAAAGAGAACAAGCTTGTAACAGGCAGATTCATTCAGACTGAGCTGATTGCATTGCTAACTTTATTGACAAAACAAAATTGGTAACTGGAAGCCCTTAGCAGATTTAAAATATGTGGCTTTTAGATATTTAAAGCTGTGTTGCATAAATTTACTCTCAATTTTTTTCAGGCTGGAGATAGGGTCTATCCTACAGAGCAAAAGATGGTTTAAGAAGTGCAAACAAAAGATAATATTAAATGACAAACATAAGAGGTTTAGCAACATCATTGCTAGTCCTATTTGATACTTCTAATAACGATCAGGAAGACAGTAAACATCATGGTAATGAAATCGCCAGATCAGAGGGATTAGAAACATGAGCACGAATTACCAGCAAAATGCAATTTTGAAAGTCACAGGCTAAGACATCTGGAACAAAATAATCCAAAAAGCAGGCCCACACATTTTCAGTAGTAGGGAACATTGGAACTTGATAATGTAATAAAGCAGTATATGTACATATATATATATAGATATATGTATGCATTCCTAGAGACAGACATATATTTGCATACTTTCATACATATATAGAATGAGACCAGATACAGGCAGGAATTCTCTTACTACAGCTGATATGGAAACATGGACATTTTCAAGAAAGCACTTGGAAATTTATCAAAACTGATTTTGTTCTTTAAAGAAAATGTTA
The DNA here is from genome assembly GCA_028565335.1 of Limnodromus scolopaceus. Lineage (NCBI taxonomy): Eukaryota > Metazoa > Chordata > Aves > Charadriiformes > Scolopacidae > Limnodromus > Limnodromus scolopaceus. The sequence goes on along the minus strand of JAOXNO010000002.1, from coordinate 8,818,957 downwards.
TATAAAATTTAGTTTGCCTTTAAGATTGAAAGAAAGTCACGTAGTGCAATCAGCTTCGTAATACAGACTGAACTTCAGCCACGAATTTATGCCAGAGGCCCCAGTTTGTGTCTGAACTCAGGCTCCAGCAGTGAAGCTACATGCTTATTAGTGAATTAATTTTTAGCAGTCTAACTACAAAGATAGCTATGAATCAGAAGAAGTTCAGAGGAAAACAATGAAAAGGATAAAAACCAGAGAAAGCACTTTGCAAAAGGATTAAAAGGAGCTGGACACTTCTACGATGGCTACAGGGTAATTCAAAGAAAAGGGTGGACTAGCCTTTGGCTGTATGAAGGGACTCTACACTAGACAATCATAAAACAACTATTTCCCAGACTAAATAAGGCTATTTAAAAAAAAAAAAGATGATAATATGATAATCTATTTCACTGTAAGATATACTTGACTACAAAATACTGTCCCAAGTGAAGCTGCAGCATTTTCAAGCATGAGCCAGCCAACCCAGAGTTAGCGAAGGAGGGGATATCTGTCACTCGCACTTTGATTTCATAGGTCCGTCCATTAATAAATGAATTCTTGAAAAGACATTCATTTACTTCTCAACTACTATCTCTTTAATATAAACAATAATGTTTGTCTGCTTAGTGTAATTTCTTGGCTCTTTAGCCCTTTAAAATACACATTAGTCTCATTAACTCTGTGAAGTAACAGAGAGCAGTAAAACCTAATTTATTCCTAAACGTAAAGGCAGAAATAGAGACACACGAGTTTTCCTCGTGTTATAAATAACATAAGAATTTAAGATAAACACAGAGAAGTAGTTGAAATATTACATATGTGCAGATACACCAAGATAAAACTTGCACTGCATCAAACATCTGAATACAAGCAGCTTTTTCCCCCTCCCCACTGTAGTTCTTGAAGCAGCTGGATTTTAACTATTTCACACTTCCTGTTTTGTTCGCCTGTTACAAACACGACAGCTGAAAAGGTGAACAGAGAGGACTTGTTAGCTATCAGAAACAGTAATCCCACAAGTTAGTGTAGGCTCCAAACCGGTGGCACACTGGCATGCCAATAAATAGAGGTAAAGTGATTTATCTCCATAGCTGAAGCCATAGCATAGCAAAATCTCACAAAAAAAATTTAGTGAAATAGAAAAGCAAATTTGAAACTATAACCACTGCATAAGTCTGTTCGGTTTTGCAGTTAAAGCAACACGGATGTCACCTGGCTTTTCAGAGAAGAGTCCACTAAAAGAAAACGCTACATCACATAAACTCATCTTTACGCAAACAAAGCACCATTGATACCCAGTGAATTGGCACAAATGCCACTCCTGAAAAGCTCCGATCACCCCGTTTGCTTACACCCAGCAGACCCCTTGCAGCAGCCTACCCCTGCCCTCTAGGGTCAGGGAAGCTAAAACCATGTGGCAGTTGGGTTGGTAAACTATGTCCCACTGTTGTAATAATGCAACCACAGGAAATAGCTGTTTGATTTTACTACTGCAACTTTTAAATTTTTCTAATTTGTAAAAGCCACACAAGCAACATTATTAGAAGAACACTTAAAGTTTAATAACTTTCCTTAAAAAAAAAAAAAAAAAGCAATCTAATTACAGTAGATTTTCAGAAAGCTGTAATCATTCCTTTACTTTTCTGACTAATATTGAAAAGCAATTAAAAGAAAAAGACCAAAAATCCATTAAAGGAAAAGATACATGGTGAAATCAGTAGGTACAAATGCAGATTTTTTTTACAGGATCACACGGGTGACAAGACCCCAGGACAAGACCTCCAGCTGCTCTAAAGCCACTGAAGGCAGAGTCTTCATGTGCCAAAAAGGCACATGTGAAAAAAAAAAAAGAATATCACTTCAGGAGGTAAAAAACTGAGTTAACAAGTAACAGACCAGAGCTCTGTTTCAGTATTTTAAGCTAAAAAACTGATTTCTGTAGTTGTAAATGACATGATTTAGATTGACAAAAGAAAAGGTATCAAAAAGAAACTACACTAACTCAAGAAACAAAAACGTCTGTAAGCAGCATTCAGCAAATAAAGATCCCGTTCAAGGAGGTATCACTTGATTTATTGCGAAATAAGAACGCAACCCCTGTAAGAGTTTGAGTTTAGGGGGAGGGAGGGTCAGGGGAAGAGGAGAATATAAAACCAAAATCAAAAAATTAATCTTAGAAGCCTCATGTTCCTGGTGTACTACATAAATTCTGAGTGCAGTGCTTGATTTGAAAAGGAAACCTGACTAATTGAATACACTGGAAACACATGGCAAATCTGGAGAAGTAACGAAAGGCTGGCCAAGAGAGGCCAGTCAGACTCAGATAATTTGGAATAAATGGACACCCTCACCGTGTTGTAAAAGTACTTTCAATAGAGGAAAAAAAAAAAAAACCTGCAAGAGACTACAGAGATTACATTTCAGATTATAAAGAAATCCTACATTTATCAGGAAGGTAGGTAACACCAGCAACGATCAATTATTTTCTTTTCCTTTCCCTTTTCTGTACATTAGCTTATCAGTGACTACAGAGCCAGAGTCTTTAGATGCTTTGGCTTTGGTCGTCTAGTGCTCATCAACTACTGCACCTGAGGTTCCCAAATGGTCTCAGCCCAAGTCCTTGGAGAGATCCAGGCTATGAACTAAAGCAGGGAAATCACAGTGGGAGATAAACTTCTCAAACTTCAAGGGTTACGCTCACACAAAAATGTCCAAAGAAAGTGGAATGAAGTTCCATTTGCTGGGACTTACCAGATTATGTCTCCTGGACAAAAAACCTCAGGTAAGAAAAAGTGTACTTTTCACTTATGTTCTCTGGTAAGTGAATTACAAAGGGAACCTGAGTCCAGGGCTCACAATCACTGAGTACCATGTGCCGGAGTAGAACTTGCCCTACGTACATTCCAGTTTTAAAATACATTAGCTTAAGCATTTCAGTTTGCATGCTTCATAAACACATCTTTTATGCTATTTTAAATCACTTCCACATACAATAGCAAATCAAGGGCACAGCATTGTCCCACTCTTCATAAGCACAGTCCTTTCCCCCTTTAAGAAGAAAAGAGAAGTGAGTATGTGTCAAAGCCACACATCTTCTCACCTACAACCAAGTGATTTATTTCCTCAAGAAAAATAGAGCAGATAAGAAAGGATGATCTATTGCAATGTGCTCCAGCAAGCTGCTATGGCAGTGCCCCAAGTAGCACTGACCTGGACTTGGTCACACCAGGTTTGTTATCACTGCCCTCAGAGATGAGCTACATCTCTGCAAAGAGCATGCCTGGAATACGGGACACACTGACACACAGCGTAGGCAGTACACCTGCTATTTCTGCCCATCTGCCATGCAGAGAACAGGAGCAACCAAGACCCCCTGCTGAAATAAATCTGGCATTGCAACCCAATGAGAAAAGCTTTTGACCAGAGATGCAGCAAGCATAGCAGGAATGCTATCTACTTTCTTTCCAGAATCTGAGATTAATTTGGGGAAGATTCAAGGCAAATAATTTGAAAGTAGTCTCTGAATTAAATAGAAATAGATTTCACTGAATTTCACTGAATTTTTTTTGGAGTTGGAAGGGACCATAGAGATCATTTAGTCCAACTCCCCTGCCAAGGCAGGACTACCCAGAGCATGTCAGAGCATGCCACTCAGGACTGCATCCAGGTGGGTCTTGAAAATCTCCAGAGAAGGGGACTCCACGACCTCCTCCACGATCTACAAGAAAAGTTAAGAGCACCAAAGGAGACATGAAGAGGCACCTAACATTTGAACACAAGATATTTGCTTGCTTCTAAAAATGAACCTTATCCATGTGTGAGTTGTGTCTGTAGATCTGCTCCTTCTGCCATAAAACAAGAGTTTCCACAGGGGAAAAAAAAAAAAAAATAATCAAAGAACACTCATACATTAGATCATTAGATCTTTATCCCTTGAAAAGAGATATATATTACTATCTAAATTCTTCAAAGAGACCAGGCAAAAGGAACTATTCTCTCACTTCTCTCTGAAATTCCTTCCAGTGAACGACAGAGAGGATTCCCCTCCCGCCCCCCTTTTCTTTTACTGTATGAGAACTAATATAAAGATTAAATTGAATGGAACTGGTGGGAGGAGAAGTTGTGGCAATGTGATGGGTGGGCGTACATCTTATGTCCAGAAAATTCAGAGCAGACAGCTTGATAAAGGCCACTCAACATAGCATTGATATTCTGTCAAAATAAATAACAACTCTACCACAATAAGAAGTCAAAATCTTTTATGAATGAGACCTATCTATAAGACCCTGCACAGAGGCCCTTGCATAGTTCTTCTCCACACAGAGATTTACGAGCACAGGTTTGTGACTATTGATTTACTGTAGCCTTTTGATCCCGTGTTGTGATCCTGTTAACTCTCAGAAAGGAAGGACAGCAAGGCCCTGCTGCTGACTGCGTGTGGGGCTTCTAAGCACTCTCTCGTCTGCAGGCAAATGTCCTGGGCCCTATGCTGAGCAAATGAGTAGAAGATGTTGCCATGAAGTAGGTGCCTTAGTTGCAAAGAAATATCAAAGTCATTAATACCTATAATGTCCTTGCATTTTTGGGAAAGAATTATCTGTCCTACTCAAATTTTAGAACAGAATTTCTAGCTTAAAAAAGTGTCCCTTTCAATAGGAGAAATGTTTCTTGTTTAGTACTCTATCATGATATGCTGCAAGATAAAGCTGAACATTATGAGTCAAGTTCATACATCTCAGGCCATATTTGGACAGAATTATCAGGCAGGTGCAGGTTAAACTACAAATGCTTATTTTGTGACACTCTGTCTAGTTACGCAAAAAAGTAAGTAGAGATCAAGTGTTGAGAACTGATGCATGGTTATCTGATTAGGAACAGGGCTGTAACCTTGCTAACAAAAAAAGTGCTATATCATGAGATAACTACCAGTCATTCAGAGACATCTGTCTGAATCAATCAGCAGCAGCAGATGACAGATTCTAGCCAGAAACTCACTGAAGTCCCTTCATTGTTCCTTCAAAAATTTAGACTTCTGTCTGCAAAGTGACTTAGCATTTTTCAGAATGAAAGCAGCTGTAGGAAGTTATTTGAAATCAATTCTACAATTGCATCCACTTACAAGACACTTATCAGCTTTCTGTGACAAGAACAACTTGACTTTGAGCAGTGCATGTTTTATTTGTGACATTAGAACTATAGAAGTATTTCTGTTTCGCCACAGGAAGGAAGCAGGTCTGACAGACATTCATCCTTATGCACCAAGTTTTGAGCTACCCAACAAAATCGCCAAAAGTTGACTAAGTTCAGCTCTTTGTATTTTACCTCCCTTACAGATATTCAGATAATACTGGCTATTTCAGTTTGTTCAACTTTCATTCTTCCATTTGTTGTGTATTAGCCATAAGTCAGTTGTAAGACAATATACAGCTGGCACTTTATATACAGGAACGCATTCTCACCAAGAGTAAATAGGCATCGTGCTTTCATTGGAGAGGCTTACATGAATGCACACAAGCTGGAAATGTGGCCCATAGCCTCCAAAGCAATTGAAATACATGAGGGTGCTTTGAGATGAAAGGTGGTTTCTAGAGAAAATATAGACTTTTGTTACATATAGCAAGCTCTAAACTAATGATGTGCATTACTTCCCAGAATTTAACAGCTCCTTAACTCAGCTTCTATTTAATGTTTATAGGTATCCTCTTGGCCAGACTGGGCATTTCACAGCACTAGCAATGAAGCAGTGGTAATGAACCACAGAGCAGCAAAATTCAGTAAGGTTGTATTTGAATCTCTTGCAGTTCCGTCTACTGCAACATTAAATCAAAAGAAATGGATTCTCTTTCTGTCCAGCAGGATTTGCCCATCATTTATCCTTTGCCTGTAAGCCATTAGTAAAACACCAATTGACCCATATTAATTTTTCACTCTAAGTCTTTTTTGTTTTTGTAAGAACAGTTTTTTTGTGGTTTTTTTTCCTCCATTTCTCACTCTAACATCACTCAGCCTTCCATGAATTCTTGAAAAGGAGTCTCTATCCACAAGAAAATAAATGGTATTATGAGATGGACTGGGTCAATGAGTTCCACAGACTTCTTATTGCCTGGGCAGAACAAGATGGTAGAATTTCAGGGTCTCAACGACTTTGGGCCACCAAGACGGGTATAAAAACCTGGATTAGCTGAAGCGGGGGGGGCAGGGGGGGAGGGAGGAGAGAGAAGTAAAAATAATGAGAAATGTTTATTGGAGAAAAGACTGCATGGTGACCTATGGATTTCTCTAAGTATCACTCTCATGTCACAGGAAAACATGTCACAGGAATCAGCTACAAGTCTCCAGTCCAAGACTGGGGAACCAGGCATTTAAACATTAGCAAAAAGAAGTTTCCTGCTGAGCTAGGAAAGTGCACCCCCTCCTGTGCAAGTTGCTCCATGCATCTTTCTGCCAACTACGTTAATTACCAGCTACAAGCAGAGGCAAGACAATTCCAGTGTAGGATGTACTTCGATTATTAGAGGTTGGGCTCCTCCGAGTTTCCTATTACCAAGGACTCTGCCTTTCTTCCTTTATTTCTTCCTACCTAACTACCCTGTTCTAATTTATAGCTTTGCAGTAGCAACACTGTAGTTAAAAACCGAAATGGCACTTCCACTCCAAACCTCTATTTTATTCCTTTCATTTGAGTTCATTACTTCAGTTACCATAAAAATGTACTTTCTGGCAATCCCTGTCCTCCTCCTCCCCCTCAGCAAAAAATATTTGTCATTCCCCAAGGACACTGGATGGCTGATCCTGTGCTCTCTCTTTCATAGCCTGTAGATTTGTCTTCAATGACAGCTTCTGGAGGTAAAAGCCCACAAGGATACTGCTGTAGTGTTTGCCTAGGAGAGAATTTGAGTTTTCAGACAATGTAAAAGAATATATGTTTGCCCTATATACATGGTAGAAGGAATGAGGAGGGGCTTTGACCTTTGGCCTTACAGCACTTCTCTGCTTATATTTCGAGGTTTCTTAGATCCCCAAAGGACCTGTCAGCAAATCATACAAGAGATATGCATCACAAGTCATGGTGTACAACAGTTACATTAGGAGTCAGACAGACAACAGCCTCAAGCTGTACTTACTGTGCAGGCTCCTCAGAGAGCAATAAGGTAGCTTTAGTCACAGCGCTATTACCCTAAAGAGGAAGTAAACCAAATCCACAAGTTTAAGACCTGTAAGTTCCTCAAGTCCGTTCATCTATTTGATTAAAGATCATTGAAGGAGAGAGACCAGGCAGAGCAAGCTTTGTTTCCTTAAAACCACTTGGCCTGTCAAGAGACTTGTGGGAGCAATGAGCAAGGGCTGTTGAAACTTCACAATGGATAATCACCCCACTTCAAGTTATGGTGATGGGAACTCGTCAACTTTATTACCAGGTTTTATTTTGCATAAGCATTCAATCCTATTTTATTGTTTCTCCAATATCATTTTAGGTAGCAAACCCACATTTTCTATTTAACCTAAGATTTCCAGAAGCAAACCAAAGCTTACTTTGACTCGACAACCCATAAAACTCTTCTGCACATTTGTGTGCATACACATATGAAACACTGCAAAGTCTCTGGCCCAGTGGAGAGAAATGATTGCACTAACAAGCCCCCAAATAAAAAAAAAATAAAAATCCATCTTTCAACACTGCCCTATTTGTCATTATTTATTTTTTAACATGCCAGCTCTTCAAATATCTCTCCCAGGTATTTTGTTTGTTTTGAAGGCATGGTAAGTGTCATGGCAGAAATGGGGTATCAAGCAAGAATGAGCGAAAACCTTGGGGTCAATCTCAAATGGTGAATAAGAGGTACTTGGCCAGTGGTAACCTATGTACCCCACAAACTAGTAGGTCAGCTCTTCTCCCTTTTCCAGGTTCTGTATTTCACATTCATCCCATGGGACTAAATAAATTGCTGCTTCAGAGTGCTAGCTGCCTTTTGAACAAGAAGAAAAGCTGCCTCAAACTGGTTATCTCCATTACACAGATTTTGAATTGTCCTCTGATGCATCTGTGTAACGGCCATTCTGTCCAAGAGGATATAAGATTAGATGAGCTATTGGGAAACTGGAGCAATTGTAAAGAAATAGAAATATTATTAAGGCTTTTTGGCCAGGCTTGGCTCACACATGCTTTTTCAGAGTGCAGGATAAAAACAGCATGTTCTACCAATTATTTCTGCCCACTCTTCCTCTTTTATTTTCATTTATAACAATTTAGAATCTCATTGTTATTATACAGTTGGATTTTGCTGATGAAAATAGGTCAGATAAGAGGATTTTTAAATTTGCTGACTACCGCATCAGTTCAGTTTGTGCTGTGCATAATGGTCATATTATATAAAAATCAATAAATAATTACAGTATAATGGAGATGCCTATTAATGACTTAAATTATAGATGATGTTTTGTGACTCTTAACTAGTGTCTTCAGAGCACCGTTTTTCTTGTTCTTCTCAGGATTTTTGAAGGGCAAAAGAAAACATGAATGCAATAATGTAAATTGAAAATTTTGCAATCAGAGCTTCCAAGACCATCCTTTGTCCATCACAGATGATGTAGCCTCTGGCATCTTGAAACAAAAAGAAGGGTACTGCTTTTCTTCGGCTTTACCAGGGTATACAAGGCAATTTTAATCAACTCAGTGTCTTTTGGCTGTAAGAATGGAAATGGGACATTGATCTTCCAATCCTCTTCAGTAGAGGAAATATTCTTTCCACAGGGACTTGATTAAAACACATTTCCAACACAGAAGGGTCTGTGAAGTAAAAGAAATATGTTTCAAAGTGTATTTTTAGGGTGTTTTGTAAATATAGCTTCCTCTTTAAAATAAATTAAAGGAAAATAATTTCTTTCCACTAGACTCCAAGGAAAGTTTCTGAGTTTATCTTGGGTAACACACAAGAGAAGCATCAGCTAGTCTCACTGCTGCCTATCCTGATGTTAGCTGTGACATTGCAGTGACAGGAGCATTTCTGCAGCCCAAAAATCTTCTGCAGTTCAAATGTGTCTGGGTTTTGTTCTGAAACAGGTCGTAACAACTGGAAGCAAGAGGCAGTCTCAAACTCATAAAAATCTGCAGACAAACATCCTTCAAAAGTCAAGTTTACATCCCTTAGTAAACTTCCAAAAATTTCCCCAATTCTAGTTCAAATTCATTACTTCTGCTACTTGAATGTCTCCAGATTTTGTTTGTTCCTGATAAAAGCGGAACACAACATGATAGCACAACAGCAGAAAGAGAAAACAAAACACCTCTGATTGGATTCTCTACTAGTGGTGTTTTTTCCAGGTAAGAATTACTGTAAAATAGTCTAATTTACTCAATACAATTGACCTGCAATTTTCTAAGCCATGATTTTTCCATGGAAGAGTTCAGTTCCAGGATAATCTCAAGGCTCTCACTGCCTTAAGTGTCTGAACTAACTAGATCTTCACTAGAGAGCAAAATACTAATTTACCTGTGCTGCAAAGTAACGAGGAGGGATAAGAAGTAAAGAAATAATGTGGGAAAAGAAGAAAAGAAAAAAAAAAAAGGAAGGATTCCATCCGTATTCTGTAATGGAAAACACCTACTAAATATCTATGAAAGGAACCCAAGAGCAAATCTGACGCCTGTGGGATTTAAAGGTCCTTGTCTTCAGCTCGACATATAAGGGATAACCACTATGAGCAAATATTAGGCATCACATACCCACCCAGCAGCACCAGGCACTTAACATGTTTAACAAGTTCTTCTGCAGCAGAGATGGCATTGTAGCTACAGGAGGGAAACTTCTCATGCATCATGTCAGTCCTGGAGTTGTGCCCTAGGATTTTTATTAACTGTTTTCTTAATAGATATTATAAAGCTCCCCTGAGGTATGCCACATTTATGGACAGGTTTCCCTTTCTTCAGATTTGACTTGACCTGTTCTTATTTAAAAACTACTTTTTTTTCCCATCTTTGCACCGCAGTTCACTGTTGCTAAATTACCAAGGTAACAAGATTCTTTAATATTCACAATTTGTTTCCACCAGTTGTTACAGTCTGTTTTTCATTCCTGCCATCAGTCTTTTGGCCTTCTCACTAACACTCCTATTTCCATCTTCTCTCCCGTACCACATAATTTTTTTAATAGATATAAAGCAGAAACAAACTACAAGAAAAATTATGTCATCCACCTAGCAGAAGTCTCTGATGTTTTGTAGTGTTAATACAAGAACTCCAAACCTTTCCCCCTGAGCATTTTTTAATAAGCTATCTCTGTCCAGCTCCAAAAGCAGAGGTAGCAACATCCACATTACTTGATCACTGAAGTAACCAGACCCCAGTAAACACGTTGTTGTCCTCCAGCCTCACTTGCAGAACAAGTCTCACAGGTGACTGCAACCAAACAAAATCCCTCATTGCCCCAAGACACACAGAAGTCTGATGGAACAGCACCAGGCGAGGAGTATTAGCTCAAGACCAAGCTATTGCCAAAACTGTCATGCAACTTCTGCGTCAGTTGGTTCACTGCCTCAGGGATTTGCTGACCAGTACTCCTGCCACTTTGTTGAATTTTACATAAAAAAATTGCGAGGATCTTTCCAGCTGGGAAAGAAGGAGGAAAACAAACCCAAACCCTCCAGACTTAATATAGGAAAAATTTATTCTTTGACTTCAGTAAACAATCATGTTTACTGGTTCCCTGTCAAGTATGCAGGACAAAAGGACTTTGCCTGCCACCCTCTGGCTCGGGGTATCCCTGCCTTGCTTTCGAGTTGGAGCAAAGAAGGGAAAGCAGTTTTGGTTCAGAGAAGTAAGATCAGACACTTTAAGACAACAATGCTGCAGGTTTGGAGGAAGCTCTCAGCTTACTACTGGTTTTGTTAGTGTAATTGCAACAGAAATTCTGGGTGATGCCCTGACAAGCTCTGCTATCAGAGCTCACAAAGGAGCTTTCCATGGAAAAAAATAAGATTCCTTCTCTGAAGCCGGACACCCTTTTCTGATCCATTGATGAAAGACCTTGCATTCTTCATTTAAAGCCCCCAGTAAAATGAAACACTAAATATCAAGAAAATAATAATAATAATAATAAAAAGTATCTACAGCTTTTCATAAAATAAAAAGTTAAAAATAAAATTATTCTGGCCTTTTTCCTTCCTTGCCAATTCTGTTTCTAATGCTAATGTGTCCCTATTTCCTGACTGACTTCTTTAAGAGGAAAAAAACAAGGAATGTACACATTCAAGTAATAGGATGCCTTTGTCAGTTCATTCAAAATGTGCATTTCTATTAAACAGCCAGGCCTTTTCCTTCACGCCACTGGAATGCCTGATTTTACTCAGACTGCTACTGTCTATACACACACACAAACCAATAAGTGATAGTTCTCCTTCCTTTTAAGAACTGTGCCTACCCACTGGTTCACAATGGACGGCAAAAGTGGCAGTGCAGCAATATTATAATGTATGCCAGGTCATTATTCAAAACATTGCAGATAATTTCCCCATCATTTCCATGTTCCTATGGCAGCACGCTACAATCTTTCTCCTCCTACATAAGGCTGTAAAACAAGAAAAGATTACTGTAATCCTTTTCTTCCAATGTCACAAAAACACTGTAATCTCCTTGCTGTGTCAGAAGCAAATTTCTACCTGTAAATGTCAAGACTAACTTAAGAATAAGTTGCAGCAGCCTTCATTGTATTGGTAAATAGTTATGTAAGCAACTTATATATATTTAAGCACAAACACGCTTACGGAAGATTGAAGTTCTAGGCTGTAATTTAATCTTTGGCTTCTTGCATTTATAAACCACTCAGAAGCACACTCCATTTTTATGAAATTTAGAAATTGATTAGAGTCTGGTATATCTCTGCTAGTCGCAGCTTCAGAGACATCTGAGCATTTAAATGCTTTCAGAACCCCTTGTGAAGGTATTTAAATGACCTGAACATACAAAAGCAAAGAGCTGAGCAAGTGGAAGAACAGGAGGCTGTCCAACACCCCAGCAGCACCACAGATCCTAAGCAGGAAACGTTGTGGCTGGACTCAGAGACAAGACAGGAGTCTGTGACAGACTTCAGGTCAGCAGGCAGCACAGGCCATTTGCTAAATTACAGCCTTGACCGTGCCCTCGGAGAAGGATGAACCTTTGGCCTCTGACTTTTTTCTTTTTTTTTTTATTAAATGGAACCAGCACATCACAGAACCTTTTTTTATGAGTTAAATTCAAACCTGCAGGGGTGATTCAAATGTCAGGCTGCAACAAGACGAGGTGATTACATGACACAGTGAACAACAAGCCGTTCTCTTACAATCTCTGAACTGAAAGTGGAGTAAATATGCTTCTTACACAAAGAAACCAGAAGATAGGTACTCACTATTAGGGAAATGGTACGATTGTAGTCCAAGACACAGAAAGCTGTGTGAGAAACTACCTCATGTTTTGAAAAACAAAGGGGTAGTCTCCATAAACAGGTCTCAGTTTTGCAGAAACATTGGGCATTCTTCCTAGCTATCCTCAACCTGCAGGGTAGCACAGGGAAATATTAACCTCATTGAATCTAAGTTGTAACATAGACTAGAAAAATGGAAGTATGTGTTTCCCGTTTTCTAGCTTGACATTGTTACATTATTTGTCTTGTATTATCAAAAATATCTGCTTATACAAATAGCTGTCGCAGTCACAGAGAAGTTGGGAATTAGGATGGGGAGGCTGTCAGAACACAAGCTTAGCAGTTGTTTTAGGCTTGAGGAGATGCCTTTAACTTGGCTCGGAAATATCCGTGTGAGAGCTGCATTTGCAAACTACTCATGCTCTACTGAGGATTACTAGAAGATGTAATTCTGCAGAGACCCTTCACCTTTCTCTAGACTTCCACTTCATCATGACTAATCTTGAAGCAATATTAATAATACGCATCTAACGATTTTCCTCGTAAAAAAGAAGGTCAAGTTTCAACAGAAGTTTTGCTGCCCAGGTGCACTTTTCACATCAGACTGAATTGGAGGCAGACAATCAGGGGAAGAGACAGTATCAGTTCAAGAGCTTCCAAATCAATCAAAGCAAGAAATACTGTCTCAAATTAAAAGCCAAGACGTAGCAATAAAAATACAAGCTTAATAAATTCACATATAAGGTCAATTTCCTGTCAATCCTTGCAGCCTCAATATTACTATATTATTCTTTCCATACTACCATATTATTCTTTAATAGATGTGAGAATTGTCCATATAACACCCCACATCTGCAATGGACACTATATTGGACTCAGAGTAAAAAAAAAAAATACTTGTAACTGTAGCAAGGGATAACAATTGTCTTGTAAGACCTACTGAAAAAAAACAGAGGACTGTCTTCACACAGCACAGGATGTGGCAGGTTAAACATTTTCTTAATAGACAGGATGGCAAAGAGGAATGAAGCAGAGAAAACACATCTGGATTCCAGCAAGTAGTGCTAAATCTAAAGAATAACCATCTGGCATGAGGAATTTCAATTTCTATTAGCAAAAAAGTCACAGAACAGCAGATCACACTTTCCCTGAAATGGGACCACCACGGAGAAGACTGCCTAGACATCAGACAAATTTTCCAGCTAGTATAAGAGTCTTAAATGTTATCTAATGTCAGTAAAACGCAGAATAAGCCAGTGATAGATTATGATTGAATAAAATTAGTAGTGTTTTGCTACTAGTTTCAACAAGGTCAAGATTCTATCCATGGAATGATGTCTAGTAGAACTCCACTGAAAGATGTACATATTTTGGTGACACAACTGAACACACTAATATGCAGTGAACAAAAGTACACCCCAGACACCACACATTCAAGTTCAGAGTCAACGTTTAAGGCAGCTTTACCTCAAGGGTTTACACTAAACTTTTTCATACAACTTCTTCCTTAGGTATGACCATACTCCATATAAAAACAAAACCTGAACGTGCACCATCTTTCTCCTTCTCCACCAAAATCTATACCCTAGCTACCAAAGAAAGATCCAGCAGACGGGGCAGATGGAAGTCACAAGGTGTTTCAACTGGGCTCCCATGCTGCAACATGCACTGTCAAATCAATTAAATGCAACAAAATTAGATGACTCCTTGTTCACCTGAAAAAGTAAGACTTCATAAATCTGGTCCAGTGGTACTACTCAAGAGAAGAAATGTACTAGTAATTCAGTTTTTATAGACATTTCTGGAGAGCAATTCCTGTAGGTGTTTTTTGTAAGCTGAGGTTTTTGTTTCTTTAAGCAATCCTTGCTTATGTTTATAAAAATCTCCAGTGCATAAACTTCACTTCTCAGAGAAAAGTTGAGGGAGCACAAACAGTAGATCAGAGTGCTTATGGTTCAGGGTCTCTCAGATGACAGGTTCAAAACATGAAACTATAATCAGTGAACTAAAATCAAGCGCGGAGAAGAGCAATGAGTTGATCTCCTTCATAGAGCTTTGTTTGATATTATGGAAGATCATCTATTTTTTGCTGGCTTGTTTTCAGGAATTTATTTTTTATTATTATTTTTTTCAAAACTTTATCTTTAAATATTTACAACTGAAAAGATATCGTTTATGCAATTCATCATCTTTAATCTCAGCTTATTATTATTAAGCAAACTTAATTAGAAAAACTGCTGTTTACTGGGTTTGAGACAACTGATTAAAAAAAAAAGATCATTCATTATTCAAATACACTTTTCAGATGGCAAGTCTTTTGATCCTTTCCTCGGGTTATGTACAACCAGTTATTCCTGTGCTGGAATACATGCTGTAGAGGATGCAGGACAAGGAAATAGACCTGGGCTATTTTGCTCTTCGAAAAGAACGCAAAATTAGATTATGTTGAAAAAGAGAGGTTTCTTATATACTTATCAGAATGTAATTCTGTGTTAAATAGATCTTAACTAGCTAATTCCACTCAACTTCAGTAATATTAAGGCAGCAAGAAGTGTGGCAATTTTGGAAATGCAGTTTTGTTTTCTCTGCTGTAAGATAACACAAACCTGTCCCGACCTGCTGAGAAGTTTCTCCAAACTTTGCTCTTTGGGCAGAGTTTTTGCAGAAAAAAAATAAAAATCCTGTGGTCAGGTAAAAGTATCTTGTCCAGCTCTTTCCAACGTGTTTTTATCTTCCCTTCTGGTAAATCTTCCTAATGTGTTTTACAGTTTTACTCTATAATTCAAACAAATTCCAGGGAAGTAAATACTAGTTTCATCTTTATTTTTACCATCCAAAGACTAATGGGCCTAACTGGCTTCTTGTTCCCTCATTCTGCCCTTCATTCAGTTTAAGAAGATTGCATATAAGGAAAGATTTTTTCTGGCAGGTAGATTTCAGCACCTCAATATACTATTTAATTTGAATTTTCTATCAAGCGTTCTTTGTTATGACAGATCATTAAAATAAACAATCTGCCCTGACATAGCATCAGCACCTCTTTTATTGTTTACTTCTCCCCTCCATTATTGTTAAGATATTGCTGCTAGTACTGAACTAAAAGAACAGAGAGTCACACCTGTGATCCAAGAGCCATAGAATTTAATAACAGAGCCTATAATCCAACGCACACTTTGAAAGGCGCAGCTTTGCTATTCTCACTGTTCGCAGCTTTTTGTTTGCCCCTTACAGTGCACCAGCAGCCTCCTTCCTCTGAACTGGTCAGGAAAAGGGTATGGTTGAAACCTCTGCCAGGAAGAAAGGGCATTCAGGTTGTGACTAAGCCATCTGTAGCGGGAAGAGGATCAGGTCCACCCTACTGAGAGCATGAACACAAGCTGAACGTGTTCCTCAAAGTACAAGCAGAGAAACTAGGGATTCTCAATGCCACCACTTTATCCCCACTCTGTGTTTTACATTACTAAGTGGGACAATAAGTTTCTTTTAAAGCAGTATGTCCTACACAGCTAATTTACAGTGCAGCACATATACATCCAGATGATAGGACTTCTGGCAGGATATGATCTCAAAAGGTGACTTCTGGCAAAGCAAAATGATCAGCAGCTGAACTACTTAAGATATATTGATCTTTCCCCACCCCAAAAAAAAAAAAAAATCTCAGTTATACTCATTTTGAGAACCACGTTGCTATTTCATTGACATATTATGTACTATAAGGACAAGAGCCAACTGAAAACAAAAATAAACTCACTGGCAAATTTCATTTCTGTACAAGTTCCCATGGAAAGAGAGTGCTGCAGAAAACAAATTGAAACAACAGATAAGCCAAGATCCCAACAGCATCCATCTCCATTCATCTCTTAACGCAATGGAAAAAGAACTCTTTTCCTAAGGTGGATGAGAATGTGACAGGTTAGCAAGAGTGACAAAGTGGAAAGCTCTAAAAATCCCTGTTTGTTCTCATCACCTTCATCCAAATCAGAAAGGAAAAGCTTGTTAACAAAGTGCTGCAATGTATGGCTGTCTCATCTTGCAGGCAGCAAGGCTATTTGAAGTAGCACTTGCTTCTGTCACCTCAACCTTCAGTTTCATTACAGTTGTGGCAGTTATAGACTTGCACCAAGAGCAATTTGAATGGGCCCAGACTTTCACCTATTCACATCATCTCTACTCTCCAGCTGGAGAATTGTTACCTTTGTTAACCTCTGATTACCTCCAGCAGCTCACAATGCAACTTCTCCTTTCCCCAACAGTTCCTACAGAGCCACAAGCAGAATTTGAGATTCTCCAATGAACGCAGAAGTTACCCCAACAATGCAAGCATGAAATTGCTCAAAGCTACAGCTATATCACGGAACATAAGCTAATTAACTGAAGAAATTATGTGCTTGCTGCAAGCAGAAGTGCTTCAAATTTTTCCAAAGGGAAGATTTTTTTTCCAAGGATAGTGAAGAATCAGTGTGAGGCTGTGAAATCTTCACTCCATTTTGGAGGATTCCTTGCCCAAAAGAGCTCACAGTAATGTCTTTCAAGTACTTGGAAAACTCACCCTGAGAGCGATGGGGTGTGAAAATCTGATCTGCAAGAGGTCTGGGGGGAGAAATGTAGGACTACACAACTTCTTACCCACTGCAATGCAGTAAGCTGACAGAAGTGAGGCACTTCTGTGACTCTTAGAGTATACGCTGTATTTAGTTGCAAAATTAACAACAGTTATGTATTTATTTGAAATATGTTTGTGTAACACAAAATACTCAAATGCAAAAAGGCACACATCAGAAGAGCACAGCTGAAGCAATGCAGAAAGCAGCAGTTAAGGCAACAGAATTTTTCTCTCTCAAATCTCTCGTTTCATGTCGTATAGGAAAAAACAAAAAGCTTAAAGATTTTGAAGACAAATTGCAGGTGGGAACGCAAGGAGGGATTATTTTTATTCATTTTTGACTAATCAAAACATTCTTCCAGCAGAACTGGAAAGATTTATTTTGATCTTAACTTCTCCACTCTGTATCAATATAGCTAAAGACAAAACATTCGAATCACAGCCAAAAGAAAATAAAACACCATTTGGGAAACATTGGAATAGAATATTGCAACATCAGGTTGCTTTTATTTCTCCTGAAATGATATACCAGCGAATCAACACGATTTCACAGATTTCTGTAGACAGAGCTGCACAAGCTGAGCCTGGACTCCATGCAAGTTTCTCTGATGAAAAAGCAAGTCAAAGGATTCATGCCTGCCTGGTTTTCCACCCCCCCTTTTCTTTAAAAAAAAAAAAAAAAAAAAAACAACAACAACAACAAAAAAAACCCCACAACACAACCAAACAAAACTTTTTGATGTTTCA
The DNA here is from genome assembly GCA_028565335.1 of Limnodromus scolopaceus. Classification (NCBI taxonomy): domain Eukaryota; kingdom Metazoa; phylum Chordata; class Aves; order Charadriiformes; family Scolopacidae; genus Limnodromus; species Limnodromus scolopaceus. Next base: position 8,801,188 of record JAOXNO010000002.1, on the reverse strand, counting down.
TCTGGTAAATTTTTCTCACCAGGAAGCAACATTCTGCACAGAAGAGCTGGAAGATTATGTATTTAGTATCTGAAACACATGAAAAGAACAACTTTTCTGTTCAATATTATAACTGAGAGCGAGATTGCTGCTGGCTTCAGAAGGGCTTGGAATAATTTATACAAAGTCATCAGCAATTCTTTTAGTGACAACTTTTTAAAAAACTCAAACTTATTCAAAGCTACAGTTCCAACCACCTCCCAGCCATGGGACTACTTCTCTAGCAAGATTTTTTTTAAACAAATGGCAATAACCCAGCTACACAAACAAAAGCTGAGAACTACTTGCCATGTTGTACAGGTTGCAGCACATAATCATCTATCTTCCCTCTGCCAAAAACACAGCAATGATTATATAGCACTCATTTAAGGTATTTGAATTACAGAGAGATGTTACACATCAAGGTAATCAAAGGCAGTTTAGGTAATGAAGTTGACACAGAAGGAAACATTTCCCAAAGAAACGTTTCATTTGCATGTAATAGAGCTGTTTTAAGTTGATTTTGACATTACATCATGATAACAACACTTGTTGACATTTATAACATTTCAGTAGCAAGCCTTCTTGCATTTTGATGAATTAATCATTTTTTTCTATAAGTAATAAATATAATTTCATTTCATAAGTGAAAAAAACTCAAAATACTAAACACACAGCTATTCTCACTGCTATGTGCAAGATGAATTGGCTGTCTGAGCAAATATGCCATAGGACACAATCTTCAGGAGCTTGAGAAGTTAATAAGAGGAGGCATTTTGAAAGACAGCTCTGCATAGCCGCACATACAGGAAAACGATGAATTCGAACAAATACCACCGTCGTCTGTCATTTGACAGAAATGTTTCCTTTGTTCTATCTGAGTTATCTCAGAAATATTATTATAAGCCATGCACATTCTTTACTCCACATGCAGAGGCCAAATGCAGATTAGCAAACATGGAAGGGTGAAAGACACCCAAAATCAGCAATCAGCTGTCTTAAGAAACCCAAGGAGGTAAGAACAAGCTCTAGACAGAGAGGATGAAAGGAGAAATTGCTGCCTGAGGATCATTGGCACTTCTTGTCCTGGCCACCTCCTCCTGGCTCAACACATAGGAAAGGCTGCCAAGTGTCAGTCACAGGACTGAGAGCTTCTGCATTTGTATTTGGGGAGCATAATGGTATGGGGATCCTGGAGAAATCTGTACTGGAACTTGGGCAGAAAAGGAGTATTCCCAGTCTTTTCCCTTTGGAGTTTCATTCAAAATAGGAAAAGTCTAATATATGCATACATAAATGTAATGACAGAAAGATACAGAGATAGCAAGACAATGTCTCCTCTGTTAAGTTTTCCAGGAACATACATCCCTTATTGTTTTGTACTAGAGTCTGAAAGAGTGGCTGGTCCAATTAAGCCTTGGACTGAAATGTAACAACTCCATTTTCATTTATACCCGTTGATGAGAAGTCTTGTCAAGGTACATGCACATAGATCTCTCACCTTCCCTCAGAAGTTCCCTTTCCTAATGCTCATTAGTTTACTTTTTATAAATTCTCATCACAGTTACAACATCCACTGAGCAATTTCAAGGTTGAAACAAAATCCCTGTTCTACAGAGCATGTGGAAAAATAAAATACTGCCTGTATTGCAAAAGAAAATGTCATTCTTGCTCTCATCCAAGTCTTTCAGTTGTACTCTGTCTTAAGGCATTACCCAATTTAACAAAGGTAGAAATCTTAATTTACATGGAGAAATGTAAATCAATGTGTTGGCAGATATATATATGGATGTACATAGATTAAACCATGATCAGGAACATCTCTCTGACAGGATGTTTGCTTACAAAATTGTGTAAGGAGGTCTTATGAATTTTCTGGCCTACCTGTGTTTAACACAGGTAAATATTTATGACTTCATTTCAAAGTAATTTGCTAGTGAGGAAAAGCATAACTCTCAAGAAGTAGAGTATTTGGTTATTCAAAGTTTCTATGCCGAAGACAGACCCAGTTTGTGAGAAAAGGCCCAAGTTCCCCAAACACAGCCAGAAGCCCCCATGTTTACAGTCACTTAACAAGCTGCCAAACATGTTAATGGTTTCCTAATGATTTCTAATTCCTTCCAGGAGATATTTAGCCATTTAATTGGCATAACAAAAGCAAGCTATCAGTTCCCATGCTTATCAAATGTCAGTTTGTACTTTGTTGTAATTGATATCTAATCATCATGCAATCGCATGTTGTTTGGTACCAATTACATGTCTAAACAGTTCTTTCAACATTATTACCCTGACAAGATGGTAATTGTGTGCTCAACATTTCAGTAATATTTGAGATAACACCCTGCAGACCATATCTAGCTCCTTTATACTTGCAGAAGAGCTCAGTATGCTGTTAAACATCAATATTTAATTACTAATAACTGCCTTAATACATCTAAGCAAACCACCTATGAAATGATTGTTTTTAATAACAAACAAGATTAGTTTGTTTTAAAAGCTTATAATTTCCACTTAAGAAAAGGAAACTTGCATGAAATATACATAATGATTGGCTTTGACTAACAATTTCCTTCCCCAAGAGAAAGGTCAGTAGCCCACATGAAGTAGTTGCAAAAACAATGTTGTATAAAAAAAAGGAAAAGTTGTGCAAATCTACAGCACCTGCTTTCAGCGTAAAAAAATTAAGACATAAAATGAAGAAATGTTGACACTAAGGGGGGAAACAGGTAAGATACAGGGTAGAAAAAAGGAAAGGTTTCCTTGCAAGTCCCAGCAGTCCTGGTTCCCAACAACACCATCATGTCAAGAACGAACTAGCTGCACAAGCACTGTAATGGAGCACTGTATCTCCCCTACCCTGAACAAAATGCCTTATCTGTATAGCTACTTACTATTCCTTCAAAATGTCTCCCTCCTCTCCCCTAATTTTTCAGAATGTACCATTTTGTATCTACCTCAAAATGAAATGAAAATGTAGATACCGAATGTGATTTATTTTTTTTTTTTAAACAAATCCAAAAAATTCCTTCCCCACCATACAGCTCTACAATCTTGAGTATGACGTATGAATAAAAGTCATAAGAACTTGGGACAAACTCTTCACACCCAGACTGGTCTTAACTCAGACTACGCAGCTCCCCATTTTATCTGTACCTGGCCGAGATACAGCTGTCATTAGTACTGGAATAGCAGCAAGGCTAATTATGGATCACAGAAAAGATCTTTTCAGCAGAGTGTGTTAGTACATCAGGAAAGAAGCCAATTATTGATCAAATTTTATGGCAAGCCCAGTCACATGGCGTGAGAACAAGTCTGTGAATATCTGCATTGAAAAAGCCTTAGGTGTGACTGTTGACACTTGCCCTACATTTAAGTCCAAAATGCAGCCTTTCTGTAAGCCCCTCTCTTCCAGACAGTAAAGCCTCCTTTGTAGTGCATGCTGCATCTTTTGAAAGAGCTTGTTCAGATGAACAGAAGAAGTTTTCTAAGAGGGGAAAGGTTTAGCAACTCTCAACTTTGAAGACTACTTCCTGCAGCTTCAAGACATATTGTCCAAATAACAACCCAGAGTAACCTCTCCTGCTTCATAACTGGTTTGGAAAATACACAATCAAAAAAGCCCTTAGATTGAAAAGGCAAATAAAATCAGAGCCACTTTGGATTAAACACAAACTCACTGCTTTGCCTAGAAAAAAGATGGAACAGATGCATGTTTATAGAACCCATTTTTACACTTTCTTGCAGGTGTATTGGAGGTTTTCTACAGAGAAGAAAACTTATGGCAAAACTGCTTTCTAAAGGATGCATTCCCTATCTGCTTTGTTTAAAAAACAAACAAAAAAACAACAACAAAAAACCCACCAACTACCATAACCCACAAACTGTTTCCTCATATCCTTTCCCATTTTGGTCATTAATTGCACCTGAGTAGCTGCAGGATGAATTATCATTGTAGTAGGTTACTACAGGTTAGATCCTTGACTTAGTCCAACAAGACTATTAGTTGGTGATCAATGGACCATTTACTTGAAAGACAGGAGGACAAATCATTGATTTATCCTGTCCCCAGGTGGCCACCAATTTCCTCAAGCAATCATGAAATTACTGTAGCCATTAAGTCAGTAGCCACTATTTCTTCTCCAGGATGGAGTTTTAATTGAGAAGGGAACTCTCAGAGTCTTTGGGAGACCCAAAGGAAAGCAGTGAGCACCACGGGCATAGGCTTGATAAATGATTCCACAAGCCACATGAAACTGTTGAACAGCAAGCAGTTCCCTTGTCAATCATAACTCACCTGAAGCCACCTAAGCCCCCAAATAGTGCTTTTAGGAACGACAATGAAAAGAGCATTGAGGAAATACAGAGACAGACAAGATGCAACTGTCTTTTTTGGTTTCCAGCCATGACATAAAACTTAATACCATCCCTTAAAAGTGGCTGAAAAGGTGGGATGACTCACACAACTGGAGTGCTGCAATCAATGGCTACCAACTCTTCAAAAGGGATAGACAAGGAAGGAGAGGTGGTGGGGTGGCCCTCTATGTTAGAGACAGATTTGAATGTCTAGAAGTTAATA
>JAOXNO010000002.1:8771208-8796327 GCA_028565335.1 Limnodromus scolopaceus | reverse complement strand
ACCCGCCTGGATGCAGTCCTGAGTGATGTGCTCTAGGCAATCCTGCTTAGCAGGGGAGTTGGACTAGATGATCTCTATGGTCCCTTCCAACTCCAAAAAAAATTCAGTGAAATTCAGTGAATTGGAGTGACTGGGCAGATTCACTTCCTCTTGAAGCCTTTACAGGAAAGAATTTGGTAATCTATGTGACACAAGACTCAGGATTTGTAGAAAACTACTTAGTGCTTTCAGCTAGACAAAGAGATGATTTCATTATTATCAGCAAATGGTTAAGATGAGACTGCAGCCAGGCACCAGACCCCTGGAATGGGACAAAATTGCAGGAACACTCTTCTTGCCAACACATCCTACTTGTAAGCAGTAGGTTCTTATTTCTCAGTGAGTTTGTGGATGCTCATCTCTCTACTTTGGCCCACAGAACCATGTGTTGAGGCACCCATTCGTCCCATGCTCTGTTCACTGAGCATACATTAGAAAATACTCCTTTCACTTACTACTGCCCTGAATCATATTTGAACCAGTGACTTAAGGTGAGAGGTTCATGCATTTTACTGTCAGTCTACAACTCATCCAGACCCTAAGGCAGAACACTTCTCAAATGAAAAGACCAAAAGATTTTGCTGGAGGCCAAAACCTAAGTACTTTAAAACTGTTTATGCACATTTCTCTGTTAATCAAGTTAATTAATTTCCGACTCTCCTACTTAAACCTAATGTGTGATTTGTCTGAAACAATAAAAGTGATTCAAAATTAATTTTTCATATGCTAGATTGAAATAAAAGATAAGTATTTTATAACAAGTGGGTTTTGTTTCAGCAAGCTTTGCAGGGTTAATAGGAAATATATAGGTTATGAAAACACAGCTTTGTTTTAAAAAGCAAATAGTCATCAGATTCATGTCTTCCCATTTACTGCATCCATAATCAGGATAACTGAGGTCTTATCATTCCCTTTGTTGTACTAGTGAACTGCTTCATGTGACCCTGGAAGTGGCCTACATATAGTCATGAAATGCATGGATCATTAACGCATTGAATGTTTGATAAAGACAAGACATACTCACCCTACTATTAAAAATTATATAGGGCTTGTTCGCTTCCTTTTTTTCCCCCCAAGCTTTACTGACAACTGTTGAGCCCCATCAGATGAAAGGAAAAACCTCAACTCCAAGTTAGGCATTGACTAGATTACTTCTTACTCAGTTCTCTGGTTCATCAAAACACTTCAGGGTATCTTTAACCAGTAAAAAATCCCAACAGAGAACTAACATTAAGTAAATATTTCATTTGCTTACCAAATCGGGACCTAGGTCTCAAGTTGTATTGCTATCTAAAATCTCTCTTGGCTTTGTAAAGATTTTACCTTCCACTCCCTCACCCTTCCACGGCATATACATGTTTTTCTTCTAGATAGTTTTGAATGTGCTTGCTTAGTATTAAATTTTCCCCTCATCACACTCATTCACAACAGAAAGTCACCATCTGGTGACATAGAACAGACAATCCTAGGAAGTACAGCACAAAAATAGGAGTCTCTGCAGTTCTCTGCACTCTTCAGACTCAGGACCGGACAAATTGCTGTGACTCAACACAACGGTCCTTTGCAGTGCAAAAGCAGGTTTGTGTCCACATTCAGCTGAGCAGCATGCATGGATTTTGTCCAGCTCATTAATTTCATCTAATGTGTCTACTCACTTCTCACAAAACCATGTGTTGTGTGGAACTGCCAGAACAAAACGATCCTGGAAGTAGCTAAAGGTTCTGGGTTTGTTGATGGTTTTATTTTTTTGGAGGGGTTGGTGTTTGTTCTTTCTCCCCAACCCCCTATGATGTGTCAGCAGCAGCCATCTTCATAGGATGGAATATGGGCATCCCACCATAAGATAACCAGGTTGCACTTTGAAAGAACTTGGCTGCTTTTACAATAGTAGTTTCTGTTTATTATGGAAGAAGTGGGTTGCAGACTGGAATGGCCTTTCCAGACAGGAACAGACACAATGCAGCTAGGTGCTCTGTCCTTGTCACTGCAGCACTCCAGCCAACATTTCATTATGCTTAAGTATGACAAGTGACATTGTACAGCTGCCATTACCTGAGATATTCACAAAACCAGAAAGTATCTCAACAAGCTCTTCCAGCAGACAAAATCAGAAACTGTCAAATTGCACCAGAATGATACAGCTTATGGGGACTGTGTTGAGAACAATAACTTGCATCCTATTATGCATTCCCCTCCATATGCAGGGTTTGGTAGAGGTCATGGGTACTGATAATTCTGTTTACAATGGAGGCTGTTGTTTTCAGTACCTTAAGTGACCTGCTGCAGGATATTGATATGAATACTATAGATATTTGCCTAGCTATTAAAAAAAAAAAAAAAAGAAGAGAAATCAAGTGCTTTCAGTCACTGCAGAGCAAGACCAAGGGGCAGGATGCTGCCCTGAGACAGCAGGCAGCACCCTGCTTGTTCCAGGGTACAATGCACAGGGAGAGCCCTGTCCCTGCACATGGCCAGGGAGCACACCAGGCCCTGCCGCTCTGTGCGGCGTCTCCCCGAGCCAGTTCTGGTGCTCCGCACTTTGGGAGCAGCTTGGAGCCTGGCTTCCTACGGGAACAAGGCAAACGAACTCACACTGTGCACAAGAGTACATCTGTCAGTCAGTGCTTCTTAGTAATTTTGAAACCAATCGCCAATTTCAGCTAAACCTGACAACATGAGAGAAGTCACAAAGGTTAAATTCTGATACATTTCATGGAACTACAGCCCAAGGAGCTAATTCCTACCAATTACTGCCTGAAATGCTGTAATGTGAGTCCAGTTCATAATAGGCAGTTATGCATCCTGGAGTCCATGCAAAGTAGAGCCATTACTGATACTCCAAAGAACAAAACCTTTAGCTGTTACTAGAAAATTTGAACCACAATACATACTCCATATGAAAATGACCTAATTAGTTCTGCTGATTGTAGTGCTGCTTTATCAGCTGTGTCTGCAGTACACTGATTAACCTTTTCATATTTATCTCCTGTATTTAATATATATTCATATATTTTCCAGACAAAAATACTTCCCTGAAATTCAATCTTTCTCTGTGGTTTTTTTTCTGCCCCATTTCAACAAAAGTGTCATGTTGGTAAAGTGAGATTTCCATTTTTAACAGTTTGGTTTCTAGATAAGTTGTACTTTCATGTGGTCATTAAGAGTTGCAGGATCAAATAAGGAACAGAAGGAAGCCCCTACACCCCATTTCATAACAGCTCTGTTCATGTTTGATGGAACAGACAAGCTTGCAGCTGCCCAACTTACAAACTACTGTGGGGTGAAAAATTTCTCTGATTTTTATCAGTCTTGAGGGAGGCTGGCCGTAGCTGATTCAACTCTTTCTACGGCTGATTAGAAAGCTTGTTGAATGGTGGCATAAAGAGTTCATAGCCCCTGTCAGTCACAAGAGTAAGCATCTCAATCAGACTGGGCTTAGTTTTGTTTGTTTGGCTTTTTTTTTTTTTTGCAATAGCTAACAAAAGCTGTGTCTAAACCATCAGTCATCTGCATTATTGTACTGTGCTTGTTAATGTGCAATTTAAAGCAGGGACAATACCTTCCTTTATTGCTACATACATGAGTAATATAACAGTCATGAAGTGAGTCAGCATACATTGGCATACAACGGCATTTCCAGGTTTCCAACAGAAACCATTATTAATTACTATTTCCCTTCTCAGAAATGCATCATGATACACTGATTTTTCTTTCTATTATTAAATCTATTTTTAAAATATTACAGCTGTTAATACCTTTTTAAGGCTAAAGATTCAAGACCAAAGTGAATTCCATACTTCCCTGACAAAGGTATTGTCCAGTCTTTGGACCACTGCTATTTCGAATGGAAGACTTCCATATTAAAAAACAAATAAGAAAAAAGGAGTAACAAGGAAAGAAGACGACACATCTACAGGTATGAGAAATAACCTATCAAAGCTAAATCAGGAAGCTTTGATTATATCCAATGTTCAAAACCTAGTATACCAACTGCAATGCAACCTCCTTTTCCTTCTCAATGAATTCCTCTGGCAGGCTCGCCACACAGCTTTTTCATGTGTTTGATCTTTCACTTTTAGCTGAATAAATCAGTTGGTTGCCTGTCTCAACAGTCTCCCAAAAAAGTTATCCTCCAGGTTAAATTCTTTTAACACCCGGTTCATTATTCTTTCTCTCATTTCTACACAGTACCAAACCCATGAGAACAAAAAGATCCAGATCAACACTTCCAATTCCAGCTTGCTTACAAAAAAAAAAAAAAAAAGAAAAAGGAGTTTGCCAAACTTGAACCTTAAATGATCCATCACATAACAGTTTGAAAACATGACAGTGCTAATGAAAATTTCTTGTATTTGTGGAATTGTTTAGGACTAGTGGTTTCTCCAAATATCTGGTAATTTCACTTATGAAGTCTCACTATTAGGGTCTCAGCCTTTTTTCATGCAACATTGATTCCTATGTATGAAATACTTCTTAGCTTAAATGTGTTTCTTCTTGCGTTGATCTTTCCATACTCAGCTTTCACTTTTGCAATCTGTTTTTCCATCTTGCATATTAATCAGACTGAAGTACTCATTCTGTAAGTGCTTACACATGTGCTGGACTACACATGCCAAGATATTCTGTTGTCTCTGAAGGGTTTCATGTGTGCAAAAATAAGGAGCTGGAAACATTTGCAAGACAGTGGCCTTATTTTACACACTGATGAAGCATCATCTGACAGAATAACACAGCATCAACAATAGCAACACCACTATATCCCAGATGATCTTAATGCTAAGATATAGGACTTTGTTTTATGGGGGTCAGTGGAGAAGAGAGGCAGGAGGAAAATCCACAAGGGACTGCTATAGACTTTAGTATGATTTTGAACACATTCAGGTTTTCAAAAGGCTTGCGCCCTTTTGAAACAACTGTGACTTGATAATCATCCAGCAAAACAGACTTATCACTGTCCTCACCTTTTCTGCCTCCACTGAATTTAAGAACATTTTAAAACGTGGTGCACCTGTTGCACGTACACTTACTGAAGATGAAAGGGCAGTTTTGGCCCTACTTTATATCAGCACATGTAGGTTAACTCATATGGAAGATGTTTTAACTGTAAGAGCCACTTTCCTTCAAGCCACAAAACAAAATAGCTGAAGCGAAGAAGCATCTCTTGCAACAGGCTGTGTCACTGGGACAAAATCCAGACCAGTGTGCTTTGATGAATGGTAACAGAGAAACATGACCTGAACAGTATAAAGCTCATTTTAAAAAAATAAAAACACCCACAACAGTTTTTCCAAAATGAAATTTTACCTTTTCACGTTAGATTCCCAGAGCCCACAGTACTTCTGTTCATCTTTCCACAGTTTGGTGAGAGGTTACTGCCTGTGTCATTTGTTAAGGGATGCGAGTTGAAGTGTCTGTCCTGTTTCTTCAACAAGCATCTTTTAATCCTTAACTAGAACATCTTCACTTAATGTAAAACTCTACAGTCACGAGGGAGAAGAACATCAAAAGCATTCTGTGACTAACCTTGATTTCTTAAACAGCTCTGAGGTATTCTTGATATGCATGTAATTGTGTTTGCCTTCTGATGCATGACAGACATCAAACATCAAAATTGTGATAGGAGTGTGACACTGGTCTCAGCAGCGCTGAGAATAACTGTTTATGATCCTAAACAGCTTGAATTACAGAAGAGGAGTTTCTGAGTCTGCAAAGCTCAGAGGAGTATTAATGCTGACACACTTGATGCCATTTTAAGAATTCAGATGCCTTCCTTGCATCCGAACTGAAGCTACCCTTCCCTTTTATCTTTTCAGTGCTTTATGCCCCTCTTCTGTCACAGAACCTGATATTTCCTGATATTTAGTACTGTTCCTATGCCTTGTATCAGTTAATCATGACTGACTTCCTCAGCAGCGCCTGTGGAAGCCTGTAAGTAAATGTTAACTAAGGTAGATAATAAAAGGAACTACTGGAATCATTTCAGGCTCAAAAGCCACCACCACTCCCAGGCTGGCACCCCTGGACCCTGCAGCAGGTGGGGGCTCTGGGCCCTTGCCCATCTTCTGATCCCTGTTTCCATGCTACTCAAACCACCCCACAGAGAGCTGACACACACCTTTTTCCAATGCCACAAGCCCCACACAGGTCCCTCCCAGAGCCCCACGGTGACAGCAGCTACCCCCGCCACAGCCAGGCCCAGGCACCCCCTGCAACCTTCACTGCCACTGGCAGAACCATCTCCACCAGGACAATGTCTGTTTTGTGTAATTTATTGCCAGCTACCTCATGCCTCTGATCACCCTGCCAGCTACTGACAGAAAACAAACATACACACATGCTTCTCCTCCCTCTTGCCTCAGTCACCCACAGGTTTCCCTCAGTCAGGCACCCAGCTGGTTGGAATCAGCTGGAACGGGCCAGAGCCTGCAGGGGCAGCTGCTGTCCTCCCCACAAAGGCACCACCCAGCCCATCCAGGTGGGACACGGCTGCCCTTCTGCCTGGCACAGCCCCTTCGCAAGGAGCCCATGGCCACCCAGGGATGAACACAGGGTAAGGAGGTGGCTCCGGCCACGGACATAAACTGGCCCAAGTGGTGGATTCGGCTCGCCTTACCCAAGCCAGTGATTGTAATACACAGTGTGAAAGATTTGTTCTTTTAGCTGTTTCTAGGCCCGTAGCATGCTGACCTCCCCAGGGGTATCTGCCTTTCCTTCTTTCCCCTGACAGGAAATCCAAATAGAGTTTAAAAAAAAAAAATAAATTACCCTCAGCGTTCAGAGATCAGGAAAGCAGCTGTGTCACCCCACATACCTCGGTCTTTGATGGCTCCATGATTGCCCACACAGCTCTGGGAGCCATCAGGCTGCTAACACAGGCTCTCAGGCCTTGAGACACGGATAGACTGCCTGGTTCACAGAGCTCTGTCCTTAAACACCATGCATTCTCTTCTTTCAAACAAGGCATCCCTCCAGATTCCCTCTGCAGCTCAGTTCTCACAGGGGAAAATAACTGTGCGAGTACCCTGCCTTCTGCATTAGGGACAGAGCACCTTCACAGGGCTGAGCCAGAAACTTACAACGATTTTTCCATCTCTATCTTCAGGTTCCAAGTTTTCTAATCTAACACCATTAGATTCAGCTGTAACCTGCCTGAGTTTGACTGTTTCGCACAGTAGCTGTTGAAGGACTGTTAGGCACCGCACCAATATAAACACCCAACTCCAACGGTCACAGAAAGGGTCCACATTCAAAAACTTTACCTCTAATTGAGTTTCACCTTATTAGGTTCTTGTTTCTTGCTCTCCCACTGCTAGAAGTCCCTGCTTCTGTTAAATTTTCATATACTCGCATCCAAAAAGCCACACATCTCTGAAGCTGTTCATTCTATTTTCTCCACCTGACCACAGTCCAAGACAACTGCTTCACTACCAGGTGAGCAACCAAAAAAAAAGAAAATCAAACTTCATGACACAAAAATAGTCCTATAAGTAGTAAGGTGATACAGTGACTTCAGAGACCTGATATTTCTTTCTATTTTTGTTACGCTGTCTGCTCAAATGTTTCTGTTGTGATGTATACCAAGGGAACATTTAATAGACCTGCACTTGGACGGATATAGGTTTGCATTTGCCTTCAAGGTTATTTTCATGAAAGCATTGCATTTTCCTCTTTCATCACAAAGCTGCCAGAATACTTCAAGTACTTCATCTGCAAATTATAAGTTATAATTCAATTGCCAATGCAGGAAACGATAGACCATCTTTAGTTAAGAACATCAACCTTCCCTTCTTACACTGGGAGAATATTACAAATGAGTCATTACAGAAAATGCTTAGCAAGCCAAATACTGCACTATACACAATTTGGGAGCTTGTTTTCCTCTCAGTGAATAATAAATTAGTGACAATCTGTAGTTCTCCAGTTTAATCTGAAGAATTGTATTTCTATTAGAGGAAATGCTAGTTTCCTTGTATCTTGCTTCTTAACCTCTTCTATTTTCTTCCACAATATACCTCCCAAATCTCCACAAAGAAAAGCTCCTCTAATATGATATAAGCAATTAGTGCATCAGCATCTAAGCCTGCAGCTGTCCTACTCTACACCAGAGTCAGCTATTAGAGGAGGCACTCGAGGAACACCAACCCAACCCAGTCTGCACAGGGAGGCTGTGATGCAGAGCTCAAAACAGGCTGTATTTTCTACCTACTGAAGCAGCTCCTGCTCCCCACTGGACTCTGCCCAAATATGTTTTCAAACACAAGCAAAAGTTTTAAGTGTTCTAAGAAACCAAAGAAAAGATGGTCCACAGGACCACAACTACTGTCATACCTATTTTCCCTCATCCCAGTTGCCATGAAAAGGACAGCAGTTTGTGGCTGAGAGGCCTGGCATAGTTTCCACTCTATAGTTTCACTACTGTTGAGAGTACCTGCAGCGAGAAAAGTATAGCTACCATGTAAGAGGAGGGAAGGACCACAACTTCTTAGCCCCAAACAGAAAACTAATCTGCATCTTCACAGTAAGAAAGCAAAACAGAGGCTCCTATACCTTCTTCAAAGCATGCAGACTCCCCTCTTATAGACTGTAGCCAGACAACCCAAGTGCACTTAGCATTAGCATTTTATTCTTATTATTATTTAAACACAGGGAAGGAAGATAGGCTCTAGATACTCAGTCCCCTTCTAATGATACTTTATACTTGGTAAATATCTCTAATCTTTAGTTTAGATGTTACAGAAGATGAAAAAACAAAACCAAAACATCACACATACCTCAAAACAAAAAAAAAATACCACAACCTCCAAAAAACCTCCCAAAACAACACTCACCCTTTTGCAGCTCCCTCCAAGCAGCAGTTCTCAGAGAGAAGCTCTACTGGCCTTTTATCTCCTCCCCTAATCTCAACCTAATAATTACTTCACCTAAATAGCAGCTGTTTCCCCTCCACCCTGACATTTCACCTAAAAGAGCCAGCCCCAATTGTATCAGCAGGTTCATAAACAACTTAAATAAAATGGGAGAAGATTGATTCCACCTGTTGCATTAATACACTTTTCTCAATGTGACTTTAATATTTGTGTTTCTAGCCAATCATGTAGTGTGACAGAAGACATCTTTCTTAAAAATACACTAATAAACCCAATATATTGCCCTAGGCCCTAATTGCAGATCTCCTCAGGAAGACAATAAGAAAATCACTTTTGTAAACTCAGGCTTGTTTGGAGTCAGCTATAATGAATCTCCATTGATTAGGAAGAATCCTGAAGTGTAGAGAGTTTTTCCCCTCTCCACATTCTGTTTTACAGATCACTTAATCTGTTTACTCAGTCAGTCTGGGAAACGGTGTCTTTATTGCCACTTTTAATCCCGTATTCCAATTAATTTCTTAAAGTATTGTTCATTCAGGTTTGTTCCTTTATTCATATCTATTATCTCTGCGGGCTTTTAAAGAGCTTAAGCAAGTTGCCCCAGATTTCTCTTTCCCTGTATTTGACAGGTCCTGACTTTTAGGCCTCTTCAGAAATTATTTTGGGGGCACTTCTTTAGACAATGCTTTTCTAGGCATGCTTGCTAGAATGCAAAGCCTTTCTCAGAGCTCAGTGGTGAGAATCTGGGAGATATGCTAACCTCAGGGTCCCACAGTACTCAGATGCACCCACTTCTCAGTCCCATGCATGAGCAGCTCCATCTAAGGACTTTTCCGGTGGATCTGGTTTTAAAGGGCAATGAATACGGTTGAGAACTGCATCTCTGTCTTTTATTGAGATTTTATTCTGTTCAACACTGGGATTAATCCATGAATGTGTGGTTTGCTGCATTCTTGTTCTAAGCAATCTTTCTGTTAAACAGAAGGTGAGTTCAGAAAACCCCTGTTCTCTTCAGCATTTCATTCAGCTTTTTGCTGTCCTGCATTCCCACTTGGGTAAATAGAAATTACAGTGTATTGTTTTGAATGAAACCTCACCAATCCACAACATCCCAAATGACGATCATGATATAGCTTTTCTGGCAATTGGCAGGTCAGCTAAAAGTTAGTGCTGTCACTCATGATAATTATCCATAAGAACTTGAAAAGGAAACAATTATTGCTATACCAAACCACTCAGTGGCTCCCAGATTTTAAATTCCACTGCAGTTCCATTATTTTGACATGTGTCAAGTGACACATCAGAACAAAAAAAGCACATTTAAAGCTGAAAAGTACCTTTTATTCTTCCTACCCAATTTCTGTAACCCTAAAGAAAATTAAAGCTTTATCCTTGGTCTCTAGCTATATATATTAGCAGCCACATTAAAACAATCAGTGGAATCCAGCTTCCTTTTCACTTTCTCATCTGTAGCTAGCCATAGCCTTGAGTCAGAAGACACATTAGATCAAAAGGACAAAATATTCATTTTAAGGTATTATTCCACTAATCAGCATCTATAATAACATGGTATTTATTCTTGAAAAGATTTTTCCAAAGAAATTGGCAGACAAATAGATAACTTTATATTAATATATGGTTGTATGATTAAGTGTCCAGTCAAAAATTGGGAAGAAGGAATGGTAAATCAGTGAATAATAACTAATATCTGCTTATTATAAGGCTTTGGTTTGGATTCTTTGTTGTTTTTTTTTCCTCAAATTGCCTTCTGGAGTAGGCAAGCATTATCATGTAAGATTTTGTGATCAGGCAGAGTTGAAAATACATAGAGGTCCACTTCTAGAGAAAAATCTCTTCATCACTGTGCAGTGTTGGAACAGCTGCTTTCATTTAAAACCATCTAAACTTCAGGCTCAGTTGAATGGGCAAGTGTAATCCTGAACTCACTACGGTGTGTCTGCTTCCTTCCATTGATGCATCCTTAATGTACATATCTAAATAGGATAAATCATAGCTGAGGCCTTGACTAAGACTGAAAATAAGACTGAATTGTAATGGCAAGCCCCGAGATCGCCTTCTGGAAGGACACCAGTGTATATGACTCAAGGGACAGCACTTTTAAGCATTTTTTTGCAGTCATTTACAAACCAAAATATGTGAAGCAGATTTTAACACACCAGATATTTAGACTCACTGTAAAGGTGTTATTTACCATCTACATTGTTTAGCAAACAACTACCTAGGAAAAGGAATGGGTCTCAACAACAGTGAAAGGTAAACAACTAGAAAACTGCTCTAACATTCAAAATCATCTTGTTGGGAATAAGGTACTAAAGCTGATAAAAGTTTTCCCCACAACAATGAAAATCAGCAGCGAGGTAAACAATCCATTTAAATCAAGTACATGCCCAAATAACTCCAAAGAAATAAAAAGTACACTTACTTATTTCTGTGCAAATAAATTCCTTTAACGATACATTAACTGATCTGAATCCTGAAAATTATTTAAAATAAAAAGATACAGGTAGGCAATTTTCAAGGAAAAGTCACTAAGATAGCACAAATCATTACAGCTTCTCTCCAGTATATATGGAACTTATCCTAACAGCATTTCTGTATAATTTTTCAAACCCGTCCAAAATAGGCTTATTCATATCTTAAGTTTTGATTTGCCTAAAATTAAAAACAACTATTTCTTTGTAAGAAGCCTGTATTCATTCTGCCTGGAGTAAAACACATAGAAAAGGAAGGGTAATCCTTTAGGACTGAGACTGTTAAGGAACTTAGGTCCCTGTAGCCAACTAAAATTCAATACAAGTTAGATGCATAAGTCTCCTTGCAAAAATGTCAGCCTGGTTTTTGAGGCTTTGTCGTACCACCTTACCTCAGTGTTGACTTCACACAGCTAAGGAAAATGCACAGAGTTTGACTAACATTATCTGTATATCAACATACAAAGGCTCAGCACAGTTTGTTAAAGCTAAACATGCCACAGACAATGCTCATGTTCTGCTCTATTAGATTGCTTGACAGGTTTTATATATAAGTAGTCCTTTTACTTGCATCAAGACAGTCATTTGAAGGTGAATGTGCCAGAGGAAACTATGAGCGTGCACAGGGGATTCAGATGGGGAAGACAAACCCAGAACGAACTCAAGTACAGCATATGGATCTGAGTGATTTCTTTAAGGACTTCTGGAGTTTCCCTGCTTTCCTCTGTTCATCAGGGATATCTTTGGTGTCTGATGAAAATTTGGAAGTAACAATGTCAATGCAATGAGAAGAGAGAAGCCACCACAATTGTTCCATTGGACTCCAGAAACTCACTGCATCTCGCAGGTTCCTGGAGGACAGGAGTGTGGAATCAACTAGGAACTGGTTATGAGCTGTTTCATTTCAGCCACAGGAGTATCTCCTGAGCAGAACAGAACTGTTGTGAATATTGGCCAGCCTGCACACCCATACACCTCCCTTCACACTGTTCATGCAGCAGATTTCTCTAGTCAAAAAATTCAGCATCAGATTCAGAAGCTGACAACAAAACAGATCATAAGAACACCAAATCCACTGACTTTAGCTGAACTGGTGCAAGGTGTTTGCTAAGCCATCTCTTGATTTTCATCTCAGCATTTTCAGTGGTGGAAAGTCAGCCTAAAATGAAGCATATAAAACACAGGTGGAAATAGCCAGCGCAAAGATTGTAAGGGAAACACATGTTTTAATCTCTTTCTCTTCTTTTCCTCTTTTTTTTTTTTTTCCTTTTTAACTTCAATGGGCTTTCTGGATCTGCACATAATCAATGAATTCCTGGCTCTCTTGAGATATTTTCTACTCACTCAATCACCAAACACACATCTGGAGTTTCATTTTTAAATTCATAAATTTTCCTTGTGCTGGGATCCTCTTTGTTCTTTCTCTCATTTCACTTTTGTTCCAGTCTTTCTATTTACTTTTCCTTAGTACCTACAGAAAACAGAAAACCAGAAGCCAAATGTATTGATTTTCACCTGGAAGAAGGTGAGCTATTAAAGCCTCCAGCACTCCGAAGCAGAGAGTATTTGCGTGAAAACTCTCTTCCCCAGAACACTGCCTCTATAAAGGCATCAACAAGTAATCAAATTCTGGCAGCTCTTGAAACTGACTCTTCTTTGACTTTCAGCCTGAACATTTTATTTTCTGTTTGAGCTTTTGCCTGGAATGAAGCATTCATAACTATGATGGGGCTAGGATGCTATACCAAAGACTTGGAAGCTATAGTTTGATGATTCAGTCTTCAAAATATTAAATCTCAGGATAAATTTTCCCTTGCAAGATATACTTACAGAACAGAAAGGTAACCCCATGGAGATGAGATCCAGACAAATACTACGTCAGCACAGAGTAAACCCAAGTCACACAGGAAAGAAAAAGTTGTTTGAATGAAGAAATTGAAGAAAGGGAACTTATTTTGCTCTGATTTAAAAATCCTTGGATAATTCTTTACCTATCTTGCAAGCTCCACACTTTGAGGGGAACTAATATAATTCATCCATCCCTACTGTTGCTTAAAATGGAGACAGAGACAGAATGATAAATATTGTCTTTTAAGAGGCTCTTCAAATGAAAAAATGAACAAAAAACAACCAACCAAACAAGAACACTTTCAAAACCTGGAGTAGTAGGACCTGCCCCACAATTCTGGAGGATGATTGCTGATCTCCAAGTGCAGCAAAAAGGACTGTACTCATAGATGTCTCTGCTTGCCTCGTACACCACTAAGGTTCCCAGTCCTTCACTCGAGACATTTCTTTCCTTACCTGGCAAGAATGGTAAACACAGGGTGACACACAGCAGCATTTGCTGAGTTCTGTCAGTCCCCAGTGCTGTGTTGCTAAAGGTCTCTCAGCCCCAACCAAGATGTTGAACATTTTACAGCCTGTCAAAACCCCTATCTGCCTTCAGGCTATATTTTAGCAATTCATCTCCCTTGTCCTATGTCTTGGTAGTCCAGGGGTAACAGCAGCTCTCTGCCAGACACGGATTCCAACAGGTATTTTTCCTGCAAGGGAGGGGAATAGAGAGAAAAAGAGAGAAACAGTGGAGGCTCTGCCAGCTCCTTGTCCACAGGGCTCTACAGAGTTGGAACATGACCTCTCTCGTGCATTTGCTTCCAGGGTCTGCCTCTGGTGCAAGGAACTCCAGCAGAAGAGAATGCAAAGAATGCAAGACTGCAGAAAGAGAAAAGGGTTAAACCTTTTATCTCTTTGATGTGACTCTCAGAACAGGAAACTTGATTAAGCCTCCTATTCCAGGGCATGAATAACATCTGACAAAACAGCTCCAGTACAGAGTAGATTCTACCTGTAAGATCTGCATTTCTAATCATGCTAAGAAGTTGCCAAATAACAGGGAGTCCTCCAAGGAGGCCTAAACTCTTTACTAGGAGGTCAGTATGTTGAGGTGAGAGGAAAGCAGTCTACTAGAAAACGTGAGATTCAGAAAATTGATTTCTATAGGATATGTATCCTGTATGAACTAAAGGGAATCCATCAAGCCTCTCCTATGATGCAAAAAGCAGGCAGCAGAGGTACTAGACTTATTGGTTGTAGATAATCCTGCCATCTGAAGCATGCTTATTGCACTGAACAGGGATGCTGAGACACTGAAAATATGCCAGCTGACCAGAAACATGCATACACAGGCCTGGGGACTTAGCCAGTAAGAGATGCAGAGGACTTGACACTGCTTATTTTGTCTCCTTGGGAATATGCAGCCTCTGAGATAAGATGAGCATTTGTTGAGGCACAGCTCTCTCACAGGTGAAAAACAGTACTTCCCCTTGCCATTTGGCAGGGGGCAATTTGACAGGCAATTAAATGAGAAATGGCCATAGACTGTCCATGGAAAGAGGTGGCCACAGAGCTTCTCTCTTGTAGCAAACTTACTCCTGCATTACTTAGGATTAATGTAGGAGGAGAACATGAGAGGTCTACAGCCCCCCCAGGCACCCCACTTTGCTTAAATTACTTCATCAAAACTGATCTACATGTCCTTCAGTCTCTCAGATGATAGCATAGTCATGGCTCTTCTTTCTGCCAGTTTCTGTACTTCTGCTCCTGAACTCATCTACAAAAAGTTTCTGAAGCACACGAAGAATGCATTACATGAGGCAGTCTTGATACCCCCAAGGTTTAAAACACTGGACGAAAGGATGATGAAGATAAAATTTCCAAGTGCAAAAACTTATCATGCAAGCCACTAATATTTTTAAGAAATGACATTGTGAAAAAAAAAAATCCTCCAGAAAAAAGGATACAAGAGAAAGGGGAAATTGCATTGAGATTTACTTGATTAATTGCTATCAATATTTGCATTATTTCTGTAACTGCATCTCTTCATCATGGAGAAGCTACTAATATATTAATTCTGAGGCATATCTGTGCAGTGTTTGACAGGTATTGTCATTAAAACATAAGGCACTTTGTAGCCTTGCCAACAGACCAAGTTTCTCCTTGTTAACTGTAATTGGCATGCCAGTGATAACTCTTTGCTTTCCAGGATGTCAGAGGAAGCGCTGCATGTCTCATTACTAAACCAAGAACTGGAGTGTGGCATTTAAAAGGCAATGAGAACAATGAGGCGGTTTAAGAAATCCCTGTGATATTTCTAATGGAAAAATATTACTAGCTCCTGAGCAGAAGCCAACTTCATGCTGTTTGGCTTTTCCAGGTGTCACCGTGAATGACCTTGCTGCCTCTCTTACACTTGCTGTAAATAAGAAAGAATTCTCCAGAATTCAGTGGAATTACATATCCATAAATAGATTAAATCCATTTTCAGACTTTATCAAAAGCAAAGAGGAAAGTTTGCTTTATCTTGCTAGTGAATGACAACATGTTTCTTATGTCTTCAGTCAGATGCACCTGGTAACTGGCTAATACCATGCCTGTGTGTGTTGTATATGAACTCCATATTCATACAAATGAGCAAGACTTCACCTCTATATGGCTGTACAGAGGAGCTTTGCTGAGAAAAATACTCAGGAGCTGCCATCAGAAACCAAGGTGCTTTACTGGGTTAGGGGATTGAGGTCCCTCCTGAGTCTGCATATTTGCATTCATCTATCTTTCACTGCTCTTGTACATGTTTGCATGTGAATGTGTGTGAGATGGGGTGATGGACAAGTTACAGTATTCTATAACACCCTGATACAATCTGTCCCCTTTTCCCTTTTAACTCTGGAGACAGTAATTTAGATATTACCATGTTGTGTGCTATTGTTTAGAAATGGAAGGAATAATCTAGTGTGATGTTCAGTTTAATCTGCTCTTTGTGCATATGCTTCTTTCTAGCCTGCAATAGAGCATTCTGGTACTTAAAAAAGTTGCTGTGGAGATAGCTCAAAAAAGTGTTCAGTGGAAAAACAAAGGAAGATGTAGGTGGCTATTTAAAACCTGGGATGCAAACATCCCCATAATGGCACCAAATGACATCAGAAACCAGGTAACAAAACTGACATACAAAATGAATGCGCTGTGCCAATTTAAAGCATCGTCCAAAGATCGTGAAATGCCTGATTTAAAACATGGCTCAGGCTGTGCCCTCTCTGAGAAGCTGTCATCAGAAAGAAAAAAAAAAAAGCAACACAAATTTCTTGAGTGAAAACTCTTTCAACATGTGCCGTGAAGCATCAGTAGTAATGGAAAAAGTTCCAGAAAGATTTTCTTGTTATCATCCTTAATCTTTCCTGATGCCTTATAACATCCTACCAATGTCTGAATAAGAGAGCAGCTTAGTCACATCTCAACCGCTCATTATGCTGTGTGTATAATTTTAGCTGCAGGTAAAGAGCTTCAGATCAACAGTACAAGGAGATTCTGCAAAACCCTCAAATTTTTAGGAGAGTTCTCTAATAAGAAAACAACCCTACTTTGTTTCCACTCGAGCATTTCCCCTGTTTCCTGAATATAGACTATGTTTGAGACACAAGTGCTGCCAAGACTCCGGAAAGTAATAGTAACTGGGTTTCACTTACTATAAGGAATGTACACCCACCACTGAGACAGCAGCATTGCAGACTTCAAAAAAACACAGCAGACATGCATAGCAGTATTAAGCTAATTATCAAGATCATTGTTGACTTTACCCATACCATTTGTCTTTCTAATTACAACTACAAATACGCAACCTAGATGACCAGATTCCTATGCATATTCACCAAATACAGAAAGATCCCCCATTCTCTTTGGAGAATTGCTATTGACTCGAAACACATATTAATATAAATCCAAAGGTACTTCGGGGAGGCATTTCATTTTCCTGAGTCAACTTAACCTCATCTAATGTCTGGGAGCATTACTCCTCCCACTGTGACTTGCTGTGCTTAATACAATCCTGGGCAGAGGACATTGCTCTCTGGTGCTCTGCATGCTGCATATCCATTTGCACTCACAAAAAATGTGCTACTCTTACTTATTTTTGCAACACATTGCACCTGCCACAACCTGCTCATAGCACAGGACAAATGGGAGTTGAGCCTCTACTTTGGAATTTGTCCCCTGCCAAACCAAAGGGACAAAGATATATTCACTCATCTCTAGCTCCCTCCTGCCACTTCCAGAACAGCGGGTGACATTTTCTAGACACCATCTGAAACCCCTGGGAAAAAAAAAAAGTGCTTACTTTAAAAGAGTCTGCTCAATCTGAATAGTGATTAGGGAGGGAGAAATTGTTTGCCTCTATATTTTGCTTGCTTGTTTGTTTGCCATTCTTAACTGCACATATTTGCATAAAAGAAGGAATGTTGTATCATCTTCTCCCAGAGCTTATTCCCCATCTGAATCCTGTTGATGACAGCTTAATCATTTCCACAGCAACCAAGATCATGCCATCAAATGGGGTATAAGCAGCAGGAACAGATGATCTCACTGGAAACAGAGATCCTCTTCCATGCACATAAATACTCTGAAAAACAAGAGCAAAACAGAAATACAGAAAATATCTGACACAAAAATGTGGCTGGTCTAAGAGGGAATGGCAGTCATATTTTTTTCTTTCATTGTCTATCTGCTGCTTCTTAACTTTTCTGAATGAGCACCTCAAAATCTGACCTTGCAATTCCTGGTGCAAATGAGTAACAATGCAGCGTGTAGCAGACCTGAGCCACTTCTCTCCAGAGCATGTACTGATGATCAAAAAACTGACATCAGTGCTTGGTTCCAGTGTTAAATACATATTAGTCAGTGATTGGGTTTTAGGAAAGGCAGATCATTCTCCTGCACCTCCTTGCTTATAGTGCAGTGCCATACAGTGTGTAGGCTGCTTCCCTACTGTGTGTTTGACATTCTGCAGCTCCTACATTTAATTGCAGGTGTACAGGTAGATGAAAATAGCTGTACTTTTTGAATCCTTTGGGATGGATCACAGGTGATTGCTTAGTTCAGGGATAGCCAGTTGCATGAAACTCAGAATTATTTAGCCTTACCTCCGATGCCAAGCTACACTGTGGCTCAGGGGCCACATGGAGACTCTGCCGTGCAACACTAGGCTCAGGGACAGGCATAGGGTCGTGCCAGACTGAATAGATAATATCAAACCTGCAGGTGATAAAATTGCTGAGGAAACTAATACCTGAAACAGGAATAAACGAAGTAAAACTGTCAGCGGAATAGATTATTGATCACCCTGCCTTGTGTTTGAAAATTAATGCTACAGAGGGACAGCAAGCAATCCCGCTTCCTCTCCAAGTGAATAAACCTGATAAAGGCAGGAGCTGCTAAACTTAAGATCTGTGGCCCTCAAGTGTGTGCTCGTGGTAATGCGAGTGGGAAACAGGGATGTGGGCAGGCGCGCTCTCAGGCTGAGGAAGGTAGATGCTGGAAGGGAGATCAGCAAGTGAGCGCAGGAAGCTGTCGTGCAGGGACCAGTGTGGAGTAGAGAATGTAACACCAAAATAGCTTTGAAATGTGCAGGCTCCAGGAACAGCCCCAAAGCCCTATCACACCAGTTAAAGTAAAGCCTTTCACTAACTTCCCACCAAAGGCAGGGTGACAGCCCGCAAGATTTCCAGCAGGGTTTTTGCCGTTTGATCCAGTTTCCTTTCTTACTGCATAAAGTCAGCTCATATAGGGCAAACCGGGGCACAACTGAAATCCATCTCATTTTTTCAGTCAGGATGGTTATGGGCTTAGATCTTCTGGGAAATTTCATCTGAAAAGCCCGTGATAAGATTAGTACAGAAAGATTTGCACCTGTCTAGGTCAAATGCTACAGTGACATCTCCTTTCACTGGCTGGTAATCAGAAGGGAGCTGAAGATTACACAGGAAGCTTTAGGCAAAGGTGAAAAGTGTAAATGTCTCACTTTCTGTCTTCAAAACAGCAGATAATTTCTTCCCCAAATTTTTTGAGAGGACTAAATAGCAATACTTTTCCATGAGTTTCACTATGAGCACTCACATTTTTAAATCCTCTGCTGCTGGAATCAGATGTTAATGCAAGAGACGTGAGCAAGAGAAACTGCAGGTGGTTAGCTCCTGTGGTAAAAAAAAAAAAAAAAGAAAAAAGAAAATGTGGCTATATACAGTTTAAGGTATCAGAAAGCAAAGGGCCATAACCTTTTTTCCTAATCATTACTTTACACAAACATCACAATGATTTTGGGTCTGGTTCATGAATTTTGAAATGCTTTAAGCTGGACATATTCCCTGGTGACTTCTTGAGTGCTCAAAGGAATGTAAATCTGCCAGTTTTTATTGCTGGCTACCCACAAATTCAGGTCATTTATCAAAGAGTGATATGTATGCTCACCCAGGAGTCTGCCCTATTGTCTTTATCACAGGATGTACTAGGGCAGTCACACATAACTGTTTACTCATATAGTTATTCTGTTGGAAGTAGCTAAACCTCCATTGTATCCATAGATACAGATTTTTTAAAAAGAAAATTTGAGATACTTGAAACATGAACGGAACTATACACAAAGCTAGGTACAAATCTTTGATCTCAATGGACAAAACAAATCCATCACTGACACTTTTTCTGCACTTTAAACTTGATCATGTTTTTCACTGATTTTTCCCTTGTGTTCCAAGTGGCAAATATTTCTTCCTGGCAGAAGGTAGCTTTCTGAATGGCTGGTACATACTAGCATAAACTTAGTCTGGAGGGTTTTAGCAACAAGAAAATATCCAAACTGTCCTTCCAGTGAGCTTCCAAAGGACTGGGCCCTTGTTTGTACACACACTTCAGGCAAACACTGTGAACCTTTTATGCAAAACCAATTACTTGGTAACCGAAAGAAAGGTGTGATGTGCAGCACAATTTTCCAATTATTTTTACTCTTGTCATCACATTTCCTCCCTGTGTACTTTTCATGTTGCCGCCGAATTTCCAAAAATCAACTTAATTAGCCATATTGAACAAAGACCCTCTGACCTGTGTAAACAGACATGACTATAAAGCATCCTAATTTCTTAATCAGTGTTGCTTCTGCGCCATGCTAAAGATTTAGTTTACTAAGATACGCTCCTCTGTTGAGAAACACATTATCTAGGTTTCAGTGGTAAAGTGGTTTGTTGCAGCCCTTTGCTGAATAGCATGGCATTCCTTTAGTTGAAAACAGTGGATTGCCAAAAGGCCTTTATTCTCTGTATCCAAGTACTTAAACAGAAGAAAAATATATGCACTGATATACTGGGAGAAATGTAATACTCACAGCAAGCCTTAGGTGTGACAAAACCGTGGGCCACTGTATTAAATATATTGCATTATTAGTAAATTACCCAACGTTTAGACATTTAAGATAATCTTTTTACCACTTTCCCAGTCACAGAAGTCTCCTCCTGAAAGAACTGACATTATAGCTATACCTGTGGGCAAAACTTGACGTGCAAAATGCACAATCTGCAAATCCTATGGCCTTTACACACATGCTGTGTCGAATGCAGGAGGCATTCATTGCGGTTTCGGCAGACACATCTTATCTTCATGCTAACATGCAGCACATTGGTGGCAGAGCAGAAGGGACACCTACATAGTTATGGTCCGTGCCAACAGATGTGTACTGCTGCCAGTGGCACAGCTTTCCACAGGTCTGCCAATGAGGAAGAACTGACCTCTGTGAAAGGAGCAAAGAAGTCTAAGATACCTCATTTAAAGAACAGAAGGGATCCAGATTTTTAATGAGACACATTTCAGCAGCTAAATCAGCTGGACACTGTCTTGTGATCAAACTAAAGCAAAGTTGGAATGGGCTTACTCTCATCCCTACCCAGAGATGGAGGGAAAAAAGAGGGGGAAAATCAATGAAAATTCTCACTGCTTCTATTCCCAAAACGTACCATAGAAATGTTTATTAACCTCAGGGAAGGTGGTAAAGTGTTCATAACTAGAGTGTGTTAGCAGTTGAGTATCTTGATGTGGAAAGAAGTAGAGCCAAAGAGGATCTGTAAATGCTGTTGAAGACAAGAGCACTCCAAAGAAATTTTCTTCACCCTTCATTTATCAAAGAGTCACTTCCCATCTAGTGCCAATGTGAGCATCAAGGACACTCCCCTCCTTCCCCACTTCCATTGCTCTGGAGAAATAATTCAGGTGTCAAAGTATTGCTTGGAGGAACTGCTAGAGAACAGAAAAAGAGAGCCAGACTTCCCAGAGAAACTATGTATTTACATAAGGTAACTTAAATTCATGTAATAAATCTACTTCATCAGCTTTTATTGAGGGTCGTGATATGGAACTACAGATCTGTAAACAGCTCTATAGTGCTGTCAGTTTGTGACAGCTGATACGGCAAAACTCTTCTTTCAAAAACAACAGTTAATTCTCTCTTTCTGGGAGATATTTTTTTTCGAGTGAGAAAGGCAGCCCATCCACGTGGCTGCAAACAAGGAGCCGAAATGTGTTTTCATTATTAAATGGCACCAGCTGAAAGATTTTCTGCTTTTTACTGTCTTCAGAGCCTCCCTGAGGTTACCCTTCTAAGAGAGCACCCACACAAAAAGACAGTCTTAAAAAGATATTTTACATCTGCCAACCCTGTCTTCTGCATGGCAGAGGAGGACATACCGAAGCGCCTGTGCATTGGCTCCTGGCTCTGCCAGGGTAAGGGATGAGTGAGGCCACGCAGATTTGTTCACAAAGAAAAGAGGAAGAATGGGATAGCCACTGACTGGGTCAGTCTTGCAGGGTGTTCTCTCAGAGCCCATTGCCTATGCAGCTCCTGAAAATGAGCCAGGGCATGATAACTGCTAAAGGAGGCTCTTTGTCACAGAAACCAAAATGCCCTTCATATTATGCAAAACCTGCAATGGTATGATAGAGACAGCTATTTCCAAATGAAGCTATTTCTCAAAATTTCTCTCACGGAGAGCTGTTGCTCCCAAAATACTTGTGTCACATCTTCCAGTGGCTCAGTATGCTGTACTATGTGGTTCCAAACCCGGAAACGCTGTATCAAAGTGCTAGAGGAAAAGGAACAACATATTGTGTTTATTCCCCCTCTATTGATCTCACAGAGGTGAGGAACTATCAAACCGTTTCAACACTTCAGGAAGATGTCAGCTGAGTTTCAAACCCCGCCCTGCAATAATCTGAACTAGTATAAAATACTGACAGTAAGAAATGATGCCTTCGTCTCTTATCAGGTTGTCTTAGGTATGAATTTCAAAATCAAATAAGCTGAAAAGTCAATGAAACTTAAATATAAAAAACATTACCTAAGACTTGTCCCTGCTTATGTCTTTCAAAAGCAGTATTACAAAAGACTTGCATGACAGTCTAAAGCAGCAAAGAAATGAGTGGAACAGGATGGGCATCAGCAGAACTTGAGATGGATGGGTGTAATCAGCCAGACTCTGCCTTTTCTGAATTTTGTTAACTGTCACGGTTTCTGCAAAACAATGAAAGACAGGAGGCATTAACAGGCCTTCCTGTCACATACAGTTCCTGTGAACTTCGAAGAACTCTAGCTTGAAAAGGTCATCAGTAGTATTTCTCTTGCTGTTCAGATAGACATGTATGGGGACACATCAAAGCAGCAGGCATGCAACGTGTGACACTCATCTTGTAGAGGATGACCAATGTCCTCCGGGGGGTAAGTGCAGCTATGCTCAGTTACAGTAGAACGGACTCTCCCTCTAAGTGAAGGGGATCTTCAGTATGTGCCAAGGCCATTTCAAGCACAGCCTATGGCACTTAAATGCTGAAATGTATTTTCAACAACTAGATCAGATGTTGCAAGCCTCCACAGATTTGGGGACAAAGACAGAGAACAGCAAGATGAACCACTAGAAATTTCTTAGGGGATTTTTTAAGGAATCTGACTTTGCTTGTTGGACTGAACAATTCAAGTACTAACATGGCCAGAAAAGTTTGCAGCCCAGCTGAACCGTACATTTGAGTCTCACCAGTTTGCTTGCCCTTGTTTAAATACTAAGGAGGAGATCCTGCTGGGGGAAATGTATCTGCAATCCCCATCGCTCCTGGTGAGTGGTGCCTACACAACCTCGGGGCTTCTTTATCCACTGTCTCTGAGATCAGGCAAACAGTACCTCAGAATTTTTGGACTGCTGAGTCTGGAGCTTGGAATGGTGACATCAGGACTGTTATGAGATTATTTCTGACGTGATGACAGAGAAATGTGTAGTAAAAAGTTAAAAATAGCTTGTGCAATAGCTAAAGCAGAACCATTTTAAATGCATGAGGCTCCTGCCTCCCCAAGAAATGTCGGCTGCACTCTGCTATGCCTGTACTTACATTCACTTCACATAACACCAAATGCAGCACTTGGATCAGTGACATTTGTGCAAGGATACCTCATCCTATTTGCTACAGGATCTGTCCCCTGGAATCAGATCTCAGTTACTATAAAAAACAGATGCACAACAGAGGCAGCAATATGAAAGTTTGTGAAAGCGGCTTGCTTTTGTTTCATTTTATACGAAGTTTTTAGGACTCTTTTAAAGGCAGTTGAATTATGGGTAACATTTATATAACTTCTTGCATAAACAGTCAGCCAAGATTTAATTGCTAGCAGTGGTGAAATCTCCACTGCTCCAGTGACTGAGCCTTGGTATCTTTATTCACATACCCCACATCAAGTTCAGTGGAGGCGTGATGCACAGAACAGATGTTTAAGGATTCATAGAACTCTCCTTGTCCCAATTTACATAAGTTAATGTTAGGGTTGACTACCATACCTGAATATTCCTCAGCTCCTTAGATGATAACCTCCTTATCTGAGATTTCCATCCCCCCCTCTGTATGTCTCATACACACACACATCTACAACTATGGCCATGGTCATAGACATGAACAAGTGTATATTTTCAGCTCTATTTCTGAAAGGATCAGCCAGCAAAGACAAAGAGTTTTAGTGTCAGGAGATCGGTTTTGCCACAGGTACCAAATCATTTAAGGAAGAAACAGTTTTCTGAAACATCAGTGCTCAAGTAAACAGCAGCCACTTCAATAGGAGCCAAATGGAATAACAAATTTTCCAGCCTTCTTCAACAGGTAGACAGGAAAAAGAAAAAAATCCATGTTCCCATCTCCATTCTCCTTTCCCTCTCCATAATTTTGATCTCTTCATAAGCTGTCAAAAGGAATAACATATCAATCTTGTTTGTCTCAGTTTTCAAGCCCAAGCTTTATCAACCTGATTAGAATTAGACAAGTAATCTGGCCCTAACAGTTTACTCCATCATTTTCCTGACAAAAATATATAGTCATAGGAAGGTATTAGCTTGCTTCTTTCTTTACTCCCAATATGTGGCACCTGTAGAAGATGGTGTGCTGATCTCATTACTTTGCAAGGCATGAATTGATACACAGAATAAAGCGAGCACATGTAATGGCACCTCTGCAAAATAAAGACAGCTCCTTTCCTTTTCATTGATGGTGTTCCTTTGTTACCATAAACGCCTGCACTGCCAACATGACATGTGATGTAATTCCTGATCAAGCCTGTCTCAGATTCCCTGGCTGTTTTGATTACCAGTGACCAGAGGAAAGGAAAGGGCAAGATGGGTGAGCTGCCCACCAGTAGCAGTCACATAACAAAAATACAGATGCTTTCTCTCTGTCCCTTAAAAGAAAAAGCATTTGCTGGGCTGAATTTTCATCTCCTTTTCCTTTGCATTCCAAGTGACAGTTATTGGTGGGAGTGTCGATCTGCTTGAGGGTCGGAAGGCTTTACAGAGGGATCTGAACAGACTGGATCAATGGGCCAAGGC
>JAOXNO010000002.1:8755569-8767194 GCA_028565335.1 Limnodromus scolopaceus | reverse complement strand
TTCTTCCTGTATCTGACTTAGCTATGTCCCTTGCCAGCTGCCATCAGACATTAACTTCTTTGACAAATTTTTTTGGTGTCTATTTCTCTTGGTTCAGGCTTTTCATTTTTTTTCCAGTCACACAGACCAATGAGCAGGGCCTTCTGGACAATTTCCTCTGAAATCCATTTGTCAGGAAAAAATGGGTTTCTGACAAAACAAAACATTTCAAGAAATCTGTCTTTCTCATGATATATATCAAATGTTCATAAAAATCTGCTCAGTTAAATTCTTTTTAGATGAAGCTCTTCACATTCTCTGATGAGAAGCTGACAATTTGTAAGGCAAATGAAGATAAAAAATGTTCTGGCCTATTTTTCTTGGAAAAATCCCTCATCATACACACCTGTAACAACCTGGCTGTCTGAGCAGAGACCCACAATAATAGGGAAAAAGCAGACCTGATGTCCTCCTGGAATAAAAAAAGAAGTTGCTCCTTCCTATAGTAAAGTCATTTTAAGCTGGGAGTAAGGGAAGGAAGACTGTGAATGCAGGGGAAGTTTTTAGGATTCCTGAGAAGTCCCGAGTTACTGGGAATGAGTGATCCACTCAGAAACCATCTTCCAAAGTGGAAGATGACTGTGATTTCTCTTACTGTGTATATGGTACCTTGCAAAATGACAGTCCATCTGGAAATTATTATGATACAAATTGTGAATAATATAACCCAGGATATTTGTTTTTAAATAACTCAGGTTCCGATCACCTACTGCAGAGTACCCTTTACTTTGAAGTTAGTGATTTGGGATTAGCTCAGGTAATGAGCTACTGCTAACTAATAGCTGCTTGACAGTCACATCTCAACTCCTGGGGAACAAATACTGGAATTATTCAAACAGTTGCTCTTTTGTCATGTTATAACTGGCAGAAAAAGGCCTGAATACCTCTGAAAGCTGGTACCTTGGAAATACCAGTCCATCCATATGGCTTGGTGTGCACTGGTTTGGCAGAGCAATGTGGGGATATTACCACATCTGCTGTCTGTCTTAAACCTGCTTTAGAGAGAGAAGCACAACTCTCTGTTGATGTATTCATGAGAACTAACACACTGCAAAAAACCCAAAAGAACCTTAAAAAATGTAGTTTTGTTTTGCTGTATCCAATATGTTCTTGTGTCTTGTCTAAAAAGGCCATCTGGTCTAAAAATATACAGCACCTGTGTAAATTTTTATGTATTGAAGCTTGAAATGCTAAATATTCCCTGTTGTAAAAATAAGTCATGGATTTTAAGGGGAATTTTTTTTTAAATGTTTGAAAATTGTTGTACCTCTGACTTTACTGAGCACATGTTTTCTGGATTCTTCAATTAAAAGGTTTTTGGTTTTTATGCAAGGATGGGCATGCCTGGACAGAGGAGAGAACTGAAAAGGACCAAAAAATGGACAAAGGACTTGTCTGCACACTTTCCCTATGTCCCAGTTTGAGGTAAAACAGAACTAATTTTCTGTTCAATAATTTTATCTTTTACCTGGGCCTCTTCTAACTAACTAAAATTAACAGCATATTGTTCAGAAACTGTTCACACTCAGAGTGGTAAGACATGATTATACCAAGGAACGGTATGCAGAGAGGCTGTTGCTTATACTTATTGCTATAACAACCAAGGTCAGCTAACTTTGTTATTTGCCCTGTTGGAGGGTCGGAAGCAGAAAAGCACAGAGGGGTCCCATCTGCAGGGAGGAGCAGATAGGACAGGTGACCCAAACCCGACCAACAGAGGTATTCCACCCCATCTGTCCCATGTTCAGTATAAAAGCTGAGGGATCAAAGGGTCAACTCTCTTTCTTCAATGGCAAACGTCTGAGGAGAACCCTGTCTGTTTGTCTGCCTTTGATGCTGATCTGAGCATTCCTGGCTCCAGGCCCGGAATCCAGCTCCTGTCTGTCGCCAAGTCCAGTCTGGGACTTCTCCCTGTGCCTGCTGGTGATGTGATCGTCATCCTGGGAGCTTGATACAGTTTTGTATATGGTGTATAATTTTTAAAAAATTATTATTTTCTTCTTGTTATTATTTAATTATTTTTTAATATTTTCATTAAAGTAGTTTAGTACTTTTTCTAAACTCATAAATCTCTTCATCTCTTCCTCTCCTGTCTTTGGAGGGGGGTGGGCACCTGTCATTGTGGTTGGCCAATCCAGCCAAAACCACGACAGCCTATTTCAGTGAAAACTTTCTTTACAACTGTCTAAACTGAACACTTCCACTTCTTTCTAATGGAAGAAAACATCATTCTCCATCTTTCCAAAAGACAGCTGAGTCACAGAGCAAAGAAAGAAATAAAATACTGCAGTAGCAGTCTACACTTCAGATATCCACTAACAAATCCCAGTTAGTGATGATGTTAAATATGCAGTTTTTTCCTATCCCAACCAAGTGCTATGTCTCTTGATCTTTTCACTGCTGCACTTTCAAATGTCAGATGACTGTAGCATTACATTGGTATCTAAGATCTTACTTCTAATCTTCAGGATAAAAGAATGGGAGAGAATGAATGGATGTTCTTGAGGTCACTGGCATAACATCCCGGGCTGTAGCAACAAACTCAATCCACACCCATTTACTACCCTAAAGTATGCTATTATGGCAGGACACTAGTGAAAAGGCACCCATTTCCCAGGTAGCTAAGATGCAGTTTATGATTCAATTATCTGCTTTCAAAACATAGCATGAAATGCTACTGTGATGTATATGATTTGTGTTTTAATGTCTCAAAGCAAAGAATAAGATCCATTTTGAGTTTTTATTATTATGTGATTGTAATGATTGCATTAAAAAAGAGACATAAAGACTGTAAAGTCTGAATTCTGCCACGGTACATTAAGATACCACCTATGGCTGGGAAACAACTCATACTCCTACTTCATACTCATGGAGATCTTCGGAGTCTCTACAGAACTTTGCCATATGTTAAGATGATCATCCAGACTTCTACAGTCAGAAAACACACCTGAGTGCTCCAGACAAGGGATAAGAAGATCCTTCTCACATGGACTTAGAGGCCTTCTGCTGTTGTTCAGAAGGGAAATCGACTTACTGTTCTGTTCTATTTCTAGCTCAAAGACTTTCTGATTTGCTCACCAGGTAATTCTGTGCAAGGTCAAGTAAACCAAGAGTAGATGAAAGACCTAGATAAAGGGTAGAAGAGCAAGGGTAAAAGTCATCCTTAGCATCCTGCTCAATTGAACTATTCCAATGCTGCAGTAGGATTTAAATAAATCAACTTAATCATTCTGCTTATTATCATTGCAATTAACCATTGGATTTCTAAGTCAGCACCACTTTGTTACTTAGTATTTTTGCAACTCTTCACCTTCCTTGTTTACTGATCTGTTGTAAATTAAATGCAGCTTGGGGGGGCTGCCTGTTCCTAAAGGCTCTTTGCT
The DNA here is from genome assembly GCA_028565335.1 of Limnodromus scolopaceus. Lineage (NCBI taxonomy): Eukaryota > Metazoa > Chordata > Aves > Charadriiformes > Scolopacidae > Limnodromus > Limnodromus scolopaceus. The sequence continues at coordinate 8,763,772 of JAOXNO010000002.1, read as the reverse complement.
ATACCGTTCTTCAAAATTTCAAGTTTTGGAACACAAAGTACATGTTAAAATCCAATTAGAATGACAAACGAATCATGAGAAAAATCTAATGGCATAAAACAAATTTGAAAGCTTAAACAATTTCCAATTTACAGTTATATCGTATAATCTAATGCAGCTCACCTTGCCAAATGGCACCATTAGCATTTAAACTTCAGAAAAGCACCATATGCAATGAAAGGATATTGATTACTACCCACTACTGGAAGAAAAATTAAAGCTAAGAAAGGTGTGACAGTACTGGACAAGGTGTGCTTGCAATTGCCTTAGCTCAGGGACTGAGAAGGTCATGTCTCTGTGGTTGGAGCTGTTCCCTCATCAGTAATGTATGTGCAAAAAAATGATCCCAGATTCCTCTGTAAAACCATTACAGATAAGCAAAGAATTTGCAACATTTTATCTCTTCACCCATCTCTGAATAGACTTTCCAGACTCAACAGGACAAGCTAGGGAAGTCTTTTTGGAAGCAGGTCTCAGATCAGAAAAGGGAGACATGTTGATTTGATAAACAAAGAATTTAAAAAACTTTTCGCTTCAAGACATATTTGAGAAGAGGAACTGAGGGAGGTTATAAAAAAGAGAGTTTTAAGTGAAAACATAAGAACAACGGAACAAAGAAAAACCGTAATGATTTCATTTAAAAAGAGACATAAAGCTGTAAAGTGAGTGTTGAACATGAGTTTAGTGCATAAAAAAAAATTAGTATTCAATTATCTGGGCAAAAGTGGGAAAGGGGGAGGAGAAGCAAAGAACTGAATAAACACAGAGAGGAGGACTGAAACATAAACAGGACAGCGATTGGGAGGGAAAGAATGCTAAAAAATAGTTCAAGAGAAGCAACTGAGGACTGCATTGCTGAGGTCAGACTGGAAAAAATATGGATTTAGCATAGTCTGTTTTATTCTGCTGCTGTAATTAGAATCACTTTTTTTTAACAATTACGCTACTACAGCTGTGGCTTAACATCAATCCCTACAATTTAAGCTGATGCAACGTGACGCGTGCATGAAGCAAAGGACAATTATGTGAGTTTTTAAACTTTCAGGATACCTGTCAAAGCAACTTTGCTGAGGGGTTAGTACCAGTGATGAAAAAGCCTGATCAAGTTTAGACAAAAGTTCTTAACTTTGATGGAAAGCAGAAAAATAAGGCTATGTATTTTAATGTTCTAAGTCCTGTGAATGTCCTTTACAGCTCCTGTTCACTCACTTTCAAAAGATCGTCTCACTGGCAGAAACTTGTAAACATGCACAGGTCAAGTTCAGAATTCATTTCTAATCTTTAACATATATTTGAGCATAAGTTGACAAATTTAAGAAAGAGCCTTTATTTTTTGCTTTGAAAACGTTACATTTCAGAATCAAAGCTAACTGATGTATAATGCTGCCCTTCCAAAAGGGAAAGAATAGAAAGGGTATCAAGAAATCCAACAGGAAGAAACTGTCTTTAAAAAAAAAAAAAAAGCAATACTGTACAAATGTCCTGCAGGACAGTATTCAAGCTTCAGAGAACACATTAAACCTTGATTCTCAAAACTTTTCAACTAATTGCTTAAAGGCAATGTCCCTAGCAGCCAATCGAGACTGAACATCTGGAAGTTGAACGGTCGATTCATAGGTGGGTCCTGAAGCTATGGCTGCAGGATGCTGTAGAAATGGCAGATGACATTTTCATGCTCTGCTTCTGTAACGCTCATTCCTGCCTTTTGAGAGGACACAAAAAGGTTGTGCCTGAGTGTCTTTTGTTGGCGACTGAGGACTTCTAGATCAATACTGGACCATCAGAACAGATTGCAGAACTGGTCACATGCATTTTCTAGAGCAAACCAGAGGCAATAGAAATCACATGCACACTTTTTACACAGAATTTAGCTCTAACCTGACATTTAGGAAACATACAATAGAATTGTACTATGCTTTTCCTTCCTGGGACTGTTATTCAAACTGTAAACTATTTTTACTAAAGATGTCATGGCCACAATGCAGTCTGGCAAGACTGACAGGCTTAGCACACAGAAGTACTTCATCCCCATTGTGCAACTGAGCTGTCTTTGAAGAGTTGTGTGCAGAGTCAGAATTTAAACACCTAGAGGTGCCAAGAGATCTGATGCATTGGCCAAGTGTGCGTACATGAGTGTTCCTGCTCACATGAGTGTGTGCATCATCAGAAAAGCTGAGGACATTGCACACTGGGATTATTGTGCTCTGCAAACAGGAAAGGTGTACAAGAGAAGTTACTGCCCAAACCATGACTGTTACATGAAACCCGACTGCCATTCAGTTCCTGACAGTAACTGTAAGAAAAACTTTGAAATAACTGAAGAATTTATCCAGCTTTTGCTACTACACTCATATCTGTGCCAAGACCCTCTAAGTTCGAGGCGACCTTCTTGCCATAACCACAATGCAAAATACATGACTCATCTCTCATATGCAATGTCTATTTGAGTCCATATCCCATCTGTCCTAGGATGCTTCACTTTTTCCTCAGCAGTTTTTTCTCGTTTCCTTGAACGAGAAAGCTCAAACATATGATGAAACACCCATAACAGAAAACAAACATGATTTTGGAGATGATTTGGGTTTGTGTTTCTCCTGTGCTTTCTTTTAATTTTTTCAGAAATTATGCATAACCAGTGTGAAGATGAGCATGAACATTCTTATGATTATTAATTTTTTTTTAAATCATTGCTTCCAATATCAAGTCAATATCCAATATCCAATACCAAACCTTTTTTTTCACCCTGTTCATATATTTTGGGTCTGTCACAAAACCTTTGCAAGGAACTGAGAACAACTGCAACCAACCAGTCAGTAAAATGGTGGCTGCCATACCCTGGAGAGGCTGCATTCTTGCCTAGGAATTATCTGGATAACAATTTGAAAATTCTCGAAGCCACATGAAAACCAGTGTATGCCCCAGACATGACTTCCATGTTCGCATATTAAAAGCATTTCTGCATATTTGCACTGCTGAAGTCTGTGAATTATATAACAAATACTTGTTATACGTTATATAGTCATATACTATGTTATATAAATGTCATCTCCCAAGTTCCAGATCCAAGAACACAGAGTCTTGGGAATAGAATCTGAGATGTTCAAAAGGATTTTTTAATTAACCTTTATAAAAGATGAGTTTGGAACAACTCATTTATTCAAGGCAGATAACATATGTCATTACTGTATGTCACTGTATGGGAATTCCTGGAAACATGACTCTACATATGCCTGCCTACAAGAGAATTTTTGTGTAAATATGAATGTTTAGGACTGTTATGGTTATTTTCACTTTGCAGATAATATCTGAATACGGCTGAACCTGAGAATAGCTAAATGACATCCAGTAAGTATCAAGCCATTTCTATGTGCAAGTATATATACATATATATATGAGAGAGATATACAGACATGTGCGTCTATGAGGATCGTTCTTCATACACCTCTGTTATCAGAGATCAGTAGAGCTTATTTTGCACACAGCTATTTGACACTGCTTCCAGCACTGGAGAGAGCTTCTACAGCTCTGATCCTCTGCTGCAGCTTTTATCACAGGTCACATGTATTCTGCAGCTGTTTAGTATAAGCTATCCAACAGATGTTCTTCATGTTTACTGTATTTTCTGTTCCTTTTCTGACCCCTGTAGCCCTCAAAATTTTACCCTTAGGTTCTAGTTGCAGAAACCAGGGGATTTATGATAAGCAATTTTTCTCCTGCTTGTTTCTATCCTTTGTAGTACTTAATAGTCAAAGCACTTGATGGCCTACCAGGAGGTTGGCATAAGCAAGGGAGGAGAAGGGAGGGCTGACAGTCATTTGGTCTCAAATGATCACTTGAATTTCCTCACTGCACAGAAACTAGAAGTTTGTACAAAAGATCTCAAAAATGTGACCTGGAGCTTCAACAAGATAGATATCTTACATTCTGTACAGAACCACAGGTTTTGTTTTTACCTGCTAGGTTTTGTGTTTCTGACAGGGATAGGTAAGTGTATAATATATATTAGCTTTCAATCTGTGCTTGTTTTCTAGTAAACATCTGATTAAACTACTGGGAAAGCCAGGGTGAAATGATTCATAAAGCTACTTTATGTACTGCCAGTTTTCATAGTGAGGTAAAGGGAATTTCAAGGAACAATGAAGTAAATGAAATGGAAGAATGATAACTACAAATAACAAAAATAACTGACAGTATGTATTCACTCAAGCATTCAAGATATTTGTCATGGTTTAATTCCAGACAGCAGCTAGGACAATGCAGCCGCTCTCTCACTCCCCACAGCTGCGATGGGGAAGAGAATCAGAAGACTGAAAGTGTGGAAGAACTTGTGGGCTGATATAAAGACAGCTTAATAGTTAGAGCAAAAACTGTGGATGCAAGTAAAGCAAAACAAGGAATTCATTCACCACTTCCCATCGGTTTCTTCCCCCAGCTTTATATACTGAGCTTGACGCCATATGGTATAGAAAAGTCCTTTGGTCAGTTGGGGTCAGCTGTCTTGGCTGTATCTCCTCCCAACTTTTTATGCCTCCCAGTCTACTTGCTGGCAGGGCAGTGTGAGAAGCTGAAAAGGCCTTGAGTGCTTAGCAACAACCAAAAACATCAGTGTGCTATCAACTGTATTTCTCATCCCAAATCCAAAAGATAGCACTATACCAGCTGCCAGCAAGAAAGTTAACTCTGTCTCAGCTGAAACCATGGCCGTATTTTAGAGGTGAATTTTGCACTGTTGATTGGTAAAGTTACATGTTTGACTGACTAACTGACAGCTGAAAAGTCCTAGGGCATCTGCTTAAGTTGCTAGGAAGGCAAAACCTTTCCAGTACAAATCACAGCTCTTTCACAATCTCATACTATCAAACAGCCCATTAAAGAGTACAGAGCATATCAACATTTCACTCTCTTTAATGTAAAGTTTCTAATCATCGGGTCAGTTACAAAGATAGGTCTCAGCACAAGGTGATAGCTCTAAATAATCTTCTCATGTCTGATCATTATGACAATACAGGAGTATCTTTCAAAAGGAAGCTGCACACTCTTGTCTCCTAGCATGTCTCTCCTTGTAATGAATTTCACCGTTGCTGCTTATGGCCTTGTTTTGAATGTCGTAAGTCATTACCCAAACAAACGTTACACACACTGAGTGAATTTCAGATATCTGCAACAATGTGTTTTGAAAAGTTCTTCCCTCCGCCCCCCAGTATGAAAAGCTGAATGAATTTACATCTTTCAGATGAGTCTGCTGGACTTAATATTGCATTTTAGATCTAATTTTCCCAGCAGGAAGTTTGGCCTTTAATCTTCTGTGTTGCATTACTCCAAATTCAATCCAAATATAAGCTCCTGTGTGCTGCTTTGAGTTTACCTTTGTTTTGCAGGAGACTTCTTTCTACGTTACATTTATGTGAGTCATTATTAGATTAGTGGCATTTTCTGGGTTTTAGAAGAAAATCCCTAGAAAGTTTAACTGCCCTTGTAACTTCTGAATGAGATAAAGAACAGCCTGCCTGTTATCTTTGTACCGTCTATTCTCTGGCACGACATTATCTCATGCTGCTACAAGAAAATAGGTATTTGCATTTTTTCCAAGTCTACTCCTTTCTTAGACCCAAACAGAAGATCTATACCTCTCAAGCATCCAGTAGAGGTGTGTAGGTAATAAGTACTCTATATGATGGGATAAGCTGCTTAGTGAAAACTTTCAATAAAATAAGGTTTCACATACAGGTTTTTGATGTGACAGACAGAAGAGGTTTGGCTTTTTGATCTGCTCAGTTGGTATCTCACAGTATGACTGGATGTGCTCTTCTGAGTATTTCTGAAGATGCCCATTGCTACTTGACTTCCTGCCACCTCACAACTGGTGACACAACCACACATCACCTTTTCCCTAACCCACTATCAGTCAGTATAGTCCTGGCCAAATATCAAATCTCCTGCTTATCTATCTATCTACTGTTAAATGTTTTTTACCCTAAACCTCTTAACATTAACAGCATTGATTTGGGCAGCAATAGGCTGTTAGGCTGGTAGCTCTGAGGGGGAGGCACCTATTGCCATATCAAGCTAGGGAGACCTCGCTCGCCTGCCACTTGCACAACATATCTCACTGCAACCTGATTTAGCCACCTTCTCTTTCTGACAGACAGGATTTCACTACTTAGAGAAGACAAAACGCTGCCTGTTTCAAAGGCACAGGTCCTATTACATATACTCGTCAGAAGCCTTTGCAATCAGCATGATCAATGAGGTTGGGCTGATGTAGACCAGCTGATTCTCTAAGTGCTTAACAGTTCCGAATTTCCTTTCAGTAAACACAGGGTATTTGGACCCAAGATACATGACCTATAAACGAGACAGGAATGTGGCATCCCCCAACAGTAAATTCAAAGAAAGATGCAGCTGGGTTTGTAAAAAAAATATTTATATATATTCTTCATTTTGTGGCACAAACTGTGCATGTGCTATACCCAAAGCACCACAAGTCTTTTACTGGGTTTGCATGCAGCGACACTGGGCCCTCAAGAGCCTCAAAAATCCACTTGAGGATCATGGAGCCTGCCAAGATCAGTGGGGTGATGTGCTATTTAATTCCTGGGTGTAGATAAAAGGCCTTCTCCCCGGAGTCCTCTGTGCAGAGCACTGCTGAGCTCCATCCCAGCACAGCGTGCAAATTACAGGGTTCAGCAGGGGGAGGGCAGCAATGAGGGAAGGGAGCACAGTTTGGCAGAATGCTGACCAAGCCACGCAGGACACCTGATAAGGTATCTAAATCACAGCAATTTGTGAGGCCAGCAGAGCCTGGGTGAATGGCAGGTGTGGAATTTATAGAAACTCCTTGTAATTCTCCAGCAGCAAGCCCTTTGGAGAACACCGCTGTGAAGAGGGAAAAGATGAGGTCAATGAGGGAAAAAATAAAAGCTGTATGAAGAACAGTCATGTCTCTCATCATAGGAATAGTAGGGAAGTGGAGGGAAGAAAGGAGAGGATTCTTTCTTTCACATGGATTTATTCTTCATTTAAATTTTGTTATGCTCCTCTCCAGAGGCCTTTCTCCCCGCTATCTTTAATCTTCAACTAAGGGAGTGTTCTTTCCATGGGCAGGTTTTCAGGCAAATCAAGTCAAGCTGCAGCCTAGATCAGCCCCTGGCTGTGTCTCTAGCACCAATATTCTACTGTCAAAGTAACCAAACCAAAATTCTGGATTGCAACTTTCTTTTTGCAGCAAACTTCTTCCTTCTTCTCCTCTAAAGAATTCCCCAAGACAGAGGGGAGAACATCTTTTCACTGCTTCACATGACGCACTGCACAAAGGAAAAAGGGCCACAACAACAGTGAATTTCCTTTGTGTGTCTGTTTGGTAGCCTCAACAAGGATGGCAATTTATAGTTGCAGCAGTAATAGCTTAGAGTTTTCAGGATAGAATAGCTTACTTTTCTCAACTTCTTGTTATGAATTTTGTTTAATAACATTCCCAAAATAATGCAGGCAACACAAGACTAAATGTGCCATGTTCACAAGTTTTCTATTTGATCTATGGCAGTCTGACGTGAGAAAGGACCCCAATACCTTTCCAAAGTGCCACGGAAATATATAGGATCCTCACACAGACAAAAGGTCACACGCATAATTCTGATTTGAGGGCTGGGACCATATTTTGTATAAAATCTTTCCAAACATACTGCAAGACAATTGGCAATCACAGATAAAGAAATGTGAAAAAGGAAGAGAAATGACTTACAGTGAAGAATGCATCCCTTTGTGTCTTGATACTTTCCCCAGGGATCTGTTAGCTGGTGCTCAGGACTATGTCTTTATCACGTGCAGAAAAATCTCAGTAAGATCTCAGAGGAACTAACACGGCCAGAAAATCTGGTAAAACATCACCCATCAGTCCTAAGTTAAAGAAAAAGGAAAAATGTGAGTTGGAGTTTATAGCTTAAATAGAAAAAAAAAACCCAGCAAATAGCAGACAAAAGAACTTGTGAAAGAAGGAAAGGAAACTGCACAGGTTTTTGTGGCCGTCAGCTAGAGCACCTTTTTGTGTTCACCCACAATGTCCATGGCAATGGACTACATTTCCCTTCGAGCTGCAGATATGATTCATTACTCCTGAAAAAGAATAGACGTAGTTTTGTTACCTCTCTGGTAAGCCAGGTTTAAT
>JAOXNO010000002.1:8720339-8745786 GCA_028565335.1 Limnodromus scolopaceus | reverse complement strand
AGTCCACCCATCAAATCCGTATCTCTCCATTAGATCAGATCTGATTTTTTTTCTAACTTTGCAGTTCAAAGTGCCATATTTCTTCATCTTTCCTTTTCCTGTCACCTCTGCATATTTCCCTGTGCTTTGCAATATCATCTCTGCTTTGTGCCTTTCATGCAGCAATAGCATATGTGGCTTTAAAAAAGGGAAAAAACCCACCACTTTCCCAAAGCAGCTTCCTGCTGAGGGATGTACTTCCAGGTACAAATAGAGATCAGCTGTGAGTACCCAGCACACTGAATCCTGCAACCAGTTCCACAATACAGCAGAGCAGGGAGTCACTGCTATTTCCATCCACATAAAAGAAACACTGAGTTTTGCTCAAGACCATATTCCATTTCACTCGTATTTGAAGAAATCAATACAGGAACTACTAACTGATCAATACATATGAAAGAGACTGGTTTTTATTTATTTGGTGGCACTATATAAAACAGGGCAAATTGGTACCCTGCACCTCCCACTCTAACAGTCACTGACAAGTACCAGAAATCCATTTTGTGCATTATGTGACACCAAGTGGCCCCATTGTCTGCCTCCTCTCTCTGCCAGTAGTCCCCATGCCCCAATGTGAATGCAGGAGCAGATGCTTCTGTCAGGCCATCTCACCTTAGCATCGGAACTCTTCCAAGATGCCCCACTGTTCCCTGAGCAACGCAGGCAAATTGAGGACATTGTAATAAGATAAGTTACTGTGAATGTTTAATTGATGATCTGGAACCAGAGCTCAGATGGCCAAAGGACACAGCAGTATGGGTCCTACAACTCCTATGGATTTCAGGTGCCTAATGTTTTTTGCGGCAGAAAGGTTGAATTTACCTGCTATTGAGATCCATTATCTCTGCAGCCCACCCCAGCTGCAGGACACTGCAGCACTGGCCATCTCTGTGCTGAGCACTTGCAGTCCATGGAGCTGAGAGAGACAGAGAGAAGAAAGGAAAACAATTATATTCATCATTAAGAATGGGTCCCTGAAGACCCGATTCATACTTTAAATCAAACACTCACTTGTTTCCTGAATCTGGACCTGGGAATCTAAGTTCCAGATTTGCAAACACCTTTGGGTGTCACAGTACTGAGCACGCACAGCAGCTACCTTCTCACCAAGGGAGCAGTACAGGGAGGCCCAAGTCAGCTACCTAGGGTGTGCGTGCTACATACAAGGAGAACTAAATATACAATATCCCAGAAAAGCCCTTTATAGCCTGGGAAAAAATCATGACTATCTGACAAGTTCCCTTCAAGAAGGAATCTGCTCTGATCTGAGCAATGTCATCCTGGGTCTAAAGTGAGTTGGTTTCCTGTCAGGACAGGTGTCTGCATGTAATTGTCCCTAAATAGTTGCCTCCAGGCTCTTCCCCTGACTGCCACATTCTCAGAATCGAACCACAGAAGCCAGCTAATAAACTGGGAGCTGCCCGAAGGAAGCCAGCCAAGCAGGGAGGCGTCTCTCTGAGCTAGTAGGGAATCCTGAGGACAAATCTGAAATCTCACCCTTTCCAGAAATTAAAGCTAGAGGAATAAATTTACCTTTGAGATGTCTTGCCTCTGTTCCCTCTACCCAAAACTACCTCCCTTAATCACATTCTTCAAAGTCAAGTAAAAACCTGTCCTTCCTTTCTTTCAAAAAGCATCACTATCCTCATTGTTAGTATTTGAGTGTTTAAAGCACTCACAGGAAATATAGTTAAAATATAATTTACTGACTCTTCTTTATAGGCTCGCATCTGTGTACCCAATCTTTTAAGACACTATTTTAACAGAAGCTATCCTTATCCTGAGATTCAGGGCTGAGGGACTCTCACGGGCCAGTGTCACCCACCAGCAGGACTGGGATGCATGCCCTGGGGTCCTTAGCCTTTGGCGCAATCCCTCTCAGTGTGGGCAGTTTAGTCTGCTGAGTCGTTCACCTCAAATAAGACACTCAACCTGAAGGGAAACTCAGTTGACTAAACAGTCCTGTATGCAGAAAGAAAAAAGCTCATCTAACATCCGCAGTTTTTAAATGGTGAATGAATGGGGAGACAGGGAAACAGTAATGTCTTTTGAAACCATGCGACGATCTGCTCAACCCGATTTGAAAACTACTGTCTGGAAATGAACTCAATGTTCTGCTTGGACATTATTTTTTTTCCCCTGAAAAAAAAAAAAAAAGGAAGAAAAAAAAGTGTGTTTCAAGACAATGCTTTGTAAACCTTGCATAGAGCCAGCTGCAGTCTATCATATCAAGTTCTCTTCTGGATTGATTCACCCAGAAAGGTTTCATCAGCTTACAAGCAGCTTGGTTGTAGTTTCATTTCCCCTTAGGATTCTACTGTGTGTCAAAGTAAGAAATTGAAACTAAACAAGAAAACGTGGAGTAAAGTTTAAGTACCTCTACCGTGAAAGCTGTTAAATGAGAAACAGGCATTGCAGACTACAAGTGTCAATTAGGTACTGGTTCCACTGGGAAATGACATTTTCGCATTGTTTCTGCCTTCTGGTTTGCTGTTGACAAATCTTGGCTTAGAAAAGTTATCTCTAGTTGCGTGTATTCCTGACGTCTTTCCTTTGCAGACCTGTCAGCACACACATCTCACAGCTAAACTTATTTGCCTCTATCATTTTAAATTAATTTAAAAAAAAAATCAAATACTATAATAAAAATATCTGATTGCCTCCTCACTTACTGCAAATCTGGGGTACTCCATGGTCAGAACAGAGCAGCGATTTCAGAAATCTGGCTTTTGGCACCCAAATGTAAGTATTTCAGCGAGATCTGATCTGTGATTGACAGACAGGTACAATGCAGGCCTGAAAGTCTCCCTTACATATTGTGAATTGCATTGCCTTTGTAAAAATAAAAAGAAAAAAAAAGAAAAGACTTGGAATGACTGGAGGCAAAACATCCAGTGAAGGCTTTATGAAACCTGGTGAATTCCAAAAACCGAACATAATTTCACAGTCTTCCAAAAGTGCTTTCTAGGAGCCTGACTCTTTCTTAAGAACCTATCCTCTCCTATGTGGGGCATGTAATTGCAGGGGAGAGTGCAATGGCCCTGCCTTCTGGCGATGAAAAGACCAGGAGAGAGTTATCATCCCTGACAATACCCTGCTGCAAGAGCAGCTTTTGGGACTGGGAGATGCTCTGTTCCAAACTCCACAGAAGACAGACTGCTAAAAGGTTTTGAGCCCAGAGCAAAAGGCTTTGCAACAATAACAAATCAATCTATACAGAGACCTAGTTTATGAAAAATGGCTGATTGACTCCTGAGGGGCTGTAAAGGTGTAATTGAAATTGAAATTTGGTCGTCTAATTCTATCTCCATACGCTATTGTAATTCCATCAGTCTCCTTTCACCACTCGCTCCTGGACTCCTTCAGCCTGAGATTTCTTTTTGCACTTAACCCCACACTTATATCTGAAATCAGGAAAGAAACCTGTTCTTGCAACATGTGGCTTCATGCTATTGCGCTTCCTGAGGACCAAAAATACCCTCCCCTACCCCAGCGCCAGGAAAATTGGAATGCATTGCCATCAACACGACAGTGGATGTTTCTGCTGCATCTGCATTCCACATGGACTGCAAATTTGACAAGCTCCCATAATAATGGAAAACATTTCCAACAACTTTCAGAGCTAATATATTCTGATCCCCACAGAGCAAATTTTGAAAAAGAAAAGCGTATCAATTTACAGCTCAGGATTGCTTAAGAAAGGCAGAGCTTTCCACAGAGAGGAATATAACAGTGAAGACACAAAGGCAAAGAAAACTTATTTTCAAAACTTTCAAGCAGGCATTGTGCCTAAAGCAAAGCTCTCATTTCCGCTTCACAAATGCCATGAAATTGCAGGGAAACTTGGGAACATGTAGTTGAATTGGAGCCACCAAAGACTTCAGCAGAGGGCCTGTTCAGTTACTGACACAAATTAAAGGTTGAGAGCTTCCCCACAACATCTCCCCCCACCTACTAACTCCGGGAGGACAGGTAAGCCTGACTGAAGCCCACATACAGCAGTAGCTGTCAGAAAGTAACAAAACACACATCGACCTGGAGCAGGCAAGTGGGCACAGACAGAGCCAGAGAAAAGCCAGAGAAACTCCCTACGTAGAAGGACTGAAATAGGTAGATTCGGGGCTGTGCAGGAATAACAGCCGATGCTCTCCAGTAAGGCAGGATAACATGGGAGTTCTCCTTCTCGCTCTGCAGGGACCATTTCATAAGGGATTCTGTGTTAAGTACCACCATGGTGGAAGTAAAAACACAGCTCTATAACGTGATTTCTTCCTCCTAAGTGCTGTCGTTGTGCAGAACACAATCAAAATATACCTTGGAAGAAAATGGGAGTTCAATATACTCACTCTTTATTAAGTCAGCAGCCTATGCAGTTTTGTTTGTTTAAAGCCTTCAGATAAATGCAAATTCTATGCCATAACCAAAATTTCTGCACCTCTGAACAGCCAAAGTGATGTTTTTGTGGTGTGGACAGACATCGACTGGCTAGTGAAAAATTTCCATGACTAAAGTTTTGCTTTGGAGTTTGTTCCTTATGTTAATCCAAAATAACCCAATGCCTTGGTCTCCAGATATAGCACTCTGTCCATGTTTTTGGGGAACAGGAGCTACTGACATTTTTGGGTCAGTTTGGCCTAACACTGCTCAAATTAATTCTCAGCTTGACAATGAAAGCAATTTCTGGTTTTTGTTTTATTTCATTACATTTGAAGTTATGTCAAAAGTGTTTGCAGTCAAAAGCAGCCTTTATAATATGGGATTCAAAACCAAATGAATCCTTTCAGATAACACTGTTTATGGAGCTAAATGGTCAGGCACAGCTTATCCTTATGTTCACACACTGGAACCAGATGTTCACATTGTTAGGTTTAAACTTGACAGCAGGGCACAATAAATATGATACACAGCTATTTTACAAGTTTCTTTCTCACATTTCAGGCTGCCTATTGCAACACATCTACAAGGATGTATTCATCTAGAAAAAAAAAGAGAGATACTATACTATTTAGAAAATGGTATAAAACCATAATATTGAGGTTTAAATTTGAAGCTAGGAATGCATATGAGTCCAAAAGGGAGACCTTCCCAAGGTCATCTTTCTCCAGAAGAATGTTTCTTTTCCTTGAACTGTCCACTCATTGGGCATGAAGAATTATAAAAAACCATATTTGAGTATTTGAGCCCATGCATACCTAGTTTTAAGTGTGTGCAGAAGTCACTATCACCATTATAGCTGCTCACATTCTTCAGTTGTGCATGGTTTAGTGCTTTGATGAACTTAAATGTTATTAAGCTACAAAGTGGTTTTGTGAGATTGCCTCAGCACCCACCAGTTGTGTTTTCGGTTCGATCCTACACTCGTCATCTGAATGAACAGATGGAAATAAAAAAAAGAGTACTTACAGTAACAAATTGTGTCCTATTAGTGTGCTTAGAGAAGACATAAAACATCAGAAACAGTTCAAAGGTACTCACCACATGCTGCATACAATCTACAAATTTTGACCTTGAATCTGCACAAGCAGTTCAAATACATTACTTAAAAATTAATCAAGCTGGCAGACTTAGAAATTTCAGCCCTATCATGAGCTACTGATTCTGGTTTTGCATAACAATTGTCAGCAGTTCATAAATTTTTACTTAAAAGAAGAAAAATGGTAAGGCAGGAAGCATTTACTTAATTTTAGCCATCTTCTTTCTGCGGAATAAAACCAGTCATGTTTTCTAGAAAAACATGTCACCTTCTCTTTCTCGCTCCTAAGGCTGTCATTTTTTACTTAGGCAGGCAGACAAGGAGGGAGCATATGGCCTATTTTGCTATGATGAAAACCTTGCAATTACAGCAAAGAATTCCCATCAGAAATCTGTGAAAGCAGCACCACAATGCTTGCATTTCAGTGCTACTTCTGGTCTCTCACCTCTCTTCCTTCCTTGCAGGTCTTTGCTCACAAGCCAGAAGGGTTATTGCTTTCCTATTCTCTTTATTGAAGGGTTGACTTTTTAGGTCTGTTCTGACAAACTATATGCTTTGCATGGCATGAAAATAACATACGAACACACTGATGTGATTAGGTTTATCAGTTTCTGCCTTGCACCTTTGCAAGGCACAGGCAGTTACCCACTGCAAGCCATACTTCATTGTTCCGATCATTCCTGAGCTGCAAATAGCACACAGAGCCAAAACTTTATATTTTCTTTAAAAATCCTCCAGGGGATTGTATAGTCTGCTGAAACCCATGCCAATCTGAATTCAATAGACAACCTCTACCTTACAGGCTTGCCAGACTCATTAGCAAGTTTCTAACTCACCTAATTGTGGCTGTTCTGTGGGGTATAAGCAACTTCATATTGCTCGTAACGTTCTCCAAGCATGATGCTAAAGTTCCTTTCCCTGTCAATTCTGATCACTTGGCAACATTGATTTTTCTTTCTTTCCCACATTTCTGTTGTGATGGGGCAGCCACCGCACTTGCATTAGCTCCTTTTTTTGTGCTGCAGGTTCATCTGTGGAGAAGCAGACACCATACTGCCAGGTGAGTTACCGAGGTGAATAAAAGGGGTCCAGAGAGAGTAACTGATACAGCTGGCCTGTGTATCACACGCAAAGGGCAGCTCAAATACATACAAAAATACACATGTAAATATGCATGTGTGTATATACCCACGTAAAATACTCCTTGGTAAAAAAGAAATAGTATTAATACTTTCCATGTGAAAAAATATCTTCCTATATGAAAGAAAGAGATTGTACATAGAGCACACTCAGGCATGGTCACAGCATGTCATAGCTGGCCCCTGGTGGCCCATACCTACCAGATAGCATTCAAGCTGTTCCAGTCTATGCCAAGGCCAGGACAAAGTCAGTCTCAAACCAGGGAGCCATATGTCCCCCTTCAGCCTTTTATTTGTACCCAGCGAATACCGAGGGCATCTGCAAATCATGCCTGGAAAAACTTGAAAAAGTTTTCTCTAGTTTTTAAAGTAGCCAAATAGGTTTGTCATTGACAAAATGCTTCTGGAAAAGGTCCAGCCTTTTCTGACGTGTCCCTGAGAACCATTTTCAAGCCTTTTCCAATGGTGCACACTGGCAGTGCGAAAGCATCATCGCCTCTCTATTTAGCTTCTTTAAAGGGAAAAATATCGTCCCATTGTCTTTTACAGAGACCAGGTGTATAAGAATGAGTGTCGTGAAAATTCCTATGACATACTAGATACTATCATGCAGCCCAGGCTCTGAGGGATGCAGTCCCTGAGCCCTGTATTTTCCCACAGCACAGCTCTTCTGTGAATCTATTTGCTACCTTTCAAAAGCGTACAAGCCTGGTACTGCAGCCATCAAACCTTTTGAACACCCTGCAGCAACTACAAAATCTTACCAATTGTATTAAAAGCTGCAGCAAAAATTCAATAGTCTTGATTTGTTCCAAGAAAGCTTCAGCTCAAACAAAACTCCCACTGACCACAAAGAGAACAGCAATATCCTGCCCCCACCCTGGCCTCAGAGCACGGTTCCAGTCCACCACCAGGACCTATGTAACTATACTTCAAAATATGTCATAAAAAAGCATACCTAGAGACAATTAAACAAGTGCTAAACATGATGAAAAGTGTCCTTCTAATTAAAAGAGAATCTTTAATTTTGCCTCTGAAATAGCTAATACAAAGCTTTGAAAACATGCTTAGCAGGCTATAAGGAAAAAGGAAGGCCTTTCAAATTCTAGGCTTTTGTTTTAAAATAGCAATGGTCGTATCCTACTGATTCATAAACATATAATACATTCTGGAAATGGGGAGGATTTGGTCTAGGGTCCTTTTTGCCCTTGTGTCTCTGGACAGTCCGTTTTCCGCCTTTAACCATCACGAGAGGCAATTTGATGCTGTGTTTGCAGGGTCCACCCAATCAGACCACACACTAGCAGCCTCCAAGAGCAGACCCGCAAATGCCTTTCCCTACGTGATATCCTTCTTAATTCCAGCAACACAAGCCCAGAAATATACTGCCATTTCATCGCCACCGGTCACATCTCTAGGTGCTTCTGCCACGGAAGCTGCAGCTTTGTAAAAGGATGCCTATTGTAATACCAAAGAACTGCAGAATTCACGTGGCTGTCGGCAGGTGCTGGGGGTGAAAGTGAAGAAGGAAAAGCAGGCTAGTGAGCACGTGAGAGTCAGGCAGGCACTCTAAACACCCTCATAATTTCTCAAAGCTGCGCCATACGCTTAGGAGGCAGTAAGGAGGCAGCTATGTTTTTTCCAGCAAAGGAGACAAAAGGTCCCTGTTAAAAATATTCCACAAAGCACTTCCACGACTGTTTTTGCAAACAGAATAAACCCGTAAATAGTGATATCAAGTTACTTTTCTATATTATGTAAAAATATACAACAGATATAAAATATGCAGGCGCTAGTCTCAAACCTATGCTTATTTCCCTCAGCAAATCTTTACGTATCCTGCTCCTGCAGCAGCGTGACTGACTTAAAATGGATACTGTTAATTTAAAATTACATTAATAAGCTATTAAAGCAGAAAGGTAAGCATACAGCGGCTTAAGCACATCAGTCAACAAAGGTAAACATCAGCCTAGAGGCTTTTGCTGAAAAAGGGACTCTGCTGGTGGGAGCCATTTTGTTCTAAGTGACAAGATCTATCTAATCGTCCTTTCCCCAGGTAAACTCTTTGCAGCTCAGGAACATGCCATGCCTTTTTGAGCCCCACACATTGTTGCCAGCACACAGAGAGTCAGCAGCTCCTGTGTCAGCCATGTTGACCCCAACCACCAAAACCCCAAGGAGGGCCGTCTGCGCAGATGCCAATTCCTATGAAAAGGAGCTGTCTGGGAGAGGCTGAGGGCCAGACAGGGCCAACACCTCTCCTTTTCCATTAGGACTTCAATGCTTCTGCCTGTTGCAATGGTTCTCCTCTCTATTTCCTCCCTTTTCCTACCTGTATTTGATTAACCCACTTGGACAAATAAAAACAGATTTTAATGGTTCTTCAAAGATAAGACGTCAACTTATTCAAGAAGATCTTGCTTCCACTGGAATATGCTTTAGGAAGTCAAGAAGCTTGGCAGAAGAAAAGTCTTTTAGCAAAAGTTTTCAATGGCAATTATCAGAATATTTTCTTTCTGTGAGGTCGGGGGCCTGTGCCCACTAATCACTTAACTAATGGTAAATAAAAGAGGATAACTATTCCAACTCTCAAAGGAGCTGGATACCCAGGTACTTTGAAACGCCCTTAGCACCTTTCTGCATCTTTGAAAATGTTCTAATTATCACTTTGTCAATAATATTTTGCTTTTCTTTGCTCTTGCTGATCCTCTAGGAGGACTGAGGGGGAAGATTACTATGTAAGATAAGAACATTCTTGCTATTTTTTAGAGATACCTGCATATTTACGTAAGTAGCACACCTTTAAATATTTGAAATCTATCATGTTAATTTACTTTGGAGAGTAGATGGCAAAACCTAACCTCCTGTGCTGAGCTTAGTTTCTATATTAATAAACTAACAGTGTCCTTTTCTTTTACCTCCCCATTGCTTCTTTTTAATATTTAAAGGGAAAAGCAAATTCCCCTTGAGCAACTAAATGTGAAGTATAGTCAAAAGAGTCTTTATATTGTTATATTATTAATCTAAAATGAAGGGGTATATATTAAAGTTTACAGCACAGCAGAAATAAAAATTATTTAGAGAGAGAAATTCACGTAGTAGAGGTGTCTGGAGATTACTTCCTTCTTTTAAATTGTGTGAAGCTTATTATATTGTGATACTTGGACAAATTCCAACCTCCAAAGAAAATACAGACAGAAAGAATATACATTTTTCAATTGTCTCTGAAAATTTGCAATTGATGATTTATTATTAATTTTGTATTAAAAAAAAAAAAACAGGGGAAAATGTATTACAGAAGATGTGGTACTTTATGTCCACGCTCTTTGAATAAGCAAAGGCAGGCCCTTTGTTATACACCAATTGATTTTAAATACAGATTTCATACAATGCAAGCACTTAGGATATTTCTCATTTTTAAAAATTAATATAGGAAGCAGGGAGATAGATTTAGAAGTGAACACAACACATATTTGTAAAATAATTGCAGTTTATTGACCAAAACCATTAAAGGCACTGCAGACAACAGCATTACTTGACAGTCCTCATCGGGTTATTGATTCACTTTTCTCTCCCAAAAGCACAGTTGCTCAGGCTTTGTTCAGTGTACTGAACACAAGGCAGAAGGCACCTTTTCATTGCCACGGTTCCAGTTGTTATTAGACATCACTCTCCTGTGCTACTTTTGGCAGGAAGGTATTGGTGTAGGGTGCCAGGAACAAGAGGGACTAACACTTTCGACTTAGAGGTGTGTTTGCTGTTAGCACAAAAACTACATGTCTGGCCTGAACAAATAGTGGAATCTCCTCCAGATGTCTGCTTCGCCCTTGTACGGGCATCTTAATTGGTATGAAGGGCTTGCAATAACCTGTATGTGCAATGGTGACATCTTGATACTGCTGGCAAATGAGAAAATCCTGAAGTCTGAGCTTCCTGATGGAACACAATAAATCCACAGACCTTTTCTCACAAAGGAATGAATCATAATGCTGTGAAAAAACTGAGAGGTACCCAAAGTCAGACAGGGAGCAAATGCTTTGATAAAGCAGTCAATGTTCACAAGGGAATTCAGTGTGGCAGGAAGGTCACGTACCCAGAAATCTGAACACAGATCTGCCATGGGCACACAACTCAAACTCATCTATTTAAATTAACATTTGAATCAAAACACAGAGCTATAAGAGGTTTTTAGAATTGGTACCTATTATTATGATGCCTACTTAATGCCTTCTTTATCTCAGTCTTTAACAGTAAGAGCAGTTGTTCCCCAGGTGCCCAGCCCCCTGAGCTGGAAGACGGGGAGCAGAATGGAAGAAGATAGCAGGATTTCATGGTATATATACAGAATCAAAGAGGGTCTTCCAGCTCAGATACAATGAGTATCTGGGGAAGCCAGGGCTTAAACACTTTTTTTCAGTCACCAGATGAGTAATGAGTGCTTTAATTTTGACCTGTGATATGAGCTTATTCCTATTCTTTCTTTTGCATTAATTACAATGTTTTGACCCTCGGTGTATTCCTGCAGGGAACAATGGCTGAGAACTGACTGCATGGCAACAAACAGAACTGAGGAAATGCCAAAAAACTAAGAGAAACCGTCACTTGAATACCTTAGTGAATTCACATCAACAGAATTTACACCCATTTCATGTTTTCTCCAGCTGAACACACAAGAGAATGTGACTGTTGGCAGGAATCAAGCAAATGAAGAGTGAATAATAAGCTCAAATAGAGACTATTCGCAGGAACTGAATTTTGAATTTGTATTCAAGTCAGAAATGCTGGTGATAGCAGGCTCAGTTCACCGAAGCAGAGACTGGCACAAACTGTGGCTTTTCTGTCCACTTTTTGACTTTCAAAACATTCCCTCGGATAGGTACAGACCACACCTTACTCTATTCCCCAAAATTAAAAGATGCAAGACTCTTAGCTGATTCAAGGCAACAATTAAAAGAGACATCTCCCAGAAAGATGAATTGTTTTTAAATGGCCTGTCTACATCTCGTACAGAGCCATCTGCAATGGCATTAGTGGCCATTAGGAGTGGACAAGAGCGCTTAAAAAGCAGTTGCTAAGAAGCTCTACAATACAGGCAAGCAAGAAGCACTTTGTATCCAGGCTCTTCCGTTTGCTGCAGAAGCCAGACTCTTTGTGCATGGTTTCTCTTCATTTCTGTAACAGTAAACTTCATCAACTGTGTCTGCTTCATGCAATTTGAAAACCCAGACAGAAAAAACCCCAAGAGACTTCATAACTCTCGACCCCTCCTCAATTCCACAAAATTTAGGAGAAACGTGCTTTGCAAAGCTCTGTCAGTCCCCCTTAGGCTTCTTAAGTCTCTGCACTTTCCACCACAGTAACTGTCTTTGCTGCTATTTTCAGTGACTAAAGAGAATTCCCTCGCTTAACTGCATTGTCACAAGAGATTAATGCAATGTGGGAGGTGGAAGAGAGGGAACTTAGCTTGCCTGGCTTTGTTCAAGGCAATTCAACCAGTTCCTTTGAAACAGTCCTCTGGCACCTAAGCTTTCCTACCACAGAAAATTATTCCCTCACTTATACTTACTCAGAGATGATACAAAGTCTTTCCTATAAGCATCTAAAATCTAGTTGTTTAGAGAACTCTCAGCAAGACCTGACTACTACTTCTCGCTCTGCCTCATACTGCGGCTAGAGAGACTCCTTCCCACCTACACCGACACTTTCCCACCTACACCTAATGCACATGAAAAGCAGAGCAGCACAGGTACATCCCTCTTGCAGCGCCTTGCCCGGGAGCTGCAAGGATTTACTTCAGCCAGGGGAAAGCTTCACTTCCCCCATGGAGAGGCACCTGGGGCAGGCAGCTCTGGTCTTATCTCCCCACAGAAGCAGGGTTAATTCTCAGCCTGCCAACAAGGGTACTGAGTTTCCACGATGGCTCAGACTTTTTAGTACTCACCACTACACCCCTGGGAATTTTAGGGGATCAGCTTATTTTTAGATTGGACTCTAGTGGGTCCCACCACAACAAAAGCTTCAGGGCTGCATTTATGGCTAAAAAACCTCGTCATTATTTTTGAAACAAATTCCCTTTCATTTCAAAGTCACATTTGGAACAAAAGTAAAATAGCTATTTCACAGCGGTAAAGTACAAAACCAGCTGCAGCCCAGAAAAGGACTTTTTGACCTCATTTGGAGGGATGCTAATATTCATGTCTTAAGTACAGGAGTTACGGTTATGCTTTACAGCAAATTACCTCATCACAGGGCAATGTATTGGAGCTTTGGATTAATGATCTGTGTATATGACACTTTCACAGCTGATAATCGAATAAATCTGTGTGTCTTCTAAACAAACATCAGTCTTGGGGGCATTTTTTCAGTGTAGGGGACACTCAACATACCTAGGCAATTATGAAGTTGTCCATAACCGTCTTCAGGAACTCCAGCAATGTGAGGTCCCCAAATCCCTCAAGACTATCTGAGGATACCAGTTCTTTTCTTCATAGACATACTCCTTGTCATGGTAACGAATACATTCTCTCACTATTTACTGCTCACTGTACTTCTGTCTTCCCGCTAAAAGTGGTGGTGCATGTATTGTGATATCCCAATGATGCAACCCAAAACGGGGGAAGCAGTAATTCTGCAAAAACATGACAACACCAACAAAACAGAAGAGACTTCTGCTTCTCTGTAAATATCTCAGCCATTGTTCTGGCAAGCATGCTGACAAGAAAGGAATAAAATGTCACAGAGATCCTCTAGCAGATTATGTCTGTTTGACCATTTCATACCCCCATGAAGCAGTACAACATCTGAGGGGGTTCCTTTATTCACTGAAACTAATTAGAGTCCAAACTGTTCCTATGATGCTATTTTTCTTCTTCCTTTACTCACTGTATTTCCCCCCTGTGTACACAAACACTAATCTGGTCACATCCTCACACAGTATAAATCAGCACAACTTCACTGCAAAAGGAGAAAGAATAAATGTATTTACATACACAGCATGTGTGTGCTGAGAAGTTTGAGCAAATTACCTTAATTAAAAAGTGGGATTAATTAATCAGTGTACCAATAAATGGTGCAGACATGTTGAACTCCTTTAGGATACATAAAACATTTGGATGTTCAGAACTTCCAGCAACTGATTGCATGGAAGTAGTACAGAGAGGGATGGGAATGAGCAAAATGAATGTATGCAGAGGGTCAGAATTAACCAGCTAACCTAGGGAACCAGATTTTCCTAGTTATTCAGGTTCTTCAAGTGTCCTATATGTCCATCTCTCTGTGTATACACACCATCCTGAGAAGTAAGCTACCCAGGTCATGTGTACAGCAGAGCTCACCGACTCAGTAATTTACTGGTTTTTACACTCCAGCATGGCTCTCTTCTTACCTCTCTCTATCCTACCTCATAACACAGTGACTGAAAAATTTATCTAATGCGTGGCAGATTCAGATTCAGTGTTCTTCCCTTTCTGCAGGGAGTATAAGTAAGATCCCAATTAAATTCCCTAATGTTTAAACCGAAATGTATCATCTAACGTCCCTGATAAAGTTCTAAAATACTCCCTGAATCACAGAAAACAAAAGAAAAAAGAAAAGTAATTACTGCATAGCATGCTGACTGTAACTTCCATCTGGGAGAGGAGAAAAAGGAGCTAAATCCGAGGAAATTTATTGTGAGATAAATAAGCCTGAAATCCAAGACTTTGCAGTTAAAGAAAGGAGTTAGCTACCACATTACTTCTCACTCTTACTTACTTGGCCTCAATCAATATTTTGCTGTTTGCTGAAAATCAAAAAACTCATCAGACTCTGGTGGTTAGTGCACTCTACTAGCACATACAACATGCAGACTGTGGTCCTGTCAAGTTAAGGGCAGTAAAACCATGTCTCACACATCCTGGCTGTGAGCTCTTAACGCTGATGTATTCAGGAAAATCTGAAGAATTGGAAGAAAATAGTGTTCTTCTTCTTCCCCCTGTCTAGTGAGAAAGAGCTGCTTTAAGCGCCTGTTTCTGGAAACAGGTTCATCAATATAATTCCCAAGTTAACTTTAGAGATAAGAACAAGAACCTGAAAAGGACTTGATCGGCTCAAAGTAGACACTGCAATATTCTGCAGTAAATTACCCAGCTTTCCATAGGTATCTGAAAGACACCTTTCAGATACCGTCAATTAGCCAGCACTTTCTCTAAGCAATGCATTCATAGCACACAGCTTAACAGGCTTGCTCTCACATCTGACTCAGCTCTTACAGTGTCCTATGTTTTCTTCCTGCCTCAGAATCCTCTTCATTTTAAGCCCAGAGATATTCAGACAGTAAGAAAACTTCTGGTGGATGCTGTTCCATGCATAATTTAACTTCTTGTGTCATTTGGATGCCCTAGGGGTACAGCACCAACTCTCCAGAAATAGAGGGAGAGAAAGAGAGAGAGAATGGAGGAGCTATGTTTGTGTTTGTATCATCTTAACTGAAACAGATTAAACATACTAGAATTTTCAGGAACAAGCTTCCCTCCAGCCTAGTTCACGGAATATAGCTCCCATCCATGGAGACAGCATGTCACACACAGGCACAGACTGGCCAATTTCTCCAGGAAATTTGAAGAGGTTAGAGGAGGGAAAAATACATTTCCTAATTATCTAACACAAAGCAACACAGAGAGAGATTAAATGCTTTGGCTTAGTCTGTCATTACCTTGTCATAAAATACTATTAGCCTAATGCTTCATTTGATGGTAGCCTCCCAGCAGCACACGCTGTTTTGGGGGACACAAGCAATTGGCTCCAAAATACGTTCTGCAGTGGAGGAGTGTATGTTAAGGGTTTAAATTATCTGCATATCTTTACTCTTAATCCATGGAGCAATGTAGGATCTCCTAGTTATTTATAGCCGGGCTGGGGTGAGCTGCTGTGAGCAGGGTAATTGAAACACTATTTCTGCCTGTCTACCACTGATTTGTGTAATGGCTGCTGTTAGCTATGGCATAATCACAACACTAAATGGAAAATAAAAAATAAAAATGCATTAAACATATGTTTTTATGTTGTGTTTTATGATCACATCTTATTTTTTATTGCACTTCCAGATTCTGTTTTTCCTTCCTTTCTGAGATCAATTTACTTGCCTGGCAGCAGTTTGCTATATTGAAGCTCGAGAAAGCCGATCTGCTTTCTCTTATTCTCTGGATTAACAGAGTCTCAGTTTGAGAGCTGCTAAATTCTTAAGACTGAGGGTTGTGACCTCTTTTTAAAGTTGCTGTTCATTAAAGGATCAGTTCATGCAAATTTTTGTCCCTTAAATAGTGATTATCTTTATTTCTCAGAAAGGTGTTCTTTTGTTCTTTCCTCAAGCCGCAAAAATAGCATAAAGAAATTTTAGAAGAATCAGTGTCTATGAATTTTTCAGCAAATATTTTTAATTCTGCAACCTATTACTTGTCATATACTCTTTTTGGTATTTGACAACGATTTCAGCTAAGTGATCAAGTGCTGCCTCAAATCAGTAGAGCCATGGCATGATTTACCACCGTGCCCACTATTTCCTCTCCTTTTAAAGGAGAAAGTACTGCCAGGTGATGTGGATTGCCTTTGGATGTTATGCCAAGGTGCCTTGCAATTCTTCCACCAAGTGATAAACACTGACTCATGTCCCTTTCTTTCCAGCCTTAGTAACTTCTGGGTGGATCACACCCATCTGGTATTTTGGGCAGGAACCTGCTGACCCGTGTCAGCTTTCCCATCACCCCTCCTGCAACTCAGTATTATAGTCCCCTCTAGGTCATACTCTGCTTCCAGACCTAAATGTGTGAACTTTTAGTCACTGAATGCAAAATGATACCCCCTTGACAAACAGATTGCTCACCAGATTTCCAAAGCCCATCTGAATTTGTGCAGTCTCATCCCCCTTCAGCACAGTGGACATCTGGGACCTCTGAGAAGTCTTCCAACTGTAATGCATGGACCACCTTGTGTTGAAACAAGGACATGGAAGTCCTGGAGCAGATTCCCTAAAGCGATACCTCTAGATCCTGAAAGCTCCTGAGCAATCTAAACAGCGGGAACCACCTGGACACTGCTGGCACTCAAAGAGCAGTCAGCATCACCACTAGGGACTCCAGAACCCCCTACTCCAGAGCAATGCATCAGTTTTCATGGCAGAAAACCAGGCTTGTTTCCAGTAATTCCTGTGTGTTTTGTCAGAAGCTCCTCAAAACTGGCAAATTTCTGTGAAACACATCAAAATTGATAAATATGGGGTTTTTTCCAAAGAAAAATCCACTTCATCAGAGAATTTCCAGCTTGCAGAACCTGGGGCAATCCTGGGCCATGCCCGACTGCACTTCCAGGTAGGCCTTAACTGTCAAATATGTGCACACGCTACTGCACACATGACTGCGCATCCCAGTCGTGGAACCACCTGTACCACCAGCCACCTCCACGGTAAGCTCTCAGGCTGCAGTCCTCTTTCCCTCAGTCTCTGAATTTTAAATGTTGTATCTTCTATTACTTCAGGGGCCACTCACCTGGAGTCTTAAAGACTTTTCTCAGGCTCAAATTTAAGACCGCAAATATATTTCCAATTCAGTTCCGCTCTCTGTTCTGACTTCTAGATATATCTGGCAAAGAAGCAGTATTTTTTTTCAGAATCTCCTTCTAGTATCATAGCCTTCTAGCCATCACCATCACTAGCTTTAGTAATGCTCTGAGAGGAAGGGATGGACTAAACATATTAAAAAAAATAATCACTTGTAAGCTGGCTGGATTCAGCCTAGTGTATTACACATCAATACCACCAACTGACAGAAACTGAGAAATGTCTTGTAAGAAGAATAGCTATAAAATATTAGTATTAAATCTGCTAATATTTACATTGGAGTGTAATAAACAAAGTGCATCTAGACCACCCAGCCTGCAACAGTCACACCAACTGCTGGCTAAAGGCAGACATTTTATTCAGTGCCCTTTTGCTATGCTCCTTCCTGTACGCACATAAACTCCAAAATCTTTTATATTACACAAAAAGAAGTTCTGGTATTTTCAGAAGGAAATTTAGGAATTAAACGAAGAAATCATGCTGGGATGAGGGGTTCAGCCAAATAAATCAAAGGGACATGTGGGCTACCAGTACATGGA
This sequence comes from Limnodromus scolopaceus, assembly GCA_028565335.1. Taxonomy (NCBI): domain Eukaryota; kingdom Metazoa; phylum Chordata; class Aves; order Charadriiformes; family Scolopacidae; genus Limnodromus; species Limnodromus scolopaceus. The sequence goes on along the minus strand of JAOXNO010000002.1, from coordinate 8,728,005 downwards.
GAACAACAAAGATCTTGTCATAAATCTATTAGCAGTGAGTTATCACTTTTCTCTCTTATGAGATGGCATTTGGACTTTTTTTTCCCCCCAACAATAACCTTCTAAGAACAGAACAAAAAACTTTTGTGGCTTGCTACAGGGAAAAATATCATCATCTGCACTATCCCAGTGAGAAGAGGTCACTTGCTTCCCTGGAAAGATTACAGAAAAAGGAAGAAATCATAGCAAGGGAACTCTCTGATTTATGAGTACCTAGAGACCCACTGAGAAAACCTAATCCCATATCTCTGCTGTGCAGAAGCTGAAAGGCAGCCATTTAACCTTTGGACTGCCACTGCTACACAACTTACAAAAGCATCCATGTGAAGCCTTTGTATGATAGAAGTTAGAGTTGGGAGAGACCTAACCTACTACCATGAAGTCTGGCCCACTCACACTGCCAGAAGGAGTGCCCAGACAGAGGATTCATCAATTACAGCCAATAAATACAAAAATAAGCATATTTCTAAACACGGAAATTATACTCTTGCTAAGGCAGACAGATCCTCATCTAAGCAGGCAGTACAAATATATTTTTTTTATTTTAGGGACGCTCACTGCTCCTGACATGAGTTCATGTTACTGAAGTAACTTCTTTTTTATAGTGGAGACGTGTTCTGGGGAGGTTGGGATATAATTTTACAGACATACAGGCTTGGGTGAATCCTGCCTTAAGGATGTTGTTATCTAATGGTAAACATACTGTACACAGCTGCAGGAAGGCTGAAATGTTACTTTTCTTAAACTAAAAAAAAAGTGTCTATGACAGACTAGAGCTTACAACATTAAAATCAGAGAGCTAAAAGTTATTCAGGAGTGATAGCCACAAAGGCTCTGACAAGGCTACCAGCAAAGCGAGGAAGCACCCATAAGCACAGTGCCTTCCATGATGACCTAGACTATCCCCTGCAAAATGGGTCTCTGGAGGAGCAAATCTCTGCAGGTCACTTGGCAGAGCCTGTCTCAGGTGAGTCTTGATGCCAGTTACTGTCCCTCTTCAGCAAGTCATCATAAAATAAACCAGGTGTTAGATATGAACTTTTTCAAACACTTTTCTTTGTCAGAATGTGTATTCCCCAGACTGGGCGTTGATATTTTGTCAGTGCTTCTTGATCTTGTGCTCCTTCTGTTCCAGCCAGCCCAGCCAGATGCCACCCCTGCCTCCTGCTCTTCTCTGCTGCAGCCTGTCTGGGAAGCCAAACAACCTTCTGAGCCATTAGGTACATGGTCTCCCTCATAAAATTAAAAAAAAATAATAATATACATGTAAATATATAAATGGAATTTCTTCTGCCTGCCTTCCAGAAAGCCCTGCTGCCCCTGACCCATTCTTTAGCACCACGTCCATACTTGTTCCTCCCTTCCTTAGATATTTCCACGCTGTGCAAGGCTTAGACACTTGCACCTCAGCTTACGTTAGTGCACAGCACTGTGCGGAAGTGCAGAGGGGAGAAAACATGACAACTCAGTGGCTGTTGATTCGCCTCTGATGGATGGGAGCCTGAGGGAGGCTGATGAAAGAGCAATGTGGTTCGCACACCGCACTCTTCAGGCAGCTCGCAAGAGACATCTGCGCCCAGAGAAAGATTCATCCAAGTTCTAGCATATTGCGCCAATTTGAGAAAATGTAAAAATAGAGAAGGGGGTTAGGAGGAAACTCAGCAAAATACAAAAGCATTTTTTCCTTCTAAAGTGAAGGTGAAAAACTTTCAAAAAATTACTGTGAAATTGCTGAACAACTGTGACATCTGATAAATAAGAGACGGACTCCTGGCGATGTACAGCGCACAGATACCCATACAACCGCAATATTATGAGGAGTTTTGCGCACTCGGGCACTGCAAGTCCTCAGCACAAACAGCTTGAGTGCTCTGCTGAATACAGGTAGGCTTAAAATATGCTTTAAATCAAACACTTGCTTACATTCCTTGCTGAATTAGAATCAAAATCCTGTGTGTTGGCACAGCCTCAGCTTTACAGCTTCAAGAATTACACAAAGGAGAATTAAGTGAGTTTGTAATTTCCAGCAAAAATAACCACCAAGCTTACAAAGCTATCAAGGGCCACAAACAAGGAGGAGAGAAACAAGGCCAATATTTTTATCTGTCCTTGAATCACGGCAGAGTGCAAAGGAAGAAGCAGAGAAAAATCTCTCTTTTCCCCCTTTTTTTCCCCTCGCTTGCCAGTGGGTGCCTGCAGCTCCATTCAAATCGGATTATCTCACTTTCAGAAATGAATTTGCCAAGGAAACAGCTGCTTATCATGAGACTGCAAATAGGATGTGCCCCAGCCCACCAGCCCTCAGAACCTGGGATGAGCAGTCAAAACTGTGCAGGACTAAATGAACATTTGTTCTTCACCTCAGAAGACGAGTATTGATAAGTTTCACTGTGCCAGTTCCCTGCTGTTCCCTTTCTCACACTGCTTGCCCCAAGGTAAACTATATAATTTGAAAATTATGCCAGTCACATTCCTGCTACTCCACTAAAGACATGTGAGATTCCTTATAAATACCTCTGGTCAAACCTTTTAGCCTTTCATTTTAACAAAAGAAGAAAATCATTAATCTAATTTGAAATGTAAATTGATGATTCTGTCATTTTTATTTTCACTGTATAATGACTGAAATTAGCGTGTTTAAAGTAGCAATAACACAAGATTTAGTACTATGCTTCCATCCTAAATTGATCTTTTTTCCTCTTTTTTTCTTTCTTTTCTTTTTTTTTTTTTTTAACCAGACAAACTAGATGAAGAGGGTAGATTTAATTCAGGCAACTTTTTATATACCTCCACAGCAATGCCTAAGCATATCAGGCTGAGGGTTTTCGAGGTGTTCTGACAATAGGATGGAAATGCATTTCCTGGTGTGAGCACCTGGCATGAGCTGAAGAGCAGCGTGTCCCACACCAGAGCCAGAGGGACGACACAGCAACTGGAGAATGACACTCTCTGATGAACACACAGGGCACAACTTTGCAGATCAGAGGGCGTGTGTATGCAGACCAGTGCAGACACATGCAGTCTCCCTCTCCACATGCTCCTAAGTGAGGCAAGGCAGCTCCAGTCCAGGGGCCATAAGGCTGCGTGGCTATGGCACCATACCAGCGCTGATAAGCCTTGCTGAGAGGCAGATCTATTATCTCAGGCCCGCCACCGAACTACTGCAGCTGCCAAGCCTCCACACCAGCATCCAGTCAGCTTTACGTGTGGGCAAAAGACATATATGTCTGCACCCAACTACACAGACATTGTCAATATTTAGTGTTTAGTCCTGTTATATGTCTGACCACTGGCACATCCCTTACAGATGTACCATAACCTAAAAGGTAAACCTTACCAGCTAGGAAATGGCATGGATGTAGCTTGTCTGCAGCTCACTTTGGATTGGATTTAGAATCCTCAGGCGGTATGTCGCTGAACAACACTAACATACCACCCTGCGTATCTTATTGCTAAAGCCTGTCACACCCGATGGACAAGCCCTGGCTCTCTGCACAGCCCAGCAAGCACCAAAGATAGTCCTTGCTACAGCCACCCTTTGCTGAATTGGCAACGCTCTAGAAAGGGCTGTGAAGAGTTATTTACGTTCAAGCCCTTTGAAGCAAGCACATAGAAGCTTATTTAAATATTTTAAGAACATTAAATTGTTTTGTTTTTCAGAAAAAGCTACACAAAACATTTTGACAAAAATATAAGCTAAAGAAACACATAACCTGAATACAGAAGAGCCAAACTACAAGGAACATTTGTTCCAAGAAGGAATCTAGGAAGTGCCTGAAAGTTTCTTCAGCACTTACTTGATGCAGCTCTATATCCCACAAAATCAGGTCTTTCCAGGGCTGCCTGCCAGATTTCAAGGATGTTAGAAATTTCTGCATAAAAACAGATATCAAAGGACGCATTGAGGACTGATTTTGAAGTATAAAGCAGTCACATAACACAGACTTGAATAGTAACTTTCAGCGAGCATAGCTTGAAGTTGCTCATGAAAGTGGCCTTTAAAGAATAACTTCATCCTGCCATGAACAAGTCGCAAGGACAATGAAGAAGTGTAGTGAGCTGGGGACAAATGAACCTTGCAATTCCAGAAACGTATTGGACCAAGACCTGTAATTCAGTGTCAGGGTCAGGCTTTGCTCCTAAAAGTGCTGATACAGTGAGGACCATGACCCAGGGATTGCTGAGGTGAAAGAAATACTGCCATTGAATTTAGTAAGTTCTGGACCAATAATCAACCCTTTTCCGCAGCCCAGTGTCTGGTATTCAGATGATGGATTACATGACTTTCATGTTCCTAAGAGAACTGCACGATCCTTTCTGTCTCAGGCTGGCAGGACTAAGGACTGATGAAGTCCAGAGCAGAGCTCCCACTGGTGAAATCAAACAGCCATCATCCTCCTCCCTCCCAGAATGACTCTGGTATTTTTTTGTTTGAGTTGCACAGTCAGACACAGCCATACCACTCAACACCACCAAGAGAAAGAAGAGCAGGAAAAAAAAAAAAATAAAGAAATCATTATACTTTGGATTTGCAACTTAAATACTGAAACAAAACATGGGAAAAGCTAGATGGAACAGCAAGCCACACCATTTACTTCAGCTTTTGGGAAAAAAAACACCACCACCAAAGATGCTCAGTGTTCACTGGTTTGCCACAACCCTCATCCTTGCTGAGCTCATGGCTGGATGCTGTCAGGTTCTGGTCCCCCTGCCAAGCCTCACCAGCCACCGCTTTTGATGGGGCAGTTACCTTTCTGCATTCTGGCAAATCTGAAGGGAAGGCAAGAAAAAGGCAAGACTAATTCCTGTTGCGACTGCACAGCTTAGGAAGCGTGAAGTATTTATCAGTTTGAGCAAGCCAATTACTTTGTCACTCTCAATAGCAACCTGTTAGACGAAAGCTGCTGCTCCTAGCAGTGTAAGGAAGGTGGAGAGCAGGAGATGGGTCACTTAGCTCATTGCTTCACAGCTCCTGTTTTGTTTGACTAAGATAACTACGCAAATAGATCCCAGAATAAATTATAGAAATACTATGTTTGTGATATGGTGGGCGTCTCCAGACATCCATGGCTGCCTTATTCCTGAATCACAGCATTAATGAAGACATGCCTATGAGTCTGAAGGTGAATCGGGAAGAGACATCCATTTTGTAAATCGCAGTGCTGAACTCTGAATTCAGCGTGAGCCCTGGACATAAGTAAAGTAGCTCTTAAAGCTGTAACACCCTCCTGCCCCTCCCAGTCTTCAATTTCGCTTTCTCTCCATCTCTGCAGCACATTGATATGAATTATCAAGAATAATCACTACCTCCCTTGGGCTTGATCTTTCAACTGATAGAAAAGAGCTTTTTATCTGTCCTGTTAGTAAATTATCCTGTTTGGTTTTTTTTTTTTCTGGTTTTTCAACTCTTTGCACTGAATTTTAAGGAGAGGATATCAGATTCCTAATCTTCTCTCATTTTATAATAATCAGGAAAAAATGTAGTAATCAATAACCGTACTCAATAAACCTTGTGTGTGTGTAAGATTCTGCCTATGACTTTATATAAGTCACTGAATTTTTTATGCTTCTGTTCCCAGTCTGTTCTGAGAAGTGATAGTTCTCTCTTCTTTCTGCTTCTTTTGTTTAAGTTAGACCGCAACCACTTCAGGACAAGGTCTCTAATGCAGCCCCCTGAACCACAGTAGTGTCCGAAGACACAAATAATGATACATATATACATACCTATCATAGAGACAGGTACTTCAAACTAGAGCTATGATTAAACCTTCCATATTGCACTATTGTAGGGTGAGAGGGGATACTATCAAACTGAGAGGCACTTAACAATTGGTAAATCATAAATACAGATCCTAAATAAACCAGGCTTATTAGTCAGACTCTATCATTCCATTGAGAGAGCGCTCTCAGAACAACAAGAAAATGGTATTTTAGGCTCTATCTCTTACGTAAGTTTAAAACAAGTCCTCAGCAGTAGCAAATGAAAGAAATTATTTTAAGTAGATAATGAGTTTCAAGGTGAGCACCTTACCCCTGGCACTTTTCAATTAGGAGTGCAGGACTCGTGTGTCTTGAGAATAGTATTACTGACAGCGCTATTCTAATATATTTTTAGAGGATTGCCCTCAGGGCTATAGTTTCTTCAATCCACATTCTCCTCTCTTCCTTCCAGAGGTTCCTGCTGAGTTTCTGCCAACCCATAATACTTCAACCCCTCTCATCCTTTCCACCTCCTTCTTAACTAAAAATGAACAGACATTTTTTTAACCTGCTTTATTGTTGTTGTTTTCCCAGCTGAAGACCCCACATGTGAATAGGATGTTTGAACATCGTCAAGAAAAGTGGTGCTGGTTGATGAGAACTGTATTAACAGAATGGCCTAAAGAATTTTGTCGGTGTTATGATGTGGGACTGCATACAGATTTGCTCAGTTTAAGCCTCAAGTATGCTCAGTGCTGGAAAACCGGCAAAAAATTCTGTATGAATAAACACCAACCCTCCCTCCCCACAGCTCCTGTTTTACACTAAATACAAAGTCTGAAATCACTAAAAGGCAATTTTGGGGAACTTTATATTGCAACTGCTTATAACAACCAGCAGGGCTTTGGACATACAACAAAGCTGGACTTTGACTAAGAGAGGAGACAGCTTTGCCAGTCCCTACCTGTTTCACAGGGCTGCTCTCCCAAGGTCAAAATAAAGCCACTGAAAGTCCAGAGGGGAAGAGATCCTGTTTGCCATTCCAGGATCACATAGATTCATGCTGCTTTTCATTCCTTTTCATTCCTCTTTTCACAATAGATAAATATAAACAAAACAAAAGCTCCTTTAATTAGATTCAGCATCTTCTCAACAAGAATGAGAAGTTCCAGGTTGTGGGTACTGCTGTAACCACTGACAGCTGTGATACAATGATTATTATTAATAATAGCTACAAGTACACCTGAAGTAGCACACGATCCTTGAGCAAGGAGCCCAAAGAGATTACTTATTCTTGGCTGATGTGAGATTTATTGGTTTGAGGGTTGTTTTGTAATTAATCTACAACTCCAGAAAACTCTCCCATCTTTCTAATGCAGGGAAAATGCAGATCCCACAAATCAGGTGTCAATGTTATGAAGTATGTAATGAGAGTCAGTGTTCATAAAGCATAGCAACAAGTCCACTCTGCACCATGTGCTCCTGGCAAAATGTGGTGTTCACAAATCCCAACACCTTTGTAAAAAGGCGTGAGACCCAGTTGCTATCGCATACAACAGTCGCCATTGCTAGGAGCCAGTGGTGTCTCTGGACAGACACATCACTCAGATGAAATTTAGGAAAAATAGCACCTTCCCCAGCTTCCATTGACACAGAACAGTGCTGACCTCACCTACAGCACCATTCTCCTAACTTAGGCAAAACAGTTTGCATGTCATAGGGGAGAAAAAAAGAAAGAAGACAAAGATAAAAGTTAAAAAAACTTGCTAAAAATACAGGGAGAGTTCCCTGTAAACAGGGGAGTGTCAGGACTGTGCTCTGGTCCTCTCTTTCAACATAGGTGAACTTCTATCACAGAATCACAGAATCGTAGTGGTTGGAAGGGACCTCAGAGATCATCGAGTCCAACCAACAAAACAAAACAAAA
>JAOXNO010000002.1:8644169-8720239 GCA_028565335.1 Limnodromus scolopaceus | reverse complement strand
TTGTGGTAGGGGGCCCAAAACTGGACACAGTACTCGAGGTGGGGTCTCACCAGTGCCGAGTACAGGGGGACGATCACTTCTCGGGTCCTACTTGCCACGCTGTTCCTGAACAGCGTCTGAGAGACTTATAACAGGGCGTTACAGAATCTCAGGGGGATTGTGGATTCATACCTCAGCTTTTGGTTAGGATCAGTCTGGGTGGGTTTAGTTTCATACCTTTCCCGCTGCATTTCAGTAGTTTGGGTTTACTGAAAGATCAGCAATGTGGATGTGTGACGTTTTAAGTAAAGTTCCCTCTTTATCCAGGCAACTTTAGGGAAAGGGAACCTCAAGACAAAGGCAGTGGGAGCGGAGACACCCTTCTTCACAGTGGGGAGGGAGTGAACAGAAGGTCTCATTGACTTTGAGGATCTGAGCATCATATTCCATTATTCCAATTCTTCCCTCTCATGTTCTAGAGGCTGCCCACACACACCTGAGCCTCAGTGTGCAACAGATGCAGAGATGCTCTTTAGGATGACCAAGATCACTAATGCTCTCTTTTCCACACTATTTTTCATATAGCCAGCCAGTACATATTTATTTTAAGTCCAAAGAGATGACAACACCCTGCAATAACCAATGTGGGAAGCATTTCACCTGCTTAATGTCTAGCTTACCAAAAAAAAAAAAAAAAAATTTCAAATGATTCCTCCTTTTTCAACAGAAACTTCTCCAATCTTTCATTATGATGGAAAATCTAATTACTTTGTAACTTTAAAAACAACACTAAGAATATTTTTATTTGCTTACAGAGTCAACACAGCAATGGAAGGAGATTGTGGCCACTGTAAGAGTTAACAGCAGCATTGTTAAGTGACTCTTACTGCAAGGTCAAACTCTGATCTCAGTTACGATTCTAGAAAATGCATTTTCTGCAAGCATCTTGCACACAAATAGATGAAGGCCAAATTTGGCCTGCACAGTCTTTACAACTCTTGACAGGTCCAAATTAACACATCTTGCTTCTCAGATACCATATGTTTACAGGTCAACATGTAGGAAGATCATCATTGCATTTATGAGTTGCTTGTAACATGCAAGTCACTAGAATGCCATGATATAACAAAAAATACATTTCCTTAAGTTCATGTTTACTTTTGTACACACTAGTCTTTTACACAGACAGTGCAAACTCAAGCAAAGCACACTAGCACATTAATTTCAGGAAGTATAAGCCATAAATGAAGACCTTCATCCTGCAGCGATTACATAGAAGTCTAATCTATGCCTCTGGTAACAAGGCTGGGATGGCATAACACAGAAAGCAGCTCATCTATTTCAAGACAGAAGCCAGAAAGTGTATACTGGGAAGAAGCAGCACTTCTTCATGGAATCAATACACGGTCTAAATCCCTTATACTTGTTCACTGACATAATCCGAACCCCCTTTGACTTTACATTTTTACCCTATTAATTTGTCCCTAAGAGCACCAGCTGCTTTCTAAGTGTCAGCATTCCCACCCACCCCCTGCCTCTTCCAAGCCAGTGACATCTCTAGATCACTGTTACAAATACAGCGTAACACCAGAACAGGTCAGCAGCAAAGCACTACAACACTGATATTTCAGTGGCCAAAAAATAAATCGGAGATGCTCTCTCTCCAGCAGAGTCCAAAGGGTTCTAACATTCACTACGCATCCTCTAGTTGAGTACAACCTGTATCACTCAATAACCTGAGAGCACATTTGGCATTTATTATATAAACAAGTGCCAGTTAAATAAACAGTCTCAGAGCCACAGCTATAGTTATAAAAAAAATGCAGTATGTAAATATACATGAAACTTAAACGTTGCTGTATTTGAAGCTATCGTGGCTCATTAACAGATTTGTAAAGTAGGTAGTATACACGAACTGATTTACAAAGTCAGATTGAGGTGGTTGACTATAAGCACCCATACACATTATCAGCACAGGACTTCTTGCTTAATTGTCAACTCTTGGTTTTACAGCTATTATATTGTAAATATGGTCTTGCTTGTTTGTGAAACTGTGACTACAACGTGGTTTCTTCCATACTGAATTATTCCAAATGATTCAGGGAGAAGGCAGATTTATTTTTAGATGACAATTTCTAATTCTAGTTGCTTCTAAATGGTGACTATTATAAGAAAATCCGCTGAGATATTTTTGATACGTAAAATCAGTTTCCTCACATGGTTAAGATCACAAGTCCCCTGAACCCTATTTGTCTGGTAATGCACTAACAGAAGAGTTAATAGGCAGTAAGGGAGATAAGAGACTGAGGTGTGCGGCAGAGTAAATTTTCAAGCTTTCAAGTGAAAGCTGTCAACGCACTAAGTATAATGCCAACCCGATCAGCTTCACCTTCATTTTGAAAATACATAGCAAAACAGTTGTGCTTCGCAGGTAAATTAAAAGATCTGCACTTTATATCCTATCTCAGAAACCCTCTCTAAAGTTTCCTTCAAATGGCCACACTGAAGGGATCCCGAGAATTGTGCTATAGCACCTACACAGGGAGCTGTGGGGACAGAAAGCAGAATGGCAAAGGATGGCAACAGTAGATATTCAGTCACTAAACCACAGCCACTGCTGGTCCCAGTGCAACCCCCTATGCGATGAGCAACGTGCCCTAATACAGCTGCACGTGATGCACACCGCAGCTCTGTTCTACCTCCTTACTCCAAACACTCTCACTATTCAAAATTTCAGCAGTGCAAAACTGCAATGGGCATGACACTTCCCAATATTTTGGGTTCTAGTCACACGATGGAGATACAGCAGCATCCATTGGTCATACAAGGCAATGGCTGTTAAATTGCATTTCCAGTATCATCTGTTTTCACTTTGTTAGATGTATTCACTGCTCCAGGTCACGGTCCACTGCACATTAGTCTTCACCTCCTGTACATGTCTGGGCAGCCAAACTGCTTCCCAGGCCACCTGCTTGTGCCAGCCATGCAGGCGGCCAAACAGCTTGAACATGCCCCCCTAATCGTGTACAGAGATGACCTGGAGATACTGATAGAGACAGGTAGGAGAAGGCTAAAAATGGAAATCTCTAATACCTAACCAAATTCATGTCCCTGAGTTTGTATATTAGCTGCCTTGGAATTTCAAAAAGAGCTAGAAAGATTCAAATGACAAGTATGCTCCCAACTGGTGAAAAATGATCTGTAAAAGTAGAAGAAAATCATGCCGTACTGACCAAAATGCCTTGCCAGTAAGACTTTGTAATAACGTTGCACAATTTTCTCCAGCTGAGAGCAAAACAGTTTGGAAAAGCTTCCAGTCACAGATTTGAAAACCTCGGCAGGCTCACTCAACCCAAAAATTCAACACAGAATTCATGAAAAGGCAATCCATGCGACCCAAAAAAATCAAACCTACCTATTAGCAAATCTGTATGCAATAGCATCACCAACTCTCACAGAGCTTAAGTAATATACAGCAGGCTTCTCTTTTCTCATATCCATCCAAATCCAGATCTTTTTTCACAGAATAATATAAAAATAATTTGAATTCCTATTTCTTACAAGAACAAGCTGAAGAAAAAATATTTTGTCTTGGCTCAGCAAAAAACAGTTCACCTCAAAAAAGCCAAGCTTGTTTAGAGCATACAGAGATAAACTTTTATATTATTTTAAGCAAACTTATACAGATAGGAGTAACAAGAAATGTTAAAAATATTTTTTTATTATTTATTACAAGCTAATCAACAGATATATGTGTAATACATAATTCCTATATTTTATTCTGGATAATATCTAACATAGATACTTTCCATGAATATTTTTTTTTAATGTCAGAAATATTCATTACATACTGGTTCCTATAATCTACAGGGAAATTACTGCTTCTAAGCTAATCATTAAGAAAACTTACAGTGATAACATAACTGAAGCAGTGCATATGAAATAAATGGTTTGAGTACCAGCCACCCCTGCTCAATAACGTTGAATTAATATGTCCTCTATACTAGCCACTTAACCTACAATTGGCATCATTCTGCAGGAGACAGAATGAGAGAAAAATACTAGTGAAATCATCTCAATTGTTGTAATGACACAAACACCAGAGATTGCTCTGGGTATGTCTAGATGACATCATCAGCCAGTTATTAGCATCTTTTTTTCTAGACATCCACATTCATTTCCACCACTCTAGCTGCATTAGAAAGAGATTTTGAAAATACAAATTCAACGTTGGGGAACCGAAGAGGTCAGAGATGTAAAAACTGGTCCTAACAGCTTTTATTACTGATGCAGAGAGATCAAAAAGTTCTAGTTTTAACTGAGAAGCTGAACTCATTACATAAACTAGGAGTTGCCCTACCTACCTCTGCAGCAGAAAGTGAACAAAAAGACTTAAAAAGAAATACAGTACCTCATTACACTTGCCATCCTTTATCTTTTCATTTTAGCCAGAAATACATGATTGGGAAGTGTTAACAATTCTTATCCCAAGCAAAAGCAGGAAATTCAAAGGCATACAGGGCACAAAGAGATAGCCAAGGACTTTTAAGGGCAGGAAGAACTCTGGCAATCACCTAACCAGATCTGCTTGAGCGTACATGGAATGCTCCACAGCAATCAATTTCTATACTAAAAGCAACAAAATGTAGCTGAATTAAAAGCACCCCTCTTAGAAAACAAATTCTGATTTAAAGAAAGTAGGGATCAACAAATCGCTTTCTTCAATAAATTACTGTAGCAGTTAATTAAAATGTGTCTCTTACATTCGGTTTTCTTTGGCATCCAACTTCTAGATAGCAGATTTTGTTTTACCTTACAATACGTCCAGGCAAAGTTTGTAAGGTCTGGCAGCAATTTTTTTCCCGACAAATTGATAGAAACTGGAGGCAACCTTTCTGGTACACTGCCTGATACATCTATACCACAAAAAAAGGCGGCACAGGCATTACTTGTACTCCAATTTATGCTGGCGGCTGGTATCTGGAAGGTTTGTGTTGTAGTTGCTAGCATGTGTCACAACTCGTGCCAACACGTCTTTAATCATCACCATACCCACCCTGGCTACTTAACTCTAGTCCAGGAGTCTCAACACATGCTGCCATCATGCCTTCATTCTGTGCTGCAGAGAGATCTTTCTCTAATAAATATAAAAGCTCTTTATTTTTCAGCCGTTTTCCCCACACACTGCGTACGTACTTAAAGAAAGATACCTCTTCATTGTCTCTTCGATACTCTGAATAGATTGAACTCTGTAAATTCTCACAGAAGGGTAAAGATTGCAAAAGGTCTATGAGTGCGAGCAGGACAAAAGAATCTCTTTTTTTTCCCACAGCTCAGCTTCTCCTATGGACCCCTTTTTCCTCCCCTGGCCCTTTCCAGACATTGAAACCTTCCCCACCCCAGGTTAACAGAGAGCCCCTCTCGCCTCCCTTCCTGAGAGGGGAAAAGTTGACTCTGTCCTTCCCAGCTGTGTGCAAGGGGAGGAGAAACTGGCACTGCAGGCATGTCCTGCCGGTGCACCACACCAAGCCCTTCCCGAGCAGCGGTGGGAAGGGATGAGAGGCTGCTCTGGCAGCTCCACGTCCCAGCGAAGGCGGGGAAGGCAGCCCACTGCCCTGAGCAGCTCTAGGCTTTGCCTACATCTAAAGCTCGCCCTGCAGCTACATCCACACACATCCCCTGACATCAAGGAACTAGACTTGTGTGCGTTGAGGTGAATGCATTTCTGCAGCATATCACATTAGAGCTAGTTATAACACACCGGCAGAAACTTAAGTGCATCAAGGTCCCTGGACTCAGACATCTATCTTTTGGAATTACTTGTCATCAAGGCATCAAACCCAGGAACATCAGTATGACAGTTTGTTAAAATGGGCAAGTTAAAAGATTCTGCTAAGTCAACACTCGAATGACTTACTAACCACTCATTTTAATATTTTATTTAAGTTTGAGTGAGTTGATTGCACATAGAAATGCAGGGCCTGCCAATGAACAAAGGAGTCAGTCATAGTGCAAAAGCACAGTATTTTGCTTCAGACCAAACTTGCAAAATCACGGCAGGCCATCTCTTGCTCTGACCTGTTTCACCTACATCTGATTCACATTCACACTAGTTCTGGTCATCATCTACACAGGAACAGTCAGAATATGTGACAACTCTTTGATCCAAACATTCTTTTCTTCCACACCATTATTTAATTTGCAGATGTTTTGTAAATACTCGGGCAGCTTCTGCCCTGATGTATATGCTTTATGGTGCATTACCAGCAATAATCCTCTTCCAGCTTCAGCTATCACGAGAGAGGATATTTCACCCAGGGCTCTCAGCTGCCTGCCACCATCTCTGACAGCTGTTACCAAATTGGGAAGGTTCCACTTTTCTGGCAGAGCTGTTTAGAAGAGCACTTTTTGTCTCAGTCAGAAAAAAAGCTGGGTTAGTCACAGGGAACGGTTTTGATAAGTCTGTGGGATTGGGAGAGGGTGGTAGATGGGATGTCCTCTCAGGGCTGACACTGTCTCATACCATGCAAGCCCCTCAGCACACACCAGTGGGTAGATGTTACTAACAGTACTTGGGCCCTTCTTTTGCATCAGACACTGCTGCAGTCCAGCCACGGAAACGCAGCACAATGGCAGAAGTAGGTAAGAGTTCTTAAGTGGATCTACTCATATATCTCTCCTTAACCACAAGTACTTCCTGAGACTCCAAAAGAGCTTATAAAACTCCAGAGCAGTCAGGAATAACTAAAGGCAGAACCCAGAATAGGTCACAGTAACAAATAAAAGGAACATGGAAACAAATCTGTTCCCTGTCGGTTACATCCTTGCAGTCAGGCTTGATCCAGCCCAACCTGCAGTTGGGTGATAATTAACACTTCATGAGTTCCCAAGGAGAAGTCATCCTTTTTCCATTTCTTCCGAGATGGGTTTTGCTCTTTGCTTTTTGCACCATGATCTCAGTCTCTGGCGGGCTGCTGGCTGAGTCTCCCTGACCAACCCTCTACTCCACAAGATTCTCCCAGCAAGCACAAAAAGCTGGTCTTGAGGGAAGAGCAAACTCCTTCTATCAGAGGCCCCAGTGAGCTGAAAGTGCAGCAGCTGAATAAAGAAAACCGGTAAATATTTTCTCTGCTGCCTGGTCACCTCCTTTTCAAAGGGATGTAACTCAAAGTGCAATTACAGAGCAAACAAGTCAAAAAGTAACTATCCATCACACACGCAACCAATGCAAACTACAAAAAGTCCTTAATATTACCAGTGAGGAATTCTAGGTACTTGTGCATTGGCTTATGGCAGCATGGACAGGATCTAAAATCTGTTTAGGAAGCTTCTATTAGATCACAGTATTTTCATCCAAAAGCATCAGGTTCTGAATTTTTAAATATATAAGTAAATAGAATGATCCTTGCTCTTTAGGGAGAAGTGGAAGGAAACAGGGACCAGAACAGATAGGCACCATAACACAGCTAAAGACGTGCTATCATAGTATAAAAAAAGCAACTCATGAGCGTACACATCTGATGGGACTGGAAGGATACAGAGAAACTTTTGGCTGTGCATGCAAAGGATCTGATGTGTACAGCCCTTACTCCTGGTAGGGGCAAGAATATGCTACTATAAAAATTAAATTTAATTAAAAAATATATACCTACAAGCCCCATGACAGTTCTCAAAAGTCCACCGAAATGGAAAGGAAATATTTGAAATTTTTGCTTCATAGAATCATGACTGGATTTACCATTCATTTTGCCACTTTTCTTTATATTGGTTCAGGGGATCTTAAAGTCCTAGACAACAGTAGCAACACCGTAAAAAAGTATGTGCTTCATCCAGGTGGGATTATTATCTTCAGGCTGGATGAAGCTGCAGTGGTGTTGAGGTGGGGGAAAATAGGCTGTGATTTTGTATAGTTTCCTCCATTACATTCCAGGTAGCCTACTAGAAAATACAAACCGATGGGGCTTCGACCCCCGGTGCTCTTGGCTGATGCTGGTAAATCTGCCCTCAGTTACTGTATGCAGAGCTGCAAAGAGTACGCACAGGAGAAGATTTGACTAAAACATACTCCCTATACTACTAAAACAGGAAGTCTTTCCAATATTTCCATGCTGTAGGAAATGTCTGTGATTAAACCAGTGTGAAAAGCAGAGGTTTTATTTGAAAGAAAATCTAGGATTTAAAAATTTGTCTTCAGCTTCCAGATCTTAAAAATACCTGAGAATAAAAATTCCATTAGGCAGAAATATCAGCATAAACTTCTTTAAATACTTACTTCTGCTTATTCCTGCTCTTCATAATTAAAAACATACTGCATATGAAAATCTGCCATCCCAGTTTTCATTTTATGGTACAATATAATGAACCAAAATTAAATATTTCAAAAGAAATCAGAGAAACGAGAAAGCCATTGTTAGTTCAGTTAGTATTCCAAATAATTTGTTTGAAAAATTCAATTTCTTTGAAAGCAGACAGCTCCTGTCAGGTCTTTTTAATTCAACAGGACTTTTCTAAAATAAACTACTCTGCCTATTATTTTTTGACTGCTTGACTTAAAGCTCATTACAAGCAGATTATATTGCAATTAAAATCAACAACTTTTGCAAAGTATGGATTAAAACCTGCATCACTGAACTCTGAGGGAGAGAGATTTGCCTTAGACTACTGGATTTATAGGCTTTAATACATCTACACTTGTTTGTGAGGAGGTGGCTGATGTTTCGTGCAGTCGGGTGCTGAAATGACCTTTGATAAATTGTGTACAGTTAAAAAATTTGCCTTTGTATTATAGATTTCTAAGCAACATTTTTCACCATCATAATGCAAATTCAATGTCAAGTTGAACATTTCAGGATATATTCAGTTATAGGACTTGTACTCAATCATTTTGCTATGGCTAAAAGGCCTCCATTTGAACAGCACGTCTGTACATCTGAGATCAGACAGTGACTATAAGTACAATCAAAACTTTGTAGGCACATTGGCAAACAACATAGACCCATTTTCTGTTTGCTGTATATGTCTGTTTGGGATCTTCCACTTCCTCAAGCTGATAAAGTATGGGACAGCCTGTAATTTATTTTTTTGTCCTAAAACATATTTCATCCAAAGCATGCCAGTTATAGCATAAAATGACGGCATCCTTGAAGAGACTGCTTTGCAAAGAAGAATTTGTGAATCATCCAGAAGAAAGGTGAGTTCTGCTGAATATATAACACCAACTTTGACAGGAAATCTATGTCTCCTCTGAGAGGCAGAGTATCAAATTAGCAAAGACAGTCCAGTTCTAAAAAACTGCAGCTCAGCAGTTAACTTAAGCAAGTAATGAACTCGGCACAAGTGGCCTGAAGATTTAACCTCCTAGAAACCTCCACATCTCTATCATAACAAGAGTGGTTACCATGCATGACTCTGACTGCTACATAACTGGCGTGGGGCAACGGTGGGGCAGATCCATCTAGTTGTGCTTGGCCTCCTCTTGATGTCAAGTCAAACAGGGTGGCACTTCAAGAGAAGGTGTCAGTAGTGCCCATGCACCTCGTGACTTCTATTTTTAAACGTCAGCAATCAGCAAGGATGGCGGTGGTGTAGCTCTGCCTCCACGTTCATAATACGGTTTAAAAAAAGTACAAGCTACGGTGAATTTCAATGGATCCTTCTGTCAATGTGGCCGTTACAAACGAAGGACACTGGCAGCTTAGACAATATTGGTATTCAGCCAGTGTGTACATTACCTCATGAGGCACAGATGGTTTTGTGGTTTCTGCAGCTACAGAAATGACAGCCTTTCTGTTCCAACCTGCAGTTTATGAACAGACTCACTTTCCTTTTAAGTATTAATGAAGTGCTATGCCCACCTAACGAAAGTAAGTTTTCTCTACCAAGTTAGCTGGGGCCTTGGCAGGCCAATTAATGCAAGATTTTGCAATTCCTACCAACGCTGTTTAGTGCTATTCTAGGAAGTGCACACTGATGCCCCTGATTTCTGCCTCCCAAGGTTTCTTCTTTTAAAATGAATGATATTTGTTTGAGAGCTTTCTGGTGAGCTGGAAAAAACCAATTTGCCAAAAATAATTTTCCACCAAAGGCCTAATCCACTTTGATAACATTTTCTATTTTGAAAAAAATAACAAATGTTTTAGAACTGCCACTGATTCCTAATGTTTTGATTTTTAAAGCATTAGATTCAGGCTTTAGCTTGACACTCCTTGTTTTGAAGTTATTTGCCTTGAAATGTATAATAACATTATTTAGCTGAACAACAGCATAACACAACCCAAGTACACATAAACATCGTACATCTACAGAAGGATACCTTAAGCCTGAAGCAGCAAGGTACCAGGGACAATGATAAGAATTGCAGGATTTTTAGGAATCCAAAAAGAGAAGAAATAAGAAGAGAACTAAAAGATTAAGTTTTAGGACAGCTTTTGGAAGATATAATTGATTGCAAGCTGTATAAGCAGTCCCTGCTTTCAGCCATTAACACGAATAAACAAGCACAGACCAGATGACAGATACTTGGATGAAAAGATGTAACATTCCCTATTTTGTTAAGTGTTTCTCTTTAGATGAAGAAACACTTTTCAAATATTTTCAACAGTGTATATGTGCAACAAACCCAAGGGAAACAAATCCAAGAGATCTTCAAGGGGACTGTGGGCATCCTCTGGGAGCAATGTCCCATCACAGTACCTCCTGACCTCAAAATCCTGCCTGGCACACCACGGTACAATGCCCTCAGGCTTTCATGCCCATTAAGTCAAAGATTTGTATGCTGTTTCCCCATGCATTTAATCCTCAACTCTCCATTTCCCAAAGGAAGCTCTCATGGCTGCTATGGCTAGAATTGACCTGAACTGTGATTCACCTTATGAAGATGGGATCTCTGAGGAAAAGTTTTCACGCAGTGGTTCTCCCCTGCTACAATAATCCCCGAGTTTTAATTTTCCTCACATTACTAGAGCTCAAGAGTAGTGAATTATGAGGTTTAGAGGTTAAGGAAGGAAAAGATCCGTTGATCTAGCAGGCTCCAGTCTTCCACCTAAGATGCAGTGGTACTTCAGCGCATTTGGAAGGCTGGAACAGTTGGTCAGTTAGAGCACAAACAAACCTGAATGTGGTGTTGATCACTAATTTATAGTCACCCAAGCCCAGCCCTACCCTATAGGTACTGTAAAGATGATCAAGCACCTTTGCTGTGGTTGAGATGCTTCTGTATTTCAAACAATTGTCAAAGTATTTGTGACCCACAGTACGGTGCAACTATGACGGGAGGGCAATTAAAATACCAGCTAGCTCCAGTACCCGTGAAAGTTTAATGATTAGATAGATAGTATGTTCTGCCTTTTATGCACTTTGTGTATTTTATGCAGTTCAACTGCCACTAAGGACAAAGCTCGAACAGACTTTCCCTTATAAGCATGTTTTCCAGCTAACCAATGCCTGCCTGAACTTCAGCGTTCACAGCCTAGAAAAAGCAGTCATTAAATTGGATTTGTTTATGGAAGATTTTCCTAGATGCTAGAGAATGCCCTCTCCTTTCTCTGAGTTTTTGACTGAATAACTTTTGAAAAATCTTTTATCCACTGGGGTATTGAAATATTGAGCTCTGACAAAAAGATGACTTCATGGAAAAAATCAAATTAGAATTTTCTGTCTTTAATGAGCCAAGTCTATGGCTGTCTCTCATAGTTTTCCATAGAAGAAGAACCAAGTTCTTGGATACGGTGAGAAGCAATCAGAAGCGTCAGCAAAAAGAACACACTTTCTCCTAACTGCTGTGTCAGTCTAATTCTGTGCTATAAAATCATACCTTTCTCAGTGCTATCAGTTAGCAAAAGCAACCAAATGGATTGTTACTTAATGTCACTAGATTGCTGACGTTACCTCTCTATGCCTACATGGAAAAGGTGTCCCAATTCCAAAATGCTTGTACACTGAAGCACAAGGGTATATTTAAGAACAATTAGGCCTTAGAGAGTTCCTGGCTTCGTAGCATCATCTGCAAATAAGATATCATATCATCTTCCATTGAAAAAAAAAAAGAAAGAATCCCAACAATACCCTGTTCACTAATCAGGTGATAGACTCAGCCCTCTCACTCACCTTCGCCTCTACTGAAGGTTTTCCTTACACCATCTTTTGCCTTCCATATATTTAATTAAAAGTCTTCCCCATTTCAATGTTATTGGTAGGCTTTTTTGCCTAAAGAGTATACCTGACCTAAAACTATATAACTTTCCAATGGCTCTAACTTCTTTTTCAGAGAACCAAAACCATATACATAAATGTACCCAAACCTGCTTTGGACACAAAGTATGGATTAATGGGGATGAAGGGATTTTGCCTGTCTACAGTCTTCCCTTTTCCCCATTTCACTGTCCACCGTGCAATTAAAGTGTTTTGTGTAATGCAGCTTCACATGGCCCTCGTTGACTTCATATCCTCCTTAACAGGATAGGGCATTCACAGAGCAGTCTTACAGTCTTCCCTCCCAACACGTTTCAGGTTCTGTAAGCTGACATGCCTATTAGCACAGAATCATTAATCATTCAAATGTCAGGAAATAGTAAAATGTATAACCAAGAAGATGCAACATCACCTCTGATCTACTGCATGTCTGTATATACACTAGAGAGGCAGTATCACAAACTGAAATACAATAACATGATTGCAAACCATGTGTCAGCTAACGCTAAGCAGTCCGCCCTTTGCTCCACTTTTCATTAACAGCTCCTACTCTACCTTTTTAGACAAAATGAAATTGGAGAAGAAAAAAAGGCACCCTGGAAAACCTCACCTTAAATTTTCGAATCTCTGCAGAGTCAGTGCCTAATGCAAACTCCATAATCTGGGACTACATGGCTAGATCAGCCTGCCAGGACATCTTGCCCTATGTGGAAGCCTGGAAGAAGAACTCCTTGTTGATCCACACGTCAGAAAATACACAGCTGAGTGAAGGCTGCACTAAGATATATCGAGAAGTTTTTCTAAAGATCAGAACACAGTTGTGATGGCAGCACTGTGTAGGAGACTGCAGTCTACACAGACTGCCTACAAGGTAATCAGAGCCTGTCAATAAACCCAACGCCCGGCGTGACTCATCCCTATTCTCCATCCCTAGGGTCTGGTTTGGAGGTACTTTGTATTCCCTGAATTGCCTCACCGTTTGAGCTACTCAGAGGCACAGAGTTAACAAAACTCCGAGATCAGATCGTGCAGCTCCGTGTCTTTATGAAGGGAGGGAAGGAGAGGAAGGGAGAAGCAGAATGAAGAAAGTGCAGATAATGCTGTTGCCTTACTGTGGGTCCTTCTCAAAGCTATTGATTTTCTGTCGTAGCTTTTTACTGAAATCACAGCATGGCCTTTTGGCTGACTGAGATGCATTTTTGTGTACACATACTCCCTGGTGTCTCTATATTATCACATTATCCTCACATGCCAATTCTCAGCATCTCTGCCACTACTAGCAGCTGACACACAGGTTTCCTTTATAAAAGCATAAAATAAAGCCGCAACAATTTCCAGTCCAGCTTAAACTAAATCCATTGTTGCTGATTCTTATTCATAGTACCTTATTCCCAGCAACAGAATTCTCCCTCTCCTTGTTCCTCTCTCTTTGAGGGAAAATGGTGTTTGCTGAGAAGCTGTGGTAAAGCTCTAATTAATATGTATTGCACCAAGCAAAAAGCACACCAGCAAACAGGCCTGTTTTGAGCCTATTTTTTAATCATATTACATTCAAGACATGCTCCCTCTGTTGTGTAGGCCCACACAGTCACTTAGGGCTTACTGCCTGCTTCAATTGCTGGCTGTTGCCCAAGTTTTCACTCCCTTCTGTCTTATTCTATACCCACAGAGACAACAAACGAGCTATTTCCACCATCAAGAGAAGCTCCTTGCTGAGTCCAAAGAATGAGCCCTAGTTAGAGAGGAAAATACTCTGACACAGGTGTGCAAGTGACATCATAATTACAGTCAGAATAGATGGCCTGAAAATTGCACAGCATTTGTAATTAACGGTACTCTATAATGAAGACCACTCTGCGTGTGATTACAACCTAATAATGCTTCATAGCTGCATTAACAAAGCTTTACTTCACTGAGAAAATGTAGATCAAATATTCACAGAAGTAATCTACCCTACAGTGTAAGATCCCTGAGTCACAGATGAAATTGTGGGTTATTTAAATAGCAATCAAATTAAATTTGTTCTTAAATACTTGTTTTTCACAGAAATTTCAGCCAGGCTAGTGCTTGCTTCAACAAGGAAATCTTTCTGTTGATTTAAAATCAGTACAGGCAGCATTTGATCTATATAATAATACAATAGCAGTAACAAAAGAACATCTACTCACTGGAATTGAATTTCTAATCCTGTCTTTTCTTTTTTTTTTAACATTGAGTCACTTTTCAAGTAAAAGAAATCAAGGTATACTAATTTTTGATAGCCCAATGAGATAAATTTACTTCTTAACGGATTCACTGTCAAAATTACCACTGTTTAGCAACAAACAACCTAATGTCCAATCCATGCAAAACCATGATGTGGGTAGGGGTGTGTACCTGCCTCTCTCTAAATACCTATATACCAACTTTCTTTCCCATCACCTGACACGCCAGGAGACATATTATATTTACAAAGAATGAGCTCATTCATCCTTATCCTCCACTTACCCCCTTGGACTTCCATTTTTTTCTGCATGTTGCTCCGTTTGAGGATTCCTTGGAAGCCCCGTCTCTTATAGTCTGTATCAGCTGCTCTCATTCTGCCTCTGGAACAGGTGAAAAACAGCTGCGCTGAAGTCAGCAGTACGAAGTTGGTCATTTTTACCTAGCAACACACTATTAAACACACCATATACCTTCAGAATTTCCGAGATTTCTAGATTCCATGATATTTAGTACATCTCCTCCTTCACACACCACCGTCTCCCCTCAAAATTCAGTGCATCAGTACTGATCAGTTTGACTCCCAGTTTTGACCAGCTGAGTCCTGTTAGCACACGGTGGATGGATGGTCCCTGCAGCTGGGCCCTGATGACACCAGGTGTGGCTGCACCATGTGAGGGTGGTTTTCTTTAATTGCTTTACAGCAGGCTGATGGTCGAATTCTGCGCTGTGCTCGGCTCCAGGCCTTTGCTTTGTACCCTGGCTTCTGTTCTCACATACTGATTCTGAGACTGTATCTTGCTTCCAGCCCTTTTCTATCCACTATTATGTACCATTCTTCCTGGATCACTTGCAAACTGGAAGCTTATCCTATCCATCTATTCACAATTATTATTTCATGCAAGTCCAACCTTTTCTTTTTTCCATTAATATTGCAGGTAGCTCTGTCACTTTAGTTGCTCTTTCACACTGTGCTTAATAGGAATAAGACAAAAAGCTTTCCATTTACACTCGTCCCTATTTTCCAACAGAAAAATTAAATGTCAGGAAATTGAGCCTTGACAATACTAACAACATAATCTTTCAATTAAAGAGATTACTTTACAAGAATCTTGCAGAAGTAATGCCATATGTGTGCAAAAGACAAATTACAAATAAGTTTTTGTTGCTCAAATTAAGATTGTTGTTTGTTTTCACTGCAAACAAATGCACTTATTTCTTATTCAATTAAATAATTCAAATAAATAAAAGCAGCAAATCTTGCAGTTGAGAAGGAAATTGGAGCAGTTTCTTTAAAAGTATAAAACAACTTTAGTACTAACACTACCAACTCTGAACTTTTAATTTTCTAATCATTTGTTATTTTCTTCATCGTGTTATACAATGGCTAGCATCCTGTTTAACATAAAAAAGAAAAGTATTTCTCAAAACAACCCTCTCCTCTTGTTTTATGAAGTTGATGTTAGACTTCAGAGCTTCTTTCAGATCTCTAGTGTCTTGAAGGCATTAGCTAACCTCTATACCTTAGAAAACATCAGATCTAGAGAATATTTTCCTTCAGGAATCTTCTCCTCTATCTCCAGTGCTTTGTAGGCTGTTCCCTATTAAAATTGACAAAGAAAAATCTCAGTGAGTTTAAGCAAAGATAAGATTTGAAAAGATGACCAATTTTCTATTGCATCTTAGATATCAAGACAATGTTTCTTTGTTAAAAGGCAACTTGCAGATCAGTTAATGCTCTGTTTAAGGACCTGATCATTTACCCATACCCTCTCCTTTTTTAAAAAGGAAACCATTTCCCTTCCACCCCATGAAAGCGTGCAATTGGAACTTCAAACTTTCTCTCAGAGCATTTAGGTTTCATTGTCTGCCAACTCCAGATTAAACCTGACTCTTATTTCTGGATCGAACAAATGACGGAAGATCAACAACAGTCACGACGATCCGAGTCAAATGTATCCCACAAAGAATTCAACTCACTTTGGAAGCTTTAAGGCTGAAGTTACATTTATCGATTGTTAGTTTTCTCTGTGAAACAATAAAGCCTAAAGATGTATTCTGGTAACTTGCAAATTGACTGGTTTTACAGCATTAAGTTTAACAGAACAATTTCTTTGCTACATGCTTGCTACTAAAATTGTGTCTTTTCCTATGCATTTGTGTTCTGATTCCTTCAACAAGAATCCTATCCTTTCAGCAATACTAGTAAATGTCAGAGATTCTAAGCAATACTCCAGTCATTGTGCAGGCAAAATGTTCCTACTGAACAGGACCCTCTGAGATGTTCAATGTAGAAAGACATCTACATATCTGAAAGGGTCCTTTTAGGCCAAAGAAGGAAAACAGAGAAATAGAAGGCTACTGATGCCTCAGAACCATATGTCCAAAAGAGAATCCAAGAGAAAATCCAAACATTAAAAGAAATAACCAAGATGTATCTGAGGATACAGGCCTTCTCCCTTTGGCTACTACAGAAGGTTGGAGGCATTTACTTTCAAATGATCCATTGTGCCCAGGTCTGGGCACTTTGCATCCTCTAATGTTCTTGCAGCCTCTTAAACACCTTCCTTTGATTCTGCCTATCACACCCCTCTTTAGTTTCAGCTGAATATTAAAACACTGGCAAGTATTTTGTTAGTACAATGACAGAGGAGTAAGCATCTCCACCTCCGCACCAATGCAGCAACCACAAAGCAAAATTCTCCATTTAACAGTGAACATCAACAGATGGGTCTAACAGCACTATATACTCAGAAGACCTCAGTCAGTGTTGCTCAGTACAGGTTTTGAGCTTGTTTACAGGGCCCCTAAAGTAAGTATCAGAGAGGACTCCTTATTCTTGAAGACAGCAAAGCTCTTCAGCAAGTTCCTCCTCTCCCTAACTCATCTCGGACTCAGTCTTAAGGGTCTTTTCCAGCCAAAATGATTCTATGATCTATGGCAGAAAGGACAGGAGGCAGAGTTGCAGCAGCCAGTGCAGGTTTTATCCCGGAGTTTACAAGACAACTTTGCAGAAAGTATAAAGCACTTTAAGACTCTGCTGGTGCTAGAGAGTCACTGTTAACATCAGTTTTTAATACATCCAGGGTTAATAGAATTGAGGAAATTTCAGTGTAGAGATGTTAGATATTTGCTCGTTTCCAATTCAAATGTTATTCTGATGAGGTCAGGGCCTAATTGTACAAGGATGCTGAGACCTGCACAATAATGATAAAAACATGGCCTGATTTCTTAAGAAAGAATAATAACAATGATTAGCATTTGTATCACACAGTGTCAAAGTATCCCTGAGCATTTTACAAAGCACGTCTCTGGACCCTGCCCCATGATGGTTATTCAACAATCCTTGAGGTTTCCAGCACAACTGCATTATTATTATTATACACCAGCCCTTCATCCTCGTTCAAAGGCAGCTACTGCCAGTGCCGGGCAGCACTGGCAAGAGCCAAGCAAATCAGACTAAGTGAGCAGCAAGCAATATTGTTGCATTTATGAAGCAAGCAAATCCAACAGCCTCTGAAAGCTCCTGGGGCTGTCTGGCATCCTCCGTGCCTCCCGCAGGAGCGGCTTCCTGCCCCTTTGGCCATAGAGGAATACCCTCGCTGGAGCATGAGAAGCCCACTAGGTCTGGAGAACGCCCCAGCCACAATCAGCTTTGCGCAGCTCATTGCGTGAAAAAACAAAACTCGACGGGGGCGAAGGAAAAAAATGCTTGGCTTACCTATGCCGATTTTGGTGGTGGTCTGACAATTGATGCCAAAATAAATATTAGCCAAAATAGTTTCAAATGGTAGCACAAAGTTAAAAGGAATATGTGGTGTCTGGCCACTCTGAGGGATTAGTTTTGTCAGCACAAAGCCTCCTATTGCTGACTTTAATGACTTGGCAAAAGCACTATAAATAAAGGCAGCACTGAATCTGCCAATTCCCAGCTTGTCAAGCTCCTCAACAACCAACAAACCACAAAAGTAATTACAGACAGTTAAAATGCAAAGAGCAGGAGACCATTTTCTAAAAGGCACAATTACTGCATCCCCAGAGGCTGGGTTTAAGTCTACACCCTGAATTAATTTCCATTCATTTCCATCTGAAATTTGTTTGGCTTTCCCAAGATGTAAGTCTGAGGTGTTTCCTATTTATCTGAGACTTCATCATGAAGGAACTTGCAGTACGTATTTCAGTGACATGTTTAAGCCCTTCATTCCCATGACATTTGGCAATAGCCCGCTTTCTGTGAGACAGCCTTCTAATCAGGCCAAAATAAAGACCTTGTTTTCAGCATCTTAATTTACAGTTTCCAGTATCAGTGAGTTTTGCTTTGTCTCCAGAAATTAACTCTTCACTTGCAGGGCCACATTGAAAATCCCATGAATCTGTGGGCTGCGAGGCCTAAAGATCTAATCTTGTTTCCTGTAGAAAAATGTTACAAGTTTCATGAAGTGTCCACAAGTGCTTGTGTTCCTCAGAACATATATTGATTTCTGAACAGAAATAGAAACACATATTCAGCATGGAAACAAGTGTGAATCCAGCTACATATATCTTTTAATAAAAACAGAGGGAAATGCATGAGATGTCATAACACTTTCACATTGCTCACATAGTGGAAAATGTTGAGTTTATGAGCTTGCTTTTGTTCTCAGGAATTTTACACCAGATATGGAATGAGATGAGACTATAATAATCCAAAAATTATTAAAAATTAAAGAATGTAAGTAACTATCCACTTAAGTGCTGGCTAGAAAGCCTGCAATGGGAAACTAGCTCCTGCCCAGATTTGCGCGCAGCAACATCTCTGTGTCCAGGTCCTCTCTGCCCCAGCACAACCCCACTCACAGCTGCTGTGCTCCGCCTGTGCTGCCCAGCACCCTGAAAGCTGCTGACTGGGGGGCATTCCCACCATTTTACTGTAGATATTCCAGTTTGACACCTGATCTCCATATATAGAGAGGCAGGTTCCTAAAACTGATTTTCTGAATCACCCCCCAGAAGCTTCATTTTTCCTTCAGGGAGCCCAGGTACTTCGGAACTATTTTAAGAACATCCCTTATTGTTTCACTTTTCTGGCTCTTAGGTAGAATATATATCATCCTTCCACAGTAGATAATTTATTCAGAGGCATTTTCCAAGTCAGAGGAGCTTCTCTCAGCCTCAGCTGAGCTTCTTGGTAAATTTGTCCTATGCAGAACAGCAAATAAAAGGAGGACAAAGCTGAGAAGTGTTTAGCTGCAACAGTAAAGCACACTCGGGCTACACAAACTCCTCAGCCTCACTTGAACAAAGAGGGTTTAAATTTAGGGAGCGAGAGTGACTTCTAAATCTGGGAACAGATGGTTCCTATGTGTACTGTAGTTTCATCTATGATTTTCCCAAGGCCACAAAGGAGCCCAGACAGATGCTGATTGGAGAAGTCCAGACCAGTTCTGCCGTTCGTTAATATGAACAGGGCTGAACCGGGTAGCAACCACAGCCATGCTGGTTTCACCTCTGTACACAGGGAATGCACACAGAATGCAGATGCTTTTATATTGTCTATAGAAATAACAAGGTCATTCTCAGGAATCGCTAGGAATGACACTGCCAGCATTATATACCTCCACAGTGAAAACTGTTTTGGGTCTCGGCAACACCATGGACCACGACCCCGGTCAGCAATGTTATAATTTCCTGTTTCCTACTCTAGTACACTAACTGAAGATTCTATAAAACCTGTTCTTTCCAGATATTCTCAAGACACAACCAGAAATAAAAGTTTTCTAGTTGCTATTTAAGTCTTCGAGGTCAAATCTTGCTAGTGTATATCTGCATGCTTCACTAAAAGAACTCCATTAAAGCTAAGCACATTTATGAGAGATGATCATATGACATTGTGTCTTTCCCTTATGCATACTTACCACACTAAGCACCTTTCTGAGAAACTTGTGGTTTGCATATCAGTTATAAAGGACATTTTAAAAAAAACAAAAAACAAAAAAACCAGTCTTCACTATTCACAGAAGCCTACATAAATAACCAGGCTAGTCTTTCAGGTATCCAGTGCTATTTTCTGCAAAGAATATGCAAGTTAATATGACCTTTTACAGGATCTACCCTTAAGATGCCTCCAAACTACAGTGGGGTTACAGAACTTGAAATCTGCTGAGGCAGATTAAACATTTCCTATTAGAATGACCTGAAGAATACAGGGTATGCCCATATATTCCCTAGAAATTCTTGTTCAGTGGGTTTTAGCTTTTTTTTTTAATCTCTGCTGATTTGCAGACCCTTAAGCTTTTCCCTTTGGATCTCCCACTGTCAGCATACTAGTAATATCCTTACCTTTCTTAATTACCTTTCCCAGATCTCTTAGAAGCAGCTAATAGACCTCCAGGGATCTATAGAGCATAATCTGAAAATGATGAGTTAATAACCTTGTCAGAGCAGACCCTTAAGTGATTGCCCTTCAAAGAAGGACAGAGTTTAATAACATTGGATATATTATATACTAGTTGCCTATTCTTCTATCTTGCATAACAGAAATAACAACCACAGTCTCCGTAATCCTTTGAAACTACTTTAGTTTAAACTGTCACAGAACCTG
The DNA here is from genome assembly GCA_028565335.1 of Limnodromus scolopaceus. Classification (NCBI taxonomy): domain Eukaryota; kingdom Metazoa; phylum Chordata; class Aves; order Charadriiformes; family Scolopacidae; genus Limnodromus; species Limnodromus scolopaceus. Next base: position 8,699,289 of record JAOXNO010000002.1, on the reverse strand, counting down.
CCCAAAGCATATTGGGGAAGTCAGGGTCAGCAGAACTGTGAATCCCAGGCTCAGTAATTACATGCAGCTACAATATGCAAAATATACCTGATGGTAACATTTATTTTTATATGCCTTCCTTCATGAGGAGGGTTCCAAACTGCTTAATGCAGAGCCAATCATTCATAGTTCAAGCAACAGGGGAAGGCGCTGAATGAAACCTCATTTCAAAAGGAAAGTGACACAGATTTTAGTACTGGAAGGTTTAATGGTAATGCACACTAGAGAGAAATAGCACTTAGAAAAATGTACTAATGATACTGTCTTTTCAATAGAGACATCAGAGAAATAATTTCTATGGCTCTTTTGATCCTGGACTCTGGAGGTGAAATTTTCTGTTCAGGAGCTGATGCGCAAGTTTTTATTAGGCTCTCATTAGTCTTAGCTTGAAACTTTCAGCAGTGCACATGCTTTTGCTAGACACTACGTAGAGGTAAATTTGACGCAGATAAAGTTAAAAAACAACAACAAAAAACTACAAAACCAACTCATCCACTCAGGAGTTTTTTGTTTGAACTTGCATTTGATGACTCACAACTTTTCTCAAACCCAACAGGACACTCATCTGGAATGTCACATGAAGTATATTGGAGACACACACAACTCTGGTTTGTAAAATCAAGTCCAGGCAACAGACTTGGACAACAGGCAAAATCCAGGGTAGCTCTCTACGATGTTGGGACACTGACCTCTGAGAAAAAAAAAAAAAAGGAAAGAGAGAATTGAAGAGCACTTCTTAAGAGTGTACAGAGAAGCAGACTTTTCAGGTGTTAATCCTCAACACCAGGTGCCCAATTCACAACATAATGGCCTGGTTCTGACTTTAGCACCTCAGCAAGCAGGAAAAACAATAATTGTGTTCTATTAAGTCTTAGTCCTGCTAGTGAGGGCTGAAATCTTTGAAAAACCTGGTCCCTGATGACTAAACAAATAAACTGTGTAATGTCCCTTCCAACTTAGATGATTCTATGATTCTATGTTTACTGTAATCTGAAGCTGAAATGTGTGTTTAAATTATAGACAGAGCAAACTCAAATGCTATCCATGCTTCAAAGGGTTTTCAAAAAGGTATTTAAAGATTTCTGTGAACAACTTGCAAAGCGAAAAAATCTAAACCTGTTTCAAAAGCTCTTTGACTCAGGCACCAGCTCTATCTCTACATTAAGTTTTCATACCTCCATACACAGAGAGAGAGAGCAGATGGCCACTGCAGGCAGACAGTTTCCAGTAGGGGTGTCTCAGTCTTGCAGGCATAGGGTTATCTGAGCAGCATGTGCCATTCCTTGTTTTACAGAAACATCCTAAGCCCAAAGATGAGGATTGTTTAACTATTTCACATAAAAGATGAGGAAGTAACACAGACAATACAGGAGTTCACTGAACAGTTGTTAGTTGGCAAAAGTCATTTGTCGACCTGTCTCTGGGATGTCTGCTGAAGAGCAGCACAAACACTGTGTGTCAGCTGCTGGATCTAAATGGCAGCAGGAGGGGGTTTGGGTTTAGCTTTCCGTGGAATAAACCCAAAGTATTTAAACTTTTAGCATGTACTTTCAAACTGTTCACTGGCCCCTTCCCCTCACCGAGTAGACTGTGTGGCAGCAATCATGTAGTTTGTGATATGTTTCATCACCAAGAAGCAACTACTACCAAGGGGTCTCCCTCTATAAACCAGCACAGTGGTTTCCCTCTCCATCTAGAGTTATGCAGTTTGCTCTAGCTAAAGCTGCATCAACACAGATGGTAAGAGATGAAGTTTCATAGTAACCTTCAGCATTCACATCTGTGCTATTGCACCAGGGGTAGCTGAACAGGGGAATAAGCTCGGAAAGCTGCCAGTCTAGACAAAGCTATAAGGAAGGGACACTCACCGTAGATGTTTCATTATGCAAGAGGCAGTTTATCATGGGTTGGCTGCCATCCCTGTCATGGTGATAGACAGGAACACAGGGGACCTAAGCTGTAATATGTTTTCCCTAACACTGAAGAATACCAGGCAGAGTAAATCAATATGAACCGTCCTCTGCTCAGGGGTATCTGCCATCTACCAGGGGTTCATAGCAATAACGTTTTTCAAAGACATTCATGATTGTTATACTTACCTTTCCTTCCTGTCCATCAACCTGCATTCCTATTAAGCTTAAACAATAAAGAAAGTGGAAAAAGGATATTAAAAGAAGGGAAAGGGAAGCTCAAAGGCTGAGACATTTTCCCCCCAGATGACAGTCTCCATTCAGAATACTGAATGCCTCTGTGAATACAACACATAAGCAGCATGTACATGCCATTTTGTGGGTGGCACACAAAAATAGACCAAAAGCTTCAGATCCATAAACAGAGATTGATATTTAAGAAAAAAAAAAAAGTACTTCCAATGGCTTCTCTAGCTATTCAGACACCTGCAAAAGACCTGTTTTCAGTCTTTCTGTAAAAACCCGAACAAGATTTGCTCTGTGCTGCACATCATGTAAGAGAGCTTCTGCAGCTAAACCCAACACTTTCTGCCTTTCAGATTTTTCAATTGGCTGAATTCTGACTTCCCAAGCATCACTTCTCTTTGGAAGTTTAACTTGGTTTAACTTAGATGGAAATAGTGCAGAATGCTTCAAGCTGCCTGGCTCCAAAGGAACAGAAAGAACTTAATCTTGGAGGTGGGAAAGGAGGGAAAAAGAAATGCTTTGTTGTTACACATTCCTTCTTGTTCAAAAGACTGTATGACAGCTCAAAGTTTTGACAACACAGCTGCTTTTATATCTACTTGTGATGAGAGTTCCCATCAGCTCAAACCTGGCACTATGCCTGACTGGTAATTCACTACTTATTATAATGTAGAAGCACTTTTTAAGTCATAGCAGTTCCTCTTTAATGTTATTTTCCCCCTCTACCCTGAGCACGCCAACTAGCTTATGTGCCTAAGTGGAGATGTGCACACCACTGAGATACAGGGTTGGTGAAAAAAACCAGCAGGTTTATTCCAAACAGGGACCTGAGACTGGTGCTCTAAATTGTACTATGAAGCAGCCTCTCTCCCCATCCGCTACAGAGATAGCCAAGATACGTAAAATGAATAATGAAGGAACAAACGCATAAAGCAGGGCTCCATTCAAGAATTAATGTGCTCATTTTAACTCAACAAGCTCAATCTTCCCTATTTACAGCTTGAACTATCTCCTTTAACACAGAAAAAATAGAGGGAGGACGCTGTCACTGCTTTCTTCATGGTTAGCAGACAGGTGCATGCTGCTTGTTGGAGGAAAAAATGAGTCTCCTAATAGGATAATATAGTTTGGATTACATTAGTTATGGAAAAATTGAGATGAGAAAGCCTCAAGGGCATAATTATCAGGAGACACAGGGCTGTTTCCTATAAAGTGCTGAGCATCTGCAGTTCCAGATGAAGTCTTTGGGTTACATGTGCTTTATAATATGCCCTGGACTGTCATTTCAAAAATAATGGACAAAAAAAAAGGTAGATTTTCCTACAGCTACACACCAAAGTTTCCTTCACTGAGTTGTTTTTTTAAAATATACATTTTAAAAATATGCAATTCATAATTCTAGCCATTTAGACCCCTATGAGTAAACAGAACAACAACAGTACAATTATTTATAATCCATATATAGAGTGCAGAACTTGTATAGCCCTCCAGGAACATGCACTACTGCATATTCATACAAAGCAACGATATTACAGAAATATTTCTTGAATGACAATCAATTCTCTTAATAAACATAGTGGAAAGAAAATTAGGGCTAATTAAAAGATCTATCAAAAAAAAAAAAAATCAAAGACTTCCACATATTTCTCAAATTAAAGATCAGGGAAAAACACTTTTATGCCACTGGGATACTAATGTGTCTAAGGGATAAGAACACTCTACAATTTACCAGGACTGGGGCTATATTCTGATAGTGGGGTAAACAAAGGATTGTGCAGTACCAGCTGCCCCTACCAGTGTGCTTGGAAGCCTGTACTATTATCCTAGAGTGAAAATAAAATTACTGCAGTGTAAAGGCACGAGATTGGTGATCAAGAACATTCTTGAAAAACCTTTGCACCTGTGCCAAGGGAACATCTCTGCTGGTATCATACCACACAAGAGCCCAGACCAAAAAGGATGAAGGGCAAAATGCAGAAGTTCTAGCAGAAAGTCCATCGATGATACTTTAAGTGACTCAAACTGTGAACCAAGAAATGAATAAATTATAACATCATCAAAGACTGCACTCATATAGGTGACAGGTTGCTAAATTAATACTTATTTTATGTTGGGGACCTCATTACCTATGGAAATGTTTATGTGCTCTCTAGCAAAAAAAAAAAAATGCACTTTCCTTTTTTAAATTACTGTTATTGCCATTCCTACCGATGGGGAAAAATACAGAACCACGCAAACCTGCCAAAATCACAACATAACACTTCAATGTGTCCATCAGCTAATGCTAATCTATAATTGAACACTATGTAGGTACTCAGGAAATCCATTAATCTATATAGATTGTTCCTTCAGGATCAGAGCTTCAGGTTACTTTACATAACGAAAGGCATTCAAGGTCTAGGACACTGTTAAAAAACCCATGGATTTTCAGAAATACTTAATAGGTATTTCAAGAAAGACATCTGACAACTAGAATGCTTGATAACTTCAGAAACCATACACTCACTGAAAATGTTCACCACAGAAAATGCCTGCAAAGACCTTAAAGGACTTGACTGATTTTCAAAATCAGTCAAAACTTGTTCAAAATTTTGATCCCAAGGTTTAACTCTAGCCATTTCTTTTCTTTACACAGATGGCCCTTCTGTTTAACCATGAAACATACTTGGCAAGGAGGGCAAATATATTAAAACTCAATATATATTTTAACAGTTTCTAATGTTATTTGCTAACTGTCTCTACTTACCAAAATGAAGTTGTAGGGTAATAAAAATGAGACAAAACCAAGAAAATCACATTTGGAAACAAAAGAAGGAAATCTTGTATCTCCACTAGAGAAGTATTACTTTTACTTCCTCTGAGTTGAAATGCCTTGCTGTGAAGACCTACAAATTTCATCCACTTTTGAAACAAAACTCCCAGCATTCCCTGATAAGCAAAATGTCAGAACAGGTTCAGTGATATGCCCAAATGACAAGCTCAGGAAAACAGGGTGCCATTGGTACAATTTGGAACAGATGGAAATGCTCTGCAACACAGTAGTAGTTCTTAAATTTATTAAAAAACACGTTTCTTTGCAATACTACACAATAAGCCAATTGTTATCTTTCCCAAAGACTCCTAATTTCACAACAACTAGTTTCCTCCACTGGTACCAGCTGTTTATGTGAATTTTCACATATACACTATTCTGGTTTGAGCTTCTCTATTTTGTAAGGAGTTGGAGATGAAAAGTCTTTTGAAATCTTTTCACTGCCAGAAGAGACAGACCAATGAGAGCATGAGCTTGGCAACATACCAGAGGAGAAAAACCTTGTTTGAGGACACAGAGAATCATATGCATGTGTGACAGCAATCCAACTGAGATTTTATTAATGGCAACACACAGATTAATTGCTGTGCAGCTGAGAAGAGAAAGTGGTCCAGTCTGTGTACACACATGGCAGTTGAGAAGAGTCTTTCCTAGTACATCACACAATGTGAATTGTGGGTTGCTTATTAGGATGGATGGTTCAGGCTCACAAAGATAAACACACCAGGTGCCCAATCCTACCTGGAGATTATCTAAACAACTATCCCAAGTAATACATCTACTGTCACCAAAAAGAACTAGAGCAACTGAACTGATGCTTTGCTTGGATTAAAACTTCAAACAATTTTCACAAGAACAGATTTCCACTGTAAGCAAAAAGATGATACCAAATCACTACCTGCCTCACAGATCTGCTGAGAACCTGGGGATAAGGACTGATAAGCAGGCAGAGTTTATTTCCCTTATTAGCAGAAATGAGAAATAAGGCAAGTTGGAAAGGCTCTATGCCTTAAAAAGGAACCACGTTTAGAATGCCTTGAGTACAGGCTCCATGAGAGCACTCAGAATTGGCACTCCAAGCTAAATGAAACTCTAATTATTAGTCTGCTCTGAAAACTAAAACTGATGTGCTTTAGCCTAAAAAATTAAAATACCACACACTCTGCTGGACAAATCTGAAGTGTATCAGCAAATCTCTTACCTTCTTTACAACTCTTAAGCATTTTAAGATTTTAAAAATTAACTGCTTATCCCATGCTTTATCTGAAGGAGATATGCCATTTCATGGGACCTATGGATAACTCCTTTATACGTCTAGCTAGTAGGAGCTCTCTAGAAAATACTATTTGTAATAGTTAGGAATGGTAGAGTGCATCTGTTTCTTGTTCCTCTTTTGCTTTGCAGTGTTTTCAATAACAGGGTATGTCTGAATTCAATTTCCTACTTCCACTGGTCTCCTTGGTACTCAGAGAGCCAAAGTCACTAGTGAAATCTTGGCAGAGGCCAAGCTTCAAGGTGGAGTAATTCATCAGTAATGCAACCCATTAGAATTGCAGATAAACTGCTTAAGTGCTGGATACATTTATGCAAGTTGTATACGAGAACTGTTTGTCATTGATTTATCCTTTGCCAACCAGTTAAGCCCTCTGGAACAAAACACAGACTTTCAAAAAGCTACTATCAACTCCATTCAGCAACACACCACCTGTGAGTGAGAGTCAATGCTACTTTTACAGGCATTCTTCCTTACCCTGAAAGGGAAAGGAATACAGATTATTGGTATGGAGAACTTTTACTATTTATTTTTATTTCATTTCTTGACTTTACAAAAGCATTAATTCACTGTAATTTTAAAGTCAAAACCACTGATGAAAGGGTATCACCCTTTTAAAGTACTGCCTGCCACCTTCCAAAGGCACTGTTCCAAATTAAAAGATGATTAGACTCTCTAAGGTGACCTTGTGAAATAGCAGTAATGTGTTTATCTTCTCTGCCTTCCAAATCAACCTTGCTCAATTTAGAAGTAAAGAAAAAATGGTTTTCCTAATTGCCAGCCCTGAAAGCTCAAACAGTTTTCTGAGACTCCAACTGAGTCTTTCAGGCTTGTGCATCAGCAACAACAATAAAGATAGGGAAATGGTTAATGATTCTCAATGAAGACAGCAAATAGTTAATGATTCCAGGAGCTACCTGTAAGCAGAATAGACTCCAGCTCACTCAACCACAGCTGTGCTGAATCTGCAAGGCTGACAAATACAAAGCAGTAAAAGTTTATTTTCGTCACCAAAACGATCAGGCATAATTCAGAACACACAGATACTTCAGCACTACTCTGCAAGAGAGTGACTTATACGCAACTTAATTTCATACAGCAATAAACCAAAGGCTTTCTCGGCCGTTTTCCTGAAACGACACCCATTATAGGAGATATATGTTACCATGGGCAGCAACTCAAGAAATCTGTGGATATGAGGCCGACTGGTTTTATTTTAATGGAGTTCAACTCGATCCCTAACAGTTGGCTTCAATCACGGCCAATGTAATTGGCTCCCTATACCTGGGAAAATCTTAAATTCAACCCCAGAGCAAAAGAAAAACCTGCATTCCCAGCAGGCTCAGAAAAGATTACCAAGAATCTGCATTCTTCCACCTGAGAAAACAGAGCTAGAGGAACATGGCACTGAGTCACTAGTTAATCTCCTGCTGAGACAGGAGCAGAAGTAGTAGTTGTCAAACCTGCTTTTTAGCCATCACGCTCTGGCCATCACAAAACTGACCCTAAGAGAACTTGGCTGAAACTGCAAAGTTGAAAGCGCAACATTGATTGAATTGCACTCCCAAACCCTGCTAGCAGTCCCTGCAGACTCAGCACTTGCTGGACAATGGTACCTGCCATTGTGCAGAATAAAACATCTCTAAATTACAGCCATTTTCCATCTACACAGTCACAGGAGTATCTTTTCTGTGATATCACTTATCTACTGTTGTCCCAGGCTCCTTCTAGCAGCAGGAGACAAGTCTGCACGGATCAGGATCAAAGGCAGATGAACAGATAGGGTCCTCTTTGGATGTTGGCCATTGGAGAAAAATGATTGACCCCTCAGTTTTTATACTGACCGTGGGGCAGACGGGATGGAATACCTCTGGTAGTCAATTTTGGGTCACCTGTCCTGTCCACTCCTCCCCACAAGTGGGACCCCTCTATGCTTTTCCGTTTCCGACCCTCCAATGGGGCAAATAATGAAATTAGTTGACCTTGGTTATTATAGCAGTAAGTATAAGCAAGAGTCTCCCTGCATACCGTTCCTTGGCATAAAGTACAAGCATTGGTCTTATCACTCTGGGAACAAAGTTTTCTGCACAACAGGCTGTTAATTCAGAGAGCTAGAAGAGGTCTAGCTAAGAAGTAAAATTACTGAAGAGAAAGTTGGTTCTGTTTCAACACAAACCAGGACAACTCTACATTTCCATGTGCTGTATAGATGGAAAGAAGCATTTCCAACAAAAGAAATATATTCTTTTGCTTTTGTTGCCAATGGCTGAAATCAAGGTCACATGGAATGCACCATGTGGAGCAAAATAAGGTACGTCAGCTTTATTTTTTCATTTTGGTAACTATAACAAAATTCACATACACATTCCTCCCCAGTTTGGTTTGTTTGCTTTTTTTTTAATTTAACAAACAATCCGCTCAATTTTAGAAAAGGCTACCAAAATGATCTAACTATAACACCACTGATTACTTTCACATGGCATCCTCTTAAGCCCAGGTGCAGGCCAGAAGCAGACCTGGACATACATTTTATCTTTATTTTCAGACAAGCAGGCCTATCTGCCTAACTTTATTCACCATCCTTGGGAGGTATTCCTGCTGCCTCAGTTTTAGGATGCCAAGATGTAGCCTCTGTGAAGAGATTCATTTCCATGCAGATGAAGGAAAGAAAGAAGTTCTCCTGGAGGGTCGTTCAGAGCAGGACCTGTAACTAGGCCTTCAGAGTACTGCTTGTGATACAGCTCTTTCCCCCCACTGAGTAATCAGGGAGAGTAGAAAGGCTAACTTCTTAAATAATGTCCCTTAAATTAGGCAGTTTCAGTATCTTCTTACTTCTGAAATAGAACATTTTGGGTTTTGAAGCTTTTCCTGATTTTTTTTATCCTTGAATTGAATCAAAACCAATCTATTTGCATAAAAAGCCTGTTTGAAAATAGCTAGAAGTGCCAAATTGCCAGCCCTGGAGGTGAAGCATTTTTTATGAGCAGTACGGAGTTCTCATGAGTAGAGGCAATGGAAAACTGTCAGCATAGTCACACTTTCAGTACACTTCATACATGCCTGGCTTGTAAAGACCACCTAAAGAGACAGGAGGGAAGGTTAATTTCAATACTCTCTGAAATTGTACCATCTCTTCTAAAAATGGTAAAATGGGCATGTGTATCAGCATGCTCTTCTTTATTAGGAACTAGAAAAAAAAATTTCATTTCCCATAGAATTTTAACCAGTAATTAGCTTCACAGAGACCACAAGGTATGTAATATAACTTCTGACTGTTACCACCCTGAAATGTATCAGAAAAACAGGGAATTTAAGGTAGAAACTTCTTGTAACTCATGGTTGGTTTTTGGATTATCAGGGTGAAGAATAAATGCAGTAATTTGTTGGGAGAATATAACAACCATTATGTACTTAACAATTGTTCATGTGCAGTTTCAGACTTGAGAATATACTACTTATGCAGCAAAAGCAATTACACACTTAACTTTAAGTAATCCCACTGGAATCTACTATATCTGAAAAGTAAGCAGTAATCATGAAGCAAAATGTTATTCCTCATTCTGAAAGAATATTTCTATAACTGAATGTACTAAATGAGATAAAGGAAGAATTTCATTGTGAATATCTCACTGTTTAATTTATTTGGCTAATCTTTGAACTATTAGTTTAAGTGAAGTGTGTGTATGTATCTTTTCGAAAGAGGATGAAAAATATCTTGCTTTGGTCCTGGAACCCGTTTGCTTACGTGTTGAAAACCGCAAAGTTTCTGGAAAATGAGGCATGTATTACAAGAGACCTCTGAATGACAACAAAATTAGAGGTAAGAAATAATTCTGATTCTTGGTCATCTTAAAGTCCACCCACTGACACCCTTGGCTTTTCCTCACATATCAGCTCCTCTGAGAAACTGTTGTTTTGTTGCACGTTATCCTGTTGAGCTGTGGTTTTGTACAACCACTGCCTTCTCTCAGAGCACGGCCAAGATAAACATCAAGCACCTCTTTTGCTTTCCTGTGATAGAATTACTGGATGAAGAACTGGGGACACTGTGTGTGGACATCTTATTTAAATAATGCATAAGGGAAGATCCTCATGATGGATGAGGTGCTCAGTGGACTAGCATCCCTAATAACTCACTAAACCCAAAGAGGTCATTATTTTTTTCCTCACAGAGCTCAGAAAACCATGCATAATTCTGTCTTCCCGGTCCTTTGAGAATGAACCACTGGGGGGTTGATAGAGGGTGGTAAATTTATGTTTCTTTCATAGGAGTTTTCTGGTATTAGCAAGTGTAAATAATACCTAGGATTACAGAAAGGTTTCTAGTCTGGGTTACACGAGATGATTACAGTCACCATTTGTTATGCACTGAACAGATCGTTCACCAAGGCAGTAAGGTTTGGTGAGAACTGAGAGAATCAAAGACCATTTTTTGGGCTGCTGCTTGGACACATCCGAGGTCAGGTCTATGGCACAATGTCCACTTTGATGGCATAGTAACCCCATCTAAACCCTTGCAAAATACATACCTTCTACTCAGCATCACAAGCCTCCCTGGCACAGCTGGGCAGCCAACATTGCTGTCTGTAACCCAGTGACAGAAGTAACCAGGGTCAGCACCACCAGCAGTCTGAAACAAAGGACAACTTTGTCATTATTCGGAAATTATAGCTATTATAGAAAACTGAGACTCTCACACTTGTGGAGATTCTAACGAGTGATAAATCAGGTCCAGAGTGTCACAGCCAGATGCTACCATGGGGGCTCGATCTTACCAGTGGGCATGACAAGTTCATGACCCTTGCTGGCTTCCCTATCTGTCCAGGCAACTGTAAACCCTTTTTGAAAGAAAAGTGACAACTGTCTGGTAAGAAGCTTATAATTTTGAGTTACTAAGAATCACACATACTGCTAACAGAAAAGACACAAGGCAACCACCTTAAAGGCAAGGGTGCTTAGATTTAAAGCTCCTCACGTGTGCCAGACCTGCTGTTCCACTCCTGCTACAGCAACACACATCCTGAGGCTTCCCCCCTCTCCCACTTTCATAATCTTTTAAAAGGTACTGAGTCTGTTAATTAGTGTCAAAGAAACCATGCAAGCTAGCTGAAAGCAGCTTTTCTGCCACTGATCACTCACAAGCTATTAGGCCTGACATTTCCTTCAGCACAGTATTCCTTTGATTAATGCAGCTGCACAATTATTTTTTTTCAAAATTTGTATAATACTCTCCTATGACAGAAACTGATTTATAAATATAAGACAAAGATTAAGAAGAAGTGGACTTTTAGTACAGGGGAAAAAAGTTATAACGATGTTCACAGTCACAGTCGGGGAGGCTGTTACACTGGCTGGGAATCTTAGGCCGTTTATTACTAAGGTAATAGCAAGGATCTCTAAAAAGTCAGAGAGGGGTCAGCAGCACTTTCCCGTGATGGGGGGCTGTTGTTAAAAATGCTCAGAGGCCAGGAGAAGCATTTCACCTGTGGCAGATCACATGCAGCAATTCTTCTTATCAACTGGACTATGAGAAAACGGTAACGGGTATGGCTGATCCCTTGTGGGACCGAAGAGAGTCAGCAGGCAGTGCTGCACAGAATGCCTCAGGCACACACCCTGAAATTCACCTCATGCATCCTCACTCCCTCTGCCCTCCTGTGTACTGTCATGGCTCTCGTCTCCCATCTTGTTCTCTCCCAACCCTACCGAAGGCTAGGGTCCTGTAAGATCAGAGGTCCCTCTTTTTCTGATAGCTAAACCAGCTCTTCAAAAAAGCCCTACAGGTAAAAACAAAGGTAAAGCAAACTTCACATCAACCCTTAGGACACTGCCATACAAACCATGTCTTTATGAGCCATAGATTCATATTCTGCTTTGTCCTACTGCTGCCCTTCCAGTGGCAAAGTGGGAGAAAAATGACTGCCCTACCCACTGCAGCCATGCTACAACTCACAACACGATCAGGATTCTGGCTTCTGTCCCTCCCTGTTGAAGTTCTTTTCTCTCTTTTTCTTTCGCCTGTCTGACTCAGGCTCAGCATAAAAAGGCGTACAAAGGCTGCTTCATTGACTGATCCCTTGAACGACCTCCCAGCTCTCTCTTATGTGAGTCTGCCAACACTTCTTCAAAGGACTTGCATAAAAATAAAGCCCTTCTTCAGAGTTTCAGTCTGAATTATTGAAAATAAGTTGCTATTTTTTATTTATCTTGTTGTTCTCTGCTGAGTCAAGCTGCCTCCAGCTGTCTATCCCAAAGCTCAATGTATGCTCCAGCATCCTTTGAGCAAAACAGATTTTCTTGTCTTCATGCTTATATACATGAAATGTAACAGAAACTTCACAGTTATTCTGCACTTTGTAGTTTGAAGTCTGAATGAATTTGCCATATGAAACATTCAACCAGAGGGGTTTGGCCTGGATTTTTATCTTCAGCTTTTCTTTGGCAAAAGGCCACCACCTTCCCTCCATGTAAACATGATCCCTTCTCCAAAATCAACAACTGGAGATGCTGGATTGAAAAATGGAACACTTGTTTGGTTGTTGTTTCCAGTTTCCTATATGGGTCATGATAAAACCGAAACCCTCTGATCACTCTGCCTGGGGTTCTTGAGGAAATATATCATACCTGACCTCACAGCATGTTTGTGTCCATCTATCCTTTTGCTCTCGCTCCTTCTTTTTCTCAAAGTGTATTTTTAATCCATTACTAAGTTTGATTATAAGCAGTTCCAAAAAGTTGTATGAAAAAGGCAGCCACGTAGAAGAGAGTGTTCTTAGCTGTAAAGTCTTAGACCCCAAAGAATTTTCTTTCCTACATACTAAAGATATGCAAGCTATAAAATCCACTCACTACTTAACACACAGAAAATCCAATCCACACCAAGGATCGACCATGAGACTCATTTTTAGAGGACTAAAACACTTTACTAGACCAAATGATCACTGAGCTATCTGTCTGAGAAAGGCCATGCTATGTCTGACTAGTGGGTACGTCTAGCAACCTCCTACACCTACAGACAGGGGTATTCCCTTGAGAGAGACAGCTTCAAACTCCGTTCAATTCAGTCCTAAAAATGAAACCTAGGGTCTTCCCTATCCACACCAGGTACCCTTGCCACTGGAATTCTAGCTACTCTTGCAACAGTATCTGTCATTTTCATTTGCTTCTGGACCTGTGTAATTTCCTAGACACTAATGAATTTCCCTGAAAGGTTTCAGTGAATCAGCTTTTTCTAATGAAAAATGACACTGACAGAAATTTCTCTGCCAGCTCTCACATTGGATAACCTTCAGCAACTCAATTCACCTCTTCGTTTCTCCATCTTGAAACAGGGTAATAATACTGACCTCTTTCTTATAATCCTCTCTGGGATCTATGGACAAAAGCATCGTGTAAGACCAAAGCATCATTATTACTTATTATTCCAAGCATCACAGAGATGATAAAGGAAAAGTGAAACACTATGATATTCACTGAGGTAACAAAAAAAAAAAAAAAAAAAAACCCACGCCTAGCAACACTTTAGCTGTTACAGCTCAGACTTTTTTTTTCTTTTGGGTAGCTATCTAAAGGGTTGGTATAATTCCCCAACATAAAAACTGGAAAAAAATATCCCTTAAGGTTAGGTAGGCAAAACAAGCAGGAAAAAAAAAATATATTCTGTAAGCATACAAAATGCCACTGACACTTCTGTCTCACAATAAGATTTTTGTTTCCAGCATTTTCTTGAGCAGACAAAGAGTCAATCATGAAAAATATCTCCATATTGCAAACACCATAACTAGAATTTTACACTTCAGACGAAAAATTCCATGTTATCTCAGAATAAAATTTAAATTCTAGTAACAAGAGCAAATTAAGCACTCAGTATCCTGCCACTCACATCATCAGCAAAAAATCCACACAGAACAATGTTTTATGGAGTAGATTTCCATATCAATAATGTATCTATGTATTTAAACATCATTCAGCAGAGTTTACCACCCAAAGTTATTTCTCCCCACATTTCAGTGAGATTGTAAAATTTTACAAGGTACATAAATGTTCAAGACAAAAAAAAAAATCTGCTCCTTTCTGCAGATAACTCAGAAGGTACAAAAATGCCACTTGGGCCAGCAGTGATGCCACTTTCTGAACACCAGTCCCATCAGGCTGAAGGGCCTGCAGTCACAGAGAGACCAAGAGCTTCTCTGTAGCACCACTCTGTTACAAAGGGTTAGATTCTCCATTAAAAGGAACTATTTTTCCAGTAATTGTTCATCTACTGTGTTAAACTCTCTGGAAGATGAGCTCTGGGAAATGTTGTTGCAGTGGTTTAAACCAGTCCCTCTTCTCACTAACTGCACCTGACCGCACACCCTATGTTGGGTTTGTAGCGTGACTCCAGAGATGCTCCTGTGTGGGAAACATCAGCACCAGCCCTGGCTGCTCTGCTTGAAATCCAAACTGTTACCTGAAGTCACCAAGAAGGGCAGTTTCCCGTTCAAATCCCAGACTGTGAAGTGGACCAGAGAAGGTACAAGCGCAAGTCCCATCCTAGCCAACCTGGCTATAGGAACTGGGACCTCTGGAAGAAAGACAGTAGCAAAGACAGAAAAATGTGATGCCATCTGAAGCCCCACTGTTTGGTGACATCAAGATAGAGCAACTAGCTAAGATGGAGTCTAAGAGCTGGCAAGTCCGTTAGTTTGAGATACCAAAGAAAGCACACTTCATCAAATTTCAAGAGAAAAGGCCTGCTTTACTTGATACAACCCTGATTTCCTCTAGAACAGGATGGAGACTCCACCTTACAATAGTACTTTAAGTCATATTTCCTTTGGGCTTCATAACAATCAGGACTTAAACATATGAACTCTCTCTTGTTGTAAAACCTCTACACAGAGATATTGCCAAAAAAGCCCCCAGGTCCTTGCAAAAAGAAGAGGAAATTACATGTATCAAAAGTACATTTTGCACGTACGAAGTTCCAGCTTACATGTCAATATAAATATAGAAAGTGAGAACACCCAGCAAGTCAGGAAAGCACATATACTGACATTCAGGCTGCTGCAATAGGTTTTGTCCTGATCTTCCCGTTTCACCATCTTTCAATTAGCCAAGTACCAAAGTATAAAAACCCTTCTAGAATCAAGAGAAATAGGACAAATAATGTCTTCTTTGCTACATCTCCCATTTCCAGTCTTTTTCAATTAAGAGGCAATACAGCATGACCATAAAAATTATCACAGGCTCCTAAAAGATCCACTTGGGTTTGGAAAGAGGCTTTAAAACGCTCAATAATTTCTGTCAGAGTGTTCAAAAGTCATTTAAAACCTTTGGACAAGATTCAAACTCTGTGCCTGAGAGAATTATTTCTGTAATTGAAAGAAGAACAGCAAAACACAAGCTCCGTAATAGCACGCAGACTCTTGGGAGATTAAACAATCAGCTACGTTACCAACTCAAAACATAAATTTGGGTTGCTTTTTTCTGCATTTGTTGGTTTCAAGGTGATAACTTATTTTTCAATAAAATGCAATTATCACGCTTTGCATAGGTAGTTCCAGTTCCCTCAAAAACTGTGTGTAGAAGCCGGTGAATCTTCACACAGAGACTAATTCCTAGAGAAGGGAAATGAAAGGTAGCCATCCTGCCAGCCTCTCAGCAGTTTCATGCTATCTACAAGCTGAATGCATCTGCTTGTGCTACGCTGGGAGTTACCTGCACACCCCAGGCACAGAGCAGTGCATTTAAAGGGACTTATTTCTGGCTACCCATCCTTTCTAGCTAAGTGGGCACTTTGCAGAGTAAAAAGCCACGCATAGAAAGAAAGGTGTCCGAATGCCATGACCCTCCTCGCAAAAGACGATCGCAGTAACAAAGGAGGTCTCTGATGAGAGGCAGCATTAAGATGATATTATTGGGGTATCCATCTGGTGTTTCAATATCTTCAGATACTTTCCAGAATTTCATTTGTCAGAAAATCCCTACCTCCAGTTCTCAAACACAAATACAACTATTTCCTTCTCTCCAACGGGTTAGTCTGTTTCATCACTTCCATTCCATCCTGGGCAGAGATAAATGATAAATGAGAAACTGGATTTTTTCAAAGATCAGAAATGATTTCGGGTCAATTTCTAGCCATTTTAGGCATTGAGGGGGCGTTAATTTGTTTCCTGTTTCATTGGGAATTTTTGTGTGTTGTTTGTTGTTGGGCTTTTGTTTGGGTTTTTTTGTTGTTGCTGTTGTTTTATTGGGGAGAGGGATTGTCGGGGTTTTTTTTCCTTGTTTGTTTTAAAATATTGTTTAAGTTGGTTCATCCAGGCCTAAACAAATCATGAAGCTTAGTCTGTCTTTTCTGGGTATCTTTCTAATGAATGTTCTCACTTTCTTTGGTGACTTATTGCAGACTTGAGTCTCTAATTAGGCATGCAATCTGTTTTTTGCATGTATAAACAGTTTCCATTGACGTTATCTGGATCCAGATTTGCAGAATCAGAGCTGAAATGCAACCATTAATGGCTTGTCTGTTTTTGCTGGTTATGTTCATTCACTGTTCATTGTCTGCAAGGCTGCTCTTGCACTGCATCTTTTTTTTCCTTTTTTTTTTTTTTTTTTTAAATTCAAAGCTTGTCCAGTGCTATTGTTTTATACAGATTTTTACCCTGCAATATATCCCTGCAAGACAGGGACACAAATATTAGGAAGGTTTACAGGGCCGCATGTGATTGTTCTTGTGTGACCAAACTCATTGGGCTGTGAAGTTTTGTGCCTTTTCTTCATTAACCAGCAAAAATGGGGAGAGATTAGTTAGTAGAAAGAGACAAGCACAGCAGAAGTAATTAAAACAAAGTGCCTCATGCTGAATCGAAGCTCATAGAAGGAAGGAGTGCAAAGTTATAGCAGAGTAAGGATAAACTACCACAAAGCTGTGTAAACCTGATACAGGGAAAAAAAAATCATGACCCGGAAGACTTGCTTCCACCACAGGGATGTGTATTTGAGGTAGCTTCTTAAAAGAGTGCTGCTGTCAACTGCAGAGACTGTGACTTGGCTACATGTCTTTTATCTCCACTTTTTGCATAGTGTTCTGATTTTTATCTCTTTCAAACTGGCAAGAAAATCTAATCAAAGATAACCACTATTATTTTTTTTTTTGGGGGGGGTGGGGGCGGTCCTCCATGGTTATGCTTTCAAGCACATACAAATAGCATCTTCCCAATGGTTCTGAAGAGGGCAGTGACAGGGTATTCTCAGCCCTCACTTACCACACTTTAAATCACAGAGCCAGAGAGTTTTAAATGGACTACACCATGGCCACAAGGTCACTACGAAAATGCAACTGTATTTCTGCTATAACCAGAAGGCCCTGAAAGTCATTGTTTCTTCTGAACTCTGCACTAATTTGCTACCATTAAAATCCAAACAGTTTCAGATGTTTCATTTTTGTAGCCGCCAAAGTAATCTCTGGCTCGTTTACTGTCTTCCTACAGGCTTCCCAACATAACTTCACTTGCTCTGTATTATCAGTATCAACCACTGTTCTGTGTAATAGAAAGACCTAGCACCTCTCTTCATACTGTGGAAAAAACCTGCACTTGTCAGGCTATCTGGATAGATGGGTTTCATATACCCAAATACCTTCTGGGGGGTAGAAAACGACTCGCTCTACATCCCTCATCTCTACAGTGCAACGAACGATGGACTTTGCTGACAAATGCACAGATGATGAATAAGAAGGCAAGATAAAAACATGCCTGTGGTGGTATAGAGTCTTGAAAAGCAATCATGGAGATAACTACAGATTTCAAACTACTTTTTCAACATTTCTGTAAATCACCTAATTTTTCCAAATATCAGAAGACATACCAGGAAAGATTTATACACCCATTGCCAGAGAGTCTTAGAATATATCCATGTATACACACATATGTAGACAGATACTTGTACTCATAACTTTCCCTATAAATTTGCCATCTTTTTGTCTTTTGCCCACCATAGCTACTTTTACAGAAAATATCATCTAAATTTGTTGCTTAGAGATTACGTACTGTACAAATAAGAATAAAAGACCAAAGTGAAATGCAACATCTACTCCATACGCGTGAAACACCATAGTCCCTAGGATACTCGGCATCTCTAACCCTTTGACTACCTCACAAAACTTCAAGGACAGTGTTGTAGGAGAATTTCAGAAAAGATGAGAATCCCTGTCCTTAATCTATTTACAGAACTCAAGTAAAACACCATCACAAGGCCCAAAACCATACCCAAAGACTATGCAACATACTATAAACTACTGAAATTTTCATTGGTTGGACTAGATGATCTTAAAAGGTCCCTTCCAACCTAGGTGATTCTGTGAAATAAGCAAACAACAGCCTTAGACACAGCTAACACAACCAGTGTCACTCTGCCAATTTCATCAATAAAGGACACTCTCTCTACATTGCTTCTCCTTTTTATCTTTAGACTATCAAAGCTAAACCAATCATCAGCTAGACTCTTCAACGCCTAATGACAGATATTATTTGGATTATCACCCTGGCAGGTGTCAGTCCCAGACAGAATAAATCGGTAGCTTAATCCTTTGCTTGTCCTAGGGCTTTACAACATACATGACCCTCAATACAGCGCTCACAGAGCTAGTTCAGAATATTCGGGTCTCATGAGCTTGTATTGTATGAACTTGTTTTCTGTCATATTGCTGTATGACAGTAATTCTCAGGATATTAACTTCTCTGGAAATGGCTTTGCTCAGCTGCACTGCTATAGTTGTCTTTCTCCCATCTAGCATTGATGGCCAGTAAGATCCAAACCTCTAATAAGAGTTGGAAGGAGAAGAAAAAAAAAGGGGGTTGTGGAAATAGTCACTGATATTTACAAGAGCTGCTTAGAGTAGCCTTTTGCCCTTGAGATGTGCAACCACACCTTTGAGAGCACTGAATGAATAGTGCTGTATTTTGAGGTGCTCCCTATTACACAGAATCACTTTTTTAGGCTGCATGCAAAATAAAGGAAGAGGTCTAAGGTGGCAAGGTAACGTGAGAAGGGTAAAAGTCATAACAGAGAAAACTAACAGGAGAACTAGAAATAGAAATTAAAAGATAAATTGGAAATCTAATAGCTAAATTAAAAATAATCTAAAGAGGAAGGAAAAGAGGAATATAGCAAAGGAAAGTAGGCAAAGAGATGGGCAATTTATGGTTAGTAAAATATTCAGAAAGGGTTCATTTTTATCACCAATAAATTATGAGAAAATGCAAATAAGCCATAACATAGAAAAGAAAGTAAATACATATGCAAAGTACTGACTATCTGGGAAAACACATACTATGTTACATAGCAAAAACTAAGAGTAATATAGCTCTTGCTCATCAAGCCCATGAACTACCCTACCTCTATGTCAAACCAATACATTATATTTTGATCTGTTGCACCCCAGGTAGAAACCTGCTACAAACAAAGAAATGATTCTGTTTGAATATTTTATCAGTGAAATATGAGTCTTGAGGGGGCTTTCCATAACATTCACATTCAAATTTTAATTTCAAATTTATTCTGGCTTTGATTCGAGTGCAGTGCCAGAGCACTTGCAAAACTATCACACATTAGCAACAAGGCTTCTGCCTAGCAAAATCTCTGAGGAGGGGAAGAATATTTATTTAATGTAATAAACCACAGCCTCCCCACAACCCCCTCTCATACTTTCTCCTTTATATGCAAGTAAAAAAGGTGAGGCAGAGGATTATAAGGCCTGCTTTATCAGGAACATTTCTTCCAATGCCCCTTCTTAAAATTCTCTCTGTAATAAATTATCTCAGTGAGGTCCTGGTTGGTTGGGGTTTTTTTTCTTTCTTTTTTTCCTTGCCTAGATATGTGTGGTACACAGCTATAGGACCTGCATATGTACTTCACCATTTGCCTGCTCTCTTTCTGTCTCCATGATGTATGTGCTCCCACTGCTGAGGACATTGATGATCCCCACAGTGATTGCCAAGTACAAATCTCCAGAGGAGGAACAGTTACAGTGATAAGAAGGACCTGGAGCTTCTTGAGTGTTTTTCTCTTTTATGTGGCTCCCATCTTCATCTTTCCAGGAACAAACAGCCTGGCTCCATCTTCTACACAGCCTGCCTTCAAGTGTTCGCACACATGTATGAGATCCCCCAAGCCTTCTCTTCGCCAGGTTTAACAGTTCCAGCTCTCTCAGCCTTTCCTCACAGGAGAGGTGCTCCGGCCCCTTCACCACCTTCATCACCCTTTGCTAGCACTCTCCCAGTAGGTGCATGCCTCTCTTGCACTGGGGAGCCTGGAACTGGACACGGTACTGCAGGCATGCCCTCTCCAGCGCTGAGCAGAGGGGAAGGACCACCTCCCTCCACCTGCTGACAGCATCCTCCTGATGCACCCAGGGCACCCATAGCCACCTTTGCCAGGAGGGCACGTTCCTGGTTGATGTTCAACTTGGCCCACCCCAGGACCCCCAGGGCCTTTGCTGCCAAGCAGCTTTTCAGCTGCTCAGCCTTCAGCACACACTGAAACTGAAAGCAACACTTTGCAGGAATTGCCTGGAGGTTATTATTACTGCTTACAATTCAAGTCAATTTTCAAAGTGCTGAGTATTAGATTTGACAGAAAAGGTTTAATATTTTTGAACCTTTTCTGTGCAAACTTAATTTTCCGTGTAAAACCAAAGCCTTTTGTAGAGTTTCATAATTAGAGAAGCTAATTCTTCTAGAATCTCTAGAAGATTTAATAAGAAGAGTCAGTATTATTTAGGATCTATGTTCAAGTCTCTCCAGTCCTTACCACAGACTTTCGACTTTTTGGATTTCTTACTGTCCAGGTGAAAGCCCTGACCACAGGAACCCTGATTGTTCTGCCTGATCTTTTCCCCCGACACAAGCACACATTGTCTCACAAACTACACCAAACACAAGGAATCCACGCAAAGGTCCCTGAACCCCAACACATTCTTAGGGAAGCTCTCCTAGCCCACTCTAATTGGCATCACCTAAGATCCTACCTGATAGATAATCAACATTTTATTGTTTACCATAACTGACTACAGAGTATAAATGACCCAATGAAGGGAAAAGAATCCCCAATTGCAAATTACATTAAAACACAATAAAATCTCCTATCAAAGCCATTATCTGAACCACTGATGCAGTCAAGTGCATGATGCACCTGATCTGTAAAAGGAATTTGTTTACCGAGCAGCATTTCAAGTCTTTAAAGAAAACAGCAACAGCAGGAAGAGTCTTGCAATTTAAATCCCAATGCAGAAGAATCTCAGATCCCAAGTAAACATTTTGCCAACAATTAGTTAAATTCAAAGAGGCAATATGTAATGCATAGAACTCTAACCATTTTTATGCCTCTTAACAGCACAGAAGACTTTTTAAAGAGTTTTTCCATTGCATTAAATTCAATCAATAATTTAATAGTTTAATTATGTCAGGCCCTATAAATGTAAGCCTCATGAATGTACAGTTCCCTGTACGCTGAATGGCTTCCCCCTGAAGCCAGTGAAAGCAGTGCCAGATTTCACTGGAGAGCTTTATGAAGCAGCGAGATGCACAGAAGAAAATATACTCAACTTAAAATGATAAATACTTGTCCAGAGCAACAGCATTTCCTGTTCATTGTTTCCCCCTATATATTAAGCTTATTGCTCTCATTTTATCAAAATAGAAATTCTGTCACTGCAAACATGGGCTTAAAGTCTACAGTTGCCAAACTTGAAAACATGTCTTGTCAATTTATTAAACACATATGTACACAACACATTAAGAAAGTTCAGCCAAGCCAGGCTTTATATTTCTTTATTCATGCTTTCTCTGTAACAAATGCACTCTGGAAAATTGAATTGTAGATAAGGACGTGCAACTACCAACACCAACAGTGATTTACAATAAATAGCAAAAATGAGAGTTTCTCTCCACATTTGCATCCAGCAGACTTAACCACCTAAGAAGAAATCCGTTGTGCTCCTCACAGATCAGGTGCAATCACAGGGAGGCCTGCTTACATGTTCTTGAATCATAAAACGATAAAAAAGCCCCATGGGAAAGCACTTGGGTTTGGGATTTTGATTAAAATTTATTGGCAAGTATCTTTTAAAATACTTTTGCATTTTCAAATTAAGATCCCATACTTCTGCACTAAAGGTGGGTGAATTTTCCAGCAGTCTGGAATTACCTTTCAGGTAAATTTCTTTTTTACCAGAAGCAGAGAAAATATTGCATACATCTCCAAGAAACCAATCGTGGAAGTCTCTCCATTGACTGCACTTAACTTGGGCTTAAACAATGTCAGTTGCATTTCTGCGTAGAGCACAGGATTCTCTGCCTCTCTTGAAGCCCTGAAGATGAGCGCTTCAGCATCACTTTTGCTGCTTTCCAATTCAGGTCTGCTGAAGCAAACTAATGCACTCACTTGGAACTTTTCAAAACTATTTTCAGCTTCAGATTGAAACACCTGAAGGTATTTGCACAAGTGGCTACCTTTGCTCAGAGGAACAGAAATGAGAAATCACCTGTGAGGCAAATTAAGAGGGACCAATGTTAGCACAGTTATGTGGAGACCTGTGATTTGGCCAGGTTTCAGACAAGGCTGTAAATCAGGAAAGTCTACACAGAACCTACCCCTTTATAAAAGAGTGGTCTCCAGCAGCAGATATGGTATCTCATTCTTCCAAGTTATAACTTCACCCACACGTTTTTCAAAGTAAGTAAAACCAAGTATTTTATTGACACAATACATGAGATAATGGTCTGAGAAATCCAATACAGTATTGAAAGATGACTATTATTGAAGATCTCAGCAGTTCAACTAGACACTTTTCAGAAATGGATCTTGAAACTGCTCATCCCCTGCCCCTTTGTTCTCTAAGTGGCCATTGATTGAGAGTATGGTGTGCATCCTCAAGCACAAAGGGTTAATTACTGTGTACCACTATTACTTAAAATAATTCCAGTATGAAAGGCAGCTGTAATAGCTTATTGTGTACTTACTTTCAAGAAGTCTGAGCACATTTTCTTTAGAAACCATGGCAATTTTAATGTCCTGGCAAACAAAGAAATAATTACCCTTGCAGTCATTGGAATCAACGATGTGCACACGATGAAAAAAAAACAACTAGAAAAAGTATCCATTTCAGCCTACTTAGGTTGTAATAAATTCCCCAAACTTAAGGTACAGTCAACTTTAGTAACAAAACTTGACAATCCTTTCTCTTGCTCTCTCTCTTTCTTTCTTTTTATTCATTCTTTGGTAAAATATAGCTAAAATTTCTGTGAAAATGCAAGGCCTTATAAGTATATACAGGCATTTTAAAAGCTAGCTCTCCATATATTCTGAGTCAGAGACAGGTAACAGAAAAAGCAGGAGGAGAACAGTAAAACAGATAAAATAGAGGAAAATTTAAAGAGCAAAATCTTCTGAAATAAGCCTCTCCACAGCACTTTCATATCTATAAAAGTGTTCATTACTGGGTAGCTTAGAAAGCATTCCTGCTTAAAAATGCTTTCCTCAAGAAAATGCCTTAAATGTGGGATTAATCCTAAGAAAATTCACAAATCCCACTGAGCAGTTCAGAGAAGACAGGGACAAGCTGTCCCTGTGGTAGGACAAATGTTTTCATGGTCTGGAAAGCAATGGTAATAATAATAATAGTAATAAATAATCATACCCAAGTTCTCTTGGGTTTATTCTCTTGCTCTGGAAACTTAGAAATGCTGGAGAAAACAAATGTTTAGCTCTTCATGAATTCATCTGCAGTGATTCCTCCAGCCAAATCACAAAATAGAAACTGAGGATATAGAGAATTTAGTTGCCTCCCTTAGAAACGCCAACAGCACAGAGCTATGAGCTCAGCAGAAAGCTTGATATGTACTACTGAAATTCGAGGGAAAACCAGGCTGCTTCCACCATGGCAAAGCTTCTTGTCAGCCAATGTCTCTCTGAAGAGTATTTTCCCCAGCTTTACCTCAGGTGACCTCCTTTGCTGAGGTTGAAGAGTAACCATCCCGCCATGCTAGCAAAAAGTGCCCTGCTTAATAATGATATGCATTTAAAAAAATCACTCCTTGGTCCCAACAGGATCAGAGGGCAGTCATCCTTGGGCAGTCAAATGTGCTTTGCTCATATACAAGGTCAATTGTCAAGCAGACTGTTACCTCTGAAGTCACTGGTAAATTCAAGTCCAACAAATACAGAAGGCTTTTTTTGTACAAAGGAGAATTGGGCTTGAAGAAGTGAACATCAGTAAGAGTAGGAGGCAATTTCTTTTCTTGGGGGAAGCAATTTTGTGTAAATTATCTCCCTTGTACAATTAAATATATTTTTTTTTCTTAGCATACTAATGTAAAAGGATGGACAACGTAACAAAATGGTTAGCAGAGGGAATGAGAAATAATACAGCTTATGTATCTCAGATTAGTTATGCCTTCACAAAAAGACTGCTCCAGCATGCTGAACAAAACACCATTCCCTTGTGGGTTAGATAGGAGAAATTACCTTTTCAGGGTTTCATTTTAAACTTAAATTTATGAAACACTAATCCATGCTCCATTAAAGATAGCATTTGCCAGTATAGCCAGCAAAGCAGGAATGCTTATGAGCTTTCAGAAGTGTATTTTTTTAAAGGAGAAAATTCATTGGAGTCAGCCTTTTCTATTGTTCACATAGTTCTCCATTTGGCAACATGCCAAAAAGGAACTGGCATAAGAAACCGTACAATCTGTTCTCCTTAAATCAGCAAGAGATTTTTTGTTTTTCTTGTTCTTTGGCATATAGGGACTTTTTGCAAGGGGAAGGGACAAAGTAGAAGTCAGAGCCCTTTGCTGCCTTTTTTTTTTTATATACATATAGATATACACATCCAGATATAACCACAGATCAGCTTAAAGACCTACCATGTCCAGAAGCTCAACCCAGCCTGGCTGATAGTGGAGTATGTCACATAACAACTCCATGGGCAGGACAAATGTAGTGTTATTTCCCCAAAATAACCTCTCAGTCTCCAGCAAATTGCAGTTCAGTTCAGAGATTTCTGGAGCCAGAAGCAATGTCTTGATATTTACACATCCTCGGAGGATTTGTCCCATTGCCTTTCTGAACTTGTGTAAACTTTCAGCATTCAGAAAATTCCACGTTGCGTTATCAACTACTGGTTTTTATCATTGTTGAACTACCATTTGCTGATTCCATTTGTTATCCCTTCCTTATTGTATTGGAGGAGAAAGACAGTGAACAAACTGTTCCCTGTTGCTGCCTCTCCATTATATTCTCTCTCAGCCACCTCTTTTTGAACCTGAAAAATCCTTTTCCGTATCATTGACTGTGCAGAAGTTTCATGACCTCCTTAACGCTCTCCTATGTATCTTTTCCAGCTGTACACAGAAATTTCAATGTTGAGGAGAGAGAACCATGAACAGGCAGAGTATTCTGGATGGTTTTGATTTGCTCTACTTGTTCCATAATATACCCAGCATAATCTTTGCTTTTTAGGATAGAACCAAGAATTGAGCTAGTATTTTCATCACACCATTGATTAGGATGCTAAAATCTGATTCCTAATTGGAAACAGACAGCCCAGAAGCCATAATTTGAAATGTACAGGTAGGATTATTTTTCCTCTTATGCAATTCTCTTTACATTTATCTACACAGAGCTTCATCTGCTATTTCTTTCACTCAATGACTTCATCTTCTAAGATTTCTCTGCAATTCTTTGCAGTTGGCCTTTGTTGCTAATATTTTGATATTCTTAGGACTGTCAGTAAACTGTCACCTGTCTATTCACTCAGTTTTCAAGATCATTTTGACCATGATAATTTTCAAGATTATATGTTGATCAGCGCTGACTTAAAGCGCTGACTCTCTGTCAACACCATCATCTATTTCTATGCTCTTTCTACTTATTAACCAATTATTTATCCATGTACAGACAAGGATATGCAGTCTACGGCAACTAAGTGGGCATCTTCATTCCCTGAAGCCCCATTAGTGAAGGATAACTGTCAAGCACCTTTTCAATGTTAAGTTAATCTACATCATTGGGATTGCCCTTATCCACTTGCTTTTTTGGCTACTCAAAAAAAATTTGACAAATTTGTGAGGCGTAACTTCCCTTTACAAAAATTATGCTAATTCTCCCTCCTTTTGAACCCATTTCCCCAGTGACCTCCTTCAGAGCCTTGTCAGCGCTTCTCCTGATGACAGGGTCAATGGTTGATGTGCTCTGATACAGGTTCAACTTGCTCATGAGACCCCAACCAAAGAGCCACAAAATTAGGAAGAGAAAACACTACAAGCACTTAAAGGGAAAAAACAAACAGCAATTGCAGAGTCTTCCAAATGAGACACAAAGAAGAAGAAAGAACAAAAAGGTAAATCAATAATGTTTTCTGTTTCTACTATAGGTTAAACCTAGCTTCACTTTTGTGTACTACACACTCATTAGTCACGACAAGTCTTTGATCTTAACTAATAAACAAAGGCATAAAATAGCAGAGTATTTAAAGGATCCAACTGGCTTCCCTGTAGTGGTGGTGATTATATTTGTCACTATTACCATAGAAATTGGGTAAAAAATAATAGCACTTGCAAATAATATCTCACTGAAATAAATGATATGCTATTCACAAATAATATTTGCAAAATATCTGACAATGACCATCATGCTGGACAATTTTACGGGAACGAGAGGCTGGAGAAATTTACTTTTCCGAGATTGATACTTTTGACTGTGCTCATTAAAGTATTTATCTGCAAAGGGATGTTTCTCAAACACATCTAGAAATTATTTCTGTATTTTTATGACATGATTAAGTAGCCTTAGTTTGCTAGTACTTGCTCACAAATCTTTGACAAACAGCTGTTCAAAGAATGCTTAGAGAGGTTATTCTTCTCTTAACTTGTAGTGGCATGGAAGTGGAACTGCCAAAGTAGTTAATTTTATTTGCCATTAATTTTAAAATATTTGACTGGTTAAAGATGATGCACCGTATTATCTCCCCCAAGCAATACAGCCCCAGTTAAAGATAACATAAAAAAGGAAGTATCTACTTCAAGATGCAACAGAGAATGCACAGAACAGATTGTTTGTGTCTCCATTTAATTACTGCTTAGATTTTTAATTCAATACATAACTCAAAATATTCATGTCTGCATATCAAAATTCAGAGAATTAGACAGTCCCAGACATGATATATAGGATTTGTAGTGGTTTTTTTCCTGAGGCACAATAGCAGCCAGATAAGGAACTCCTAGAGAAATTGATTGTTGTTCTTTCCCCCAAATACCAGAAAGAACATCTGAAGTCCCAGTAAAGTTTTCCAATTTCCTTTAAGCGTTGTCTGTCTCACTTTTTTCCCCACTTCTGAATAATTCTCTCAGTGTTTAAAATGCATCACTCATCTTTTTAATAGTATCAACTGAAAGATTCATACAAAATGTTGCACAAGAGTGTCTGTAAAATAAATGCTGGGGAGCGAGCGAACCACTGATAATGGCCTTATCTCAGTGCTATGGAGTTTAGGCTGAGGTTTCAGCATACCTTGTAAAGGTGAGTCAAACCACCCCATCTTACAGTTTGGCCTTCTGGACTGATACAGCTGCAAGGCACTTATCTTCTCTGTACTGGGATAGGAATGGCAGCCTTTGGCAACAGTGCAACACAGGCATTTGTTAAACATGTCTGAGCTAGAGTCATTAGTAAAAGTATTTCTCTAGCTTAGCTTAACTGTCTTTGGAAGTGAATCGAGACAAACTGAAATGAAGTTTAGTTAATTACGTATGAGAACCTCCACAAAAGGATTAATGTACATTAACTATTCCAACCCAGAAAATAATTCAGATTATTCCCTTTTGCTTGTGTCCTCCCCACATGAAGAAGCCTTTTATAAATCAACTACCCTATTCACCACTCAGCTGGACTTTCAAGAATACGTGGTTTAGAACACAAATAATTCCATCAGCTCCGATATCCCCACCTATGCATTTAAAGGTCTTTACCTCTAAATGAACTAAATTAGGCTTTATGCTTATTTTGCATGCTTTTTTCCTCCCCTTGGCAACAGGAACTTCTACATTAGTATTCAAAGAAACTAGAGTAAGGTAGCTATGTATTTAAGTGTTCTGCTCTAGGGAACACTATTCACATCGTGTATTATTACCAGCATACTCAAAATCCTCTCCTTTTAAGAGAAACGCTCTAGTCAAAACAGAAATTATGGTTTCATGCAGAGATTACCAGGAGAGATGCTTTGGTCTGTGTTATGAGGCAGTCTGATCAGACCCTTGTGGCTTTCCCTTCTGGCCTCAAATCTCCAGGAAATTGCTGGAAAGTAGTTATTGTCTTAATCACAAATTTCAATTTAAATAATTGTCAAACTTACAGCAGCTGCTGTACAGTAAGGATATAGCCTTTCTTAAACTTTTCCATTAATAAAATCTGTTAGAAACCAGAGGAAGCAAGCACGTGCATTTTGTGCAACATTAAATTAGAAGTACCAAAAATGTCTTCAGCTAGTTTTGCTTTTGCAAAGATGGAAAGCAAAGTTTGTCAAATAGTCATACCTTTAAAATGTATCTAGTTAATGAAGAGCCTGAACCCGGAAAAAATTCTAAATGCCAAACATCAGATTTTTAGATGAAGAGAAATCAACCTGTCCAAACCCTACTGGAAGACACTGTCTTTTAACAATCCTGTGGCACATGGTAGTACTCTAATGGATCTTCCAGTTGCCCGTGTGTCCAATCAGCCCAGCTTCCTAAACTTTTAATCATCTGACTGGATTGATGCTCATCCTACACTGGCAGCCCTCGGACTCCTCTGGAGCCTGAGCGTCTGGGGGCACAGGCTGAAGCTGCAGCTGTAACACTCATACACTGTGAAACCATCTGTGCGGTCTCACAGCAACTGTTCATCTAAATGTCTTCAAAATGCAACACTGATGAGTCTTTTCACTTCGGCTCAGTAGGTGATGAGAGAGCATTTTACCCCAAGCTGTGGCCCAGATGTATTGGGTACTAAATGGATTATTTTTATTTTTATTTCATTTTAGAGTGAGAAATTATAAAAACTACCCTTTGCAATGGATCAGCTCACTCATCTGTTAGGTGCCATGGCATTGGCTGTGTGGGTCCTTCAAGTCACTCCCCAACACTAAGCTACTACAGGGTCATTCATAAACCTTCAAGGAATCTCCAGGCCACAGGTCACTTTGCTTATTTTGAGAGTGAAATTTCTGTCTGCAATGGAAAATGCCTGTACTTTCCCTGCCACCTACTCTTCTTTCTTTCTTTATGTTCCTCCCAGCTTCCAAAGCTGACCTGGTAACGTGCTACCTGAAAAAAAGACAGGAAGTCACCGTTTCACTGACTGACATCTCTGTTTTCTCCTGATATTGCCTGAACAATTTTATTCTCATGTACATACTTATCTTCCTACTGCATGTAATTGTGTGTCTATCTAAGTGGTTAATGCAAGTGTAATGATGCCAATTTGCAGCCTGTCAAATTATTCCAGTGATACAGGTTAGTGGCTCCCCTTTCCTCCTCTTCACTGAGCTGATCGTTATAAAAGCTCACCCTAGAGACTCTTAAGCTGGAGGAGAGTAGAGGTAAACCAGGCAGCAACTAAACCAGAAACTATGGAGAGCAAAAAGAGCTGGGAAGGCTGGCAAGGCAGTTCATATCATCAGAAGCAGCTGATGGTAAGGCACCATTTAATGAAATATTTTATTCATTCGTTTTCACTCCACTTACTGGTCATACTTACTCTAAACCTCAGAGTTTTCTCTGCTTCTTTGGTTTTCCCTTCAATTGTGGAGTAGAAAGTGAGAAAACTGTACCTTGTTTGTGCAACTGGAGATAACCGAGTGATCTATCTGAACACTAGAAATCTGCAGTTTAAGCACCAGCAAAAGGATGATACATCTACTTTCAGACTTCCTCCTTTATCTAGAAAGGCAGTAGAGGCTCCAGAAGAGTGTTTTGCAGGAGCTTGGCAGTAAAACCAAGAAAATTGGGCTACTGGAATAGCAAGTTTGTAGAGCTCAGTGGTATGTGGAAAACCTCCAGGGAGCATTTACCTCATTAACATGATGTTTACAAAGACCTCATGGAGCTTGGAAACAGCCAGTGTCATGGCTCCAACAACACAGGTAATCTTCAGTGCAGAGGGGAAAAACCATATGCCAATGACTGAAAGGCAGATGCATAAGGGAAGAGCTCAGACTGAGCACTGGCAGCCATGGAGAATTCCAACAACAGCCTAGTACCCATCTGTCAACAGCTTAGTGGCCACTACCTGTTCCAATTAAGAACAATCCATCCAGCGAGCTGAAGAATCACCTGTTTTTGCAACTAGGATGTTTAGACAGTCCTTCCTGCACTCCCCTGCCAGAGGGAGATAAAGAGAGCTAAGGAAGCATTAGAGCTTGTAAAGCATTAGAGCTTTTTTTTTTTTTTCTCTTGACCATCCCAGGTTTCTTTCTTTCAAGGGAATTCCAAGGAATTTCCTCTCTAAGTGAAACCCAGTGCTTTCCGTCAAAAAAATCAAGCAATTCCTTGACTTGCAGTGAAGGTAGACGCAGGACTGCCCTGCACTCAGAAACTCAACAGAGAGGACAGGAAGTAAAATAGAACAGTGTTACAAAAACAAATTTGTAATTAAAATCTCCAAATGCTAGTCTTAAACCTCCCTGCTCTCATGTGATTATAAGAAGGCACATCTTGGGGAAAAATAAATAGCATTCTTCCTCTGCAAGGCAGTTCCAAACTCCACTTTTTCATCTAAAGAGTAATAATCTGTAACAGTGAAAGGCTAAAAATCCATACATGGATCCATTTCTGGGAACCACATCAGAGTTGCAAAAGGAGTTGCATACTTACAGTGTGCTCCACTGATCCTCTCTCTATTCAAATGACCTGTTTAATTAGAGCTTGCTTCTTATCATGTCTAAAGGTCCCAGTTAAAAGCAGAGTCCAATTGTTTTCAATGATGTGAAAACACCTAGAAAGATGTGCCAGCTGTGATACTCCTCAGCAGGAACGATTCACTTGGTCAGAGAGGTTAAAGTATGCCAGATACTCAATCCAGGGAGTATGCAAGGGAGCAAAGTGGCTGTCGTTCATACTGGTCACCTCTAACTCCTCTAGTCCATATAGAATGATAGAATCACAGGATAGTTTGGGTTGGAATGGACCTTTAAAGGCCATCCCCCTTGCAATAAGCAAGGACATCTTCAACTAGATCGGTTTGCTCAAAGCCTAGTCCAACCTGACTTTGAATGTTGCCAGGGATGGGCCATCTACCACCTCTCTGGACAACCCGTGCCAGTATTTCACCACATTGTAAAAAATTTCTTCCATGTATCTAGTCTGAATCTGCTCTCTTAGTTTAAAGCCATTCCATCTTGTCCTATTGCTACAGGTCCTGCTAAAAAGTCTGTCCTCATCTTTCTCTTAAGCCCCCATAAGTGTTGAAAGGCCACTGTAAGGTCTTCCCAGAGCCTTCTCTTCTCCAGGCTGAGCAACCCCAACCCCAACTCCCTCAGCCTGTCCTCATAGGAGAGGTGTTTCAGCCCTCTGAACGTTTTTCTGACCCTCCTCTGGACCCACTCTAACAGATCCATGTCCTTCCTGTGCTGAGGGTCCCAGAGCTGCACGCAGCACCCCAGGTGAGAGAGCAGAGTAGAGGGTCAGAATCACTTCCCTTACCTGCTGGCCGTGCTGCTGGTGATGCAGTCCAGAATACTATTGGCTTTCTGGGCTGCCAGCACACATAGTTGCTCTATATAACTAGTAACCGTTCACAGGCATGAAATTGCTAAATGTTGGGACACTTACTCCAATGCTTCTTTCATGCTCCAAACTTTTTGATAAATTAAGTACTCAAGACAAAAAAAGACAAAAATAGTTATCCTCACTATAGCAACGAGGGCCAGGCAAAATAATGTAATATATCGCCGTCACATCACACAGTCCACCGGAGATGTGGAAACTGATGCAGATTTCTGCAGGCCCCAATCCAGTGCCCTACAGCACGGCAGCCCTTTTCCCTCACAACTGCCTTTGGCCTGTGAATTACAGCAAGTCACTGCAGTTCCACATGAGGGGTAGAATATACGTAACTGATGTATCAGGAAGAGTCATTAGGTTTTTGGAAGTCATTTGGAACAGGACTCAAGATTATATAAACAATACAGACTCGGATAATTTCCCTTAACATAATAAATCTTTTCCACAAGAGAACACACAAATGTGTACAGTGAATCAGAACGTGCCAAGTAAATTGCATTTGTTTTCCTCAGACTAAGATAGTAGAGAAATATTTAGAGCAGAGTGGGTTAGTCTGATGCCTGGATGCAGGTTTATCAAACAAGCCACTTAGTTCTCCCTGGATACCAGAAGACCTTTGAGTCTACTCCCTTTCCAGTCAAGAATATCTAGAAAGGCATCATGATGTCATTTCACAATTCATGGGAAGAAACGTATTTTCCTCCTCTTGTAATCTTGTAAGGTCCAAACAGCAAATTATACCCGATGTCAGAATTTAACCACAGGTGTGACAAATCCAGCTAGTCTCAGAAGCAAGAACACCTTAGGATGACAATCTGTTTCCAATTCCTATTTGGATTTAACACACACGTTTTTCATTTTCCCCATGCAGAGTAAGATGCCACAGGAAAAAAAAAACAAAAAACAACCCTCTCATATACAACATTTGAATTTAGAAATTGGAAGCTTACCACATTTTCATTTGCACTAAGAGAAGTAACAGCAAGATAACATCTAGCGTGTTCGAGCAGTTTTGGAAGATGCAGTAAATGAGGAAATCTTTGGACTTTGGTCAGACAAGAGAGTCCGGAAGCATAAGGAACGATCACGTATTTGAAGCTGAAGGTTTAGACTTTCATTCCCCACTGTTGGTAAGATATTGCTCTATGACAGACAATGTATTAGAAAAGGGAACTCTGAGATAGCTGTAGGAACTACAGGGACACAGAAAGTAGCATAATCAAGTCAAGAGTGAAAAGTTCTCTCGACTCCTGGAGAGGATGGGGATCGCAACCCTTGGATAGACTCAAAGTTCTGAAGTCCATGTCCCAAAAGTTACCACAATTCAGCCTGACAAAAAGTTCAGAGACATCACTCAGGTGCTCCTACCCTGGGCCAAAAGACAAAGTAGATCAATACAGTTCCTTTGCCTGCTGCTACCATTTCTAGCACATCAAAAGAAAAGAACGTGCCCCACCTGTGTTCACTTACAGAAACGAGAAATCAGAGGACAATGAGAAGATGCCCCAAACTACCAGCGAACACAGATAATGCTCTTTAACTAACATCCCACCTTTTGTCAAAACACATATTATCATATTTTTTCTGAGCTTGCAGCCTCATCCAAGACACTGACTGGGAGAATACAGAAAAGCACCTAAATTACTAGTTTCCTTCCAAACCAAAAATCCTATTAACGCTCATGTAAAATGGCTAACAGACCACCAAAAATCAGAGCACAGCAGCTGTATAATGTGCTTTCTTGGATAAGCCCGTAAGAATGAGGGCAACATTACCGACAAGATCATTAGAAGCAGAGCACTAGGCCTGCTGGCTCCTGGCCAACAGCACAACTAAGTGATAGGCTACAGTCTACCACGAAACAATTAGGTTAATTTTTATGGAGGACTGCCCCAGAGCAAAGCCTTTCCCACCCCAAGAAGAGAGACAGAGAATATACAACTGCTACAGTAACTCTGGGGAAAGTGACACTGTGCTAATGGGTTTTGCTGAATTCAAATGAAACGGCAGGATAAATCTGCTGGAAAAAAAAAAAGTTTTCTACACTGCACTGATTAAGGTTTAGTGATTTAAATGTTCATCAGAAGGACAACCACTGAGGTCTTGAATTGCCTGTTTGGAAATAAGTTGAGGAAGCTGTGATTTACAGAGATCCACAAACTTGCCTGTTTGGAGTTTGTTCTTTTGTTTAGGTGGTTTGCTATTTGGGGTTGGGGTTTTTTGTTTGGGGCTTTTTTTGGTTTTGGTGGTGGGATTTTGGTTTGAGGGTTTTTTCCCATTTTTTTAAATCTAGTAGGAATTTAGTTTTATTAGTTATTATAAAAGAAAGTTTGGCCTTTTTTTTTTTTTAAATCTGGTACTACGTGACTGGGGTTTTTTTCTTTGGTTCTTCGATGTGTTTATCTCTTGCTCCAAACCAACCGCATCCATACCTTACCCTTTGCACAGCCTTGTCTTGCAACCTAATATTTAAAGCATTTATATCCTAACCTTTTATACCAGCAACTGTTGAGCTATCTCTCTACCCTTTACTTGACTGCATTACATGCAGTGAGAACAGGGTAGATCTCAGGAGTGTTATATGCTAAGTTAAAAAATAAAATTCAAAGCCTTTTTTTTATTTTTCATGGGTCTCATTTCGTGCCCCATGTCACATGCAATGATTTGTGCATTTCTCATTTTTTGATTCAAAACTGCATAAAGTCAATCCACTGATGTTCTTCCTCACCATCAGATAACTATAGTCTAATAGGTCTGATATACAGAGCGTATCTGCTGAGCACATTGATGTTCCTCACAGGGAAAAATTGTTTCTATGAGGTTAATTTTCTGCCAGTTTAGCTCTTGGAACCAAGCACCACTCCACATGCAGGACAGGATATCAGCTGGAGGAAGCTGGGGGAGAAGCAGGTAGCTATTCATTAGACCAAGCATGTGATCAATCTATATCTCTCACACCAGCTTTACCAGAGACACAAAGTTTCAGGAAGAATCCACTGCACGTCCTGAAGGAACTTGGTCACTGAAACTTCAGCTTTGCACGGTTGTGGCTCAGAACGCCACCTTCCTTCTGTTTGATGTGTCACAGTCATCACATGGAAGACAGCAAAGTGGCCAAAGGGACACAAGAAAGTACAAATACCTTGGTGGTATGACCCTGCTTATCAGTAGAACCTAACAGACAGGCTGTAAATGCCTGATTTCAAATGCCACTTGAAATAGCAGGAATGGGAAATAAATGGGATCTAACAGTCTCGTAAGATTACATTTGCACATAAGGCTTGGCATTAGAGATAACTCAGTAGGGTTTTCTTTCTAAACTACATATGAACTTTGATTAAGCAAATGAAAATCTTAAATCTAAGTTTCTCTGAGAGCAAACTGGGAAATGGTTGACACAAGGAGCCACCAATAGAGTCACTGTTGCTAATGCATTAGCAAACAGAGCACCAGTGACTGCGGGTGTCATTATAAAACATTTCTTAAAGCCATTTGCACAATGAAAGCACTAGATAGTGTTTTATAGAGTTTGGCTTTCTCCCTGCTCTCATGAATTGCTGAATGGCTGCCACTCCGGGAAACCATTCCAAAATGTTTACTCTTCCAGGTAAACCCAGGCTACCACCAGGACAATTTTCTTCCTTCTGTATTTCTCTTTGCTCCTCTTCTTCTTTCTCACTCATTGATTTACCTCTTGTTAAATGAAAATCACATGTTTTATTATTATAGATGTTACCTTGGAAAACTGCTAGATGGTGCTAGAATATATACATATGCAATACTACGCTAATTCAGTGGTTTAGGCTACAATCCTTGTACCTAGATTTAGTCTTCTGATGCAATTACCTTGTGATTGCTTGTTGTATATAAGTCAGAAGACTGTGACCAGGATAGCAGAGTTTTATTTCCTCATACACTGCACACAAAGACTCAGGTGTAATCACAACAGGGTGCAGGTCAAGGAGAGGAACTGACCCATGGGCTACTCAGCGAGAACGTACACGCCTTCTATACACTCATAAAGCAAGCATGCAACTGTATGGATTCTGTATTCCTAAGCACAAGCCATCCTGCATAAAAAAAAGCATCTTCCAGACACTCTTGTGTTCTTTCTCAATGCAAATGTTCTTGGAAGAAGAAAATAAGAGGAGGAAGCAAGAGAAGGGAAAAAAACCAAACAAACAACAAACCAGAAAAAAAAAATCATCTCCAAAGTAGATCTACAGCAAAAGAGAGTTTTTTCAACAGACAGGCAACTTGTCTGCGACTCATGTTACCACTCTAACTGGCGTTAGTGACTTTGGAATGGTTTGTGTAGGGAAGTTTAAACACGGTATGTCATAAATGTATATGATTATAAATAAGAGATGCAGTTAAAAAGTACCACCATAGCATACAGAGGAACACAGAGTTACTCTGGAGCAACTGGGATTGCACCGTACAGACTTTGTCCATAAGTCTACTAAAGATTTTATACGAAAAAACCAAACCAACACACTTAAAAAATGGTATTAATATACTTGATTCTTAACACTAATGGGTAAGCACGTGGACACTGAGGCAGAAGAAAGCCCCATGCAGACTAAGCCCAGCTTTAATTACTGTTAATCTGCAGAGACATTCACATCAGAAATATCACCCTGGCATTTTCCTGTTTACCAGCTGCAGATCAAGCTCTGTAACATTTAATCTTTGTAAGTACTTGCCCTTTGAAAACCTTGCTTTCCCTCATCTTTCTCTCAACAAATCACCTCCTCTGCTCACATTGCACAGCAGTTTCTGCCAGTCTTTCCCTGACTCATCCCCCCAAAGAGAGCCGGGGACCTCTCCTGCCTAACCCCTCTCCCTCTTCTGCAGTTTTTCCTTCCTGGGGTCCCACACCAGCGTTGGGGATACCAGCTTTACCCTGACAAATGAGAACCCTGGGAGGGCAGGGCAGTTATGGGCACACTGCTAGTGGTGGGCTCTGTATCTGGAAAAACAAAGAATTTGCCCAGCAGAATTGTATAACTGTCACTAAAGACAGAATGCCCAAAGAGCTGTTGAGACCAAAACAATACATGGACCAGCCTAGAAGCACACAAGCCACTTCAGGAGATCTACAGCTACTTTATTCCTAGATAAAGGCAAAGTTAGCACCACCTGACTTTAATAAACCTACACTTAATCAGATGGCAAGCACCAATAACCACACTGGAACAACATTTATCCTTTAGGCTAGCAACACCTGAGTAGGCTAATACCTCTTTGCATTCAATTTTGCCAAGCTACTGCATCCAATAAGTTTTTAGGATAAATTGATTTGTTTTCAGTTTCTTATGTATGGGAGAATCACATAAATATAAAAGAGTTATTCAACAGAAAATTTCAGAGCATCAGGTGCCCCTGAAATCTTTCGGAGTAAAAAGTAAAGTAAGAACAGAATGATAAAGCTAATTCACTTCTCAGAAATAACAGTCTCGGTTCATTGTGCAAGATTAATCCCTTTTCTCCAAGCAAGTAAGCCTGTATCACACACACCCTATATGTTCTGCTCCTTCAGACCCATAGGTAACTGAACCTACCTCCAGAAGCAGCAGACATTTCAATTATGCTTCGTGCTTTCCAAGACCAAAATTACATGGAACCACTTTCCCCATGAACTCTCCTTTTTCAACACACTATTTCTACCTTTTTGAAGAAACCATGTATAATCATGATAAAAAAATTCTATGGATACCTATTTCAACTTGAGATTTTTAGTAGGCTGTGTGGTATTATTAACTTTTTTGTACTTTCAACATGAAATAAAAGAAGATATTAATTTCCTGGGAAAAAGAAATAAAAATCATTGTTGCCTTGTTGCTACTTAGACTGAGTTGAGCATTTGTTCTTTGCACTAAACACACATACACACAAAAACTGAGTGGGGGGAAAAAAAGCCCATAAGATCAGCACATTTTATCAAAAAGCACAATTGCCAACAAAACTTGTGATCAAAAAGCATCTCAGGAGTATAACACCCTTATTAGCTTTGTTGACACTGTGACATTATTACTATCTCAAAACACCAATTACAAAAGATTTTAATTATTTTTCCTCTGAAAAAAATAAAATAAAATTAATTTGTTCAAACAAGTCAAACTGACAATTCAGGTCTTTATTTAGCAAAACATTCAACCACATTTCCACCTCTTTACTTATAATTGTTTTTGCAATCATGCTGTATCAGTCCCTATCAGGCAATGTCTATTTCCCATAGTTACTTTTTAGGTAAATAGCCATACCCAGATAGGGAAGCTCCTTTAAAATACAACAGAGAGCACTTAAGTAGTAATAAAATGCCCAAATTCAGAGAACTACAGCCTCCGGATAGTCAACAGAACTTTTTAGAGATTATGAATCCCCAGGTCACACAGCTAATGAAATCAGCACTTTATCATCTGCTTTTCCAAATCAACAACCAAATCAGCAGAGAAAGTTCAGGTGGCAGCTAGTAGAAGACAATCAAGCTCATCTGGCACTCATCAAATGAAGACTCCGTTATTCCCAAAACAGTCTTTATGTAAGGTTAATTCAGCATTAATGTCAACACATTAATATTTCACTCCTTTCAGTCAATTCTGCCTGATATATATCATTATTTCAACATCAGCTAAGCACAACTTCTCTTGCTCCCACACATCTGCACTCCCTATGGCTACACTTTTTTCATGGCTATTAAAATTAGTAAAAAATTCATTTTGCCACAGCTGAGTCCCTCTGTCCTGCTCCAGTCTATTCCTCCTTGCAACTTTTCTTAGTAAAAGCTTAGCATGGATTAAACAGCAGTGCTAGGCTGTAAACATTTTGTTCCACTAGACCCTACCTTTACATTCAGGCTCTGCTGGCTCAGGCACTTACTGCCTTATAGAAGACAGGGCACTTCCATCGTTGCACAAAGTAGCTCTCTCCACAAAGTTCTCTAGAACCTCACCATGAGCTGGGAGATGCTGACTTGCAGGGTGCAGAGAACTGGCTCTATCACGTGGCACCAGGAGTCAGTGCCTAAATGGAGCTGTCTTATCAGGAATGCTTCTCCCTGGAGCTCAGCAGAGGCTGGCATGACCCTGTGGAAAGCTGTAATTCCCTTGTCTGGACAAACACACCAGGAGTCCTGCTGAGTTTGGAACCCCCCTCTTACCTCATCCCATTTTGAACACCAGCTTCCCACTCTCTTTTCCAGATTGTGCAAAGAAACTTGCTTTCTCAAGTCACCACCCTCTAAATCCTACCTCTCCACTTCCCTTGGCAGACCCACTGGTCAGAATGACTTCTCACTAGGCAATACCTAACCATGGGTATTTCAAGTATCAGACAAAAGCTGAAATATCCAAACATGAAGTTTGGCTCTCGTTTTCCTGTGTGGAAAGAGCACATCTTTTTTCCTCACTGACAGTAGTAAAAAAGACTAGACAAGAAAGAACGTTGTGTATTTTAACTAAAATTGTCTTACTCCAGTGCTCTGGCCACAAACGTGCTTACTGTCTTAACACAAAACCTTATCTTGCTGACAGAAGTTTCTATAGCAGCCATAGGATACACAATGGGAAGTGTGTGGTCTGAA
This sequence comes from Limnodromus scolopaceus, assembly GCA_028565335.1. NCBI lineage: Eukaryota > Metazoa > Chordata > Aves > Charadriiformes > Scolopacidae > Limnodromus > Limnodromus scolopaceus. The sequence continues at coordinate 8,659,625 of JAOXNO010000002.1, read as the reverse complement.
TGGCAGCAGCTTCTGAAGGGTTACTGAAAGGCCAAGTCATCTCCTCCAAGTACTGACTTGGAAATAGAAGCCTGAACCTCAGGAGGAATGCTGAAAAGGTGGAGAAGCTCTGGGAGTAATCCCAGGCTGGGCAGACATGTGGAGAGGTAACAGGGATATAGATACGGAGAGGATGGGAAGGCTGCAAACTGCCCACAGTGACAAGGAATAGTCTCCCTTACACAGGAGAGAGGTCCCACAGGGGCTCCAGCCTACCCCAAGAGGACAGACCTGAACTGCTCTGGGTCTCCTTATCCTCAAAAGGAGGAAGAGCATCTGGAGGCACACGGGCAGTTCCCAGGATGGCTGCAGGCTGGAGAGGAGCCCCACTCTGGGCATAGGCAGCCCTCTGGGCCTGTGCTGCTTGAACCTTTTAGTTCTCTGGCAGAGGTATCACACAGCACTGGCATTGGCTGAATTCGGGTGTGTCACGTCAGGGTTACCAAAGAAAAGCCCTAACTTACCAAAGAAAAGCCCTAACTTACCAAAATGACTCCCTGCCACACACAAACCTTTTCCTTCTCACTTGGGAAAGGTAAGAGAAATGCATCAATACAGAAATTAATTTGACAGTAACCTTGAGAGAGTTAAGGAAATACTTTTGCTTGTCTAATGACTACAGAGGGACTTTTTGCGCTGGGTTTTCATGCAATCTGTTTGCTATTTAAACAAAAAATAATCTTTTAGAGCCTGCAACTATCTCAGACTGAGTCCCCTTGCAATTACAAAAGTGATTGTGTTTGAATAGCTGGCTTTCTCCTTCACTGCCCTGCTTCTCTCTACTCTGGTGACTTCTACTGGGAAATCATGTTTTGGACATCATGGTTAGCCGCTCCAGGAGTTATTGGATTGTCAAAAACTCAGTATCTCAGCCTTACTGCTAGTACTAGTAAGGGCAGAAGAGAAATGGACCGTTACAACGAAGGGCGCTTGTTTAGATACCTTTGAGAGCCCTTACGCACACTGGAAAGGTCTCCTATCAGCACTTGTAACTAGGATTCGCTTAACCTTTGACTGTTTCACACAATCAAATTCCATGATTCATTGGGTTGCCACTGTAGAAATAATTAAGGAAGACAGTGTAGGAAATAATAAGTTACACTGGCATGTCTGCAATCCCAAATTCTCAATGTTCTACAACTATTAATGAAAAATAGGCAAAAGACAATGGGGTATGTGTTTAAATATGATTAATGTTACAGTCCTTCCCAGTACAGAAATGTCATGGAGGAAGGATGACACCATCAAAACTGAACAGAGAAGGGAGAACACCAGGGGTAACAGAATGCACTTCTCTTGTTTTACAGATGTTAGTTGCTTAGTTTCACTTTAAACAGGAGCAAAAGGCAGGAGGCTGTTACAGTTTCATGCAAGCTTGCAAAGTTGAGCGTCCTTATAAAAAGAGCAATTATACAGCAATTATACACACACTTTAAGCACGAAGCAGCACAATAATTAAATGAGTAATTACCTTCACACTTTTAAGCTGTCATGCAATTAAACTTAATTAAACATTCTCTATACTTCACTAATCTTACACAAACAGAAGAAGGTAAGAAGGGTGTAGTAAAGAAAGGGCATTTGGCAGAAGGTTGTGCCTATTATTCTGCCTATAATAAAAAATAACACTGTACAGTCAGCACTAGACTCTCATGTAATTGCCTTGTTCTTAGTCAGAATATAACCTGGCCTGAGCTGCCAGACAAACAATAGACTGAGACTATGCAATACCATTTAATTTTATGCAGCATTCTTATATCTAACATTGCAAAATGCTCTTCAGAAGAAAAAATTTAAAGGAACGGAAAATGGTGGCATTTTAGAGCAGAGGGAGTAAACAATTCCATACAGAAAGGCCAGAAAAAAATGTAAAACAAAACCTTTAATGTAAACAACAAGCCCAAGGTTTCTCTTTTCCCCAGCAGACAAACATTTGCAGAGACACAACCGAGGGAAGAGCCAAAGTAAGACGCGGGAATTTTATTGACAGGGAGACAAGACAGCAATGATGAAAGAAGAATTACAAAGTTGCTCCTATCCTGGTCTGAAATTCAAATGAGCTTTCTAAGGGCACAGCCCTTCTGTACTCCTGCTAATTATTTGTTCATTCACAGATAGGCTGTCTCTAGCTGCAAGCTATTCTTAAGTGATAATACTAAGGCAAAAATAAATCCTTTCAAGTAACAAGAATTCTGTCTTCCATCACCCCCAAAGACAAAAGGCCAGAAAAAGTACCAAAATAGTTATATCTAGGAGCAAAGCCTGATCACGGTCAGCCTGCAAGTATAATGTTTGTTAACTCCAGGTGTCCTCAAATTCTGGCCCACCCTCATACTCACATGTGCGCACACACCTTTTTCCTCTTTTTCTCTTCTGCTGAGTCCTAGTTCCAAGCACTACAGAAGCAATTTGAGCACATCTCAGCAGAACGTAGCTGGGAACATCAATTTTACCAGTTTCTACCCTCATTTCTTCCAGCATCAAGAGCAGTTCCACAGAACTGAAACCTGTCATTAATATTAGCAGAGGGGGCTTAAACATGGCTTGAGCCTATCAGCACAAAGATGGGACAAAAGCAGGATGCTTGAAGATAAATGTTGTTGTCAAACAATGTTAGGTGTCATTAGGAAAACCAGGGGGGGAAAAAAACAAGCAAACAAAAACTCGAGAAATACTGAATGGCATTCCAAAACACTGAGTGTGACTGACTGCTGAAAAGCCTAAAAAACAGATGAAAAATACTGTGCTACACACCCAGCCCTGCTGCCCCATACAAAGATAACTTCTTATTCAGTTGCCTTTGCCCGATGATAAACTACAAGTGTGGTTAAACTGTATCAAGTGAAGTTTAAAATGATGTTTGTTTCTCATTCCATTTCCCACAGCAAATAAAAAATTGTAGCTTGATAAAGTCTCAAATACAAATTGCCATCCACGTATTTGGACAAGGAAGCTTAGGGAGAACGAAGCAAATGCTATTACAGTGTGTTTCCCAACGATTAAAATCTAAACAAATATGCAAAAGTGAAAGATTTTAGTCCATTTCTCTTAGTATTAACTTTAAAGTCACAAGTAAGGGTATTTTCGGGACATCTAACAGCCAGAGTCTGCTCCCAGCATCCCAAGACAACACCAATATGCAATACAACTGGTATTGCCTACACGTTTCAAAGATACGTCACACGGAAAGAGAGAACTACTAAACAAGGAAAGTTACGTTAGAGCAGCAGAGCCTAGAAAGTCTTTAAAACAATTCCTAACCACACTGGACTTAGCCCACTTTTAAAGCACCAAATTATTTCCAAATAACACTTCCCAACACTGCCAGTGAAAAAAAAAATAATCACAAAGCAACTGGTAGAGAAAGGTTTCTGACCTACCAACCATGAGAGCCTTCTGTGATGCATTTCTCTCTGGAAGACAATACTGTCTCTTGTGCACTGTAGGCCAAAATAAGTAAATAAACATCCTGAAAAACACTGGAGGGGCAGCATTTAGGAAAAGACTATTATGGCTAGCCTGTGTTTGCTTGCAAACAGGGATGACAGCCCAGGGAACGCTGCTTTTGCCTGCTTTGACCCTGCTGTCAGCCCCCTGTGCAACCAGATGTAGGCAGTGCCACGCAGCCCCTGCCTGGCACACAGCTGAGGGGCCATTGCGCCAGCTCCCTTGCTGCATGGCTGATTTACAAGCCGAGGACACTGGATCCAGCCCCAGCTGCTGCACAACTGCAGGGTGCCTTCAGGAGCCTCCAGCCTCTGCTGTTTGACTCAACGTCAAATTCCAAAGGATGTTTTATTGCCGGTCTGGGACATTTTGTTAATGGACTGGAAGTCAACAGTCCTCTATAGCTGACAACAGTTGAGTGCTGTGTGATTTAAATTCAGAATCAGCAACATAGAAATGGTGTTAATGCTATGGCTTCTGCCTTGTGATTGATCCATTGCCCCACCCATACCAGCATGTCCAAAAAGAAATCCCAGCAAACCAGAACTCGTCCACAATTAATATGCCCTTTGTTTTCTATGGTTTAGTCTCTGTTTTGGAAGTACTGGTTTTTACTGTTTTTTCCCCCTGCTTGATTTGTTTCTACATTTTTTCTGTTAGATTTGATAATGTTACCTTATCTCCTCCTGCTGCTTTCTGACACAGATTCAGCACAGGTCCTTCCAGCCCCATGCGTGTAACTATCATCTGTTACTGAGGAACTTTGTTCAGATGGACAGCTTCCAACGTTACCTTGTCTGCAGAAGCAAAGGAAATAGTCATATGAAACTAACATGCAAAGAGGAACCCTCAGGGCAGTGCTATGGAAAAGCATGGTGGACTAACCCATGCCATTCTACGCTGCTTGTCATGCCCAGCCCAACTCATTTAAAGTTCATTTTAGCATATCCAGAAGGGATGGGAGATCGTTTCCATGCCATTACTTCCTTTTAGCATGACTTCCATGGTGGTCCTCACATATTTTACTGCATATCTGCAAATATCAGAAAAGCCACCCTCCTTCTGGACTTACAGTGTGAAATGAGATTGAGGCACAGGCAGCATGGGGTTTTGTTTAACGTTGGTGCGGCTGCCGCAGCGATGTGTTTGACTCTGTGGGGGGTGGTTGCCTCTTGCTGGTAGGGGCTAAAAGCATGGTGGGACTTGTTATTTGCTGGGTTTCAAGGAGCGCTTTCATTTATAACAGCAAATTTTGCACCACCACTAAGATACCTAACGAACAGTTGGAGCCTGCTCAGACCAGCCTGAGCAGCATGTCTCCCTCTCTGCAACAGCCATTTCCTCAGGATTGCTCGAAGGGCATAAGCAGGCTTCATTAAAGATAGCAATGCTTTTCATCGACTGGGCTTTCCATACTGGTTCTCCCAAAAGGCACAGAAACTGTCAACATGTGGTTAGGTTGTACAGCACAATTGTGGGAAATCTAGAAGCAAAAAATATAGAAAAAGTTAGTTTGGGAGGAATCTAGAGCTCTTCTAGTCCAACCTCCCACTCAATGCAAGGTCCTCTAAGGTCAGGTTAGTTAGCTAAGCTTGCTTTCAGGGTAAGCTATTCCAATATTTCACCGCCCTTATGATCAATTTTTCTTCCCTAATATCTAATGAGAATTTCCTTCATTGCAATTTGTCTCTGATGACTTTCATCCTGTCATTAAACGCCTCCAGGAAAACATTGGCTCTGTCCTTTGTATACAGTCCCTGCCACTAGATTGCAATATGATCTTCTCATAGCCACCTCTTCTTCAGGCTGGAAAAACCCAGTGCTTTCAGTCTCTTCTGCTCCAGGCACCAACCAACTCTGAGGAATGAACAGAGCAGGGTCTCTATGAGGCTTTGCTCAACTCTTCGCTGAGTACCTCTCAGCTTTTTAATCTGAAAGCTTTTCTTAAGACTCTCCTGCTTTTAGATAACAGCGCCTTAGCTTCCTATGGAAAAACACTGCTTCTGGGTTGAGTTCATAGCAAGACAGACCATTAGTGAAACAACCTATATTACCAGTTTCATCTTCAGAGTGTAACTCCCATCCCACCACGGTCTTGCCTCTAATGTGTCCCTTTTCCATTGCACATGTAGGCAAGCCCTCAGACTGTGCTGTCCTCGTGACAGCTCAGCAGACAACCTCAGCTCTAATCACCAGCTAAAGAGCTACAATAATAAATTACCTACTTTACACGGGAAAACCACCACGACTTCACAATTAATAACTGCACTAAATATTAGGTGAGAAAATGCACAGGCATGGACCCTGCTTGAAACAGTCATCCTACCACATTAACATGTAGAAAAACAGATTAATGAAGACCCTTTCTGGCTTCACTTGGGAATGACACGAAGTTGTCATGGTTTGGCCTCAGCTGGGAGCAAAGAACCAGCAGTGCTCTCTCAACCAGCCACAGCCATGGGGGAGAATCAGAAGAAAAAGGCAAAACTCATGGGTTGAGACAAAGGCAGTTCAACAGAACAGCAAAGGGAACAGGACAACAAGAACAACACTGACAGAGGAAAGTACCAACAAGATTACTGTAGCCGGGATGCCCAAGCTGCACCTCCGGGCTGTGGACTGGACATGGCTCACTTGGGATGAAATTCCTGTGTCCCTGACAGAGCCTGGGGAAGATTAACCCTATCCCTGCCAAAACCAGGACACACGTATAAGCTGTTCTCCAACCTTTGTTACTACAGTAATAAATACAAACCTGAAAATGAGAAAGGAAAAAAATCCTCTCAGCTCAGAGACTACTTCTGCACAACTGATACACTCTGAATGACCTATGAAATTGTGGTATATGAGAGGCTGTCGGTCAAGTCCCACTGTCCATCTTCCTTTAAACACTGATCTTTGTAACTGCTCTTCAATAAAGCATTCACTTCCATCACGGCTGCTGCTCACCTCCATTCTCTTTCCCCAAAAAGGAAGGAAGAGTGAACAGACTGGGGCAGCCTTTGACTACACACATTCACTTACAAGGCAGCCTCTCTGAAGTCTCTAGTTTTATATATGGTTTATATACTGTACTTTTAACTTCTCCAAAGTGCCTTCCTATATAGCCTATTAGGCTCTAAATGGTTGTTTCAAACATGTGAAGGATCTCTCCCTGTCACGCTGTCTCATATGGCACCTAAATCTTCAGTCTCACAAGCCCATGTCTTGCAGGGAGACTTCCCCTAATCCTTTAGACACAGCTATTGGTGCAGGTTTCTCATCTTTCTTGGTGGTGTCTCTCACACAGTCCCGTTTCCAAAGCTATGAAAGAAGTGTTAAGCTCCCACAAGCACTCCAGCAAATCCAGAATTCCCTTGTAGCAGTTCCCCACCATGATCATCAGACTACAGCAAGAGCCGTAAAGCTAACCTTGGGTACAGAGCCGTTTCACAGCCAAAAGAAACACAAAGCAAACAGGGGCCATTGCTGAATCCATGTTATATACCCACACCCTTTAACAGCACATGTAAGCTGAAAGCTGTTTCAGCCAAGACACTACAAAGAAATGCTGAAGAGTCTGCTCAAGGCAAGGAAAGAGAATATTTTAGGAAGCTTCCAACAAAAAGCTGTAGGCGAGGAAAACTCCCTTGTGCCTCTTGTGGCCACTGGAATGTTAAGTGACTGTTCTCTACCTACCACAGGAGTGTAGGTGTCCGTGGACAATGAGTACTCATTAATATTGATTCATTAACTTGGAATTAAGGACATTGTTCATCACAGCAGCATAAATCATAGAATCATAGAATGGTTAGAGTTGGAAGGGACCTTAAAGATCATCAAGAGTGAGAAAAATCCTGCATTCGGCAGCATTTGCACTGATCAGAAAGACAGGCTTAAGCTGCAAACAACTGTCCATGTCAGGACTGGCACAGGTCACAGGCCAAAGCAGCAGATGGACTCAGGACTCATACAGCAAAGGAGATTCGTTACTGACCCAGGCTCAGTTCTTAATCACTAAAGATGGCAATTTAAAAGGTGGTAGGTTTGCTGTGTCCCAGTCCTAATGCTCTAAGGCAGCCACTCCACAGTTAAGATTTAAATTCAAGGGAACGATCCAAAATGCTGTTAAGGCTTTTATTCAGTTGGTAGCTTTTCACAATCTAAAACTAATCAGCAAGCCTGGATCCCTGAGCATAATTTGGTCGGTTTAGTTTGCAGACACAGAACTCAGGGAAAACAGAGAGCACTGCTTGAGGACTAGCAAAATAACCTCTGGAAGAGGGAAAGTAGACCCATGCATCTGAAGTCATTTCAGAGACGTGTCTGACAATGCCCATACTTGCTGTCAGCCCTGACACATGGTTCAGCCATGACAGTGGTGGCAGCAGCTAAGAGCACAGGAACAGGTACTACCTGGACTGAAGAACAGCCAATTTATGCCATGCTCTGCATCTTACACCACATCCAGGTCTAAGCAGCAGAGGCAAACAAGAAGCATATGTATGCACCTCACACAGAAAGTAAGTTATACCTAATTGCTCCACAGGGTGATGCACATCTAATAGTAACTGAAGTGCTTCAGCATCCTCATCCTCTAATTGTCCCCATTTTTGAGAGGATATAACATCTTACTTCCATTAAGTTCTGTGAAGCCCATGAACAGAACAAACAGTATACACATAAAAATATACTATCAAGTGAGATGGAATAAGCCTGTAGAATTTGTTTCATTCCAGGACTAAGAACAATAACAAAATCAAACATAGACATTACTGGAAGTACCCGAGTATTAAAAATCCAAAAGGAAATCAGTGAGTAGCTTTCAGAGATGAGAACATTGTACAGTGTCAATCACAAGATTTGAATTGCCAAAACAGAACTGACCACTAATGAATCACACACAAACATGAAAAGATTCATAATATCAAGCACAGGAAAAATCCTATAAACATTTACTAGCACTTTGCAGACTGCTTTGATTATCTTCTGTTGATAAGTACACATCCTACAGGTTTAACTTAGTTATATTGCAATTAAGATGTTGAAAGCAGCCTCCAAAATGGACATCTATTAACTTTTTCAATAGTCTCATTAGGATTGCAGAACAAAGCATACATCAGAATGTAATATAAGTCTCGGCTAAAAGCAGCAGCTGGCTGAAACTGAGATGGCATTACTTTTTTTTTTTAAGAACTTGGAGAGAAATCCCATAGGAAGCATTTCAACCTGGAATTTTAAGGTAATTCTTTTAAAAACACTTAGCAAATTAAAATATTTAGAGACAAATTCTTCAATGAAGTCATCTGTCTTACTTGACCCTTTCACAAAAAATCCAAGTGGATCTATTCAAGTGCTGCTGCAATCAAGCTACTCCATTCTAATGAGGTAGAGATTTAGCCTGTAAATGTTCCTCCCCTAGAAAACTTCTCTTCAAGCTTATTCCAAGAAAAAGCCTCTCTGCCATTCATCCAGTAGCTAAGGTCTCTCCCCTTCACTATGTGTTTGGCTAAGACGCTTTTCAGTTAGAAAACCAGGCTGAAAGTAAGTCCATATTCAGTTGTTTTGAAAAGTGGAGATCAAAGATTGCCCAACAAGTAGTTGCTAGGACTATGTCTACCTGGATAAACTTGTGTCATGCAATCTCTTCCCACAGCGACAGCACCAATGCTGGCCCTGCAGATTTGCTATTTTCAGTAGCACGATGAATGATGGCCACGCTAATACATTAGTACCACCGAGGTGCTTAAGGCAAGGCTCAGTAGGCAGGCAGTTTGTGTACTAAACACATGGTCACAGTTGCTCCTACTGTGCACAGGGACAATCCTGGACCACCACATACCTGGAATTTAACTTCCCTTGACCTTTTCAGGTTTTCAAGTTCAGGATTTAGCTGCTTGGCTCCATTAGGAACAGTAGGAAGTGAGCAGTTAAAATCCCTAAAAAGGCTTTGAAAGCTACTTGTGAAATGTTCCAGTGTCTCTCTGCAGTCCAGTGACTGGTGGGAGGGAGGGGAGGCTGGGGAATCAGGGAGCAGTTAGAGCAGGAAAGGGGACAAGAGGAGTACGAGAGCAAAGTTTGGCTGTTAAAAAACCAGCAGCTCAAAAAAGACCTTGAGGAAGAGTCCGGCAGCTCCCCTTCATGCTTCATTACACAGGGCCCCATTCTTCTGCTGAGCTTCCCAGATGTGGGGAAAGGTATTGAAACTTCCAACGCAGCAATCTATTCTGTTCTTCAAAGTCTGATGGATTTGGGCTTTTTGCCAGCTTTTTGTCCACTGCATCGTGCATTTTCACATTTGGGCTGTGAAACTGCCTAAGCAGCTACCCAACCTCTCTAGCAGCAACTCAGCAGCTGGAAGTCTTGCACATCTTGGCTAAGACCATTTTGGGATCTTGTTTCACAGAGTCAGTTAAAAGCAGGGAGGAACGTCTTCCAACCCAACACTTTTCAAATCCCAGAGAGGCGACATGCCATTTTAACAAGGTCATTATCTCAGATATAGACACGTCTGTACACTCCTGGGCAATGCTTACACTCTTCCTCTCACTGCCTTGGAGCCTCATTTGTCTGTGATCAGTACAGCCCAATTATTTTCTTAACCTATGTGTAGATCAGTTCTCCTGATTGATGCAGACTTCCGGATCCTGGGAACAAACTTTAAAAATTTGCATTAAAGGCCAAATTCAGGTTCATTGTTATAGAAGCAGGTTCCCCCCTCATCACTTCCCCAGGTACCAGGTGACAGTAATTTTCTTTTGCAGTGCAGTGGGACACTCACAAAGAAGTGGAAGTTGTAGAGGACTCATAAGTTACATTTGGTCTCTCTCCAGATTTACTATTGCACAGCCTTTTCTGCAAAAGTCAGCAAGGAGCAGAATCTGGAATGTCTGTCCCCAGTAATGACTAACCATAGTTAGCTGCTGCTCCCAGTTCATAGCTCCAGCAAATATTACAAGAAAAAGGACAACAATGTCCCACACAATCTTCAGCTTTTGCCCAAGGCACACGTGCCAGTGCTGACCATGGGACTAACAGACAGTAGGTGTATTTGTTTGTTAGCATATTACGAGTTTTCAGCATAAATCTTGTAATGATTAGTAGACGTCAACCAAAAACTACCTGGTCACCTTCCAGTTAAGCTGTTGCTGAAGATACTGGTAGAAACAGGTATTCCCAAGAGAATTTTACTTTGTATATTATTCCAATTCAGTCAAATCAATATCTTGCCTGATGTTCCTGGTAGGTTTTTTTAATTTCAAATTTCTCATGTCACTTAAAAAAAAAACCTTTTCTCTTTGTCACATGATAACTTCCACATGTTTGTATGAGTTCACCCTTGGCTCCTTTCAGTGTGACATATGTTTATATCCCTTTGAGAGTGCACACATCCATACACTTGTGCAGACTTCAGACTCCTGTCCCCTTAAATCTATGTAATCTGTGACGCAGATACAAGTCGTTTCCCAGAAGCGGTTGCAGGATCCTGGCCCCAAGTCTCTGCTATGGCTCTGTCCTTTGAGTCCTGCTCAACTTTGTTCCAATCTCTGAACTCTTTTCAATTTACTCACAGAGAAAAAAAGGGACTTTGGCTCTGCTTCAGATGCAGTTGTCTCAGAGCAGGTACACTTAACACAATCGGTAGAAGGGGAAGGATAACATAATGCCGTTATTGGCGTTGGCCAGACTGTACAGAAAAATAATTGTAGCGCTGATTCTTCAGCCCTCCATATACTTGATCCTGAAGCTCCCCAGATATGTTCCAAGATGACACCCTGGCAATGAGCTCCACATAAAGCCCAGGAGGCAGCCAGTAATTTCATATTCTGCACAGGGGCTGAAAAGCGTGAGGTAAGTGAGACCTGAACTCTCAGTATTAGAGAAGTGCTGAATGGTGTTCAGTGAGACCAGCCATGCAGTGTCTCCACACCAGAGAAAAAAAATTGTGCGAGAGCACGTAGCAGGTTACACAGCAACAGCTTTCTAATTCTGAGTGCTCTGCATTGCAGTCTTAAGTTACAGGGTTTATTTTAATTATTATTTTAGTAGGCGCTTTCTCATCGCCAAGGAAATATATACGTGTATTTAAGTTTAGGATGCCCTCCCTCCTCTCAACCAATGCAGAGGTTCTTATGTCACTAGGCTAGCAATCTCAGATACAGCTAAAATGAAAGATCTAGGATCGCTCAACATACTTAATGAGTTCAGGTTTTCCCCCCTGGTTAGACAGGGAGTATGTCTAACAGCTGCAAAGCCTCGCTGGCTATTCATAGTGTCATGCAAAGCTCTGACCTACAGGAGCTGTAAAAGGGAACTAGCTGCTTTGCTGTGTAAATCTTCACCATCAAAACAGAGCTCAAATTGACAGGTTCCAGTTGATTTCCCACCCCAGTCTCCATTAATTACAAGGTCTTTTAATTACTACATGCATGCGAGGGGTGGAAACAACTTAGCTGCTCCTCCAAGATTTAATTACCAAGCTCAGACCAACAGTGACCCAGCTTGGCTCAGTGCAGCGGGAGCTGCTCGCTCACAAAATTCTGTTCACCATCCCTGCTGTGCTCAACCCAGGACAGCAACTTCTGGTGGAATAGGGGAGAAGATCTCCTGTCTGCCTTTTCCTCTCCTCATGCAAGCAAGAGGTAGGCAGAGCTGGTCAGTCACACAAATACAGACCTGTTCATGGCAAAGAAAATCTTTGCCATCTTCTGCATGGGCAGTGTCCATATTGATTCTCTTTCCCTTACTTATCAGATTCTCTCCTTGTAACTCCCCCCAAAGGTAGGGTACAAAGTTCAAAACACTCAAATGACTCATGTACAAGCCTGACTTCTAACACCATGCTTTTTTCCTCCTAAAATACACCCACGGCTGGTGTCTAAAGTGGATTTGGGCAAGAACAGAGACACTGATGGCAGCTCAGCACCCTGAAACTGGTTATACTTGGGAGGGTGGCACAGAGGAACCCATGACATCTCCAGGCCAGTAGCCATTTTGCTATAGGTGATTGGACCCAGAGCCCAGAGGTAGAATTAGTAGCCCTGGTGGGTCCAACTGACTCAACACACAGCCTATAAAACTGCTAAATAGTGGAGAAGGGGAACCAACTCAGTCCATGTCAAACGTGTCAATGCATCCAGAAACCAGAAAGAATGAAAATAATTTCATTTTCATCTTTACAGCATGCTCTTGCACACCCCGCAGTCTGCAAGAACAGCCAGCAATAACAACCCCCAAACAAAAGACAGGGAATAACATGGATTGAAAAAGCAAGCCAGCACTGCTCAGCCCCTCTGAACAGCACGTCCAGTCCAACTGCATTTCTGTTGAGAAAATACTGCTCTGCAAATGTTCAAAACGAGCTTCAGGTAGCAGCTTTATGGGTCTCAAATTGCAACACGATAAACAGCATGTACAGAAGCCACTACAGTCTATCAGGAAGGATATTAAGACCTTCTGGTAGAGGAACTTCAGCAAACACTTAGCCTAAATTTATGGTCTGATCCTTCAGTTCTCTGCTCCAGAAGTGACTAGTCCTTGACTTCTTCGTACAAACCGTGCTCATTCCTGAGTATGGCTTTTGGAAAAGACAGAAAGGAACTCAGCTGAACACCAGCTCAAAACTCTTAATTGCTGTTTTACTTACTGTTTTCTATTAATTCTTTTTAAAAAAAATTATTGTTAGCCTTCTGCATAAGAGAGGAGAAGAACCAGTAATAAAGGCTGCTAAAAGAATAATTTGGAGCTGCAAACAGAGATCAATAAATAAATTGGGAGATCTGTTCAGTCACCACCTCCCAGAGCTGAGGAGAATTAAAAACCAATTAAAAAGCTCACATCTGTCTCGCAATCATTCATATGGGAAGTGAAGGACAATCACAGGGCAAAAGTTGTCAAAAGAAAGTGGATCTTACTAGACCATCTTTTATGGCTGATCATATAGCAATTAACTTACAAATAAAATAACCCAAAAGTCACTATATTATAAACCATTGGTTCTGGTTTTAAAAAACAACAGAGCCCTCTCCTCATTGATCATCTCAGCGCAGTTAGCATTTGATTCATGAAGCTGTGCCTCAGCTTGCCAAGAACAGAGCCGCTCCTTAATTAATAATAATGAGCACTAGCTGAGGAGCCTCACACTTATCAGACCCTAAAGGAGCACCAGCTGAAGCAGGAATCTCAGTGGGCAACTTTTATTCAGCCAGAAGCAGGAAAAGATTAGTAAGAGACAGTGTTTACAAAAGATGCATAAATCATCTTTGATGTTCATCCAAAATATCACCAGCATTGTCAAAAATAACACCTTTTGGAATTTTAGCAAAGTATTTGGTACAGCAGCCCATGAAACTACCTGAAAGTGATTGCATCCATAAGTCTAACAGCCACAACTTGGTAATTAGCTATCAGACAGTAAGGTACAAGTTCACTGTAGCTGAGAACTAAGATGCATTTGTTTTTCTGTGGCAGAATCTTGTGGAAAGGAGATAAAAATGAAGCCATTGCATGAGCAAATAACACAACACTAAAACGTTTACACAGAAATCAAGAATGAAAGTCCTTTGAATGCTCACATAAGGCAGGAATCGTTCCACTTTCTAGTTTAGGAGACCAAACATCAGCTCTGTTGCATACGCCAGATCACTTGTTTGCAGAATTAAATCCACTAAAACACAGGTGGCTGATGCCAGGTCAGAATTTTCCATCCCCATCCCCAGAGATACACCAGCAACAGCTCCAAGTCTACCACCAAGTCTGACATTCAGCAGTCTGCTTGGCTCAGACACTGCTGGCACCCAAACAGGGAAAAGTAACATCTTCTAATCAGGGCACTCGCATTGGTAAGCTCTTCGAGGGTCCACAAGGTCCTATTCAGCTGGTGGCAAAATAAATACAAATGTCACCTGAATGATCAATGCTGTTGAAAGTAAAAGGAAACTGAACTAGCTTCCATAAACCATCTGAAGCACCAGAACTAAGCAACTTTTTTTTTTTCATTCCTATTATTTAGAGGGGGAAGTAACAGCCATTTAAAAGTGGCAGGAAGCCTTTTGTATCTTTCAAACCTGACACGAATCACACCCATATACTGTAACACGCACTGCAAATCCTTTCCAAGAACCTGGTTGTCCTACCGTGGTTCAACACCAGGTGCTTCATCTGTATGTTTCAGCTTACAAACCTCTGCACAAAGCATCATGCACCATGAGCCTGCAGCAGCTCTTCTAGGAATCCCCACAACCACAAGCAGCTGTTTGTTTACAGCCCTTTCCACAGTGCAGGTAGCTCTTTATCTTTTCTTCCCCACCTCCCTGCCTTCTCTTAAGAGCACCAAGACCCCTCTCTCTCACCCTCAGAAGCCCCCCAGTGTACTGCCCAGCTGTCCCGAAGCAGCTGTCTCAAATGGCCAAACGGCACACACGCAAAATGGCCACAGAAGCATAAAAATTTAAGAGAGACCGCTGGGTTGTGGGAGTGAGTTTCCTGTAATCCCTGGCACTGGTACTGTTGGTCACATTCAGCATCACAAGATTCATCAGGTCAATAATGACAGGTGGTCATTGCAATCAGTGGAAAGTGAAAGCACTAGTGTGCATCCAACCTGAACTTAACAACTGCTGAACAGGCAAATAAGAAAGTCTGCAGGACACACAACACCTAGGCAAACAGCCAGAGATTTCCACATACCTTCCATCATGGTAGGGAAGCACCTTGGCTTTGTAAGGAAAAAAAAACCTCAAAACAGCTAAAGAGCCCATGGAAGCCAACCAAACAATCAAAACATGTCTGAATACATGGTCCATTCTTGGAATGGGGTCTGTTTAACCCATGGCTCTTACCTTCCAAAAAAATAAATAAAAAAAAATAAAAAAAAGCCCCAGCTCTGCACACAGCTATCAACAGCTGGGTCAGCTGCTATTGGATTCAGGGCTGTGCATTTCCAGCAGAGCTCAATCAGGTTCCCCACCACAGCAGCAGGCTCTGTTGCAG
>JAOXNO010000002.1:8579513-8644069 GCA_028565335.1 Limnodromus scolopaceus | reverse complement strand
CTTAACAACTGCTGAACAGGCAAATAAGAAAGTCTGCAGGACACACAACACCTAGGCAAACAGCCAGAGATTTCCACGTACCTTCCACCATGGTAGGGAAGCACCTTGGCTTTGTAAGGAAAAAAAAACCTCAAAACAGCTAAAGAGCCCGTGGAAGCCAACCAAACAATCAAAACATGTCTGAATAAATGGTCCATTCTTGGAATGGGGTCTGTTTAACCCATGGCTCTTACCTTCCAAAAAAATAAATAAAAAAAAAATAAAAAAAAGCCCCGGCTCTGCACACAGCTATCAACAGCTGGGTCAGGTGCTATTGGATTCAGGGCTGTGCATTTCCAGCAGAGCTCAATCAGGTTCCCCACCACAGCAGCAGGCTCTGTTGCAGCTAGTCAGAACACCAGCAAGTGCCAAAGGTGTGATGAGAGGTCATGCATGTTTTAATGGAGCAAATTAAAGGAAGAAAACAGAGGTGGAATCCTTATCAAAGCTGCAGCTTTAAAGAGACTTATAAATAGCTAACTTAAAATGAATTCAGACAGTGTTTGCTTCGTTTCTCCATAAAAAAACCCAAACACCAAAGCTGAGGAGAATTAGTTATTCCCATACCTTTGATGGCACAGAGGCTGACAATATGCCTTTAGACAGCAAGGAAACATCTCTGAGGAGCAGACTTGGATGAAAAGTTATTTCCTTGGTTGCACTGGTAAGAGGTTAATTCATTGTCAAGTCTGCACTCTGCTGTTGAAAAGCTTGCATCCTCTGTAGTACTCAGTAGTGCTCATGGGTCACTACAGAAGAAAGGAACAAGGAAATAGTTACTAATAGTCAAACAAATACACGTGAAGACCAAATGTAATCTAGGACTGACAGGAAAAGTGGGTAAAATGATGATAATAAGTTAGGCGAAGTTAATTGTCTGCAGATAGTTTTAAAAAAAGAGAGGAAGGGAAAAGACTCATAATAACTTCAGTTACTGGGCTGATACACTTATATTTAATTACAAATAAAAGGAATCCACATATGTAAACAGCTAGGAGAACTGTGGAGATGCAAGGCAGGCAAGAGTCTGTGTCCATGCATGAAAACATCCTGGGTGGGGGAACAGACAAAGGATAAAACTGGTATGGTCACGTCTGCAGAGCTGCAGAATGTCAGCTGTTTCCATCCTCTGTCCTCCCAACTTGGACAGGCCAGATGCGGTCCATAGTGGAACTGGAGATGTCAGAGGAGAAGAGACAACCTTGTGGAAAGGGCATCAAAATACTTCAGTAGATAGAACTGAACCATTTCTTTCAGACCCTGCACCAGCATCACTTCAAGTATGATACAGCTGGCAAGACAGAAGATATTAACATTAATCTTCCACTGCCCATTTTCTTTTTTTGTTAGAAAATACATACATATAGCGATGTTCCAGCTTAGCTACGTAGCTCCTACATCAGCATGCTTCTTTTAGAAGTTCAAAAAGAATCGCCTTTGTGAGCTGTGCCCTGTTGTCTGTGACTTGTTTTACAAGGGCAGAAAAGGGAAATAGAAACGAGAGGCACAGATGTGCTGGAACATGATGTGGTTAACAGGTGTCTAAACCAGCACCAACCTGAGATGATTTATTTTTTCAGCCACCATGCCTCATCATTTAGATGGGACAGGCAAAGTTGTTGACATAGTTGCTCTGTTTCTGGTCTTGAAGTTACTGCAGTCCCAGGCAAGTCTGCACTGTATTCTGTTGCACGGCAAACGTGCTGACTGCACGGCCAGTGCTTCCTCCACACGGTGTTACAAGATTTGTTGTTACAGCTTTCTCGCAGGGCTTCAGTAATGCAGCTTCCTTCCGGCCTGCAACAGCTACTGGCAAACCTTTTAGAATGGCATAATTCAGCATACCTTCTTGTTCTTCATGCTTAAGTGGTGCATACCAACAATAACTCATATTATAACATCCGTGGAACATAGGAGAAAATGCTGTCATTGCTTTTAAAAGAGACCAAAAAACTCCCTCTGCTGGATTCGGTCTGAAAATATGAATTATTCTTCAGTAGTGGTCCAAAGCACTACTATCCTGAGAAGACCACGCAGACCTAGCAATAGAAACAATCTGCCAAGTACCGTGTTGTACTTCTACAGAGCTTACACCCAAGGTGTTAAGTCCCGATTCCTTATTGCTAAATTAACATAAATTGATTTGTTTGCTATCAGAATGCCAGTTTTTCAGAGAAGAAAGCCCAGGAAAAATTTTCTGAATAAGTACTAAAAAGCAGAAGTTGTATGAGAATGTGGTGACTGGCTAACATGGACTCAATTTACTTGAAGGTTCAAAGGGAAATTTTCAAACAGTTGCAGTTTAGGCATCATTAAGAACATTTTCCTTGATTACTGGAACAGACCTGTTAGAAAAAAATCGTTTCCCTGGTTTCCCTGGGAGCTACAAGTCACACAAGCAAGCAAGTCACAATGTAAAGCCCCAGGTCTAATACATAACTAATTTAATTCCCTGAAAAATTGCTTGCTCGTATCTCTCCTAATTCAGGGCAGTAACATGTAATTCATAAATTCTTCTAACCTTAATTCATACTCATTCTACTTGTAGAAATGTTATCTTTAAATTAATATGATCACAACGGGCCTCATGTTTCATAAAAATAAAATCCAAGTAATTAAGCTCTGTCCCCAAGTTTGTTCCACATTAAATATTCTTACAGGGTTTCAGTGCATTCTCAGTGGTAAGCAAATTAAACCATGTTCTCAAACATGTTCATCTGCAAGAAAAATCCTCCTCTGCAGAATGGAAGGCTGCAGCAGGGCTGCTCACTGCTATAACCTCCACATATCTAAGTGCAGATCCTAACGGATCAACAGACAGGCAAGACTGCTGGGAAATGAAACACAGCACGCAAACAAGTGATAGCTTCCATTGCTGAGGAATAGCATTAGCTACTGGGTACTAAATTCAAGTAACTTGAGGAGTGAAATAAGGCTCATTTAAAGTGCATTGAAAGCCGGGAACCCAATGGCACTAGTGATTTCTGATTATTTAATCTATGCTATATACCATAAAATTGATGCACTATTAGACAGGAAAGATACATACATTCTCCCTGAGTGATTTTCCAGAAGTGACCACCTGCACAGCAAATGGTTCAGTATAGTGAAGGGAACACCTCTTCCCGGGCAGGCAGGATTTTCTCTGCGGGGTATGTTTGTGCACCAAAAGAGCAGTTGAAGATTTCTACAAGGGCTTGGAGTTGCAAACACATTTGCACATTTAGTCTTTATCTCCTGTATCCCTTGTGGATTTCCGACCTGAGCAGTCAGTGAGCTGAATGTTAAACACAGCCAGCTGAAACAAGACAAGCCTGTCACAGAGACCAAGCAGGGAAAACAACTAAATTATTCCAGTTCAAGTTAGACAGATGCTTCAGTTGAGGTTATCAATGCCTGGTTTACTTCCTCCACCTCCAAACAGATGATTGCTTCTTTTAACAGAGCAACGTTGCTCCTGCTCACTGAAAAAAATAAATCAGTATTGCTGAGTTCGAGGCTGGCCCATCAGAGCAAACAGGACAGGGTGAGGAGATGAATAGTCTGTATGCTACTCAAAAAGACATAGCCCCGCCTATACCTAGGAAGGCGTTTTGACATATAGAGAAATTACATATACGGAAATTAGATGGTTATAACCGTGCAGTCTCTCGGCTGCTTGCATTGCACTGCCCTCTGCTGTCCACAGGAGCAAACGTCCAGCCTTCTCTCTGCATTAAAATAGCGTGGAGGAAGGGCAAGAACAGAAGTTTTCGCTGTTGAAACAGATGAAAATATGAGTTCACTTTTAAGCTGATCTGAATAAGAGAAGGGAGTAGATGGGAGTATTTTATCCATTTTTCCTAGACAAAGCATATCATCTTGCTTGCTCTTATCCACCCACTTTCTATGCATTTACAATTAAAATAATAACACTTAATTCTTGTCCTTTCCTGTCAGTAGACCGCTAAGATCTTTACCGACAAAGTGCATACTATTAGACCTTGCTATTACCCTACAGACACTGACTAAAACACATTTGCTGAGGCCTGGGCAACTGGTACTCAGTTCAGAGCAGTTAGCACAATGTAACGACCCGTGCCCTTGCTTACAGGGACAGCTGAGAAGCTCTTCTATAACACTTATCCTGTGACCCTTAGTATATTTCTAACACCTCTCCTCAAATTTCTTAGTTTGTTTAGTTTGTACCTACACTGGTCACATTCCAGGATAAGACTCTAGAAGACGCACACACACCGGTGATGCAGCGTTCTGTGTCAGCAGTTTAAGAGATGTAACGTTGCAGTGTGAAAATAACCTCCAAGACCCTATTTCTCCTTTAAAAGAAAAACATTTGTATGAAATCAGACAATATTAATAACAGAATAACAACTGTCAAATATAATCCCTTGGGAAAATTAACACCCTGAAAGCAACTCAAAAAAAGTATCATTACAAGCATATTTTAAAGGAAATACATATTTTGCATATATAAATACAAAATACAAATACAGAATATTTTTTCAGTACCCTGTATGTCCCAGAAATGCCACACACTGAGCTTTGAACAGCCATTAATATAATGCACACACATAGACCTTAACCAACTCTTTTCAACTAAGAAATTGAACGCCAGTGTAAAATGCAGAGGAGTATTAGTAGTAGAGAACTTGTGTATCATTAAGCTTCCCTGCATGGTAATACCAAATCTGCAACAGTTTATAAGCATATGGTTTGAACATCATAGACATTCTAGAAACATAAGTTCAGATCCTGGCAGGATCAACTCAGCTTGACAACCTTCTGCTGTGTATCTTGCAGCAATAAATGCTCCGCTACTACTGTTTGATACAAGCTCTCACACAAACGGCTCACACCTGCCACTGGGGGCTTCTACGTTGCTACCAGAGTACAAAAAAAATAACACAGCAACAACCCACAGAAATCACAGAGCAGAACTCGAGAAGGTTTATAAATACCAGGACTGGACTCCGAGAGTTGCCTGTAACAGTCTGAACGACACAGAAGTTGGTTGATCAAGTCACTTTGCCAAAGGTGAGCGGAAATTGAAAAACAGTACCCCACAAACTCACAACTTTTCGTATCAACTTAATGTACACCTTTGGGATCCTCCAGGAAGATGGGAACATGGGTTCCCAGTACACCATGACACTGTCAGTGAACTGTTTGGGATACATATTCCCATGAGAACTTCCTCACAGGGCTTCGGAGAGTTCACCCGCTCTGCTGCATGTCACTCACAGAGAGAAACTATTCCCTCTCGTTTACGCTAATGAATCCCTGCAAATAACTGCTGTGGAGCCCTAATAAGATGGAAATTCGCTGGATCTCATAGTAATAAAATAGTTCCAAATAGGGTGCACACAACTTGCCTTGCAAGGAATTACTTCAAAAATTTTTATTTTAATTTTCTCTATTTTATTTTAAAATTGAGCTTTGTATACAGCTCAGGCTTTTGAAAACTCCTAAGCAGGGAAATTAATGTAATATTCAAGATAATGAGAAAATAAGGGAGAATATGTTTCTTTCCTTGGGGAGTTTTTATCACGGTGTCAGCACAGAATCTTTCAAGTCTTAACTTTGCTAACACTAGTATTATTCTAATTTTATATACAAGGAAAGTAAGGCAACAGAGATTAAAGGTAGTATGGAATAATTAGTGCAGTTTGTCAAACTGTGTAGCATTTAAAACAGAGTAAAGAACTGTAGGAATTGCTGGACCTATATATGACTATGCACCGAAATCTATCAGACTAGGTGATCCAAGTCTTTAAAGGCTCGTATGTTTTATATGCATACGCTTCTGATATAGCTAAAATAGTGGTATTTACCATCCCTAGACTTACCACTGTGTGTGCACAAAAGCTATTCTACACTGATGATCAGAAGGAAATTAGGGAATTTACACAGGCTGATTTTCAAGGGTGTCTCTCTTTCTAACTATAGCACCCAAGATAATGATGTATCAGGTCTCCTCAGAATAAAATCTAAACAATTGTTTTGATTGGAGAGATATTTAAGGAGAACCTCATTCTATCAGAATGTTAAGCTCAATTGAAATCTAAATGTTTCTCCCAAATTGCTGCATTTCTATGGAATTTTCTGAAAAAAAAGTAAAGTAACTTTTGGAGTATCCTGTCTCCACAACAGTTCTGAAACGCCTGCCAGGCTGGGCTATTGCAGAGGCTGGCATTGTAACAGGCTTTAAAAACCAACCTCTGTCATGAAATACTTTCAACAATTGAAGTGATTTTCAGAGGCTGTGATGGAGGGAAGCATTTTATTATTTAAACAGCTTTGAAGTTTTCAGATTTTGTTCTGCTTTAAGAATGATTTTTAATTTAGTTATTCCAAAGCAGAGTTTCTGGTCTGTTATGCAAGGCAATTACTTCTGCCTTTAGCTCCGTATCAAGAACTCCCACTATAGTCAGTGAGGACTTGGAGCAAGCAGACAGAACCAGTACTAGTATTGTACTAGACCCGAGGACTCCTACTGCCTGGAGTTTCACAGAAAAGAACTCCTAACAGAAAATCCCCATCTTACCTTTCAAACTGACTGACCAACATTAAATACTTGAATAACTCATTTTTAGAGCCGTGGCATTTATGTTCAATGTCCTCTGCTAAAAGCCAATTCTCATTTGAAACAGCAGCTGATATTCACAACCTAGGGGAAGAAGAAACCACACGAATCTGGTTGATGTTATGCATGCACCATTATTAACTACTCTAATTCAGCTGCATTCAGTGGTGCACATAAAAACAAACCATTCCTGTAGAAGGAAAGCTGTCAAGGGTGTTGATTCTGGGTTGCAGAAGGGAAATATCAGAAGTTTCTCTTCATCTAACACTTCCTCCTCACATGTAATATTCTGCCCAAAGGCAGTAAAGCTGATCTCTTCCAGCGTCAGAACATCGCTCTCAGCCCAGCCAGCAGAACATTGCTCATCGCTGCCACGAGGCCCTTGCCTCTGGATGGGAGAGGGCAGAGAAGACAAGGAAGCTGTGACTTACAGCTTCTAGGAACACTATTTAGAGAGTCATTGAATCGGCTGCTCAACATCTGATGATCACAGCAATAGGATTAGGCATCACTGTAACACAGACTTGTCCATCAAGCAAAGAGCACCCTCAGCCAGCAGAACTGCAAGGCAGAAGGTTCCACAGCATATAACCACCTTTTGGGGCCTCAGTTGAGGAAGGTATCTAAAACAGATGCTTGAATTCAGAAACCCTATGCAGGAGTTTTCCCCACCCCCAAAACGTGTGGAAGTCTCCAAAGATCATCTTGAACCTCAAAATAAAAATTTAGTTTCAGGATTACAAGCATCTGTCTGCAGTATTTTTTAAACGTTCTATCTTCACACTACAGGATTCTGCCTTTACCAATCCCCAAATTTTGATTGAAATTTCAAACTTGAACTTCAGTCTACTGAAACAGGTCAGATGAAATTAGTGGAGCAGATTTCCTTTTTTCTCAAGAATAATAAACCATTCAAAAAATGGACAAAATACTGATACACAATTAGGAACTTTCTATGAATGTTTGCATGTATTCATACATTGTACTGATTTGGACTTGGAGGGGAATTACTTTTTCAAAGTAATCTCTTACGAGAAAAACTTCAACTAGTTACATAAGAAAACTATGAAATACTCTTCTCTCAACTGTGCATTAGAGGTGGAAAAACGTACCTTTAAAAACTAACCACATCAGTCCTTGTTCATCTAGAAACGATACATTAAAATGTTTAGCTTTTCTTTGTCTCTTTTTCCTTCTATTTTTTCTTTAATAAAGAAGTCTCGTGCTAAAAGCCTGCAAGTCTGTTGCAGAAAAACAATTCCATGAGAATAAAGGAAGTAAGCACAAGCATCATCTTCCCCTCCTTCCAAATTACTGCACAATTACTGAAAAAAACATACATGAAGTGAACACTCAGGAGAAATAGATACTTATTAGAATTATGACTTTTATTTTTATTCACTAGAGCAACATTGAAGAAAGAATTTTTACATACAGGTTTTTAAATCAACTTTACAAGCAAATTCCAATATACAGTATTTACTCCGGCCTGGGTTAAAAAACAAAAACAAAGCAGATAGTAAGGGTACCTCTTGTTTTAGCTAGTACTGAATTTAAGATTTCACTGACACTGGAATTATACTGTTTTTATTGTGGTGCTTTTACAACTAAGTAGGCAGTGAGCAGCTTTACCACAACAGTGACTGAATTTCCTTAATAGCATAGTTGTAAGATTACTATACTGAGACCTACCACCAGGATCACTTATTAAATCCACTCTGCTCAGAGAAAGCCACTATAATGAGATAAGGAATAGTTACAGAAGCCCAATTCAAGAACGGATTTCCATTTGTATGGCAAGAAAATGTCCATATTAAGAGGATTATGTGCTGTGCAAAACCAGAAATACCTCCCCCCCAACATGCAACCTACCCGAGGTATGACACTTTAGGATGTGCATATGGTTGTGACATGCAAAGTAAATCACACAAATGGTATTCAGTTTTCTAGCATCATTACAACAAATCAGCATTTAGATCAAGAATGAAATGAATTTTACTGATCTACGATGCAGTCTAGTTGCTATGTCTAGTCTTGCTGCCATGAGATGTAAAGTTGAGGAACCCACTTTTTTGTAACTGTATGAAAAATGCAGGGCTGTTTCGGATTTTCAGGGTCTTTGTGATTATTTCTATAAAGTCTAGGAGATAATATTGCACCTCTTTTCTCAAAAACATATGCTGGGAACATTATTCTTTAAGGGCTATGCTAGTCCTAGGGAAGTTTTGCCATTGGCCTTGATTGGAAGTAGAAGTGCAAGCTTCAGGGAAGGGGAGAGTAATAATCTGGCTGCATCAGTGCTAAAATTCCACAGTTAAATTAAAGTCATTGCACAACAAAAAGTCAGTACGCTATATGGATATTTTTAAACATGCTAGAGTGCATATTGATTCTGTGAAAGTGATGTGAAGATACCTTGGAAACAGCAACGCTAGCAGGGAAATCGGTTTGAAACAAAAGCTACACACAGCAGGAGGCATCTAGATTATTTTAGGCACAACTCCAAGCAATAAAGCTCATTAAAGTGCAATTCTCTTTTTTCTTTTGTGTTTATTCACTTGTTAAAACACATAATTGCCTCTGTACACACATACTGAACAGTAGTTTAATACTTTTGTGAATATTGCACAAAAGAACAAGAAATCAAAAACAAAAAAAAATGGCAATAAACCAGTATTAGAAACCTAAAAAAACCCTGAAGATATCAAATCCTTTAATTTATGTATTTAGGATAATCTGCACCAGTACTGACAATATATCTGCACCTTCCATAAGGTAGATACATTACCTGAAAATACTTACTTAATCCCATTTGACAAGCTCTACGCAGCACCCTCTTACCCATCTCCCCCCAACCTCTGTCCTTTATTGAAGTGAAGCTTCAAGCTTCATCTCGCTACTTCTCTTCCAGTTGCCCATCGACTGACGGGCTTTGCTCCTACTCGGGACTTGCTATACATGCAACAGAGCCTTCCCTGCTAAAGTCTGAAGAGCCAAGAGATGTAGCTGTCTTTAGAGGGATGCGAGGTTAGCAGCTGAATACAAATACAATTCAGGCTAGCATCTGTCTCATCCGTGATCAAATCCTGCTGTTTCCAGCTCAATGTCTCACTAATCTGTCAGAACAAAATGGGGAAATGCTGTAACAAAGAATATAATCTACTTATGATCGTTTACACAGAAAAAAAAAAGCCACAGAATAAATAGATTTTTGTTCTTCTGGGAAAAAAAATAATTAAGAACTATATCAGTTTTTTTATGAAAACCCTGATCATCTCTTTGCTTCAGTCCCTTAATTTTCAGTAAAGGTGCAGATAGATAGATATTTATATTTTTAAATGTAAACATAAAAGTTTTAACATCACTAAATCAGACTGGTGATACCTCCAGAATAAGAAGCAGTAGAACTCATGGTGAAATATCTCTGTCAATAGCATTAAGTGAAAATAATATTTTTACAGAAAATTATACAACTAAAAATAAAATCAGCTCCTCTTCAAGGAAAGTAAACTTAAAAAAAACAAACACCTTCCATAGAAATCTATATGGACCAGAAAACAAACTAGGAATCTGATCATTCCCTCAGCAGTTTTTAAACTCTTGAGAAACACAGTTAGCTGCCAGGAGCTAGTTTGGGGGAATATAAGAAGTCCGTTTTATTTTCTTATCAAAAGTAAATGCTTACACTGAAGGCCATTTAATTCAAAGCTTTTCAAGGAAAGAAAGAACTTTTCCTGGAGAATAATTGTTACAGCAATCTCGAATTGTAGTTATTTTGATCCTGTAACAATTAAGGTTACCCTTGTTACTTCTTGCTTACGTTGTCTTTGCCCCAGTTAACAGGAAGTCCTGCAGGTCTCCTATTTCAGATTAATCTAAGCAGTTCGAAATAGAACCTCCCCCCTACCCATCTTCCCCTAAGCTTTTCATTTTTTCACTTCATTGTCAGTTAAAAGAATTTAGTGTGACAAATCCAAAAACCTTCTTGGACATTATTTACGTACTGAAAAATTCAGGTGAGATGATTATATTTTTTTTCCTTCTCCCATCCAAGGTATCCATTAGGATACCCACAGTAAAGGGCCTAAATTACAAAAGTTGATTATTGAACTTATTTATGAAATGTCTATACCTATTCACTTTAATTCTCTCAAAGAAAATATTGTAATATGTCAATGTCCCACAGCCAAAGCCTAGAACAAACTATTACTACATTTCATTTTACCAATGTTATACGCTGCTCAGGAACAGATTTTGAGCAAAGTAATTGTAACAGCCTTCTGCTGATGATTTTAAAACCAATTCAAGAACAGAAAAAAAACCCAAGTAGTAAGATCCAAGAGACAGTGATGGGAAAGAAGGGAAGAACTGGAGATGGGACGTAACATTAAGTTTCTGGAAACCTTCACTGGATATGCATATGTTTAACTCACAGCACATGTGTCATGGCCCCATAGTTGCACCATGATGGGCCTATGTTTCCAGACCACTTTCAGAAAAAATACTTCTCCTAGAGAGCAGAAAAATGTTTTGGTTTTTTTTTTTTTTGCTTTATTTCCCCCAAAAGCTCCTTCCCAGTCATCATGCACTTCTTTAGAAATTACACAAACAAAATTTTACAAAAAACCCAAAACCAAAATACACATCTCTGAAAAACTCTTAAGAGTACCAGCTCTGGATTAGGACATAATAGGATTGCTCCAAGCAAATAAGTGGGGTTAATTCATATTTTTTTTTTAAAAATAGTTGCTTTTTAATACAAGTTTTATTCTGTAAAATAGTTTCAAATCCTTACACATACGTCAAAGTTTGTGCAAAATTTCAAGTCAGGTACTTCAGAGTCTTTCAATATTAAACAGAAATCAATAAATACAAGTAGCACAATAAAATTTAAAAACTATTAATTAAAATGCATGTTGTGCAATGTCGACATAGGTGTTTATGGACCCCTTATTCCCAGAGGCTCCCTACTTACCAATTCGTAAGAGCCTGTATTGGAAGGTTTTGCACAAGTATCCTTAGCACTGCTTTTCAAGAATCTACATGGTAATGTGTCAATTCAACACAATAAAAACATACCACAATCTTAACAAATGATGATGTTTAAGAGAGAAGATTCGATTCACCCTGTGAAATCTGCTTATTGTCTGTGAACAGTGAAAATGGGATAAATAAAGAACAGAACAACTTCAGATTACAGTAAAACAAAACAACACAACCCACCCAACCCATCAGATTAAATAACATTAAATACGTCAGTCTTAAGATAATGATAAATACAAGGATTTTTGCATAGGCCTCTGGAATACAGAGTCAAAATTATGGCCAATAAAACATCTGCTAGTAAGTCTAATTTTCCACCACTCTAACCTAACGAGTACTCAGAACCAAGAAGTTAAACTGAATAGTAATTTCATTGTCTAGTAACTCAAACAGAGGTAAGAAATGATTTCTGGCATCCTGAAATACACAGTGCAGCATTCTGGTGTTCACGGTAACCACAGACTTCAGTATTTGCCTCATTACTAAGATCACTGGGCAATACAATCTTTAATACAGACCTACGATTACTAAAACACTCTCAAGAGAAGCTGCACAGCTCATAACACGAGCCTCAGAACATAACAGAATGGAGTACGCAAACACTAAAGATGCTATTTTTAATATTCACTCAGGATTTGCAGGCTGTAGACAGAGCAGCCCCAAAGGCAGTCAGCACATAGGAAGTGGTTTAATGTATGGCATCATTCAGTGAGATGTAGGTACGTTCTCAATGTGTCTTTGGTTTAGGGAGACGGGAATGCCGACTAGAGGGCAAACTATCCCCAGAATGCAAACCGGCATTCTGTGTTTGCATGTTTTCCTTTCTCTGTACCAGTGGCTTTGGGATGTTAGTCTTCAAACAGGTGTTTTGAGGCTCTGCAGATACTGGTGTGGATTTCTGACTGCTCATTTGCTTAGACTTAACAAAAGACATTGTTGGTGGGCGAAGTTTAGACACTTTCTGACTCTGTTTACCCTTTAGGTTATCCTGACCAGATGTTGGCTGTAGCTGAGTCAAATCACCTGATGGTAGAAGGTCACGTTCCTTGGAAGCAGCGGAATGATTTGCAGATCGTGCGAGAATGGCCATCGTAGGAGGCACTAAAGCATTTGGGGGCTTTGCGATTCTTAAAGTCTTTGGCCGAGAAGCCTGGTTTGTGAATGAGGGTTGACCTTTCACAGCTAATTCAGTCTGCACCTCTCTACCATCAGCTCGTGTAGAGGTCTGAAAACAGGGACGAGACAGTAATGTACCTTCTTTATTACTAGTTACCTTTCCAGGGTCTTCAGTGTTTTTATTTTTCAAATTTTCCAGATATGATGCATTCCCATCTTTTATGTTTATCTGTATGCTCATTAAAGAGTTTACATCATTCAGGCTATTTATGAGAGAGACATTTGCAGCATTTTGATTCTGATGATTGCTATTTTCATGCAGACCATGTTTAGGATATTCACTGTGGGCCTCGATATGTGGCATTTTTATTAGTTTTCCCTGGACGAGGTCTGTGGAACTGGGAAGGCTGCTGGAAGGCTGTAGTACTTGAGGCTGTTAAAGAGAAAAGAATACAATAATATATTAAGCGAAGAAAATACCAGATAACATTCTGAATCCAATGTGTGCAGACTGGATGCTCAATAAGGGCTGTATATCTATTTTTTTTTTTAAATCAAAACTTTGACAAAATAAGATGGTTCATGGAACATGTACAAATGTAACTTGTAACTTAAGTGGAAAAAATTATACCAGCACTGAAATGCACACCAACATAAAGACAAGAAAGAAACCAATTAGCTTAAAAAAGAAAAATGAAAGAGGCATGGTTGATGGTTTCACTTAAATCTGCAGGACAGCATAAGAACGGCACATGAGTACTGATCACTTCCAATTCAGTGGTTAACAAATAAATGCAACAGCTACCAAACTGTATCCATATTGTAATTTCTATCCCCTGCATACTGAAGTTAACTATCCCAAACCTTTTATGAATGTTATATACTATACAGGCAGGAAAGGAGTTTAATGGACCACACGAATTTACAGTGCATTTTCCTTGCCTTACTGAGGTCAGAACATTTGATGCAGGTATGTTGTAATTAGGTTAGTGACTAGATCTAGGTAACTGTTTTATCTTCAATGGATTTCAAACGGGCTGCTAAAGAAGCCATCTTCAACAAAGCAGTACAACAGACTACACGTTCTACACGCTAGATCATCTACTATCAAATACTAGAGATGACATACACTGATAACCAGGGGATAAAGATAACTCAATGAAGATTTTATATTTTATCGGAAGGTATAATCTGATCATACATGTATCAGACGAGATAACTGGCAGTACCTCTTCTGGGTCATTTCTATTTTCTCTTTGCTCTTTCCTGTGAAAAGACTTCAAAGATTAAGGTATGTGCTAGCTTCTCAAACACATCCTAGACCTGCAACTTGTACACAGACCTTGGAAGAATTAATATTAATTCTGTAATTCATGGCAAAACCCAAAACCTATAAAAATTTAAACTATAGTTGTAGCGTATTTCAGGTTTAGATGATTTTCTCATTGTCTTTATAATGGAGGGGAACCAAACTACTACAAGCTAGTCTTATCCCTAACTACTTCAATTCTTACCAACTGACAGATTGCATGTACAGAGTAAACAGGCTTATATTTGTTTACTAGTGAAATACAGTCAGTAAAAAAGAAGCAATGGTTGTCTTTAAGGGATTTGACTAAAATGTCACTTCAGTCACACTCGTGACTTATCCTCAACTTCCAAATGAGAAAGTGAATTATTCTCTTTCTTCTAAGAATCAGCAGAAAGAATGTAATAATAGCTGTGCATGCCAAAGTCCTGCTATATTTCCAGGACAATAGCACGTCTCAGAATTCTTTAAGCTTTTCAGCTTTTCACTGGCAGGATTATGACTGAAAAAACCGAATCCTCAAAACTCCTCATTGAGAAAAAAAATAAATAAATAAAATGGTAATGATAGAAACATCAAGGATCCTCAACCTAATTTTGATTTACTAGCCATTTTCCACTTTAGAATATACTGGTTTTACCTGTAAGTAAAGGCAACACCTAAGCTGGACCTGTGATACCAGCAAGTGATAGACAAGTAAGTGCAAATGTGTTGAGCAGTTTGAATCCATTTGTTTTGGAAAGGGGGTGGAGGAGAAAAAAACAAACACCAAAAAGCCTTCAAAATGGTGTCAAATGAGTATCAAAACATTTTCCCTTCCATGACCAAAACTAGCTTAACTTTGTGAATCCTTCTTAACCAAGCAATCCTACAGGAAGGAAGCACTAAACACAATTAATAATTCAATATATTGAAGAGAGTGACTTTTGTCATTTTTCATAGTTTATGTAATAGGTTACAGAAGTTATTATCCTTCAAGCTTAGAAGCTGACAGACAGATGGTAGCCAAAATGTTTTATTGATTTGAGACCTCACCTGCAAAAACAAAACTGCAAAAAATGAGTGTAGAAACCAAATCAATATATACCTGATTACCATACAAATACTTCAAATAGTTCAGATTTTCTAATCCTAACTGAAGCCCAAAGTTAGTATGCTTATATCAGACAGTATTGTGTCAACTTCTAAGATGTAAAAATAATTGTCAGAAAACTTTTTCCCCTCACCTAGAAAGAGTTTCTAAATGCCAGTCTTCAAAAATGCAGATAAATATCTAATCTAAGCATTACAAACCCTAACTTTATATTAAATAACCCTAGTTTGACTAATCAGCAAAATGAAGAATTTTTAAGCTACAAAAGAAACGGCATTTGTATGGAAAGTTGAGTTAAATACAAAAACATTTGAAACACAGCTAAGAAGCAAGCTTTTAATAACACTATTTCGAGTTCTTTTGATAAAAACTAGGTAATATCAGAGCTTTACCATTTGGACAATTTTGCATTTTTACATATAAAACCACGCTTTCCTGATTATCCTTCATAACCTAAAAACTTCTAAGCAGCTTAATATCCAGGAAGTTAGCAAATCAAAAGCAGAAAACAGCTACATGTTCAGAATTCTGAGGACACTAAAGCTATGGCATCATCTTTGCTATGTTGTTTTAAATACTGTACTATTTTCTAATTTTTTATTTCTATTTAGTCATAGTCTGTCCAATTGTAATTTTAATCCCTTCAAATTGCTACACGCATAAACCTTCGAGATGACACTGAAAGCAGAAAAAAAGCTACTTCCAAAATCTGCAAGCAATAGTTCACAAGGCTTCTAACACAGAAAACTGCATTATTTTCATCTACAGCTCCCGTCTTTGCTTTATACACAAGCTTTTCATTTACTAGGGAAGTCTTAATAAATTATGGCCACATTATTAGTCAGAAAAAAACCCCAACAAAAACAGCCAGCAGAAGGATCAGTATTTGGCTAATTCCATCACAAGAAGGAAGGGAAACAAAGATAAAGAAACCTTCCACCTTCTAGGAAGGGTAAATTATTTCAAGAAATCTATTTTTAAAACTTTGTCATCTGCATTGCTTTGAGTGCACTCCCGATGGTGGGACAGGCCGTAACTTGGTGTAGAATGTCACGCTAACCAGACTTCTATTTTTGTCCCATAAACAAAATATCCAGGTGGACAAGCACCTGCAGTCCTTTTAGGGATGCTCCTAAAATATAAAGTTATACTCTAAAACATCTCTAATGCAATGTAACTCTACAGAATTAGTCCTTCCCAAAACAAAAGTACATTAGAGAAAACGCTTTGTGCAGATGCTCCTTTTTGCACAACAGACTTTTCTGTACCAGCAAGAACTCAAGAGCTTCAAACACTTGCATGTATTGGTACACCACTCAAAATTACTAAATTACAGTCCTCACCACATTAGCTTAAGGGATTTTCCCCTGTTTCTCTCAAGTAAACCTGGCTGTTACATCATCCAGAGAAAAATGACAACACATCGGCAACGAGGATTACCATTACTAGAGCGTTATTGAACCACTGTGACTGCATTAGCTTTGTGCTGGAAGACTGAGAGAAGTATGTTATACTGATAAAGAAGTTAAATCAATGTGGTCATCACAGTAATAGTCATTGCAACATGACTACTTTAAAATTCCCTTCAGTTTTGTTTTGGTTCTTCTCTATCTCTAACCTCAATCCCCATTTTGATCACCTCTATAATACTTCTCTAGAATGAAATTAAGATATATTCTCCCTGCAGTATTTTGACGAACAAGGGAAGTGAAGCAATGAGAAATCCAAGAACTGCATGCACATCTCCGATAGACATGCATCATGCATAGGGCAAAAAAACCAAGAGCGAACACGCGTGAGGGGGAGATGGGAAGAAATCTGAAGTTGTACTGTACCACGCTTTATCACAGAAGTAATGGACTAACTTCTCAACTCCTTGCCAATGGCATAATGGGAAAGCAGAGACAAGAAAAAGACAAGGACAATGATGTCAGAGGACTAAGACAAAACAATGAGCAATTGCCATGACAGAACTGCAACTTTTTACCATTTAAATTGCAATTACCGTGTCCCCCATTCATTTTTAATCCACCTTCCAGAAACAAAGGTAGCAATAGTGTTTAATGCAATACAAATAGTATTTATAGCAAGACCTGCACAGAATACCATTGTCCTTCTAACTTCAAGTTTTTAACACAGTTAAACTCTTAAACTTTAAATACCATTCAGAGCTGTAGATACAGTTTGTGTGTATGATTACAGCACCATACATGAAAAATATTTGCCTCCATGCCCATATATGTCAGACAAACAACAATGTCATAAGATACACTGCATTACCTATTTTGACCATGTTGCCCATACTGTTTCATAACCCATCTTCCCAGCAACTTGCTCACGAGCTTTAAGAGACTCCAAACTATCATGGTTTCTTTTTGGAGAGGGGGCAGGGGGAAAGGGACACCCTGATACATAAGCTTTTAATTTTCTGATCAGTTTTGACAACCATTATCTCACTGCCTTGGCAGAGGATAAACTCATTTCACAGGTGTTCATTTGGAGACAGCCTTGCTGAAAGGCTGCACTAGAAAGCTCTCATTTTCTACCTCTGGAAAACATCAAGATTTCACAGCTTTAATCCATTTGCCGATACCTTTATTTTGGATTTATTTTTCCCCCTCCCTTTTAGCTAGATATGTTGAAATATCCGTATTTCAATATTGTAGAATAGGATTCCACAGTATAGAGTATGACTTCAAATAATGAAAAAAAGCCAACCCTAAGTTTTTTTTATTTTTTAAACCACCATTCACCACACCACGGGGGTAGTAAAATAATTGGTAATATGGCATAGTGCTGTTTTTTCTGCATAGTTTGTATAGAAACTCCAACTTGAAGAAAAATACTTTCTCATAGAAAAATTACTGAAAGTAATATATAAGTACATCAAGGCAGACATTTCATCCATTAATACAGATACGTGTGTAACAAACAGACAAATATGGCCACACATGAAATTAAGTTTTGTTTGCAAATATATACTTAGGTAGGTACAAGAGAAGTTGCAGTCCAAGCTGCAACTACCCAACTTGGGAGAAAGGAGTTTTTCTTAAAAGATATTTCTTCATATAGCTGAACACTCATTTCTCAGAGTAAAAATTAACATATATAAAGAACAGCAATGTAATGATTCCAGGACATTTTTAATAATTTGTCACTCTCTTAACCTGAGTCAGAGAATTTCCAAAATAATATTTTGAAGGTACTTTGTTCTGCTAACACTAACACTTTGTACACCCTACAAAGAACCTGAATCAGTCAATAAAGGTTTGGAAACATTTCCTAGTGGTAAGCAATGCACCACTGTTTAAAAAAGAAAAAAAGGCATGAAAAAGCAAAGCCTGGACCTGATTTATAGTCAATGTGCATACAGCAGATTTCTTGCTAGTGATAAAAAGCTACATGTCACCTACTAGAATTGCTTACATTACCTTTATTTGTAATGCTTACATACAAAAAGTCTATTTACTTTTTCCATGAAGTGCACAGTAAGCAGAGATGTAAACAACTGCAATGCCTGAGCAACAAAACAGTTTTGACCTGCGTTTCTGTGTGGAGAGGCACTTAGGGCTAGGGGCCTAGAGAAAGTAGTGTAATATTCTTGTATTACAAGAGTTCATAATTGCTTCATTGACAATGTGTATTCTAAATGCCATGTTTATAGAGCTCTAGAGTTCATTAAAGTTCCAGAACACAAATGCAGAAGTTTTAAGAAAGCTTGCTATGTCATCAAATTATATCCTACAGCCAAAAGAAAAACAAAGGACCATGATATAAAAGTTGAGTTCAAGACACATACAGAAGTTATAGGAATAAAAACCATACAGTTTTGTTCACAAGATGACAAAAAAAAAAATCAATGTACTATTATGAAAGTGTTTATGAAATACAAACTGTTGAATTGTTTCCAAGACTGTTGAAACACGTAGTTAATAAATGTGAAAGTATTAAAAATCAATTCTCATGAAAAGTGCAAAACATACACCCAATTCTAAACTGTGTTAACAAAGTGCAGTGATATGGTAGGTTCATAGGGCAAGTTAAGCAGTAGGTATGCTAACAGTGTAACTACTGCTAATGGAGAAGAACTGTAAGCATCTGATAGTATTGTAATGTTGCGTAGCAGAGATATATTATCTGTCCTGTACAGCAGCAGTAATATTATATTACAGTATATAAACAACTAAATATGATCAGTTTATAGATTTATATTCTCATAATATACGGTGCTTGTAAATTATCTATGTATCCATCACCTATCAACAACATAGTGAAAAAACCTGCCATATTCACAAGAGCAGACGTCCAGAAGTCAGAGAAGAAATGCTTGAATGCCAAGAGCTCCAGACAGAAAACACAGCCAAACAAAAACTGACACTACTTTATGTTCCCATCACCTTCTCTATATTATTGCAAAAGAACACTGACATTGACTTGAAGGCTACTTTCTTATTCTCAGCAGTGAAACCCAGCTCACCACTTCCCTTGAAACCCCACATTTGGCATTCAGCACTAGCTCAAACACCAGCACACCTAAAACCAATGAACCGAGGGAAGAGGTAACATGGGGAAAGAAGATGCCAGTGATAATACCAGTAACATTCTACTTTATCGGACTCTTTACACAGTGATAAATCAGTGATTTTGTAAAAGTGTCAGTAAAAACATCCAAGAAACCCCCTAATTTATACTGTATTTTTATTCTCAGTATTATCTTTTGATCAAACCTAAGACTTAAAGAAAAAGGCTAGGAGCACTCAGTTATAGGAAACATTTATTTTCCTAATCAATAGGTTATATTTAGTTTAGGCTAATTAGTCAAGGGCAGTTTTCATCTACTTTATTTACTTTACCAGTAATTCATAGAATGTAATGCATAAAATTTATACAAAAAATCCAACCTGTTTTAGTAATGGTAATTCACTATGGAATCCCTGAATAAGAAGCTGCTGGTGTTAGTGGAAGAATGAGGTGAGGGCTCAAAGAACCAGTAAGAGATTAGCAAAGTTTCATTCTTCAGTCAAGCAGTCAATGTGAATGACACCAGAGGCTCACAGCTGGCAGCTCAGACACCATCCTCCCATTCTGACTCTCCGATCAGCTGGCCTTCAAAGATGTGACATTTATATGCTCCTCAGGTCTAAACCTGAACTTTTTAGACTCAGGTTCTCTGCTGACAGGACAGAAAAACAGCCAGGCTGTGCTACTGCTGGCCTTCTACCCAGAAACAGAAGATGCACTGATCGGCTTCAGAGGTTCTACATTCATTACACACACAGTCCCACAAACACCACAGGAAAATGAAGCACATCCCTCCATTGCATAGAGAAAAGCCTATAAAATAGGCTGTGCATTCCTGATGAGTCGATTAAACAAGCATTGTCACAGAAACATCAAGAGAGTATTTGAAACACAATTTATAAAATACTTTACAAGATTTTTTTTCTTGTAATGGAAATAAGTTAGGATTATTGTAATCAGAAATACAAGTAAGCTTAGTTTCCAAGGTGCAGCTTACTCTTCAGATCTCCATTGACCCTGGAAATCTTACTTTGTTTCCATAATTTTACTTTTTCCTTTATTTCTTGTCCAAATACACTCTTAGGCTTTGCTAGGCAAACACACTGTAATTCTCAAATTACAGTACACTTCAAAAATATAACTTTAGCTTTATGAACTAGTTATATTTCTTTGAACAATTATCTGTTTATAACGCAATACCAAAGCACAAAATAAGACTTACCATTTCTCTATGTCTATGCAAGCATACAGTTTTAAAATCAGCAATTGTCTTTTGTTTTGCAGATCCAAACCAAGAGAACAAGTGCATCTTATCTCAGCCCACATTGTAGCTAGCACATAAGGAATGTTAACAAGTCATGCAAGTTTTGCAACAGCCGCTTCAATGTATTAGAAGCCTTTTTACAACAAATAGCCGAGACGGGAGGGGAAAAAAAAAAAATTAGTTTCAGGGAAGCCATTCTGAAAAATTAAGTAAACTTGTGAGGGGCAATGAAAATGATGCTCTCTCACCAACAATACGTACATCCACAACGTATTTGAGTAAATACAACCACATATGCACGCGTGCAGACTTATGAGCAAACAGAACACATACACAAATAGGATAGTATATTACAGCCATGAAAAAAAAGGGTAAATGCAGCAAGCAAGATTTATGTTAAGACAAGACTGGAAACAAGGGCCTACTCAGGTTTGCCTGAAGAACTGCTGAAGTAAATCAGCGTTTAATAACTATTATAAAGCTATAAGTTGCAGCTGCTTATACGCTGGCTGAAGGAAGCACTTTGGTTAGCCACAGACTATTGTGGATGCCTGTAAATCTGCCTGAGGAAGGAGGATACTACGAGATGAACAGTGCGTGCAAAGGGGAAGCTTCTACTGGAACACGGTGAGGGAGATGAGTGAGAGGTACAGACTCACTCTGTCTGCGGTGCGGTGGAACAGTCCGAGGGATGCCCTGGAATGAGCCCTGCCAGGGAGAGAAGGAGGGAGCAGAATACCCACCCTGTGCAGAAAGAGAGAGGGGGAGAAGTATAATAAAAAAAGAGAACAGGGAAAAACAAGACACCAAAAAGCCACACCATTCTTTTTCTTTTTCCCCCAGAAAGGTATCATTATATTTCCTGGTTGTTCTGCTTTGTAAAACCAAACACTACATGCTACTAAAGCCATGGGAAAAATGACATTATGATGCCCTAAAACTAGTCAGAGATCTTGCAATACACCTCCATTTTTATTCAATACATATGCAAACATTTCTGTTAAAGATGTTTTTTATGAAAAAGTATAGGAGCTGAGCTTTTCATGTTAAAAATACATGCTAAAAATTGCAGTTTACCGCTTTCAAAAATGTTTTTAAAATGTCTCACCGAGCAGTAAGTTTCTTAATACTAATCTACCGGAAAGCAGCCAGCTTTAGTTTACAACAAAAAATGCCTAATGCATAGAAACAGATTTTCTAGCATATCCTGGTGCTTTAGAGTCCACTTCACTCATATTTTGATAGTGTTATTAAATGTGAAAGAGGAGAGGTGTATAACTGTTTTCCTTGCACTTTGCTCTTGGAGGTTAAGCCTTTCATTCCAGGACCAGAGAATTGTGCACATCAAAGCCATGCAGGGTTTGCCTGTCAGACGTTTCAGGTCACCACAGAAGTCACACATTGTGGTTGCTGCATTCTCAAAACAAGAAAGTAATTTTAGGCCCTCTATCATTTTCTCCTTACCTTTAAAAGAAATCCATCCAGGCTGGAACTGCCCTCTTAAATCACATATTCTTGATTTCCTATTTCAGCAAGACAAGTTTTTAGCTATTTACAACCCCTTCACCATTCAGCAGCTGAAAACTTCTGCTTTTATGAGTTCTGGAGTATTAATGCTACCAGTAATGACTACCATCGCCTCCTGGCTACCAGTAACCAGCAGATCCCAACAGCAACCAGTTGTAGCTACTCTTTCAGACAGCAGGCATAAGATATCTGAAAAAACATCTCTATCAAAGAAAATAGGAACACAGTTTGCCCCTTCTCTCTAGTTTCTCTGCTGGCTTATCTGCTCAGATCATAATGCCAGGCCTGGGCAAACAATAAAGTAGTATTTTGTTTCCATACTTCTTCTAGAAGAATGTTAAGCATCACACTATTTCTGTAAAGAAATATTTTGCTTTTATTTATCCTATCAGAATTTTAAACTCTTCCCTGACCTTCCAGTTATTCTAATCTAGTTCGACTTTATCCACCACTATTCCAAGTTTCAGTACTGCTAACGTGTAACTTAACACATGCATTTAGTCAAGTCCTCGAATTTTCTAGCAAGGACATTTTAAAACTAGAACAGGAAATAAAGAAGAACTGACAAGACTTCTTTATTCTTCTTCAGAAGTTGAGATAAAAGAATTATTGGGGCAAAAATCCAAGGAAAAAAAATGAAAGAAGTTCTTTAATCTGATTATCTCTAGATGGAGATATTGATTATAGAACATGTTCTTACAGTCTTCCATCAGTAGCTATTAATGTCACCACAATTTGCAGATTGTTGCGTGAAAGTAGTACTAGCTTCAGTCAAGCAATCTGACAAAACAATATAGTGTGTTGCATCAGCTGAGTAGGTATTAAATACAGAAATATATTCCTGGGAACAAGATTAATCAATCCATGATTGATGAGACATTAACAAAAGCTTTGGATTTTCACAGTGCTGTACAAAAGAACACTTCATTTTTCAGGCTTGTTCACATTTCATCCTAAATTGTGTGGAACAGCAACAAAAAATTCTTTCAGTTTTCTAAACATATCTGAATTTCCAGACAGTAAAAAGCACAGTATCATCAGGCATAGGTCTCATCTTGTAGAGACTTGTTTGAGTTGGCAATGGGCTTTTCCCAGACTTCTTTGAAAATTTTAATGCATTAAATTGAGAAGGGAGGTGAAAACTTTATATCCTCTCCCTTCCCCTCTCTAAAAGGAGAGATTAAGACAAGTACAAGCCAGCTGAGTTACTTAACGGATACTACACTATTGTAAAAGGAATAATATATTTAGACGTCTTGATATATTCCAGATATTTTTTAAGCATTCATATTAGCACTTCAAAGCACAGCACTAAGTACAGTCTTCTCAATAATTCTTCATGGTATTTAATCGTTACTCTGACAGGGTAAACGAAGAAAGTGCAAGTAACTTCCTTCAGTGTTTTGCCTGCTATTCTGAACTGCTCTGCAGACACAGTTCAGCCCCCTTCTCCCAAATGCTGGAGAACATTCTATAGTCTGAGAAGGGCTAGCTATTCCTCTGGCAGCAGCCTTGAGAGTTTACACTGCTGCACACAGGCAAATGTCAAATAAGTGTTGCATTTCTTATTTATAAAGAAATCATAACAAGCATTGTTTAATTGTACATCAAATAAGGTAACTAAAATTAACATCAATTGAACCAAGTAAGGACCAGGAAATACAGCACTGGGAATTTAAGATAGGTATTATGAATTACACTGATTTTACAAACGATAAAGGTTGTACCAATCCCATACATATAGCACATTAAGAGATAAGCATCCACAAATAAGCCTGGCTTATGAAAAGATGACATTTCTTTTAATAGTATTTGACAGAAGTCCAGCAAATTTACAAAGCCTTTTCCTTTAAATAGCAACTCACATCCATCCCCTTCTATTAGTCAAATGTACACTGAGGTTCCCAAGAAATCCAAACAAGAAAAAAGAAACACACACTAATAAGCACATCTCCTCAGATTATGGTACATAGTACACAGAAAACGTGGCAGTTTCCCACTAAATACAAGGAAGAAGGTAACCCTGACTCACAATTTATTTTATGCTTGATCTATAGTCTATAAAAGTAATAAGCAAGCAATGCCAGAATTTAAAGATAAGAATAAGACTTACCTCAGCTTTATTAAAAAAACCCAAACATTTGATGGGATTCTTCTGGGTTCTGATGCCTCATCTGATGCAAGTCTTTCCACTTGCACTTTGATGTTAGACAACAGTCAGAACAGTTCCTCCCCCAGGCTGTTATGTACTTCTAGCCACTAAACTTAAATCCCATTCCTCTCTCATTTCCCAAATACTGGAATTGTGAAATAGCAAAAGCATCCCAAAAGAGAAGCGATTCAGAATTTTAGGCAAAAGAGACTACAGGCAAAACAGGAGACTCAGGAGTGGAAAAATAAGAGCAGCTGAAATAAGCAGCCTACAAATCAGAACAAAATAATGAATGTTCTTCAGAGATCCTGATGAATTTCTACAATTGCTGCTACACGCTTTATGAAGTTCTGACCCTAACTGCACTGGAAAACATAGTTGGGTGGGCTTGTTTGTTTGTATGGTTTCTCTTTTTTTTTTTTTAAGAAGGCTACTATGAGGATATTAAGGCCAGAATTTTCCATTGCTATGAAGAGACCTCAACCTTAGAATAAACAACCACATAAACAATTGCTTCTGCTAGAAAAGGACAAGAAATATTTCTAAGCTATTACTGCATAGTAGTTTTAGGCCAACAGACAAATATTCCAGCTGTTTTCCCAAGTATACATTAATATCCAAAACAGCTACTGCTTTAAAAAGTCTTTTCTGCTGTAGAAACACAGATATAGGATAGATCCATTTTTATCCATACAGCTGGAGCCTTTGAGCACTTCCAAGAAGAGATGATTGTTGCTGTGTCCCACCTAGCATTGCCAGTTGTCTCATACAAACTCAGAGCTCCACATCATGAGCAAACCTCGAATGACGTACTTAAAGTATCAATGCAAACAAAAGGTTTTAGCAGCAGTCTCCTCTTGCTAGCCTAGCAGCCAGAAAGAGATTATGAATGAGCAGTTCTGACATGCACTAGTCTTTTTGAAAGTACTCACATCAATAAAACCCAAACCAAAAGAGTCTTATTTGCTTGATTACACTAAACCAACAAGGATTGCCTGTGAAAGGTTTAAAGGACCTCTTCTGTGCACGTACCTATACATTATGCACTGTTACTGCAACAGAGCAAGAGACATGCCCAACACAACTACCTAGTCCAGCCATGGTACTTTCTCACCAAGAACATATATCGTAATGGATCAGCAAGTGAACAGCAGAGTACTGGACAAGAGAAACCTGGGCTGAATGTGAAGATAAACACTAATAGAGTGACTTCGCTTCAAAACCTGGAAGAACACATTCATAGTTGCAGGGTCAAATCACATAGAAACTTCGAGGCCAAGGCAGGAGATTACTCAAAGACAACAGTAAACAAAGACAGCAAAGTATTATGAAGGTTCATCAAAACAATTGATGTGAAAGGCGTTGGGATGACAAACTGGAACAATACCCAAATGGAAGGCAAAGAATCTCTCTCAGTGTAGAGCTAGAGAACAGGTGTAGCAAAGAACAAGAACATGCAAGAATGTGCTCCCAGGCAAACCGGATTTTTTCTTGTCATTTTACCAGAGACGAGAATGAATTTGTACACACAATTCGGAAGCAAAACTTACTCTCATCACTGCGTACTATTCCAATACCAAGGAGAAAAAAAAAAAATCAGCTTTTACTGTACGCTAGCTACTGTTGCAGGGCATGGAAGAGCTCCCATGAACTAGGAGGGGTTGTGTTATGCTGAGGAACTGGACCTCAGGGCCAGAATCCTTTACAATCTTCATCCATATTCAGGCTTTGTAGTTTACTTGCTTGTCTTTTACTTCTCAGCATCTGCAAACAACCTTTCCAGTTCGAAAAACCAAATCATTTATTAACATAAACTTGACATCTAACCCCTTCACCCTCAAAATCTTAAAGAAATTCAGTATTTAGTATTACAGAAACAATGCTGCAAATCCTGGAAGATAATTCTGGCAATGGATGCTTGCATTTTTCTTCTATGTAAGCTCTGTCCATCAACATTAATTTCTTCAGGTAATTTTATGTTCAATACTTTCTCTGAGGTTTTTTTTGGGGTTGTTATCGCACTCCTGCCTCAAGAAAATAGAAGCCAATGGTCTCCCCTTTCTATTGCAAGTAATATTTAATGTCATCGGGTTCCACAAGAACAAGGATTTCACGCCAAGGCTTCTTTTACATTTATACTTCTATTAAGTCATGCAAGGAAGCATGCAAACGCATGTTAGCAGAAGAGCTATTAAATCATAAAGTTGAGGTCTGATTCTTAGAACTGGAACTCAGCTACTACAACAACACTATTGTCCCCCTTTAAGAAATCCCACATGAAAGAGTTGATACCAATTGCTGTTTGCTTACAGAAAGCCTCCATGTAACTTACAAATATGCAAAGGAGAAGACATTCAAAAACCATTCTGCACAAAACTTTTCAACTATAGAAATAAAAATTCTGGAAAAGCAGTTTGAAAGTTTATCAATACTTCATGAATATTCCTAATTCATATATAATTTTTCATAAGAAACTATACATGTGAAGATGAAAAGCAGATGCTTATAATGCGTTTCTAAAGAGCACAGGCCTATACACATACGTATGTGTATTATCCATATGTATACAAATAATCACAAAAATACATACACTCAACAATGAATACAGTAGAGGTCCTTTTTCTTTTTCTTTTTTTAAATTATATTCTCTTAACCTGAATTTCCTCATGACAAAAGAAAGTGTCTTTTTGAATGAACTACTGAATAACTTAGAAGAAATATACTTCAATCTGACCAAAAGAGACCATTGAGCTAAATGACTACTTTTACCTGAGATACTAATTCACATACCCCATCTTCTCCAATATCTGTCTTACCAATTAATAACACAGGTTGCTCAAGCTAAAGCTTCTGTAGTTAGCAACTGACTTCCAGTAGTTACTAATTTGTTTCTGAATGTATGTGGAAAATGATGGGGGGGGGGAGGAAAAAGGAACACAGAAGCAACAACAGCCACTAATGAATGCAGAAACACATCAAATGAACATCATAGATAGGAAATTAAAACTTATGAAAAAGAAACAATACAAGAGCTCAAAAGCTCCAGAGTAACAGGAAAAAAGAAACAAATAGGATAAACATCGAAGACATCAAATGTACTTTCTGGAACAGAGGTATCGGAGCAAACTAAAAGCTACCTAAGAATTCAATATTAAAAAGATCATAACCTTATCAGACAGAAGGTGGTTGGAAAGCATGGTCTCAACAGGATAAAGCTCTTTGCTAGCAGCTGGTGAACATGCAGTGTGGTAGTTATTTCTATCCTAGCACTATATATTTAAAAGAGTATTTTTAGAAAAAAAGCAAGGGTGATTTATCTTTACTACAGTCTTACATCAAGGCAGGGTAAACAAAGAAACAAAAAAAAAATCTAACCCATTTTAAACCTTTTAAAGAAATCTCTTTGGATTCTCTAGCTAGAGCAGTAGCTTCAAGATCCAAAGACTATTTGCTGGTGAATGACAAGAGTTTTATTATTATATAATATCAAATGTGTTGTCCCTCCCCTGTCTTACATATTCTGTTAGTGTTCCATGAAGAATGTAAGTTTTATATAATGGAAGCAAACGTGATCCATGCAACAACATATGAGAATGAAGATGTCCTTTGTCAAAGTGATTTTCACCCAATAATTTTTTGAATGAGCTGAGTTCTTCAAGTAAATGATAAAATTAGATTATTTTTTCAATTTTATTAGAAGATATTAACTTTTGTTTCTACACTTATGGACTGAAATTTAGAATATACTGTTGCTTTTCTCAACAAATCTGAGAATATTAACAATGAAACTTTAACCAGGAAAAAACCCAAACACAGATACCTATTGCTTTAAAGTCAGGATGTAGGAAAATGTTATATGTGGTTAGATATACAGCTTGGACTGGCTGTAGTTTAAATAGTGCAAAGGATGATTATTTTAAGAGGAGACTTCTAAAGTTTAAGTACTTATTTTAAAAGAAATACTTCTTTAAAATGTTTAAATAGGAGGGTTGCAAAAGAACGTAAGGAATGCACAGTAGGAAGGATACCACTCGCATACAGCACAGAAACTCTTAAACAAGGCCAGCTTGTCTGACAGCAAAAGTAATAGAACTGGGGAACGAGATGCAGAAAATTATAACCAAGGATTGGCACATTTTACTCACAGAACTCCTCCTCCAGGAGGTTTGCGTAAATTTGTCAGCATATGTGCACTTTGTCCCTGTAGGTTTCTGAGTGTCTTTCTGGCAGTTACATCTAGCGGTCTTAATCACCCAAAAAAAAAAAGAAAAAGAAAGGAGGATTTGTTAGAAAATAGCTATGCTTCTCAAAAAGCACAGTCAAGGCTCAGTGTTCAAATATCATGTGTTACGTGACACTATAGCACAATACAATTAAATTGTAGAAACTACCGTTTGCAGTGCCGCAAAACTGCTTTTTTTCTCAAAGTGTATTTATAAATAATCTATAATAAATGTTAACCTTTGGAAACATTTTTTGCTTCACTTAAATTT
Organism: Limnodromus scolopaceus; assembly: GCA_028565335.1. Taxonomy (NCBI): domain Eukaryota; kingdom Metazoa; phylum Chordata; class Aves; order Charadriiformes; family Scolopacidae; genus Limnodromus; species Limnodromus scolopaceus. Next base: position 8,614,929 of record JAOXNO010000002.1, on the reverse strand, counting down.
CTGAAGGACCTCATTCTTTAAGTCAGCTTTCAATGATAATAAATATACATTTTACCCATCTTCACAGTAGAGTTTCAGAGCTGCAACTAAGTTTTCAGTTACTACAGTAATTAGGTACACAACCTAGCAAGGAAGGATAGATTTCCTTGAAGAACTCTTTGAAGGCTGACGGTAAGAGCGAAAACCCAACACTTATTGCAAAATACTAACAGACAAGACAATTTGCTTTGGTATGCTGTGATCTGGAATTCTGTTTAAGAATCAGAGCAGAAAGCCAAATCTTAACCTCTCATTTTTGTTTTAGAGGGAAGGATCACACACTAGACAGTGAGAAGATGAAGACCACAGATCAGTTTCAATGCATGTATGTACAAAAGCACATTCTGAACATTCCATTAGAGATTATAGTCACATAATACTGTCTCCAGCCATAATAAATAAAACTGGTGTGCACCTCTTGGCATGTCAATTATCCTACCTTTAAGACCTTGCTGTGGCTTGAAGTCGCTGGGCTATTTTACAAGAATTGTCAAAACAGGTGAGTTTACCAGAACCAAATGCAGAGATATGCATGGCAAAATCTAAAGTTGACTTAGAGCAAGAGCAAAGGCAAAAAGGCATATGTAACTTTTGTCTGAAGACTTATCTGTCTACCCAAACCTGATTTATGATCAAAATGCCACCATAACTTTTATTCATTTGGCCAATTTAATCTTACTATTTCACACGCTTTGGTTTGGGGGCTATTTTTGTTTGTGTTTGGTTTTGTTTTTTAAAAGAATCAACTTTGAATGCTACCTTGCTCAGCTTTAAATTCTATGGTAGAATTCTTTATTAAACTAGTGGACAGCAGGAGAAAGGAGGAGGAGAAAAAAAAAACAACAGAAAAGCTTCAAGCAGAATGACAGGCCCAATACTTGTTAATTTTAAAAATACTTTAAGCATAAAGTGCCTTATCTTTGCTCATTGTTATTTCTGAACAGCTTCTAGAATTAGGTTCAAAGTTTTTGTTTTGGAAATGAAATATATTTAACAATCATATAAATATCCCTGCTTAGTGCTAGACCTACAAATCACGACTGGCCTACAGAATTAAAGATCCCAGGTGTAGAGCTGCAAACACACTAGAACATGTAGACTCGGTCTGCTAAATGAACTTTACAGACCCATGAATCAGGTGGGTCTAAAAAGAACCCAAATCTACCTTTGTTATAATGAAACTGTAGGAAAAAAACCCTAAGACGTGTAGCCCTCTTAAAGCCTTCGTAAGAATTACCTATTGAAGTTACATTCTGCAGTGCACACTTTGGATTTTGTTAAACATTTAGCGTTATACTTACAAGTTGATGCTCTAATTGGTTGATTGTTTCATCCTTTTTCTTGAGTTCATCTTTAAGCTGCCTGATCTCATTCAGCAGATCGTCCATCTGCAACAGAAAACCTCTTATTTCCCACCATTCTATAAAGGGCTACATAATCTAAATCAAGACCTCTACAGGACAGATTACATCAAATGTTCATGGAGGACTGGCAGTAGCACACGCTTTCTTCCTCTTACTCACATGGCGAGAAGGGCTGCAGGCACACAACCTAAACAGTGAAGAAACTCAACTAGAAGTTTCTAAGAGACAAAGCTGAGCTGACCCGCTAAATTTTCAGGGTAAGTAAATCAACTGCATTTTTGATGCAGTAATTAATCTGTTGTACGAGCAACTGATTTAATGCAGAGGAACATCCTTAGCCATCAAATACTACTTACACTCCTCTTTAACCTTTAAGCTTCAGCATTTCCTGTTGTTGGGTAAGTGAACTGCTATTTAAAACTCATTAATATAAAATGATAGAAGCAAGAAAAAATCATTTAGAAACATAAGCATAACTACATTTATTGAAAACAAGCAGCAAAACTGATTTGAATAAATCCTACTAAAAACTGAAGACCAAAAAAATTGGTAAATATGCAAGAGGGACTTTTTTAAAAAAATAATTTTTCATCACAAGGTAATTTTAATGTATTTTATAATGGTGCTGTTACAGCTAGGCCATAAATTAAGGGGCGTACTTCCATTTAACAGCATACATCTACTATTTCAGTTTCACTGAAGATGTTATTAGTTATTGCTCTAGGACAACACCCAGACTGATTTGTTTTGCAATTTTTGAAACCATATGCCAGTATCAATTAAAGAAGTGACAATTCAAAACATCATAACAAAAAAGTTCTAGATTTAACTGAAGTTAAAAAGCAATGCTTTTTCCTCTAGGAATTAAGACTAAGATTCTGAAATTTTGAGAGAAGTGCCTGTAGAAGGACAAGCACAACAAACACATCAGACAACAATTAAAGAGAAAAGGCGGCATAAATGTTACCACTGCAGAAACCAGGGTTGCTAAAGGATGATACATATTGCTTTACAGCTCTGGCAAACCTCTTAAACCCTGAAACCAGGGTTTGGACAGACGATCTTCAAACAGAAATAAGATTGTAAGTGTTCTTCCTTTTCAAGAAGCATTTAAAATTTCATTATATCTTCAGCAAGTATGGCTCCCCTCCATTAAGTGCAGGAATAGAGATCGTTTTATACTGATTTTACAAGAAGAGCTTCAAGCAATGCTATAAAGCTTTACCACTGTAGAAAGCACAACATTACAAGTATGTGATCACAAAGGATGATCCTTTTTGGAATATCCATTGTGGTTGCTTCTTCCTTTAATACCCGTTCTAAAACAATAACCTCTTTGACTTTTTAAGGTTCATGATTTTCAGTTACGTCTGCAATACCTACATCTCAAGGAAAACTTATTTTAGATGAAAGATATTTTAAACTGAAGTGAACGATAAATGTAATGAAACAGAGCATGTAATCGAATAAGTATTGTATGATTACACTTCAAAGCAGAAATTGTCTTTTCAAATTCTAAGACTTATCAAGCAGGCAGAAAAATTCTGAAAGAAGTTATTCTACAGCTGTTAATTCCCATATGACTGCTACAAATACCTAAAGGCAAAGTTATTTTAATTATTTAAACCGTGCTAGCATTTGTAAGTATGTATTTTAAAAAGGTCAAATAAATTCTTCCATTTTAACAAAACTGAAAATGAAGTACATCAACATTTGCTGGGTTTGCATTTAAATAGACGAAAGCAGCAAGAAGCACTACCTCACAGTGACAAAGAAGTTTTTGCTTTGTGTTTTTAAACACAAACAGATTTGTATCTCTTATTCTGCAGAGTAAATCAGTGTTATTCACCTTAAAAGTTGACTCAGGTTCTCGTGGTTCTGGACTTGATGGAACCGATAGTGACACATCCTGGAGTGACCCATTTTCATCATTCTATAAGAGAACAAAAACAGAAACAAAAGCTCAAACTACTTGCTGAAACAATTCCCTTGCAACCTAGCTTTCAAGGATGGAGTCACATCACCTCCTGCCAAACCTGTTACAATGTCTGACCTCTCTCACTGTGAATTTTCCTCTCATGACAAAACCTCACGCAGCCATTACATGCACCACTCTAAACCTGTGGCGCTCAACCCTGTGTTCTTGTGACACATTCTCAGGTTTGTGCCATGATGTGTCCAATCTCAGTGTGACACAAACCCACAGTACAATTACAACACAGTTATTTTATGGCTACAGAAATCCATAACCCCTGTTCCCTTGTTGAAAAAGTATTTCTTCCTTATTCCCCCTTTCTGTTCATCTCCTCCATCCACTACCTTCTTAAAGAAAAAAATAAATTAATCTTCTACTTTACAATAGTTCTCCTATATTTTTTAGAGTTCTTAGGGATGAGCTTCTTTAGCAATGACCTCAGTGCTTAAGATTGCATTTGCAGAATGTGACAGCAGGATGTCTCAAAACCTGTCTAAAACCACTATGGCTGAGCCAGCAACTCCCCAAAAGCACAAGAGTAGAACCACAGCTCAAATGCTAAAGATCAATTAAAAAACCCACAGACCTATTTGTGTTCTTTATGTCCATGAGGTATCTTTTTTTTTTGTTTTTAATCCGTAAGAAGTATTTGTTATACATTTTTAACTAAATTGCAGTGAAACATAAAGAAGATTGTCCAGATGCAAAAAGGCTGATGAACTTTAACAGTTCCATTTTTGCTTCTTCCTAGAGTCACTGATTACTTGCAGCCAAAATACGCAAAACCATCACCAAAGATAAAAATACTAATTACCACAGTTCCAAATTACTTTTACCATACCAGTTAAATGTAATTTCCATCACCTAGATGTAATTTTATACCTTGCAGTTTTGTGGTGCTGTTTTGATGGTGCTTTTTTTTTTGGTTTGGTGTTGGGTTTTTTTGGTGTTGGTTTGGTGGGTTTTTTTTTTTAAGACACTTGGCTTTTTTTAAAGTGATTATTACCTGTGAGAGCAGTCAGATTTCAAGACTGCTCACTCCTTAACATAGCAAATATCTAAGCTTACACTGTCCAACACGCAGTCATACTCAATTCACAAGCAGTTGCTGTCCCTTCTGGGCAGATGGCCAGCAAGTGGCAGGCTGAGGAAGCAGCAGTTTACAGTCTACTATTATGAACAAGTTCTAATACAGTGTTTTGAAATATTCTGCACCATAATATAATAAAGAAACAAGCGTTATTTAATCCAAAACATTTCTGAAATGCTAGAGGAAATGAGCAGCAATTAACAGATTTCATCAACATTTGTTATTTTAAACAACTATACAAACAAATACACGCTTTCACAAGACATGGCACATCAGACGGTCACAGTTGTAATTATGAAGGAGTAATCATGGGAATGGAAAAACAGAAATCAAGACAAGCTATTTCAAGCAAAGTATCCTGCATGGCTTTTAAAAATTCTATCACTGATATCTCTGGTATACCTTTTACTTCCACTAAAATGCATATAAGTGGAGCAATAAAACATTCTACAACAGTAGATTATGACCTAATTGCAAAGAAAGTTATAGTATCACACGTTCAAGTACTCCAGCCCTATGCCATACCTGATTAATATTCACTAGGAAAGCAAGAACTAAGTTAATTTGCATCAATTCCCTTACCACTGTATTAATTATTTTAATGCATATAATGAACACATTGTGCAACCGAAAAAAAATACTATGTTCTAACAGAGTCAGTAGGAACTTAAGCATCCCATTATAAACATATGCTAGGATTAATGTATCAACCTTTTCTTGTTTTGCTTTTTCTCGCTCAATATATTGCTAAAATGGGACGGAAGGAGAAAAATCAGCAAAATAAGGCTATCCATGAACAACAACAAAAAAAAGCAACAAAAAAGAGATCAGAATTAGCAAAAAGACAATAGAATTAGCAAAACAGATGGTACTCATTATACCCACATGCTATTTCTGGTAGCCCAGAAGTTATATGCTACAGTATTATCAAATTCTGGAAACTTGGAGAGAACATACAATTTTACTCTTAGGTAAAATTACAATAAACTTTATAAAACTTATCATCACATTGCAATAGGCAATATAAAAAGTTACTAGTTCTTGGTTTTCATCTGACTAACATTTCTACAACAGTAGAAAACATTATTTATTAAATTAAAATCATGTCTCTAGAACAGTTAGGCCAGTCTCATTTGTGCCAAGATAGAAATCTCAAAGCTTAAAGACAATAGTTGGTTTCATTATGCTAACATATATTAAATTCTTCTATCACAAAAATTAACCCATTAGAAGCAAATGCATTTTCAGCAATTATCTTGCAGTTCCCTGACAGCATAAGCTGCCTTTTAACATGTAGGATTTTAAAAGAGCCTACTACTAATGGCATACTAATAACTTAATCTTGAGAATTCTTTCAACATTCCAGCATCTATGGTTCATGAAGAACTTGAAAAATGCTAAGCAAACATTTCTAAAGGTTATGAAAGGTTATTAAAGTTTTATCAAGGCCTAGCCTTTGATTCCCAATTCAAAGTTTCTTTGCTACAAATTACTGATTTGAATAGTCTCACAGCACTTTTATAAAGATGGAAACAGAACAGTCATGAAGTGTCCATCAAGTAGAGGGTGCTATTTACCTGCTGACTACTTCACATCTTGAGTGTAGTTTCATTCAAATATTGCTACAAATGAGTGTCATACAGTTTCCACTGTGCACTGTCAAAGCCTGTTATGATAGTCCAACAGCTAAACAACTGTTTAAACTTAAAATTTGCCAGTTTTATTTGCTATTGTTTTTTGATTCTTTGGTTATATTTCTTACAAGCACAGTTAAGTCACTGAGGTGAAGTATTTTGTGGATAAAAAAGTAACAACTGTAAGTGCAATTTATACAACTTAAAACATGACAAAGAAATCTTTGTTTCATTATTTAAATGTTTCTTCCTTGTCTTCAGGCTTCTTATAACAAAGATAAATATCTCTTACAGATCTCACCAGAGGCAGAATGAAAAGAACACAATGAATACGTACTTCAAAGGTACACAAGCAACTTACTAATCTAAAGCCTCAGCAAAAATATATTGGTGCATTTAACAATTTTCACTATAGACTTTTTTCATTCATACCTCTTCACACAAATGGCCTAGTCATATCTGATAAGTTACAATGAAGATTCCTGCTTGGAAAATACGATCTTTTACTTCATGAAAAAGTAAAAATTGCCTCCCCCATAGATAAGGGCTTCGCAATCTCAGTTCTGTGAACCGCTTCGTGTTTCAACCCTCCTTAAAATATCAGTAAGTCTTATTTGAGACAAGACAGGGTGGTTTTGAATCATTTCCTCGCCAGTCTTGAGAAGGAGTTAATACAGAGGACAGTCAACCCTTGCCTAGATCAAAGGCTCTAGGGCATCAGAAATAGTACAATTCTTATTTAAATAAGGATGTTCCTACACATTAGCTTTGTAGCTTCAACCTAGCAAGTTTAGAGCAGCAGCAAGAAATTAATTAAGGAGGAGGAAGAAGGAAGAAATTTTCAAGATCAGAAGAAAACTTATTATTATGCATGCAAATGAAATACTTTAGTCAATGTTTAAGAGGCATTAGCATTTAGATGTCAATTATTACTAGAGTTAGACTTCCAAAGCATATTCTTCTTACAATAGAAAGTTAGTGCTCCAGTTAAGCATTAACTGAGAACATTCACCAGTAGTTCAACATCTCCCTGTAAATAATTACAACTGTGTTTAGTACAAGAACGTACATTTTTCACTCCATATAAGCTAGTACATTACTGCAAAATCAGAGAAAGTTATACTTGCTACAGTGAAAATCAAAAAAACCCAAACCTCTGCATGAGATAGACTCTTATTCCTGATTCCACTGTCTGAAGATCCATCAAGACCATGGTATGTGAGGAAGAAGCAGACAACGTGTACTGCTGGTACTGTTACCCCGATCACACGGAGTTCAGAAAAGGCAAGACTACACAAATAACTACTTTTTTTTCCACCCCAAGCAGAACTGGGAATACAACACCAAGCCCATGCTGTTGCAGCTATGCTGCTAGTAATATTCAAGATAATATATATAACGGTTACGTGAGCTACAGTCACAGCAACGAATCCAGCATAGCACATTAAGCCTCCATAGGAATCTGCTAGGTATACATTCATTACATGCCATGCTCTACAGTAAGCCACACTACAGTTGATTAGATAATTGTATAAAATTGAATTTAATTACTATATCTTACTATCTTACTATAACTGTTCCTGTGAGACCTTATGCCTAAGACCTGACTACAGCTCTATTTCTACCTATCCAAATGAAATACTACTACTAAAAGTCATAACTGGAAAAAGTGAACGTTTATACATTTAAATGTATAATGTAGCTGAAGCAAATAAATAAGAACTTCTCTTTCCTTTACTAAAGCTAGTGTTTGAAAGGAGCTGACTTTGTATCCTGCTTTTTTACATTTTGTAAGAAAAGGCCTGTTATATGACCCAGACTGAGATCAAGTCTGGGTGAAATTTATTTTATTTTTGCTTTTGTTTCTGTTAGTATAAAGCTCAATATTTTCAGGAAAAGTTTAACACTTAAAAATAATGAAGAAATGTTTCATACAAGTTTTACTCTAATTGTTTAGCAAATAAAGGTAGTAAAAGTCTAAAGTTTTCCCCTCTGTAGCAGGGTAATTTACTTTTACATTATTAATCATATTGTTTGATTACAAGGCTGGAATATACACAGGAGAGTAGAATACACATTCAGAAATCCAGTGATGAGTTTTGGAAACAGCAAATCAAACCAGGGGCCGGTTACGTCAGGAAAATATAAAGAAGTATGTTCGACAAAGTTTGAGGGGAAAAATAATACTTGCTATTACAAAACTCACTATTACAGGGAAGGAGAGAATACCAAGCCTTTGGCAAGAGGAACAGCAAACTTTGAAAAACATACATACTAGAAGTAACTGTTTCTTCTGTGAGTTTAAGTTTTTTAAAAAAGCTTAATCTGAGCTACTTGAGGCTAGGTTTGTGTTCTGTAACCTTTATAAAAGTCTATTATAAACTAGATTAAGATTTAAAGTACAATATTCTGCAGGGCCACACACTATTTGGCTACAAACTACACATACAAAGATCATCTATCTAGTTGTTTAATTGGCCTTGTGTTAAAGGCATTAAAAGGTCTGGATAAGAAGTTCCCTGCTATCTCATGTACTTACTGCATGCCTGAGGTTGTGAGGTGGCACAATTTACGCAGCCCACTACTCAGGCATTGGGTTCTAAGAACACACCTTCCCTCTCTAGCACAACATTATTTTTCTTCGAATTGTACTTCTGATTATGTCAGTAGCAAAACACCTCCAGGATTCTCAGTTACCATGGGAAGCAAATGCTTACATTTCTAAAAGGCACAGTCATACCCTTGAATTAGCCCCAAGGCTGATTTGCTTTCTGTTTTGCTGTGATTTGTTTTGGTGTCTTACTTTAAGGCCACAACCTTATTTCCATTACATTATCATGTTAGAAAAGAACAGCAGTAAATCTAGTATTAAAGAGAATATCACACAGAAGCTTTTCAATGCTCATCTGTATATGCCTCCATAGAAAGTTTCATGAACTTTTTTTTTTAAGGTATCAAAGGAAGCTTTGTATCTGAAATGCCATGCTTCTGCTGACTCATCCAGCAGTTTACCAATTCCCACAATTTACCAGGTTTTGAGGTGAAATGAAAAAGCTCCTTAAAAGCTTTATGTCAACTCAGTGATTACATACTAAAAAGGTTACATTTGGGCACTTCCAACAGAGACAACCCAGTAGGACTTGCTAAGCTTCTTGTCAAAACACACAGAAAAGATGATAAGAATAAGCAAAACAAAGCCTTAAAAAAAAGCTATTAGCATTGACATGCTGAATGCAAGTTTTATCAATGGGATCGATTTTAATATTTTTTAACTGGTTGGGGTTTTTTTTGGTTGTTTGTTTTTTTTTTGTTTTTTTTTTGTTTTTTTGTTTTTTTGTTTTTTTGTTTTTTTTTTTTTTACGTCCAGCTTTTTAGGGTCTTATTAAATAAAAGCTTGTCTTCACATCTATTGGTTTTTGGGTTTGTTTTTTATTGTAGCATTATTTCCTCAGAGAAACAGAATAAAAATATTTAATTTTTTTTGCAGTAAGTAAAGTGATTAAAAAAAGGCAGAAAAAGCACTATTTTAAAGAGCACTAAAAAGTGCACACTTTCTTGTACACTATAATTCAATGTATGAAGGCAGTGACAATAACCTAATAAAGCCAAACAGAACATTAGCCCATCTGGGCTCACTCTCTGATATACTTTACTGCTTTTTTTCCATTTAAATAGCTCACCTGGTGCAGTAACCTCTTCAGTTTCAATAACTGAGTTTTTACAGCTGTGCAGTCTTGGACCATGTGCCGAAGGGTCATTTCATCAAGCATCACAGTATTCTCCGGTAAGCCCACCAGCTGTCTAGGAGTCTGGTAAAAATTCGGTGCTCCATAGCTTTCAAAGTGACCAACAGGAGATTCTAGGTAGTTTGATCCCCTAAAAAATAACCAACAAATGAAAAAAAGCCACAGAGTGATGACAAACTAGAGCTAGAGAGCATTTAGTAAAAAAGAAAGTATTGTGTAACATGGGCTATATTCATATACTATGGCATACAGCAACAAATAAATAAATCAGAAAATGTCAATACTATTTCACTTAAATGCTGGACTTTCCTTCCTGCTTGTAGAAATCTCTCACAGACTAACAACTACAGTACTCTAAAAATCAGTTCTCACCAGGATTTCTATAAACTCTGTCATTCAAGCCAGCCTATAAGACCTACAGGATTACACTTAATTTAAAAAACAAATCAACAAGTAAAAAGCTGTCCAAACTTACAAAATGCAAGTATTAAGGCAGTGCAATGTTTTTCCTTGTAACACACACAGTAAATTTAATCAAGCATTTACAATATCATACAAACACAAATATTTGGAATTTAATTAAAAACCTTAATAAAAACAAGTTTTGAGAAGAAATTATTTTAAATCTCAGTGGTGCTCCCACTCAGATATGCTAATTATAGACGTAGAACTATTCTGAAAATCTCCTGTACTCAGTATCACTTGAGACCCTGTAGTGGCGAAAGCGATTTCTCATCACAGTATTTTAATTGTTTGGGAGAAGAGAGACAAGTCCTTTACCTGTTCAAATCATTTTTACCATGGATATAGTGATCAGTATGGCCAAGATGATAGTGATCCTGTGTATTCCATCGCTGCTGTGGTGCTCTTTTCCAGAATCCTTCCTGATGTTGCCTAGCATTTCTGTCTTGTCTATCATAACGGCTCATATTTTCACATTCCTCTACAGAGAGCATAAAGTAAAAAAAAATTCACAAAATTTGTTCATAAGACGTTGTACATAAAATATTTACTATGTGCTGGTAACAGACACAGAGTGAAATCAGTGGGATTTTTTTTTTAATTGATCCAAAAAAGGAAAGTATGCATTTTAGAACTGTGACGCAGACTTCTGTTATGATTTCACATTTTTACTAGCGTATAAACTTGTTACAAGAGTAAGAGTAACCTGTAGCTGAAACTACCGAATTCAGCCTTAACAGCACTTCCGGTTTAAGTAGAAAAATCATTTGGAGAAGGTAGAGTTACAGGGAATAGAAACCCAAAAGTAACATTTTTCCTGTCTTACTGACAGTATCTTCAAGCCTTTAAAAAAAGTTCAAACACACACAGAAAGACGACATTTTAGAAAATGCCAGTACTTCATTCCAAAACAGAACAGTTTCATTACTTACTATACATGTACTTCTCATCCTGTTTACCTTGGTTTTTTTTAAACTTGACACACATTTAATCTTTATTTACCTGGACAACAAGCATGTTTTTCAACAAGCAAACAAAATAATCTCTTTAAAACACTAGCTTTTGCAAAGCAAAGCAGATTCCACAAACTTCTTAAGGGAACAAAAGCTATATTTGGCAACAGCTTGTAAACCACTAGAAACAAAGCCAAAACAACTGCTATCTGTGCAGACACAGAAAAAAAATGTCATAAACTGCTATTCTGCCATCACGCTTTCTCCTTCACTTACCCCAGGAGTTTTTTTCCTCACATTTTCAGTCCTTTGCTAGAAGAATATCTCTACACAAGAGAACATTGTTTTATTCGGCTGCCTACTCAGACCTAGTTGCGCATAAGACGCTCATAAACAGGCCTTCCTTCCTGCTTAGTTCCCAGCCTGCGTGTTGTTGGGAAGCCAGCCCAGTTTTACCCTGTGATTTAAAACTGCCATCCTCACTCACTGCATACTTGTTGAGCTAGAACTGTTTCTATAAATAGTGTCCAAGCGGCATCCCAGACTCCAAAGTGAAACAAGGAGAGTTTCTGTCGACCTGGAAAGTCTTAAGAGGCTGACATCAGTGAAGCCACATATAATTACAAAAATAAGTGTTGGCAAAAAGTACTGTTAAATATTTTAACAAATACTAATCTTTATAATTCAGTTTTTATCACCTAGTTCAATAACCACAAAATTAGGTAAGAAAATAAACTTGTTCACCTGATGTAACAGAAGATTTATTTTCCTTTAGAGGGATCCTTTTAGAGATTGTAACACATGAAAATTCAAGTGGGTCTATTCAAAATAAGCCCTCAATAAATTTATAAGTAATCTCATCATGATGATTTTCAGCTTTGGAAAATGAAATTTAGACACTGAGTAAAGACATACGGATAGTAACAACCAAAAAAAATTGCTTTTGCAGGTAGTCATATTTACTTCAGGGAAAGCCTGGAGGTGACTTTAGAATTCTTCTTCTCAGATCCTCTTTGCTAAAAATTCAGTGATTTCAAGATAAGAAGTGATTGTAGAAGAAATACCCAGTTTATGCCACATTAATTTTATATGGAAACCAACTTTAAAAAATATCAAAAGTAATAGTAATTAACTAATATTGATCTCAAACAGTAAGTTTCTCTCCCTGACTCAGCAGCTTACACAGCAGACTGTCACAGTCACAAAACATATTCCAGCTACACAAACATTATTGATACTTACTTGATTGTGGAAGTAGCTTCAAGTTTATTATATTGATTCAATTAAGTAAGCAATGAATTAAAAATCTTATTTTTGTCTAGATTAAATGGCAAACTAACTTTTTATGATTTTGTGGCAAACACCTTCAAAATGCATATATTTTTAACAGTTTTTAAATTAATAATTTGAGATGGAATTACTGATGCAGATGCAGTGCATGTTTTAAAAACAAAGAAAGTTATCAGAAATTGATCTATCCTTTAAAATTTGTTTCTTAGTTTTCCCCAACAATTAGAATTATCCTTATTGAAAGAACATCCTCCAGGTTTGGATTCTAATCCATTCTGGAAAATTCAAAAAAGGAACAAAAATTGTACACCTATCTGGGCTGAAATGTCACTATTGTCAATAAGCACCTTTCACACAAGTACTTTGAAAAACTTATTCTGAGATTGAAAAGATTAAGTACTGCACTTCATATGTGCACACTATTAAAACATCACATGCCACCATTGTGGTAGATGGAAGACTATGTGTTTATTTACTGTTTATTTGGCTTCATATCTAACATACATGCAGCAGTCTTCATCCAAAGAATTCAAAAAACTGAATTTCTCAAACTGAACTCTAAAAAAAACTGAATTTCCTCAGGCTTCAGCAGGCAGCTGACCAGTACACAAAATAAGGAAAGCCTTTTTTCTTTCAGTGCCTGTTTCTACAGGGTAGGGCATTACAGTGCTCCACGTTCAATATTTCTGTTCATATGAAGATAATGGGAGCCTTTGTTGAACATGGAGCTAAAGCTAATATCCATATTCACATGACAGTGAGAATTCTTACAAGTTGCTCAGGAATGACCAAATTCCTCAAACTTTTCCAGGCTGAGATGTGAGAAAGCGTGGTAATGATTTGCCTTACCTGGTTCGTTTTAGTCTGAATTTGTGTTATTTTAGTGGCATCTATGCACTACTATCCTCCCTGTGTAAAGTTTCCCAGCATCCTCACTGACAGCAAGAGTGCATAAAAGACATGCTGAAAAAACACATCTTAAACCTTAAGGCTTCTGTTACTCTGAACTGTATAAAATATATTAGGAGATATTGTCATTTTGTAGAAGAAAACAAATAATTATCTCAAAACAAATTACATCACCATTCACCAAAGCTGAAAAATGCTGTTTCAAAATTTTCAAATACAGTTGAAGCCTGGGACTGAAGGACTAAGAAGTTTGAAACTTATTCTACTAAAATAATTTAAGGAAACAAACAATGTGCAACAAGGCTCCATTTTTCTTACAAGAGACAGTAAATTTCTAACTTTAGAATTCTTCAAGTGCAAGATTTGTATTTGGGGGAGCAGAAAAATCACACTGCCAATATTTTAGAAAATAGGGAGTTGTTACTTAAAGAAAAAACAATTTTAAGAGTGCATTGGCTTATTAAAGCAGAAGTCAAAACAGGGCAACTCAGAAAATCTCTTAAGCCCATACTGCAGTTTCACAGTAAGACTGCTTGGCTGAATTACTAACCTTTGTCATGAGGTGGGTCCTCAGGCAGGTCCACATCAAGCATGAGATCATCATCTTCAAGATCACACGAGTCGAGATTATTCAAGATATCCTGCAAGAAAGAAAGTGTGAGATATAGCTGCTCTCGTGATATTTCTTTTACCCTACTGTCATGAAAAGTTTATTTCAAAGCTGTTACATCTACACATATCCACTGTTATCAACAGCCTCCTCTCTTTAGAGGCCAAGATGAACCTTACTTGAGACCATCTATTCAAACAACAATTATCACACCTCTAGTAATACAATACAATAACAGTGCTAGATGAAACAAAGATAGACTAAAACCTTTTTCTGCCTGATGGCCATAGATTCCCCCAAAATTTTAATTTTCCTTAATATCCTGCCTTGTCCCCAGTTGGAAGCATTTTAAAACTACATTTCTTTGCTCACTTAGTATTCAAAGACAGCTTTGTGGAGAGAAGATGTTAAATCACCTTATTTCAGCTCTCACATCATACTATTGCGATATCATTGAAAGTAAGAGGAGGGGATGTGTGCTATATTGACTTTTTGGGGCAACAAAACCGAACATACTACTATCAGCACTAAGTTCTGCTGCCTTTTGTCTTTAAGATGGTGGTTCATATAAAGCTGTTTCTAGAGGGAAACATGTCACATTGTATGAATATATTAAAAGCGCTAAGAAAAATGTAATAAAGTGTTAGCACTAAATGGAATTATACGTATTATATATATTCAGTCAGATATATTACAGAAAAAGGACTGTAATGTGGGCAAATCAAGACAGCATTAAAAAGACAGAAACTGACTCCTCTTCCTTTACGAATACCAACAGCTGGAAAAACTCAAGAGGTCAAGGCTGTAGAACATTCAGCTTACCAAGCAGCCAGGTGCTGCTAGCACCATGTTACTGAAAAGCCACATCAGGCAACAAAATGTAGTACTTGATCTGAGAACCCAGACTCAATTTTACTTCATTACTCAAAGAAAGCTAAACTTATTAATACCAAGTCATGATAACACAAAGTAGGTCTAAGGATACTGTTGATGGTTATACAGCTCTAACTTGTGAGCTCTGCTTTCCCATATCCTGCAAATAGAAGCCATAGCGTTACGGACCAAGATCAGACTCTGGCACTTCACAGCTGCCTCCTTTCTAAAGGGCAGAAATGCAGCTTTTTCTTCAGTTTAACAGCTACACCTAGAGATGATTCATGAGATCAATACTAAAAAATTTACCAAATACTAAGGAAAATAAGTGTTTTACTAATAACTTCTTACTAGATAAAGTGATCATTAAATACTTAAGTGAATACTTGCATACAGACTATGAATACAGTGCAAAACAATATTCACTTGGAAAGCTGTCCCTTTGCTGGCTGCCATTTGGTTTATCAGAGATGTGTAGGTGAAGAGAAAGAAGAACATTATTAGGCATTTATCTAAACTGTTGCTCCAACTGTTCTTCAGCAGTCTTCCTACAGTGTTCACAAAAAATACAAAAATTTGTATTTTATTACAAATCATGAAAAGAGTTAAGTATATTTTAAGGTTTTTGTGTTGTTTGCTTTTTTTTTTTTTTAAACACAGAACATTAAACACTCTGCATTTCCGCAGGGGAAGTTACTTAGGAGGGAAAGTATGAGATGAAAATAGTTAATAGTGCACTATCCAAAACATGAGCCATATAAAGGAATGACTGAACACTTGAGGCAGAACCACCTGTTTTTGTTATATTTTCAAGTTCTACCTGAATAATTTTGTTTACATATACTATTCTAAGTATTTCCAGAAAAAAAACAGAAAAACCTACGTATCAGGGCATTGTGTATAATAATAAAACCTACTATGGAAAAGCTTCACAGAGAATTGGAAGCCATTTAAAGGAAATGTGGATTTAACATTTGGTAGAAACAAACTGCCTGTATATATTTCTTTGCTTTGTTTCTATTAATTTACATTTTTCTAGGAACTATAAGATTTTTAACTAATATCTATTTTTTAAACAATTCTGCAAAACGTAGGTGTGTTTGTGAGCCAGCTTTGGTTTGTTAGTTGATAAACTGTTTCTATACCATGCTTTGATCTTCCAAATTAGTATGAAAAAGCCCTATTTTATTCTACTGGAAGAAGCGTAATGAGCACAACAATAAATTACAAACAATGGCCACAAATACATAAGGAAGTTGAAAACAATTGTCATTGCTGTGCAAAAGCATTAAAAAAGCACAATATAAAAATACAGTATGTCAGAGTGCTAACTAATAAACCTAGATAAGCCACTTCACTATCTTTGTATCAGAACTTCAGAAGTCTAATGATGTCAGAGAAGGTCAGCATTTGGGATGCCCAACATACTTTTCTGTCAACAGCACTTTTAATTACGTTTCCCTAATTATACATTCCTGCACCACCCTGAGGGAACTCCATGCTAGGAAACACAACTGTGAATATGAAGTCTTTGTAATAGCTGGACCACGTGTCAGTTCACTTTGAGGATTTCCCAGCGCTAGCTACTTGGGAAACATAATATCAAAGTAGATGTCAGCAAAGTCATCTTGAAATACTTGTAAGATAAAGTTCAGGCTTCATCATCGCATCAGTGCGTATAGAACCTTTATTTACTGACCTCCATTGTTACTCTTACTCCTGTATAATGAACTGAAGCTCATTACACAGTATGTGCCAGTAACACTGTTAATAATGTGTACTTAACAGACATCATCATCATGAAGTGATTCTGGGCAACAAACTCAATGAGAACAGGAAATAAAATTCTTTGAAGGTGCATCAACTGCAACCCTACAGAATATTACATTTCAGCAATTATTAAAAGTTACAGTAAGAGAAGAATCTTATTTTATTTGTATAGTTAAAAAGAATAATGCATATTAAAAGGGGCATGTAACTTCACAAGGCTGATTTAGCACTAGATTTTCAAGATGGTACAGCCTAGAAAGAGATTAAGTTTGGGACTGAAATTCCAAGTCAAACTACAATGCTGTCCCCAAGCTCTCCCTCCAGAAAGCTTTTCAGCTGAACGCAGGCAGTAGTGCTCTGTTCTCTTGATGCAATACTACAGGAAAAACATCAGGTGAGAAAGAGATGATCTAGGACTAGTGGTATAAGAACTGAATAAGCCGAGAAGCCCAACAGCAGGGAACACTCTTACTGCATAAGGAGATGGGAAAAGACTAAAAACAAAGGCAAGGGTAAGGCTGGTGAATGGTTACACCACATTTAGCAAGTTTACTTCAATGCTCTGTAAATTCTTTCTGTAGTGATTGCCCTCAGGTGCTACGTCTTGCCAAAGGTTAATCAAGCATACACTTACAGCTCACCTACAACAGCTTGGGGTTTTTGCCTTATCTGTTGGATGTGTAAAGTTCGTAATTTCTTTCTCAAGAGACGTTAACAACATTAAGTTCTTAAGATCAGTGCTCTGAAGACTGGGGTACCGTACAGCAGCTACTTTTGCTGAAGCTTAACAAGTTCTATATAAATTCATATCCATCATAATGAACTGGAGTAGCAAAATATTCTTTTTAAAGAGATTAGTTCCTAAAAATTTCTCATGCTGTATACATCATAAGCTTCCACTTGCGTGTAAGTAGAGAGCAGTATTTTTCAGTCCACCAACTTAAGTTCAATTTAGCTTAACAGCTGGACCTAGGCAAGAGGCCTGATTGTCAGCTTTTCCATTTCTTGAGCTAAGTATATAATGCAAATCAAAATAAATTATAACATGCCCAAATTAGAAGGATAGAGGTCTAAGTTTCATTTCTTCCCTATGAAACGCAAAAGATGTAGACCAGTAAAAGCTTATGACACAACATATATTACACTGGAATTAAAAAAACAAAAAGGCAGAAGTCAGGCACTGGGTTTAGTGCAGAAATATTCCAGATAAGCAACACTCAACCAGATCATTTTGCAGAGCATTTAGAGAACTGAGAAGAGCCTGAGCTCAAACTACCAGTTCAGTACCCACGCCAAAGCATGCTGTCTTGCTTGGAAAGCAATTGCATTGAGGTAGTCATGAGCTGCTGGTGAATATTAGCAGCAATGTTTTACCTTCTCCCACAGTACAAGATCTCAGACCTCATTTATTTGTTCTACTTCCAGAAAGTAGGCTGTTAAAGGAAAATAACTAATTATTTTTGTTACTCATTTAGTAAGTTAGGTCTTGCTTTCAATAATAATCATGTACTTCTGAAGTCAGTGGAAAAAGGAAGTAAAAGCTCACATCCACTTTAAATATTCCGTAGCGATTACTTGAATCAAAACCACATACAAATTTATTCAGTTTGATTTGCCCTGCATTTTGATTCTTTTAAGCCTATATGCACAGTTTCTTTGATCTTTTACTTTCTTGCTCAAAAAAGACCATATGAGCAATGCACGATCATTTAATACAAAAGATTACAACTCCATAAAAATTTCAAGAAAAAAAGCTATTAAAGGATGGATATCACCACTTTGGGGAGAAAAACGAAACTATAGAAAGCAGACCCACAAACTCAAAGTTTGGCAGTAAAAAAATCACGTCATCTACAGCATCAGTACATAAATAACTTTCTGGCATGCCTAGCTTTGATGTTAGTATTCACGTAATACTTTCCCAGGTTACTGACAATGCATTTATAGAAACTTAATCTGACATTAAGGTAAATTAATTTAGCAAAAACTTTGCTGTTAAAACTGGTGGGATATTATGAAAGGTAAATGCTAGACTATTTCCAGTGTATATTTTCAAAGCTGTTTACTTAAAGAACACGACAGTAATCACAGGTCACTTTGTTGAATGACAGCACATTATAGCACATTCCATTAGTTAGTTATACTTCAATCTCTTTGTAAAAACATATCATCAGTAGGTTAGAATCAGACTTCAGACACATAGTTAGTCATTCTTCCAGTACCATGCTGTATTTCTCTTGATGAAAATGTACTACAGCAAGTATCAGTAACAGATTAGACTACCTTAGCTGGAAGGGACCTACAATAATCATCTAGTCCAACTGCCTGACTAATTCAGGAGTGACCAAAAGTTAAAGCAGTTTATTAAGGGCATTGTCCAAATGCCTCCCAAACACTGACAGGCTTGGGGCATCAACCACCTCTCTTGGAAGGCTGTTCCAGAGGGCTGACTACCCTCTCAGTAAAGAAATGCTTCCTAATGTCCAGTCTGAACCTCCCCTGGCACAGGGGAACCATTCCCATGTGTCCTATCACTGGATACCAGGGAGAAGAGAAGAGCACTCTAATAACCACTTTATGGCCAAATTTTAGGCTCAATTTTTCTACATCTACCTGAAGCTGATTTCAGGTTTTCAGTAAGAGAGTAAACAGTTTCTCAGAAACTGTTGAAAGATGAAGCAAAGTAATTTGTCCATGTAACAGTTTTTCTTCAGTTTTTATGTTGAAAAGATCTCACGGACACATATTGGAAGAAAGCTTGACATTTAGATCTCTGACAGTTCTCTGAAGTTTAAATCCTAGTTTGGGCCAAATCTGGGCATGGATAACAAACTTAGAAGCTACTGAGAAAGTATTTAACATATTAGAACAATTTAAGCAGTGGCTTAAAGAATGACATTTAAACCATCCTAAAAATAATAAGAAAAATTCCATCAGAACCTCTAAGATACCATAATTACTTTTAGAGGTCTTCTGGATAATTACTATGAGAAAAAAAAATTAAAAATACAATCTTACACGAAAACAAACAAGTCTTCGAAAAACTAGCATTGCTCTATTACAACATACTTATCTGTAAACTTAGAAAAGCAATTGTCAAAGTCACTAAATCTTTTAAAGCAGACACATGTTCTTGTGACATTCCACCAAAAAAAATAGAAAGAAACAAAAAGTCAAACATCCTGGTCACACCTCACCTTTATTCTTTTTCTACTACCAAAAGAGACTCTATTTAAATAAAACCTCTGGTGTCTATGTTAGCACAACAACGAAGCCACGATTTAACATGAGTTTAACATGAGTCTGATGCTATGGCAATGAATATATTACTACAAATTCACCAACACTGATTTGGCCTAACAGCACACAGGATAAAAGAGTAATCAAAGTAACTTCTCTTGGGGGGAATAATAAAAAAAAAAAAGCCTCTTGAAACAGAGGATGTAGGGCTTGACAACGGGATAGAAAGCTCAATTTCTAGCCCAATAGTTAAGGCTGTAAGACATGCTTGATAGTTTCAAGCCAGTTATTCAGTTGACTCACCCAGCAGCGTGAGCCTTTACACTTGCAGCATCAAAAGGACAGACCAAGCCTTGTACCAAAAGCACAACCCAGCATACCTTTCTAATGCACAAGAGGACCCTTTAGAACAGGACTATGGGAGTATATTGTACCACTAGCTGTACTTTTTTTATTGCAACAAACTCACTTTGCGAATTTCCCCATCCTATCACTGAACAACAAAAAGGCAAAGCTCTTTTTGAGATCATTCACAAACACATTGATAAGATGATGAACAGATATTGTACCTTTTGTCAAAAACTTCCTCAAGTCCAACAGGCTTAAGAATTACAGAGTAATCAAAGCTTCTTCTACTTTAGAACTTCTGAAGTTAAGAAAAACATTACAATACAACCTTGACACATATCTTGGCAACCCAACTGCCTAGTCAACTTCTATGGCTATAAGCAGCAGCAAAGATGGGGCTGAATAGGAGGACAGCTACAAGATACCAAGCTTCTAGGATTTACTGGGAAACAGTATTAAAAAGAGCATGAAGATTACAAAAACATTAAATACAAGTTAATTCATAGGACGCTACTGGTGGACAACTGAAAAACATCACAAAATAACAGACAGCTTTCAAACTACTTTTGTGAGGAGAAACCTGGGTATGTCTCCTTAGAACATCAAAAAAAACGCTACTCTCAAACTGAACCTTTGTTTAAACTGGAAGGTGTAGCAGTGATGCATCAAAAGGGCAAATACTCCAAAAACCTAAGGGAGAAGGACAACTAAAGCCTTTGCAATCACTCCTCCACAATTTGAATTCTTGTTGACAAAAAGCATCAACAGAAAACTGTGTAAAGTTATCCCTTCCTCATATATAAAAATATACACTAGACTTCTTTCAGTTCTAACACTGTTTTTCTCAGATTACGTTCTCATTATATACAACAGTGTATCCACGTATTTTTATTTTAAAAAAAAAAAAATCAATAATCCTGCCAGTATGGTAGAAATACCTACAAAGAAATCTAAAGTTAATATAAAGAACACTCTTTTAAACCCTTAGTTATTCAGATTGATTCTCCTTGGGTGATCTGTAGCTAACATGAAAAAAGTATTAAGGCATCAGAGTATCCCAGGTGAAACGTACTACTATTTTCTCATTAGTAGTCCTGTCTCTGCAGTCGTTAAGATCTCCCAGCTGGATGCTTCTGGTATGACATTTGAACACTACAATCAACATGTGGTTGTACTTTCAAAACAGAGTGCCTTTTATTGTCTACACAAGTTCATTCACCTGACTGGAAGTAGGGATTATTGCAGTGAGTTGGCATAAGTTTGGAAGAACAACAATATGCTGCGTTTATAAGATTCTCTATGCTTTAATAGCTGAAATGGGAAGAAACTGTACTATTTTGCATCTGAAAGTAATTAATATCTCTGTAGCGTCAAAGTGTGTTACAAGTCTTATGCTATACTATAAGAGCATCACTGTTTTGTATTTCAAACATTCTTTTGCAAATAAAATCTAGATGTGCTTTATGCTCAGAAAAATTAGCAGCTTTAGATGCATGAAATTCCACAGACATTTTCACATTCATTTTCTATGCAGCTACATACGCTGCATCTCTTCTGGCAAGATGCTAAAAATTAAAGATATTTTTTTTCCATAAAAAAAAAAAGGTATTGAGAGGAAAAAAAGGATGGAAACAAGACTTCAAAAAAATTCAACAAGTAGAATATAAGCATTAGCAAAGGGAGAGAACTAAGGATGAATCTGTCCAAACAAGTCAAGTGAAGTGAAGAGTCTGAGGGTCATCCAGAAATTAGCGAAGTACCATTTCAGGTATTTGAAGAATAAAAAAAGGAAGTCTCCAAAAAGTCAGCGTTAAATAAGAACTGAACAGAACTTAAGTGAAGGCAGAAAACAGGGACAGAAGAACAAGACCTCTTTCACTTTGAGAAGACACTGGGCAGCCAGGAAGGCACATGCTGAACTACAGGGCTGAAAAGAAAAACCCTGCTGCAGACAATGGTGTAAGAACAGAGGAAACCACCCAGGGAAGAGAAAGGATAGAACTCTGCAGGGTACCAGAAACAGAATAGGAAGGGAGCTATTTTAAACACTGTACATTGCAAGTCACTTTAAAGATAATTAAGCCCAACAACCAAATAAGTATGTCATCATTTTGTTCATGCTCAGTAAAGAAGGGTTGCCGTGACAACAAATGCAACAAGAACTTCATTCTGAAAACCCATTATATAATTATTAGCTATAACAGTCTTAAATAAAGATTCATTATTCTTGAAAATATTTTGAGAGCTATTATATCTTCCAACTAGGTGTATTGAAAGTAGATAGGAAATAATTACTAGGTTAAGTTATTACCCACTGTATCTCAAGAAGCAGCTATGCTTCTGTGTAAGAAACCTGAAATTCAATAGCACGATGAAGGAAGAGGAAGAAGAAAACCAAAAATATTAACCATTCTGTTGAGACATGACCAATCCATAAGCAACAACACTTTCTAAACACGCAGCACAAGCTAAATCCCACAGCCACAAAAAGCACTCCTCGACTGCCATCTAGCCTCTGGTAATGAATCGACAAAAAAGAAACTGAACAGGAGGGGGAAACATTCTGCCCATCTTCCTGCAGAATTCCAGAAAAATTTAAGAATGTTTTATTTGGGCTTTTTTTCCAAGTAGGCAGATGTTTTTCAGTAGAAAGTTTCTGATTTACTGGAGAGGACAATAGTAGAAAGCCATTAGCAGTAAGCATAAATAATGCCATAGAAGTAGCAGATGCTGAGGAAAAGCAGTCCCTTCTAATAATTGCTTCCAGCCTGTTTTCAGAAAAGGCTACTGGCATGAGAAGTTCACAGTTTCATCTGCCTACACATAATGGAGTGTTTTATACTATAAAGCAATATGAAATTATATGGGTACTCTTAACTGGCAAAAATAATTTTGAATTATTCTTACTCCACTGACTTGCACTTGTATTAACAGTGTGAGGCTCGGCTTAAAGAAAAATAGGGAGGCTTCAAATACCTCTCAGTTGAGAAAGGAACCAAACCATAACCTCAAAATTCAGAGGAACGCCATGGCCAGGGCTGCTACCAGGAGATCAATTAAGTTTCCCCCTGCATAAAAAGTTTTAATTTTACCCTAGCTAGATTTTCGGCGTTATCTGAACAGGACTTGTTACACAGCATTAACGTGTTCTATTCTTACACAGTCAGCTTAATATACTTGTTTCTAACTGAACACAAAACAATCCTCAAATACCTCCCAGCTAGTCTTGAGTAATTCTATTTTCACCAACCTCTAAATGAACCGCTAACACCACCAGAAGCGTCTTGTCACTTACTTGCACTGTTGCTGAAGGACACTCACTACATCATCCACATTTCAACAGTGTAAACCAGGAACACAAAACCACAGAATTGCTGTTTACTCTGAACCACCTTGTATGCAGAAAAAAAAGACACTGTTAAATTTCGAGTCTCAAAGAGGATGACAATTAGAGTTACATGGTGGTATCAGGTTGTGTTTGGGGCATATGGATACCACATGCAATGTTAACTGCTCTTGAAAAGAAGGTAAAGTGCATCCCATACTTAGAGCTGTGGAGACAGTAAGACTTAAACTGGGGGTACACATTTAATCCAGAGAGACCAAAGCTGTGCGTATTACAAAAACAACAGACCCCAGCTTGTATAAGACACTGCCCCTGCCCTAAATTTCTGATGCTTCGCAACAGAAAAATAATTTGGAGAAAAATTCAACACCAATGTTCCTATAACTTATTAGGACACAATTTTAGGTAAAAAAGCAATGCAAGAAGAAACCGTGTGCCAACCTAGGTGTTTTTAATCGTTATCTGTAAAATGTTCAGAAACCCAGTTAGATGTATGTCTCAATTTCTTTTACATATTTTTTTAAATTGCTTTTCTTGTTTATACTGATAACTTTGAAAAATACCCCAACTTTGAGACTACTGCTCTCTTTGGGCACATGTTTACCTGATCACTATGGTTTGAAGTTTTCCTAGGAGCAAGGAAAAAAACATGTGATACTTGAAAACTCAGCAATACCATTAGCTGAAATAAACTAGGATAATTCTGAAGTCCTGTCATTGAAGAGCAATGCTACTTGGTAGAATAAAGAAAAAAAATTTGAAAAGGAACACTGGGTATGCAGTTACCAACTCATGCAGGAAAAGTAATTTACAAGCTTATGAAATTAAAGGGCCAATTTCTACCAGTATTTTCAAATTTGACACAGCACCACATCAGCTGCTGCTCTCTCTCCCTCTCTCTGCCAAACAAATTCAAAGCAACCACTAATGGCTACCACAAATGAAACAAAGCAGTACAAGTGAAGTTGCCTTACTTGATTTGACCAGCCAAAAGAGCATGAGAAGATTTACTGTGTCAGTTCTGAATCAAGCAGCTCTCAAAGGCATACAAGCTTTCCCATCCCAAAGGAAAAAAGGTAATTTGCCATAAAAACTTGTTCACAAAATGTCATGCCTCTCAAACCAACATCACAAGAGGTTTGTGCACTGTAATATAGTCATATTACCTCTTAATAATATTTGACAGCAGGGACACATACATCACACAAGACGCAGACACAAGCTATTTCATTAAGTAGTTCAGTTTCTCACTACCTCCCGTTGCTGTAAGAGTTAAGCTCTGAAGCTGAAGACTAGAGCAGTGGTGGGAGGGTAGATAGTGGCTATTTTCACTCTGAAGGCAGCACCTCTGAAAACATGGTCTCTACTTCAATGACGTTTTCTTTCTCTGCCACGAGCAGAAAACTGTCTGCCAGCAAACTCCGCTGAAAGCACAGCTGAGGAACCACGCTAACAGAACATAGTGAAGCAAGTTTGTACTCTTAGTTCTGTATTAAGACAAGTAGTAATACAGATTTGAATTTTACATAGCAGTTGCACAGTTTTCTACTAAAAACTTAACTGTGAAAGTGTTGATCAATGATACTCTCCCACAAATTTAGTATGTCCACAAATATTATATAGTCATAGTGGAGACTAAATGCAAAAAGGCAACAATGACTTTTGAGGCTTTGAAATCAGAAACATGCAATTTAATGATTTTCCAAATAAACATTTTTAGGCATAACTGAATTTTTTTTTAGAAACTAAAAATATGAAAAAAATGCCAGAGACTTCTAGGCTTGTAATATTGGAGAAACATTATATTGACCAAATAAAAGCTATGAAGTTAGAACAGTACAATTCAAGTAAGCCAGCATCATTTTTGCCAGATTCTGGCAACATAGCATGAAGACACAGGGACAAAAGTGCATGGAACTCTGATACAACCTTATCAGCTTAAGCAGAAGTTAGCAGCAACACCTTCGGTGTTGTGGCACACAGATGCATGCCAATGAAAAACACCTCTCAAGGCTGACATCTGTATCGGATTCCAATCCCAGAATCACTGTATTTCTGAGTGGGAAGTTTAAGCCACCTTTTACATTTTAGAAAAAACAGAGTAAGACAAAGCTCTTTGACCTGGAGATCATAAGCAGAAATGGCAGCTTACCAAGATAATTTATTTCCAAAAAAAGTTCTTTTATACCACAAGTAAAATTCAGACATGGTGTTTGCCATTTTCTAAAATGCATTAGCAGAAGCTAATAATCCCACAGAAGACTTCCCAAGCTACTCCAATGTCTCTTGCTGAGAAAAATATTAGCCTACAAACCCAAATATCAGGCTATCAGGCAAAGAAGTGTGAAGGACAAAATGAATTATTCAATCTGTCCTGCAGGACTGGATTCCTTTGGTGATGAAGGCAACAAATGAAAATTCTCTGAACAGAAGCAGAAAATATAGAATTCCACACTGCTATTCCATATTAGCAATGCTACATGCTCTACAGCTTGGTCCATAAAAACAGTCTCCAGTATGCCGGACACAGGGGGAAACATATAAGGAGATGCAACACAAATTGCCAAGTATCCAATACCCTCTGGGTTTGCTCTTAGTCACTCCCTAGGAGATTCACGTATTTTTTGTCTTCTACAGTATGCCCACATCCGATTACACAGATATGCCACTGAGAATCTCAACTGTCGCCCATACAGATCTACATATCTGCATGAGGTTATTTCTGGAGTGCTTCTATCATTGGTTTGTTTGAATGCTTTCTAGATAGTAAGTGGATAAGATCACCTCCCCCTACACTAGCACTGCATTCTCACACAGAATGCCATTACTCTGACATACTAATGAATTCTAGTATCTATTCACAAAGCTATAGGGATTGCCTAGTTTCTTCCTCTGTGGTCCTGTTATGTTGCAACACTGACCAGATAAACTCAGCAGCAGCAAGAAAGACTAAAATGTCTGGGATCTCACAGGCTTGTGAGGCAGCATCTTCAGGGGCCAAAGAAGGACCAGCTACCTCAAAGCCAAAATTAATATAGGTATGACAAGATTGCTCAAGATTAGGGTCATTATGCATAACTAAATATTGTTATACCACAGGAATAACACCTTCTTCCATTCAGCCTCACCTCTGCACTAAAGTACTGAGCATCTAGATTCATGTAGCATTGTAGCAAGTCTGCAATTAGTTGTCAGCATACCAACTTCTCTAACAAAGAAATACATTTTTAAAAAAAACACCACAAATTAAAATTGTGTCTTTATTAATGTCGTAATTAATTCAAGTCCGAATGGCACTGACAGAGGGGAAACCATCCTTTGGTTTCAGGCACAGAACAAATCCATACCTTTCTTAAGGAAGTGCCCAATTGAAGTACATAAACTAGTTTGAAGAATTATCATAGGCACTCACAATGCAATTAATTCTCTATATTAACGTAACTTTTTGTTAGCCAAAAGACACATAATATAACAAAGGAGGCAATGCAATTACTCATCAACACTGTTAATCTGAGTACCGACTGTCAAAAAAAAATACGTGTGTGTTTTTTAATGATGTCCTCTGCTTTAAGATCTTTATTGTTCTTTGCTGAACCACATTAAGATTTCAGACAAAGATTTTAATCTGTTTCAGGAGATCTTATTCAGCTTTGATAAAAACGAACTGCCAATGAAAGTCAGGCTTATGGAATACAATCCAGAAAGCAGTGCTGCTTCAGAAATGTAACAGGCAACTCCCACGTACTCACATATAGGATAACTTACTCATTTAACCTTTGAAGAATAGAGGCACATACTTTCTTACGAAAAAGATCAGGAAATATTGTTCTGAAATGAACTCTGAATTGGCTGCAAATTATAAGTTTCAATCAACACCACTGCTAATAGCTAACAAAGTAGCATGGCATTTGCTTTTCACATTTTTGATGTTCTAACTTTACCCACTGTTTCCTTACATTAAAACAGAAAGCCAGCTCAACTACACTTCCTCTATCGCACATCAATCAGCCAAACAAAAGCATAGAGAACATAGAACATGTGAAAATAATAAAGGAAGACATGCTTTGAAGAAAGACTCCACATTTGTGAGAGAGGAATGGGACAGGGTCTGGGAAAAAGTCACTCTTCTGCACTGCTTAAGTCAGAGCTGTGATACCCTGGGAATAAATCATACGAAATCCTTCCTCTTGAAGTATCTAAATTTGAGCACAAGGAACAAATATATCAAAGTAATAAATACTGATGATAACACCGAGTATTACTATTCATTTTTAATTCATCCATCATTCTAAGAAGCGAAAAATAAGACTCCATAAGACTCACTCAAGGTTACAAAGTGTGGCAGATGAGCAATTGGGATCTCCTTACTCATAGATCATTGAGCTATTTTCCATACTACTAGCAAGTACACTCAATCCATCACTGAACAAAAACATTCAATTGATTCTGTTCCTTATTGGGAAGAACAGAAAGAGGTGAATGGGGTGCAAAGTCTTTCCTGACCTGAACATCTTCGATAATGGAGAATCTGAATATCAACTTGCAGACAGAAAAGCAAATACAATAATGTTGAGAAAAAAGCCTTAGATGTTAGAGATCTTGAGGTTTCAGTAATGGCTTACAGAAAGATACAATGCAAATCTAAATAAATTTAAACATCTTTGTCTCAGTAATAAAATTATATGTATATATATTCTTTCATATGACAAGGCAAATTTTTCATCAAAGCAGTTTAACTTTTTTTTACATTTACCTTCACGGTCTTAAAATCTTAAGACACTTCACTTGCAACATGAAAAGCAGAAAAAAAAAAATTTCAACTAGCTCATTAGATGGAAACTGCTTTTTATGTGTGCTTCCCATAACTAGCTTGCACCTGAAGGCTCATTTCAAGGACACTCTTTTTAGAGTTACAGCAAAACCAGAAATGTCTGTATCAAGAAAAGATACACACTTAGTTTCACTACACCCTGTTAAATGGATGAAAATTAAGCACAAGACCTTCTGAATACTCAATACTGAATGCCTCGATAAATCAATCACTACTGCTTAAGAAAAATTTCATAAGAATGCAACTCATTTCAGTATACTACTTAAATTGTGTTCCAGTCTGTAAACATTGTTTTTAATTTAGAAAGACTTCGTACTGAAAATGTTTCCAGTAGCTATACAGTGCTGCTAGCACAGTATAGAGACTCAATATTTACTTGTTTGAAATTAGCACTGTACTGTTTCCAAAGTAATTACAGCACTTCTGTCATAGTATTACATAGTTCCATCAAAAAACACCCATACTAGGCAAGAGATACCTTATCTCAAATGGTAACCTCTAAGGGATTCACACTTCATGAAAGTCTCCCAAACACTACTTTAAAAGCAACCTTATATATCTGAATAGTTGTTCTATTCCATACTTTTACATTATCTTAAGCTTACTTGCACTTGTATTTTTATTACAGCTGTAACAAAATATTCCAAAATTTAACAAGCGCAGCTTCTCATAGAACAAGAACTACGGCTTTGGCATTAACCTGTGGAAGAGAATGTACAACTAAAGAAAGGAAGATAGGTAGAAAACAATACCTAGAATACTTCACCCTACAGAAGTAAATGTATTAGAAACATACTCATTTGAAGTCTGAATGCATATAATAAATTACTCATTTAAAGCTTACTGTAAAATTATTTTGACAAGTAAATTATTTACAAAATTAAGGTAATTAAATTACTTGTAAATAACTAAACTACTGTAAGTAATTAGTGATTGAACAATGCTATTTTAGCGAGCTTATTTTCTCTTTCTCTAAGAAGCAGAGTGTATTTCAGCATACTTCACTGTGAGTACCTGTGTGTCTTGAACCAGAAAGCATTCTGCCCAGTCTCAAAAACTAATTCAGAATTGCTCTTTTCCAAGCTTGAATCACAAAGGGGAAAAAAATAAAAAAAAATTCTTATGAGATTTCAAAAATTACCTAGGAAGATGACAAAAATGTCACTTTCCAGCTAAAATTGTGGCCACTCCTCAATAAATAACCAAATGGATTCATTCCAATGAGATCCAGATTTCATCCCAAGAGCAATTAAATTCTCAGCAAAGCAGCTAAACCCCATCTGTCTCTTCAAGCCAGATTTCAACTATTATTCCACAATCCTATATCCTTATTATTACGTTGATGTTCACTCTATATATACCCAAAATACTGGCTTTATTAACTTCAGTAAAAATTAACATAGCACACACATTTATATTCTTACTACAGTCTACAGTAAAAAGGGGTCAGAGGATTCCTTTTGTCTTTTTCTAAGACAGGGTCTTGATCTGACCTGGTAATACAATAAACACTCATAAAAGTTTCCTGTTTAAACCTAAGAGAAAAAAAGCACAACCTAAAAAACAAAACACACCACAACAACTTATTCTCTAGAGTATTAAAGAAAGAAGTCAAAGCTAGTGGAATATTTTCAGTTTGAATTTTTACTTCTTGGCAGACTATCATGCACTAGAATATCATAGTGTTAAAAAGCACATACCTCAGAACAGTACATGCAATAACGACTGTATTATCTATCCCATTCTTAATGTAAAAAAGGACTTTGACTTTCCAAAAATATTTAAAACTTCACTCTGAACAAACACATTAAAGCTTATGTTTCTCATCTGTCTACTTAATACAATGGACAGAAGAAAACAAAACAGTTCACACCTTGCTACAGCAAAAGTGCGCTACGTGATTAAGCAAAGGAGCGATGCGACTCCAGTTCGGATGCATGCTTTAGACCACATTGCTTATATGTATGTTGAGCAGTATTCCCCAACAAAAATTAATGAAAGAAAAAGTGTAGCAAGGTTGATATGCTAGACTATAGTCCAAGCTCTCATTCCAAGGAATAGGAAAAAAAATATATTTATGTTTCCTGCACTCTGAAGTAAAATGACTGTAGTCCTAAGCAGCTAAAGATCATTGTAGAAGTCAGACATGCAGTCCTTCAGACGTGTAACCACCAGACTTCTGCTGAGGGAATGCCAACCCCCTCAGCTGCTGACTGCATAGACACAAGCATGGGGAATACTAATACAGTCTCCACCTCCAATGAAACAAATCACCAATAGGAACTAAAACCTCTTAAAAATCTTGGTTTCAGCTTGGCTGGGTAAACTGTAAAGTTTTTTTTGTTTAGTGAAGAGAGTTATATTACAATCACGACCACAACTCAAACCTAGAGACAGCAAAAGCATAGATTAAGGTCTACTGGGGTTTTTTTGGTGGTTTTTTGTTGTTGGTTGGTTTTGGGGTTTTTTGGTTTGTTTTTTTTTTTTTTTTCTTTCTATCTGTAATCTAACTCTTAATTTTGTTTGCAAGGCTTTTTTGTTTTTAAATAATTGTAATCTAAGCTTCATATAAGTACTTACTCAGTGGCAGTGAAACAAAGAGACATTTTAATTATAACCATTAACTTGGTTCCCAACCCAAAGTTGGCTTGCAATAGAATTGAGGAAGCCTGTATTAAAAAAAACCAAACAACCAAAACCAAACAAAAAACCCCAAACCAAACAAAAAATCCCCACAAACAAAACACAGCAGAAGTTGTGCCTCGCATTGTTGAGCAGCTTTCTACCACGAAACAGTAAAGCAACTAGGTGTTAAATAGGTAGCTGAAACACAGGACATTAGCAAACAGTACAGCTAAACATTAAGTGAGAGTACATATAGACAGATATTTTCTACATTGCTAATTTACAGAGCCATCACAGCTGCTCTGCTAAGCATCAGTCTTCTCCCACAGAATTGAGCAGAAATAGCATCACTGATTTGGTGCTCAGCAGCAAAGACCAATTGTTGAAAGGAGTAAGGAATACCAATGAAATGAATGCTTAAAAAACTGAAAGGAACTCAATTCTTAGAATGTGAACCAGTGTTAAGCCTTCAAAACTGGAAATGAGACAAGAGTAGGAATAGTGGAATAAGTTATTTTCTGTTTTACATTTAGAGAATAAAACCTTTTCATCCTGACAAGGTCTCAAAAAACCCACGCATGTCCTACTCAGCTGTAAGTCCCCATGGCATTGTTGTATGAGAGGTTATTTAGATTTGTGTAACTTTTAAACCTCCAACAACGGATTGTACATGTTCTCCATGGCTGTTGGCTCAGTTAGTGAAGAATAGAAGGACTGTCCTAAAAGAGACCAAATTTGTTTTATTCCCCCCCTCCTCCCTGTCCTTAAAACCAAGCTCTACTGAGGAGAGCAAAGATTTCACAGCTTTTCTTCTCCCAGAAGAGTAATAAGAAGACGGAGTAGCCAGCAAGCTCCTTCTGTTGTCTTCCTATTCTGGTTGCCATTCCAGAAGCCTAGTTAAAATTACCTCTGAAAAAGCTGCATTTTCAAAGATGGTCAAAACACTTCTAATCTAAGAGTACCCAATACTATCGAAAAATTTACAAAAAGCATTTAGTATTTGTTGCTGATACTAAGGATGATACAGTTTAAGAGACTAACACTACAACAGCAAGATGGAAATTAAAAAAAAAAGGCAAATTTTGCACTACACTCTACAAATTACTCACCATAATTACCAGAGTTGTTATTCAGCTACATTGTTTCTACTCACCCCAGTCTGATGCCACAGAAACTCCAGAACCAACTATCTGCTTTGGAAATTTCCCTGGAAATATTAATTCCAAGGGGCAGTCAGGCTGGCATTAGCTCAAGCACTCAAAATTCTTAAATCTGACTCTTATCAATTGGATTTTGACACACAGATATTAACTGCTTTTACCCTCGCCACACTACAGGACAGAAGCCACATAATTTGATCACGTATCTCCCAGCAATCAAAACATCTGACACGCTGACTAATCACAGTAATTCAGTTCTATTTTTTTTTTTAACCTGCCTTTATACTCATTGCCTGCAGAGAAAAGGAAAAACATGGAACAAAGCTTATATTAACCTATCCAAGAACATAATTCTTCAGAAATGATGAAAAACTGTATCAGAAATTCTTCTGCATCTTCAGATTAAAAATGATCAGCACTTAATCTATAGGGTAAAGAAATTAAATATCATGCTTTCTAACAAAAACAAGCTCAGGGAAAAAAAAAACACCAGTAAAAGGCAATTCAACAAACATTTCTCAGCTACAGTTTCCCCTCAAAAAACAAGCTGAC
This sequence comes from Limnodromus scolopaceus, assembly GCA_028565335.1. Lineage (NCBI taxonomy): Eukaryota > Metazoa > Chordata > Aves > Charadriiformes > Scolopacidae > Limnodromus > Limnodromus scolopaceus. The sequence continues at coordinate 8,582,112 of JAOXNO010000002.1, read as the reverse complement.
TGAAAATACATTTCTGCCTTGTAAAAATAAAAGATGTATTACTGATGTTTCTCTCATTCAAGATAAAAATTCACAGTACAGAAAGCACTGTAATTCTGGAACAGCATTAATAAGATAAAAATCAAGATGGGTGGAAAACCCACAACTCTTTAGATTCAACAGGAAGTCTTAAAAGCTCCTCCCTTTCTCCATTTCCTCAAAACATAGTAAGATCATACTCCCATTTTTAAGCCCTCTCTAAAAGCTGTTTACTTTCAATAAAGAAAGAAATAAACCAAAATAGTGAACAAAAGTATCAAAAGCTTCCAATGTGCCTCTGCTCTGTAAGACTTACAACAGCTTCCATCAATCAGAACATTGATTAATTATCAATTCATACACATATTAATGCATGGAGGTCACATGTATGAAAAACCTAGATACATAGTCCAAATTCATAGGAAAGTAATGTCTTTCATTTGTTCAATAAATTACACTGTATGTATCAAAAATATCTACATTTAAAATTTACCAAGGACAAATTTTAAAAACTTCCTTTTTCCCCCCAGCATGTGCATACGTCTGGGAAAAAGACAGTTTTTGCAGTGGTCTACATTAAACATTTTTCTCCCCTATAGACAGCAATAAAGCTACACAGCTCATACTGTAAAAGTCTTAAACTGCTTTCCCAAGCTGGCCACAAATACCATGAAAAGTTAATAACTGTTTCTAAATTCTTAAGCGCTACATCCCAACATCATAATTTAAGGCAAACAATACCACAAGCAGCCAAAAATATATCAGGAATTTGTATGTAGCTAAACATAGAAATATAATTACATAGCTATGCCCAGTTTTCAGGAGAAATCTCTGCTGTTCTACGCCTGGGCTACAGCAGACAACTCAACTAAAAATAGAAATCAAAGTCAGAGTAGTAGCCACAAACCCTGTCCAAGTCCAAAACTGGTATCTACATTACTAAATGGGCAGTGGTGACACAGTATCTAATGCGCCTGAAACACATGAAGCACGACTGACGACATGAAATTCTTTGTTAGAAGTTTTGATTGCTAGTACCATGTTAATGAAATCCAAGTTGCTTAATTCAAAAGTTGGTTCAGATGAAAGAATATGAACAGTGAAAAGTGTTGAAGAACAGAGACAGTATTTTCCTCATGTATATGGAAATCCCAAGGTTGGATCCCCGGTCTCAGCTGAGGATCACGGCACTGAAACAACTCTCCATCTATTCGTTAGACTGAATGATGTTTCTTGCAAATCAGCCACAAGTTCAGCAATAAGGTGAAGCAAAAAGGTTGTTATGTACCTTGTGTAGTGCCTTTGAGACATACAAGAGTCCTGCTACAGTGAGCTACAGTCAGGTATCTACCTTAAAGATTCTACGGTTAAACAAACAGACATCAAAATAAAATTCAGTTCAAAAAGGTCTTATATGTATACAGTATAAAAATAAGATGATCAAAGAAGTCAGATAGGCAATAGCTATTTTGTTACTTTTTCACTCCTAGGTTTAGAGATTTGTAGGTGGTATTTAACCTATCATTTGCAGAAATTAATTCCTTTATTCTTTCTGAGCACCACCATGAGATTGCATAAGGAAGGACCTGTTCTGTTCTAACTCGCAAATATGGAAAAAAAAAAAGTATGTAAAAGCTTAACCAAGGTCAGCAGCTCCTAAACAAGGAGCTTCAAAAAGCAATCAACTACAGAGGAAAAAAGAAAGCAATTATGAAGTGAAAAATAAATTCATTCTGGTTTTAAAATATAGTTAATAAGCAATAAACTCACACACTATAATTATGCAAGTTATGCATATAAATACATACTATGCTGTTCATTTCTGAAGATTCGTAACTTCCGCATGGATGGACACTTCCAATAGGTTCCAGCCCTTCTTCATCCCACATATAGGTGCCATCAGAGCTGTCAGATGGAGAAAGCTCAAAAGAGGACCCAGCTCTGTAATTCACCTCTGGAGAAACCACATTCTCAGCAGTATGCTTTGTGCTTTCACTGTTGTCATCTGCTGCTTAAAGAAAACAGGAATAGTTAAGATTCCAAAACCAATCTAGTATTCCAAAAATAGAAGTTAAGATGCATATTACTGGTGTGTTAACTTTTCTGAAACAGAAATATCTGAAAGCATTCCACAGTATTGTTCACTCAGCCTATAGGGGAAAAAAGCTCAAGCTGGTTTGTTAACTTCAACTAAGTATCCTTCCAAACTACAACTTTACTAGCATTTTACACTGCACTAATTAACCCATTATGAAAGCTACTTTCTAGAATTCTGTAACTTTTTGATGTATTAGAAGGTGAGTCGAAAAGTAGATCCTTGGATCCAACCTTTCAACTGCAACTTCTCTCAAAACAAACATGTACTATAAGAAGCCCATCAGAGACTTAAAAACATGGCTTTTAAAAAACACATTCTGTCTCTTCCACTTATTTTTAAATAATTAATATAGCACAGATATGGAAAATCACCCCTAGTCCCCTCCAAAAAGTGACTTTCCTATTTATAATTTAACTTATTTAATTTCATACCCTACACTTACTCTGACTACATAGAAGCCGTTACAGCTGTTCTATGCTTACG
>JAOXNO010000002.1:8563794-8579413 GCA_028565335.1 Limnodromus scolopaceus | reverse complement strand
GCGGGAAGAGAGAAATTTTCTTAGAAGATCACCAGCCTCGAGAAATTAATAGCAAAGCAAGGATATGAGGAATCCCACAACCATACAGCAAACGCAGTTAAAAGAGGTATCGTTCGTTCTTATCCTGAAGAAAAAGAGCTCTTCATAGTCACGCTTGGGAAAGATAACCACCATGCAGAAAAAGCACTGTAAGAAAATACAGGGGCCAGCATAGAGCCAAGTTCCATTCCGAAAGAATTCACAAGTAATGGGCAGTTATATAAAACAACTTAACAGGTACAGAATCTTGATTTAGTACCTAAAATTTCAAACGGAACATAACAAAGTATTTACCAGACATGTTTATATCAAGCCAGTCATCAGCATTACAGCAAGATCCTCCGCTTTCCTTGAGAGAAGTGAACGGCTCGATGGACATTATGCTCCCGTGCTCTAACTCTTGAAGGTTGCTCTCCTTTTGCTGTATTTGTATAGTTCTGTTTGGATCTTCTATATCTATGAAATCATCACTGAAGTCTTCACTCAAATCATTTTTTTCAGAGGATGACAAAGAAGAAATAGATATTTCATCTCCATCATCGCTCATACACGTGACTTTTGACCCATGTTTTCCCATACTTTCATGCAGGCCCTCATCAGATTCTGTTCTTTGAGCATTGCTCTCTATAACATTGTTTTTCTCGATTGCTCTTCTAATATTTGTTGAAATTTCAGAGTTCTCCACAACGCATGTGTCAGGAGTTGTACTTTTGCTGCCATCCACAATGATATTTCCCGCAAATCGCTGCCTGGTAGGCTTCAGTAGAGAAGGTCGACTTAGTCTGTATCCAAAAGAAGGTGCTGACCCAGATCCATTTGACAGTGGGGGCTTCTTTGAAGAAGGAGCTGACGCACTAGAGTAGGTCCTGGTAAATCCATACTTCATAGGTTCATTTCCATTGGGTACATCCAACTGACGTGCATTTCTTGACAACAAAGTCGACCTCTGAGATGTCCTGGCAGCTAGATTTTGACTATGATAAGGCCTTGTAAGATCCACAGCTTTATTAAAGGAATGTGACCTGGTTAAAGATGCAGTGGGAAGGAAAGAATTCTGAATGGAATGTGAAAAACTTTGTGACCTTACCATTTTTTCACAGGAAAAAGCCTTGGTATTGTCTGCAGATTGAGCCAGACTTTCTCCCGAACTTGTCCTTGTGGCACTGGAATTAGCTCTAGGTCTCTGCAAACCTACCACAGGCCTATTTCCATAAAATCCATTTAAATGTGATTTTGGAGCATTGAGTCCAGAATATGAGGTCCTTCCTGACAGGGTACCTTTGGCAAATTTTGCTGAACTAGAGAGTCCAGGCAAAGACTTTGGGTTTAATTCCTCAGTAGAAGAAACAAACATATTGGTTTGCTTTGCTGCCTTTGATGCAACTGAAGCAGTATTGTTCAAACCCACCCTGAGCTCATCATTACCCAATGCTCCTTGAGATTGAAAAAACTTCTCAGAATCAATTAATTTTTCATTACAGTTATGTTTAGGGTCGGTCTCTCTCCCATTTTGATCATGAAGTTGATATTTATTTGATTTTTTCCAGTTGAAAGAAAAGGAAGACATGCGAACAGTGCCATTGTGCTTGCCGAAATTTTTGCCACAATTATTCCCAGCTAAACTAACAGCCGTCCCATTTGGCATCGGTTGCAAAACGCTTCCTAAAGTTTTCGTTCCATATTTCGGTAGCCTGGAAACCAAGGATGTCCTGATTTGATTTTTTTCTTCCATGAGCTATTGGGCACATTGGTCCTTAAAGAGTGCTTGAATCTAAGGAAAAAAAAAAAAAAATCATATTAGACATGAACCACACATTAAACAACATAATTTTATATACATTTGCATCTATGTTTACTATATTGCCATGCCTACCTATGCCATGGTGATACAAAGTAATCCATACAAATTTTGGAACCAAAGAAATACCTGTCACTAGCGGCTATTTGGCAGTAAAACGCTACTCGGGTCACACCTCTCTCCCCAACTTTCATTCGTTAAATGAACTATCTTTTTTTTTTACCTTGTTCCTTTTGAAATCTATAAGATAAGCTTAAGGAGGAGTTGGGTTTTTTCCCCCATTTGTCTTATCCAAGCAAACTCAATTTTTCAACCATGTTACAATTATTAAGTTACACACTTAAGACTCTGTATTTTAAAAAATACCACAAATAGACCATGGCACAAACTGGTGGTTAGCAATGTAAAACTTTAAGAACCAACGTAAAATCTGACTAAAAGCTAATTTTTTTGAATTTTTTTTTTCTGATTTCCCCAATGTTTATGTTACAAGATACAAAATTATCACTCAGCCACTTTCATCATAGCTTTTTTTTTCCCATATCTTACCAATATCCCCAATTCAAGCTGAACATTCCTAGCCACTTTTTGTATGGAAACTGCAGTCTGTTTTGGTCATCATCTTACTCACAAGACAAAGTGCAGGGCAACAGTTGCACAGGATTAGTAAGTGAATTCAAAAGTTTTACTTCTGTGCAGCAATACATACATAACCATACATAACTCATACAAAAGTATGAGATACAAACGTAATTATAGCATTCATACACTCCCTTTCATCTTGAATTTCATTCCCATCCACCTGATTTGGAATACAGGAACTCCATTACAGTCTTTAATGAAGATTTGTTCTATGTCAACTTATGTCATTTTGGTCAATTTTATATCACGCTTTCTAAAGCTGCATCTGCTTTACAGATATACCTTTGCCTAAAAAACGCTTGCCTTAAGAATTCCAATCTCCTTGCTTTGATATATTGCTTTTTGTTTCTTTCACACTCACCTACATACCCATCCTAGTACCTGGACAACTGACTATGCCTGTACACTCTTTTGTACAGCACTTAGTCTGTTGTTTTGCCTGGCCATACAACAAAAACAACCTGTCTAAATGCTATTATTAAAGACTTGTGATTCAGATAATAAGGCCTTGATAAGTCTCCAAGTTTTCAATGTTGCATCTTAAGACAAGTTTTACTCCTTTGTTAAATTCTGTATTTGCAAGATCAGGCTTTTGTTTTTTTCAAAACAGATGTAAAAGGATATCTTGCTTTTGCTAGCCTGAATTTTATATTTTCATCTGTTCCACCACCGGTCTTACAATGGTGTAAAGACACAATTTCAGTTGGTTATATGTTATTCCCTGAAACTATTAGCCAAATTTCTCTTTTCACAGACCTACACACAGCTGGCTGGACTGAAAAAACCCATAGCAACCATGATGAGAATCATCACACAGCAAGTAACACTATACTTACTCAAGGTACAGAAAATACCTTGTGTAACCACAGCAAGCATTACCTTAAAGTGAGTCACTCCCCAAGCTGCAAGACCTCACTAAGAAACACTTAAGATAAAAATCAAAGTGCCATTAAATTCATGCAAATTGAAGTACCCTTAGGATTTTGTAAATTAATAGGATGCCCCACAGCTGTACTTCTGGAAGTAGATCTACATTAAAAAGATACAAAAAGAAACATACTCAGAGCCATGGCTTTTTAGGGGCTCCTGAGGTAGTGAAAATACCAGAGTCCATATCCTACAGCTGGTAGAGCACGTTTCCATCTAGAAATGCACAAATCCAGAATTTTCAAATACTGAGTGAATTCTTGCACACTGAGACATAATCCTCACCTAGGCATACAAAGAGGCACAGAAGTACTTCCCACCAGCAACAGCATAATATTTAACTCATTATTTATGATACGTGCTTGTATGGGGACTTAGGTGTCTACACTAGACTTATCTCAAAAACACTACGACCAACATCATTGACTAAGAAAAGCATTCACAGCATCTCATTCACACACCTGTACCTATACAAAAGAAACTTGCCTACAATGTACTGTGTATCTTACACATGAAAAAAATCATTATGCTTTATATCAAAGATATTCACTTTATGTCAAATATATAAAGGCAATAACATACACTTTAAAAAAAAATTCCATGCATAAAAATGGCCTTTAACATCGTGATGAATTCCTTCACAGTGAGCATCATACTGCAGATCTATCAAAAGATATCCTAACTCTGAACAAAAAGGCTCAAGTCTCTTAAAGAAATCTTCCAAATTAAAAAAGTTAAATTAAAAAGCTGCTAATTTAACTTTCATGCTTTATGGATAATTCCCATTTCACATCTGTCTACAATCTCTTAGGTGACTGCAAAATTTAAATGAGGCCATTTAATTAGATTACTTTAATCCTCCACCAAGTGCTGCAAATTAAACTTGAAAAGAAGACCTTTCAGTTCTTTAGGAAGGGTGCTTGCTCATTTATCCTTAATTAGGGAAAGGCAAAACATTATCTTCAAGAAAACTGTACTGATTCCTTAAAACACGAGATAATTAAATTAAAAGATATGCAATACTAGTCTGTGTTTTAGTAACTGTAACTACTGTGTCACCTTTTCAATTCTAGGTTGTATTTGTTTCACTGAAATACAATGCCACCAAAAAAAAAACCAAATTCAAAACTTAACAGTATTGTGTCTGGCACACGTTACTTTTCCAAGAAAATGGGAAATTTTCTTAAGTTCTCTTAAACATCCCCAATCTTGATATACAGTTACTACTAGAAATTACACTACACTAACAATTAAATCCCTTTATCAAGAAGCACAATACCTGCAAATTACAAGATGATTTCTGCATCCCAAAAAACTCAGGTTCAATACAATTTAAGTCGTATTCTGTTGTATTATAAAGAAATTTCAATTTTTTTCTTTTTTTAGACTTCAGCAATCTATGGATTTTTTTAAAACAGACATTTGGGCAAATAAGTCTTATATGCTTTGCCTCAGGAAATACATTATCTAGTGCACACAAGCCTAATCGGGAATTAAGCTAATTATAAAGAGCTAGTCTTACATAATGATCCAGGGAAAAGGAATTAAAACTTACAGACCTGAAGTTCTGGAAACTGCTACATCCTTCCCTTCAAGGATATTCAAGATCCTGGTGATACGCAAAACTTACATTCATTCTCACTCTCCTTTGTGCTTTCTTTATAGGATTATTTACACCTCAACAAGATCCTCCAATGTTAGTTTCAACTAGAAAACACAACAGTCACTTTTACTTCATTCACAGTCCATTTCAACAACACTAGAAAGGTAGTTTCCTACACATTAGCTTCTCAGCAAAGTTTAGTTCTGCATCTGAGACTCCTCTCTCTTTGTTGTGGAATGATTATTAGAACAGAAGACCACTTCAGGTTCCCACATTTCAATGTTTGGACACTTTAAATATTGCTATCCCTCTGTTCCATGCCATCAGAGAGCTAACAGCATCTTCAAGTTCCAAACAGATTACTATGTGTGGGACCAAATTCCCCTCCTATGGTCAGAGCAGTTTGGAACAAACAGCTGCCGAATGAAACGTATCTGACAGACTGGTGACAGATGAGAGCAATTCTGCGGGACTACTGCTACGCCAACAGTTCCAGTTGTATGTTTCATTTTTCTAAATTTTAAGACCACCTAAACAGAAACACTGAGTAGCTAACTTGAGATGCTTTCCATAGAGCAACTACCTTCCCAGGGTAAAGAATTTTATTCTTGAGGCAGAGACAAACCTAAGTTTGTGTAACAGGATTGTGCTGGAAAACCAAAACAGTCAACACCACCTTGCTACTTCTGGATAACAAAACCAGTACTTTCCTGCAGAACTGTAAGAAGGTGGCAGCTACAGCAGCACACAAGCTTCCTCACCTACCCAGAAACAGTATGTCCATCAGTGTCCATACAGCAATTATTGGGTCCATTTCTTTGGTATCTGGTGTGGGCAGACTGACAGAACAACTGCTATGAAGCTCTGTGAATAAATGAATTATTCATATTCCTGCCACCATGTGCTGGATGTTACTGAAGTCAATGAAGTTTAATGACAATGTTTACCAAGCCAGACCTTATACTCCTATTTGCTTTCTGCAGAAAGCCTAAGAATTAAGATATTATCTAATTCTACTTGTTTGGCTCAGTGACAGGTGATCTAAAGCAACAGTTTACCAATATTCATGCATATTTATCTTGCCAACTCTACAGTGCTAGAATTTCCAGGGCCCTTCATTCTTTTTCCTAAGAAAAAAAAAGCACATGTCTAGTATACAAACAGCACGGTCAGGAAGGTGAGAACATTCCTCCAATGGTAACCTAAATTATCTCCTCTAGCAAAAAGCTTACTTGGCCACAGCATTACATTAGGGCAGAGAAAAGAACTGTTAACTACTGCCCAAGCAGTGCAGAAAATGAGTGAAGCCTACCCTTGGGAACCGAAGAGCAAGTAGCAGGCAACAAGGGGATGGCTCGAGGCACACAGAGTCTACTACCCTCGTTAACAATTATATCCTATTTTTCACACCACACTTCTAACAGGAGAGCCCTGCTGAAATCTGAAACACAAGACCAGCTCTTCAAGGTGCTAGGAAATGCTTCAAGACAGCTGCTCCTAACTTCCCACTGGTTTTCATGGTAATTGAAATGCCCGCCACACAAAACACCAAAAGCTTGCCAATTTGGAAAAAAAAAAGAATATTGCAGTTTCCCTGCAATTATCATCTGCTGAATCTAGATATACCTCAGGCCTTTTTAAATTTAAGTGCAGGTATATTTCAACACCGTCCACTGCGCGTCACCTATAATAAAAAAAACCCAACCTCTGTATACCTCTGGGCTTTAACACCACAACTTTTAGTTATTTATTTCTTTTTCCATTCAGGACAGAAAGAATGCAGATCTTCCTTCGTGAAACTTAAGCATAATGCAAGAACTGTTTTTCTTCAAAAATGCGATTAAAAGTGCGTTAGGGCAGTTACATGAAAATATCTTATTTCCACCAGCATAGGGAGGTATTGAATGACATAAGAGAATAAACAGGGAGGTCCCTGCAACAGATGCAGCAAAAGGTTTCTTCAGCAAGTACTTAGGAACACTGCAAGATGGGTAGCATGGCTGCAAGCCAATTTTCAGCTTTAAGAGGACCATGGGAGCTTAATAGAGTGAAAGAAAGAGGCAGGAGATCTAGCTAGCAAACACGTGCTCTGAGCAGGACAAACTTCCTGAGGAATTAAAGATGATGAATCCTAAGGAATTTGTACATGTATGAATTAAATGGAATCAGAATACAACTAGAAATTCTGATGGCTCCAAGACTGAATTTCTGAGTATTTACAACTGTCACATATGCTTTTGTGTCATTTACTGTGCGCAGATTGGCTCCAGTTCAGTAAAAAAAGCCACCTTCTCTCAGCTCCAAGATCCAGTAAGATTTATCAGCTCTGCAGTAAAACCCTCCAAGCCTTCCTTTCTTCTCCTGTCCTCAGCGTCTTCGAAACACCTCTGTTCTTGAATCACTTCTCAGTGCTTTATGAGGGCATCCATGAGTTTTAGTGCATCTCCCTTTCCTATGTTCAAACTGCACAGTGATAAATACTAGCATCCTTGACAGTCTGCCTTTTGGAAGTACCACAGTCAGACAGTATAGTAAGAAATTCCAAGACACTTAATGCTTATTGTTCCGTTTCTCAAAAATCATTTTGTTCTTCTGTGTTTGAAGTTGTAAGATTCTGCTCCCAGATCTCAGAGAGCTTAGAAGTAAGTCTTATATTCTTTCTCCCTCGCATTTAGGTATGCTGATGTTCTACCCACTTGTAAAGTTTGATCTATCAAACACCAGGCAAGCCAGTTATCCAAGCTGCTGATACGCTGTATTTTATTTACTGTTGATCAGAATGCACTAGGTCAAGGAATATAAGTAGAGCATGATAATGAATAGAGATAAGGAGAGAAAAAGTCAGACATCACGTAGAGATTTGGGCTTCAGTATTTCTAACACTGAACAGTATCTTTAGTCAATAAGCAAAAAGATATTACATTCCTTGCAATCTTTAAAAGCATTATTGTTATTCATCAGAATACGGTTTCTTAACGTTTTGTAAGGCTAAAGGACACAAGCACTTACTGAAGAAAAAGAAATAAGGAAACACAGCTCTATTTTGTTTAAGAAAGCTACCACAATACTTCCAGAATCAAAAACTCCATTCATATCCCTTAGGGCCACACTCTGCCATTAATGCATCAGCTATCAGGCACCTCAAGGAAGAAAAATAGGGCTAAGTGCTATCTGCCCAGAAATGTATGCTTTGTAAGAGTTTGCCCATTTGTGCTTTGCATATTAGTAAAAAAAAGACTATACATTTTAAAACCTGAATTTTTACGTAAAACCTTTCCAAAAGGTTGAAACAAAACAGGATCTGAGGTAACATAAAACCTTTAAGATTTTATTAAAAAAAAAAAGTCACGCAAATTTTACAAGACCAACGTACAAGTAATACCTTTGCTAAGGTTTCTCAAACAGGCACATTTGCCCTGATTTTTGGTATTCTTACGTGACTAATAAGGCAGAAAGCTGGCAAGGTATAGATGCTTAGCCAGCTGCAGCACAAGAGAAACTTCAGGACAGAGAAAAGAAGATGGAAGTTACTTGAGGGCTTGGATATATTACTCCAATAGAAGAAAATATCAGGGCATGCAAAGAGGAAGAAATAGACTAGAAACAGTGCACTTTCACACTTCTCTTAAATGGTAATATAGGTTGTTATAGTTCATTCATAAATGAGACATGAAATGCAATGACAGTTACTCTTCTCTGCATTAGCGCTGACAGCCTAACAGTTCTTAGGGACTGAGATCAGCAATTGGAATAAAGCATTGCAAAGCATTGCCAAACTCCTCCCTGAAGCTGCCAATCATCTGATGGATGGACATCATCAATTCCCTTCTTCAAAAGATCTACTCTTCTCATCACAGCAGAGATGAAACATAAGTCTATTCTGACTTGCCAGAATTCTGGAAAATGCTTTTAGTAAGAGCTAAAGGTGGCTCAGACACTGACGACGTGGTTTTCCTTAAGTTTCCCTTTGTGCACTGTTCCCATCACTCATCCAAATATAGCAGAGTTGTACCTTGTTAAATCTGAAGTAGCAATGTCAACTCTGCGCCTGCAGATACAAACACCATTGGTTGGTTCCTGCAAAACCAACTCTTCAAACCACAAGATACAGAATAGAGCAAGGCTTTCACTGGAAATCCAAAGAACACAAAGCACAGCTTACAAAAACCCTACATTAGGCGTGCTGACCCCACGAACAGCTTTCAAAGCCCTGTAAGAGGTGGTTGGGATACATTGCAATAAATCAGAAGCAAAAACAACTGACATAATCATGACTGACTTAGCTTCAATGCAGAAACACTTCCGCTAGAAGGAATTAAATTGTGTGGATTTCTTAATTTGTTATGTTACACAAGGAACATCTTTCTGTTAACAGCACCAGTTCAGCAGATTCAACGTTATCAAGCAAGTCATGTAGACCAAGCTTCTTCAGTAGAGAGCTTAACAGCTCTTAAACAGCAAAAGACGTATTTTTCTCAAAATCTTTGTTAGTGGAGAGATGCAAAGAGCCTTTATTTTCTTCAATTCTTTGATGACATTATTCAGTTTAAATTGTTACCAAATTTGCAAGGATAACAATTAGAAAGGGGAAAAGCAAACTAAAGGAGAGACATACACTGCCTGCCTGCCTTGCAGTCTAGAATCCAAGCTTTCTAGAAGTGAAATGGATGGTCTCAATCTCTGCTTTCACAAATTTAGTGATAATATCAGCATCAAAGCAACTCATCGCAGAAACAGACTGCTGCTTTTGCTGATGGTATTACTAACATGAAATGCTGCTGCTGAAGGAATAATTTCAATCTTTATCAGTTTATTCTTACAAAACAGATTAATCTGTCTCCATATTCAGACATAAAAGCAATGTCATTCTGCAAACAAGTAGGAATTACCTGCTGTTGTCTGGCAAACACTTCACTGAAAATAGAATAGCCTCCCTTTTCCCTCAGAACTATCCACTGTCACCAAACAATTCAAACACACCACTTGCCTCTAGAAAGGCTCACTTCACTACTGATTCAGTAACATACTAAAAAGAGTCAGCTTCCAGTACCAATTTCTGCTACTTGAGTAATACACAATACCTGGAACAGGATTTTCTTGCTGATACAAACAGGCAGGCTGGAAGCCAAGTGAATTTTTGAATACAACGGATTAAAAATGGAAATACCACTTTTTAGACTGTCACCTTGTCCCTCATACTCCTATAGTTTGTTTATTCATCTGATGCATCTTCTTCATGTAGGAACACTGAGCTGTCTTGAGCTAAAACCCTCTTACGGTGGTAACAAACAGATACTGTTCAATATATTTTTGTATCGATTATATAATGACCAATGACAGAAACAATAGTACACATATGAACCACTGCTGAACAGTTTATTTACATAGGTATAATAAAATTAACAATTCCCATTAGTTTCAACCTGCAACAAGGCTGTGCTTATCACCAATATGTAAGATTATTTTTTCCACTCCAGTCACACATGCTCATTCTTTCTACTGCTGCCTAAATAAGAATTCTAGTTATAGGTTAAGCTGAATGACAAGCAGAGATAATTAAAGGAGACTGCATGTAATTCATGGACTCACTGGTACTGAGATACCTTCAGTAAGCCTGAAGAGGTTCATAGCTGATAATGGAGCAAGACCAGACAAGAAGAAGCAGTAGAAAGACAGAAGAAAACAGTTCTGGAAATTTCTTTCCTACATATCACCAATGCTATTTTAACAGAGTTTTTGTCAGAAGATCACAACCTTGAGACAAGAACATGTCAAATCATTGCTACAGATTTAAAAAAAAGCCAACCACATATTAAGACAGACACTGCTGGATTAACAATAACACCAAACAAACTAGAAAAAGGAACGACAAAGAAAATCCTTAACACTTCTCTCATGAAATAGAGCAAGTGAACCCTGGATAAGCTTGAAGTATTATACAAATCATAGCACTTCTCTGAGTTTGGATCATGATGATTCAACTGTCCAGATTCAATTCCCCAGTTCAGCCATACAGTTTCAGCAGTCAATCTTATTTTAAAGGGGATGAATAATAAGTCACCATGTCTCCTGCGGTAGCCTTAAGAAAACCACACTGGGAAGAGGCTGAAGAGGGCGAGCACAGAACGTGACTTACTCAACCTTCAACTACTTCTAATCCATAGGATTTCTTGAGTTTTATGCAGTTTATGAATCCTCCACAGATCTCTACTCCACTGTCTTGTCCAACCTGCCCTTGAGCCCCCAAAATTTTCCATCCACAACTGCTTCAAGCAAGGAGTTCCAGAGCCCTCCTAATAATTCTTTTAAAGATTACTTCATAATCTTGCACACTCCCTACATTGCAAGAATTGGCCACTGATTTCTGCTCTCCTTGCTACCAAACATATCAGTTATATTGATCAGTTTGTTTCATATCCCTGTGCTTTCAAGAAGATACTGGATTACTTGTATTCTTTGAAGTGAAGTTTGAGTTCTGTTCAACATTCTCCCTTAACCAAAAATACTGGAGCCATATATTGCCATCTTGTAGCTTTCAGTTGAAACTTGCTTATTTTTGAACCGCATCTTCAAAGTGCCACGTTCTTGCTATTGAATTTCATTTCAGTAGTGCTGGGCACTTACAGCTTACAGTCTATGATTCAATGGTTATAAATCGGTTTCCAATCTCAAAACTAAATGCTCTAAAAATATTCCAGTACCAAACAACTTTGCAAGTTTGCCACAGCATAACAAATACCAATGTGTTTTTAACCACAGACCGGCAGCCTTCTCTAAGTATTTAAAGTGTGGTTTATATTTTCTTACTGATTTTCTGATACATGAACATAAACAGTTACATCTGAGTGTACCTATGAAGGTCAGTTTTCTACAGTGTAAAAGACACAGGCAGTTTTTGTCTTCATACATTTGCAATTAAAAAAAAGGATTCTCAAAGAAACTGACATGGAACTTCAGTTACTAGTGACAGTTTGTCCATATGATCAGTTTCTTCCACACTAGCTTACAAAATTACACAGAGACAGTCATCTATGCTCACATTTAACTTGAATTTAAAGGAAGTTGATATGTACCATTTGTTTTGTTTAATCGAGATCTTAAATTTAGTCATGGTAAAGTGTTATTTTTATAAACTAGCATTTCAGAGAGCTTTCACAACAAATTTACACAGAGAGGGATTAGGATTTTTTAAAAACTCCGTTTACTGATGGACAATGCTATGAAGGATGAAAGATTCTGCTCCTTTCCTCAAGTCGCCTGCTACTAAAAGCAGTAGGCCTTGCCGAGCTCTTAGTAGCAGATACCAATATCACCAACTTGCTGACCTGTGCAAGTTTGTCTTACTGAGATGAAGGTTAGTTAAAAGCCATAGCTTCCTCCAAGTCATCAAAAATACTGATTAACAAGTTTATCTAATAATTTCATCATATAAAACCAGAAAAATGCATTTCAACAAAACCTATCTTTCATATGATTCACAAAAAGAACATGAGTTGAAGTATCCTACAAATTCACATGGTAGTGAGAATCTCTATACCTATCTACAAGAAACTCTTGAATCTCCAGCTCAAAGTAAACATGATATTATTGAGTAAAGAGAACCCAGGACATTCAATTCTCCTGCGATACACCACTTAACTTGTGCTGTGTGTGTCACAAGCCATCTGGACTAATTAGACTAAAACCATAAAAGTTCTTTTGCTTCAGGGAACAAATTCAGAAATTGTTTGCAATTTAAGGGTTATTCCAGATCTATAACTTGTTCAACCACCACATAAAAGTAAAACGTTATCAGCCATTTTCCTCTGGCTAAGAAGCCAAGCCTCCTTGCAGTGAGAACCTTGCCAACATTAACCACACTTCTGCTTCAATCAAAGCCATTAAAATGCACTCTGCAGAAGACTGCCTCAACTCATTGCAGACTAAGCGCTCATGAAAATCCCAATCTGCAGTGAAAAAGGCGTTTTACTGAGAACTTATGACACAAGTTCCCCACGTGACCAGGAATAAGCATCCCGCACCCTGAGAAGATTTTCTTGCTTCACTTAGTATAGGATATTATCAGCAGAACTGCTCCAGCTGAATCCTCCCATTAGAAAAGATAGAGAATAGCTAGTGAGCAAAGTCCAGATCCCTGCAAATCATGCTACTTTTGATCAAGGAGGAAACAATAATCTCAGTATGTCTTCCAAAAGCACCTATTTGATAGAAGTTTAAGAGTGAGTTAGAGTATGTGTCCCAGAGGTACGAAGAAATGCGAAGACCTACACTGACTAGCTGAACTTCAACTTTGGAATAATTATTTTAATGCTGTTGGGATTTTATTGTAACATACATGTGTTCAGGTATCCAGAGATTTACATAAGCTTTTTTTATTGCTCCAATTGAAATTGCTCCAGTCCAATACAGGATTTTAAACCTAATTATCAAAAGCACCATTAGTATTTTGATCTTCTTAGTATCCCTGTTGGCACAGAATTTAACCCTGTCTGAAAGCTTCTAATTAAGAAAATGGTGCTACTGTTTACACTTCCAAATAGTGGTTAGAAGTGATGCAACTGGCTACCTTTTATTCCTTCATCTCTTCCATTTCCAGAGATCCGCACTTTCTAACAATTTTAGGGAAACAATATTCATCTGAAGACTGATGGTATGATGGCTTGTTATCTAAAGAGCCAGTGCCAACACTTCTTTGTAACTGGTTTATTCCAAATAACCAATCCCTCTTAAAGGATGATCAGGTCCAAAAGTAATAGGTTTTCCTCCAGCGCGCTCTTACATGAACAGTACCATTAAACAGGATTACTCATTAGCATACTAATACATTAAATGAGATCATTATGTTAATTGAGATCATTATTATTCTTTTTTTTCTGTATTCATATACATTGTTACTTCAGATCAAAAACACAAGGTGTTGCAGTGGTTAAAAATATAAATATAGAAATCTGAAACATTTCTACTGTTTAAATAGCTTTAAATTAGAAGACAACAGTCAGCAGTTTTTGGAGCCCAAACATCGGGATTTCTATAATGAAAAGTACTATCTGCGAGCAAAGATTAAACTTTGACTTTAAAAACATTTTTTCTACTGCAAGTTGTATATTCATGTAGCTCCCTGGTCAACATTTAGGTAGCTGGTTATTACTAATGTTCCATTTGTTAGCCTCTTTAGCTTGGAGGCATTACATTCAAAATGGACCCACAAAATTTAGAGTTATGTGATTGTTATATGCATGAGAAAATATCTGCCAAATTTAATTTAGTAGCAACAAAAAACATAAATATTTACTGCCTGACACTAATACAATGAGGAGTTTTGTATTTTTGAAAACTCCAGAAGAGATATTTTTAAAGTTTCAGAGAAGATTTAAAATAGCTCTCAATTATATGAACATAACAAAACGAGACCTTAGATCCAACTTCATTTCGCTTGTAATACTTTCATAATGAAAAATTGTATTCTGCAACAAATCGAGGCTCAAAGCTCACAAACACCAGGAACAAACCTGCCACAAATATGAAGCACCAATCGTCTAAGCTGAACCAATTCCACTGAAAAGTAGTAAACATCTTTATACTACGTACCAGATGGAGCACCAGATCTACAATCCTTACCTTGGTTTGATGTCTGGCCTGGACACTAATGCTCTGCTACAGCACAAAGTTCCCATTCAG
The DNA here is from genome assembly GCA_028565335.1 of Limnodromus scolopaceus. Lineage (NCBI taxonomy): Eukaryota > Metazoa > Chordata > Aves > Charadriiformes > Scolopacidae > Limnodromus > Limnodromus scolopaceus. Next base: position 8,564,726 of record JAOXNO010000002.1, on the reverse strand, counting down.
TTTTGCTTTCTTTAACTGAAGATAAACAGCTCGACTTCCTTCAACACAAAGTTAAAGGCTGAAGTCGCCTACGTTTCATTGTGTGTCAAAGTACATTTGACAGAACACGACGTTAACGGCAGGCTCTAGATGACGAAAGCAAAGTCTGAGTGTCATTACAGCGAAATCATTATAACGCACGTAACATTTCCTCGTTGTTGTAAGCAAAATCCGAACAGATTATAGCTAAAGTAGGTATTCCACCAACATTTCTATTTATTTTTAAACTGCTGTCTTTCAACAACCCCATACTGGGTACTTTTGCTTCTTCCCCTTTCTGGGTCTACAGAGAGATCTTTGCGACCAGGGCCTTCAGCAGCTGTTTCCCAATACACCTGCAGGTACGACTCATCAAACCGAGAATTAAAAGACGCATAAAGCACTGCAAAGCAGGAACGGCGAGAGGCACACAGCCACAGGCCCGCCGTCCCACGCCGCCTTTAACCCCCGGGAGCAGCGCAGCGGACACCGCCAGCCGAGCCGGACCCGCTGCCAGCGCCCCGGAGGCCGCCCCTGCAGCGGGGGCCGGCGGCAGAGCGAGAGCCCGGGCTGACATTCAGGCCGTTCCAAAGGTGAAGGCTGACGCCCGGCGGGGACAGGCAGGAGCCTGCCCCACCCGTTGGGCCCTCCGCCGCCCTTCCCCAGCCTCCCGCGGCCTGCCACGCTGCGGCATCCCCCGGCCCCAGCGGGGGGCAACAGCCGCTCTCCCCTCCCCACCGGCGCGGAGCCCCTGAGAGAGCGGAAAGGGAGCGAGGGGATGGTGGGGCGGCGCACACCCCCTCCCCGCTGCCGCACTCACCGCCAGGCCGGGCGCGAGCCAGCGCCGTCCCCTCCTCGGGCAGGGCCGCGCCGCTCTGCGCCCTCAGGTACCGCCCGCCCCGCCCCGCCCCGCC
>JAOXNO010000002.1:8548278-8563709 GCA_028565335.1 Limnodromus scolopaceus | reverse complement strand
GGGCCGCGCGGCTGGCGCGCGCGCCCTGGCCGTTGGGTCCCGCCCCGCCCCGCCGGCCGTTAGGCGTCTTGCGCGCGCGCGCCTCGACCGCCCAGCGGCTCTTCTGAGGCGGCGGCGGGTGGTGAGGGGAGCATCATGGCGCGGGCTCGGCCTCTTCGCAATCCCGCCTCCCCTGGGCCCGCTTAGCTAACGGCATAGCGGCTGCAGGGCCGCCTCGGCAGTGTGCCACGCTGGGCTCTCCATGCCATGAGGCCTGCGGGCCCGTTGGAGGCATCTCCCAGTCTGCCCTAGTGAGCCCGTTGACCAATGCAAATAAAAATTTAGGTGTTAAAAGTGTTAACGGATATAGGGCTGCGATTGTCCTGGCTCTGGGACAGGGAGGGTACTCACAGGGAAAGAGGCCTCACAAACGTCTTGGCTGCATGAAAAGCCTGGAAGGAGCCTCACAGTCAGCAGTGAGGTGCAAACCCACAGGAGAGCAGGCTGTCTCTGTGCTGGTGCTCACAGAATAACTTGCGGGTTTAATTTCCTCAAATTTTCTCCCTGTGCCATTAATCGGAAGGCGCTGATCAAGAATCAAAAACTTCTGTGAGGCTCAGGAAGCTATTTGCCTGTGGTTACGTGAGGGTTCAGGATTGTTTCACTGACTCAGTATTTATACGCCAGTGCTTTTCCCATCCGCCTGTGTGCTTGTTTGGGGCTTGTGTTTCTTCACCTCCCATGGTTTGGGATCTTCATGTAGATGCTGTCTTAGAACTGCCGTGCTTCAACTTCAGATTTTCAAAGTTTTATTTTCCTCAAAAGTTTTGACTGCCAGTATTTCTCAACTTTTGCCTGCCTACCTCACCAGAGGTAGAAAGCCGTGGGGCAGCTTCAAGCTATGTTCACATATTTAAAAAAAACGCCCTGTAATTGATAAGCATCATTTGCCGCAGCCTCTTGCCTAGAAGTTGGGTGCGCTGCCAGGGTGTGAGACCTGTGTACGGATGGCAGCCCAGAGCAATGACGTGCAAGAGCCTCCTCACCTTTCTAGGCACAGGGCATGAAGACTCCAGTATATTTAACCCATAGATAGCAGAAAGGCCTCTTTTTAAAACTATGGAACAACAACTGAGGCTTTTGTGCGTCTTTTTGCCTGGACTTAAATGTACCAGATACATTAATGCATTTATTCTTAGAACAGTCTGAAGTGTAATTCTTCCCCTGTGGTAGAGCAAGAAAAAAAAAAAGGCAAGCAGAGATTAAATCGCTTGCGCAAAGCTAAAGAGATAGCGAAGTCAGGAAATGAACTCAGATTTCCTGAGTCAGGCGTCACTGCTTTAACCACAGTCATCCTTTCTTTCAGTCATTCTCAGCTTCTGAGCACTAATGTAAACATCAGCTTAAGTATTAGCATAGATTTGATTTTTCCCTACTTTGTTCATCAGAACGACTACACTGTTCCCACTGAAATGTCCTCCAGCTAACTTTCTTCTCCATTTCCTTCCCAAAAGTAAAAGAAATTAGATTACAGGGTGTGTGTAGCTCACTGTGAGGGTGAAATGATATTACGGACTCACCGAGAGAGTCTCCAATTTCCCACTGCCTCTCTGCAGCCACTGGCAGGTATTTCTTCAGCGCCAATACACTACGCATCAGCTCACAAAGCCACTGTGGAGCTTCCATGGTGCATCTCTTAGGCAGGTACCCAAATGCACAGTGAAGGAGATCAAGGGACAAATCGTTACCTGTCATCATACTTTTCAGCTAGATCAGCGGAGTAGGAATGGTTGCACCAATACAAGGGAGGCACATAAGCTATCTGTACTGACCCGGAAGTGGTGGGATAATCACCTTTTTTAACTCCAGCTTGTACTTTTATTACCCAAAAATGATTATGAAACAAAACTAAAAGAAAACTACACATAGAAAGGAAGAAAACAACCTAGAGATCTTTTAGGGAGAGGTTTGAAAGCCTCCACTCTCTGTTCAGACATTTAACGGATTTCCACAATACTTCTATAGCCTCAAGATTAAGATCCAGTCCTTAAGGAGAAGTCATAGCTTTTGAAAAATAACTTCAAAAAAGAGAAGCATTTCGTACACAACTCCAGCTTCTGACTACTTAACTCAAAAGATACTCTTAACACTCCTACTGACAGACTACAGACTGAGATCTAGCTTGATCAAGTGCGGTATTTTTTCTTATCATTTTAATATTTGATATGTCTTCAGGTTGAGGGCTCTTTATTCCATTGATTTTATTCTAAATTGATTTAAATGGACTTTATATTACACTGGGAGATGGACTAGAAGCTTGCCGTATCCACTTGGCTCACTGGCCTGGCATTGCGCTGCCTCCAGAAACGAGAGAGACAGCAATGGGTAACACCCACCACCCAGAGAAGAGCCTAAGAGCTGGCTGAGCAGATGGCACTATTCACACAAATATTCTCCCAGCCCCCAGCAGTTTGCAGGCCGGAGGCTTCCTGAGCCAAGGACACGCTTTCCCCCAGATTCAGTGAAGTATGAGCAGCTTCAGTGCAGGGAGCGTTCGGGAGGCCTAGTTTTCATAGTCACAGTTGAATAGGTGTTTTGAGAGTGCCCAGCCGTAACCTTGGAAAACCTTCCGTAGTTTCAACTGACTTGCTGATAGTTAATGGTAATGAGAAAGGTGTAAGCAACCGGACATACCGTATGAACCTGCTTGCCCTTATTCTTCCTTTACTGTGGTGGTTCTGTGGTAGAAGTAGCCTGGACCAGGCCGTTAAAGCCTGCCTGGGGCAATCTTTACACCTTGCTGCTGCCATTGCCCTTTCTCCTAAGGTCCAACCAGCCCTGATGCTTCAAAACAGCACATTAGTCTAAATAATTTAGACCTGCTTGGACTAGTTAAACTAATTAAGCAGTCAGTAATTGGCAGTATTCATAAAATACTGCCAATTTTTCTCAGCAGGTCTTCAATGGCTGTACTCCTACAATATCTTACCTTTGCGAACACAGAAAAGCATTTCTAAACAGTGATTAAAATCATATTGCACATTTCTAAAATCCAAATAGGCAATATTTCATTTGATTGTAAACACGTGCTGCTCGGTACCTAACTGTTAAAACTAATTAGTATGTATTTCATTTAAGTCTGATACAGTTTCTTCTTTATTTGTATTCACACAGACTGAATGCCCAAAGGAATACAAATGCCTAACATTTCCATTAAGTCAGTGAGATTTTTGAGGATTCTGAAACATTAATGAAAATTGTTATTTCAGCTTGATTTACAGGTATGGAAATTATTTCCTTTTGTGTAACTTAAAATTATTCTAAATCAGGCCAGATAAACATTTTTACTCTATTTTATAACTGAAAGGTTGTCTGATAATCTCAGAACTCAAAAAATAGCTGCCTTCTAGTGACACAGTTGTGGAAATTTATCTAGTGTGTTTGGGGTTGTTTTTTTTTCATCTAATCTGTGAAGTCATCAGTCAGTTACACAACAGGAAAAATAACAGACTTATGTTTCTAATAATGGCCTTCAAATTTAACAGCATGAGAAGAGTTGACTGGAGTTCAATGAAATCTCCTCAGAATTGAGTAAAAACATTAAAATATATTTGGCATCCTATGGCTTATCTTTATGCAAATATTATTACAAACAATCCTGTTTTACATGAATGCTAATCCTAAACTGATTGGTGTGGATAATTTGTATTTCTGCTAATTTTGTTATTTAATAACCTTTCAAAGACTAAAATCCTTAAAATGTTTAATAAAGATGAAATGCGGCCTTTTTTGTTTGTGTACCTAGTGTCCTCCATTTTACAATATCATCATAGTTTTTAATCCTGAGATTTGCAGAAGTAGTAATCTGCATATAATCGGCACACTGTGCAGTGGACAATGTAGCAATAGAGCTATACATATTAAGAAATAAAATGTAAAAGGAAAGAAAACATAGAGGAAAAGAATACATGCAGTAATAGCGTCACATTTATGTGTTTGTTTTCATTTGACTGCTCAGAGCTCAGCATTCGTATTCAGCATTCAGCCACAGGGAAGACTGTCACCATCACTCAGCAGCTGGAAGCAAAGAACTACACATGATCCTTTTGAGTCTTGTTCAAAAAATATTTAGATGGTGGATGGTGCAGTGACCAAAGATTTCCATGTGCTGTTAACACACAAATAAATGTAATATAGAGAGTGCCGTTGTTCATTTATACCCCCAGTGATGAGTCTGTTCCTTGGACTGACAAGACAGCTGAGAGACACCAGTCTGGCTCTGGGCAGACTCAGTGTTACCCTCCCTGCTAGGATTGCCAATAATTTTACCAGCCCTAACAATGGGTTGATTATATGATGTTCCATCAAAACACTTCTAAAATAGAACTCTTGCCTTACCTCCTCATCTGTTTCATTGTAACACTTGCTATTTTACTTTTGAAAGTTTAAGGAGTGTACAAAATTACCTTTTTGATCTAACAATTTTGTTTCTCTACATACTGTTTTTACCAATGACAGATACTCGGTAATATGGCAAGACACTATTTAAGAAACCTGAGAGACACAATTATAGATTAATCCCACCTTCTTTTCTAACGGAAAATTCCCTTTGACTAGGGAATTACATGAAAAAGAGTATAACAACTGCAAGTATTCAATGAGATGCTTATGCGTTCTGTAAGGAGCCATTAATGATTAAAATATGTCCTCTGATCAATTTAATTATCTAGTTAGCACTGCAGACAGATAACAGAAATCACAGCAAACTAAGAGATCCTGCACTGTAGCTGAACTTCACAGAGATTTTGGCCACAGTGACCTGAAATGGTGAGGCCACTGATGCTCCTGGAGAGGTGTGAGAACAGCTCAGACTCTCTCCTGGTGGATGCAGACCACATCCCACCTCCCCAGGCTTGGCACATCTCCAGCCCACTCAGATGTCCCTGCTGGCTGGCCACCACAGGACAGTCCTTGGCTGAGCAGCCCACAGAGCAGCTGTACGTCGTGCAGGGTTCCAGTTTACCACAATCCGGCACAGGGGATACTCCCCACTTGCTCAGATGAAACTTTAACACATTCTCATTTATCTCATCCCACAGAGGACCTCTATGAGAGGAATCACGCATTTTCTGAGTCTTGACTCAGCTGGAGCAGCCTGCAGAAAGGAATTAACTCAAAGTTATATTGTTTCCATGAGTACAACTTCAATCATGTTATTTTTTCATATGCAAATAATTAGTTTCAATTAACTTAGAGACTTAAAGAAAAATACAAGCAGACTGCTCCAGTAGCAAACACTTGTAAAATACAGTTCAGGACTTTAAAGAGTTTATTGCACACACATATTTGACCCTAATCTTTCTTGTCTGAACACGTGAAAGTATCAGAAGATAAAAAATGAAAGCTGAAATTCCATTTTTCAGTGATTAGATTACATTTTCAGTATTAAATGGCAATGAAAACCAGAGAGCTCAAAGATGCTGATTAAAAGATGCAATTGCTTTTCTTCTTTTTGTGCACGTGGCAGTGACATGTGCACCGAGAGAAGAGCTGACCTTATCTGAAATTATGTATGTGACCGTTCTACCCAGTAGCTCAATAATTAACTGAATGTTTCAGACCTCCACAGGAACATCAAGAACGGTAACACTATAGGCTCAAAATCATAGCTGCGTGGGAAAATTATGAAATATTATCTCAGAAAGTGTTTTATAAGGATTTTTCCCCTCTTTTATACTTACTCCCTTCTTTTTTATAAGCTTTAGTTACTTAGGAAAGCAATGCTTATATATGCATGTGTATATAAAAAAAAATATAAAATGTAACTTTTACATATATCCTAATATATTTGTGTGTGTGTATATGTATACGTGTGGATGTATATGTGTTTGTGTGCGTATATATATAAACAAAGTTGTTCTAGGCATTTGGAATCATCTGGAGAATGGAAGTGGATAATTAGATGGTTCCTAAATAGTGCCCCTGGGCTGCTGGAGATAAAACGTACGCAGGGTCTCTAAGGTCCTTCCTCAACACTGCGTCTTTCCAGAAACAGTTTTCAAAGTCAGACACAGTGCAGTTGCAGTGAGTGTTAAGTACTTGCTTTTCTGTCAAGCAAGAAAGCTGGATTTTCACAAAGACAAAACAGAAATTTTAGTCTTATAATCTGGTGCCTGGCTCTGATTCACGGACTTCTGAAGACATCATCCCCAGAGATTCTGACAGTTTTCTGAAATACTGGCACCAGAGATTCAATCGCTGCTCTATCTAGTCAGGCACTTAGCAAGGTTCTGCTGTACTTTTAAACCAGGAGATGTTGAAGGCGTTTTTCTCTGAGTTAATAATTGCTAACTGCAGATAGCAGCAGGTTTGAAAGTGAGCTATTTTAGAAATGCTTGCAATAAACAATAATGGATATGCTTTAGATGGTTGTCACAAGGCACAAGGACAAATTCTAAAGAACATGACTGGCATTTTAATGGCTAAAAATATAGTCTTCAATCTACATTGGGAAATAGGAAATGTTGGCAGACAAAAAGTTACATGCAAAATTATGAGTGAAATTGCTGCTCTCTCTTATAGTCTCACTATAAAGGTAGCTATGAAAAATATTTTGCGCTCTAGATCCTTTGAAATCAAGGAACTCCTGCTGCTCTGCAAACACAAAGGTATCCTCAGAATATGTTTTAGTAGAGTTAAGGCTTCTTCTAATTAATTTTAAATAAACTGGTGTTCAGAAAGGTGCCAGGATTAAACTGGCAAGCTAGTGGCAGAGCAAAACTGGGATCCACCATTCCTCTCTGTCAGATCAGTACCTTTAGGACTGAACCATGCAGTAACCTGTATGAAACTCCATCCCATACCAAACTGGTGGAGAGAAAGAACATAAATTCCAATATACTGAGTGTAAGAAAGCTTTAACAGTAATAACTGCAAATAAATTAAGAAATATTTGTTGATATTCACCTAAATGTTCATGGTTAAAAACAAAGGGTCTGAACAGAGATTCAGAGATTCTCAGAGGTGCAGAAGAAGGGGACAACACAAGTTGAAGGATATTCTCTTTACTGAGAATGCAGTTAAAGTGCAGAACTAACTCAAACTGCAATAATAGACATAGTGAAAGTCTGATTAGATAAACACTCAGAAAATGGGAAAACTACAAAGAATGCACAGATAGGTGGATGAGCTTTTAGGGAATGTCTGGCTTCCAGCCTTTTATGTAATTTTAAACTTTTATTTGATTGCAAGCATTTTTCAGATGTCTTTTGGGGTTTTTCTATGCTAGATTTTTATAATCCATTGCAATCCTTTTTCAAGAACAGTATGATACTCTGGCAACATGACTCTAAATTGCAAGAAAGAGCAAGGATAAATATTTTAGAGAATTCAATCACTAATATAATGACAGCTGCTGGGTTTGAATTCGGTATCTATGGACAAAGGGGAGCTTGGTGAAAGGGAATGTTCTTCTGAATAATGCACTTATTAAGTGAGAATGGTACTACCTGAACTATGGCTTTTCCAGTGTGTGCAGTGACGTGTTGGTGTGTGTTTATAGTATTTAATTCCTACCAAGACTCCAGATTCCTCTGCTGTGACATACAATGTTACACACCTTTGCATGGAATATAATTTTCTTTCAGTGTGCTTATCAGAACACACTTAAGGAAAAAAGTTCTCCTTTCAGAGTCAGAATTTCTAGTCATAATTAGCTCGATACACACTGTGGTACCCAGACAAAAAGGAGTTTGGAGGCATTTTCATTAGAAAAGAGGTACCTTATTAGTCCTGTGAAAATCTTCAAAGATGACAGCCCTCATTAATGTGGAAATTCAGCAACTGAAATTCTGTCACTGATTCCAAAATACTTCACAAGAGAGAAATTAGATGGGAAAAAAAAAAGTATCTTAGTTTTCTTTAGGACAGAATTCTTTACAGGTATAATCACCTAAACAAATAACTATATCCTTCATCCTGGCAGAGGTAGTGTGACAGGGGGCATTTAAGCTGATGTATTTCAATACTTAGAAAACAGTATCGTGTGCTGCTGATGCACCTAAATCATGAGCAGTATTGCAGACTCCAGCTAAGACAAATGTGCCATAGTTTTCCCTGGAGGTTTCCCTGGCTTCTCTTGTAATCCCAGCATTCTGGAAGTCTTTTGCTTGTTGAAAACATAGAAGCAGCTGCAGATAAGAGCATTAAGCATTATTTCTCTAGATGCGGGTGACCTGGAGTGGTCCAAAGATGGGAGAAGACAGGGGGGGAATAAGAGATTAGAAGGAAGGTGAAACAGAAAAATAGAAAGTGAGACAGAAAAAGGTTTTCTAAATCAGAAGGAGAAGGAAACCCAGTTAGTAAGAGATCAAGTCTCGTGAAATATTGAAGAGAGAAGGAAAAAAAAAAAAATAGGCCTGCCGTTTTGCCCTGGAGTGCACTCACTTCGTGCTGCTTTTAATTCCTGATGCTGATAGAGGGGCATCCCCCAGCCAGCTACATACACAGAGTATCGCTGGGGAGACACAATTACGGTCTGTAAAATTTTACACCTGAGGCCAATTTTAAGTACTTAGTTAAATATATAGTTTGCATATTCAGTGAATGAATTAAAATGTATGTATCGGAGGGAAACATAACGGTCCTTAGATCTGTTTTACAAATCTGTGTTTATAGGCACATGTGAATCTCTCTTAGTTTATTAGTTGCTGAACGAATAGGTGCCATTTCATGAGTCACAGAAGTCTGGTGTTTAAATGCAGAAATGCTTACCTGGAAATTTTAATGCATTGGTACCCAAGGTTACTGATTTTCTAAAAAAAAAAAAAAAGCTTAAGCAGGGTTATGCAGTCCTGTGATGCTCCTAGTTCTGTCCTCTCCTTCCAACTGCACATCATAGATTCAGTATCAGCTTGAGTAATATTTCAAATATAGTTTAAATGAATGCACTCCATCCACTTATTTTCTGTAGGTTGATGATGGATATGCAGACATTTACCATCCTCATAAGCTTTTGGCTTAGGCATAATGAATCTACAGAGTTGTTGCTTAAATTAATGTGGGGCCATAAATAAATTTTAAACCTTAGGATTTTGGTTAAGGGCATATTGGAAGACATTATCATTTTTCCTGCAGCCCCAACAGGTCTTTTTATTTTAAAAAGAAAAAAGGACCTAATCTCTTGCTACTGTTAGAGCTATCATAAAAATCACTCAGCCACCTGCTTTCTTTACCAAGTTATTGCAAAAGAGCGTGTTGAGACGAGCTTACAAAGGGGTCCACAGCTGATGGCAAACATCAACTCCAACAATCAAAGTTGATTTGGAAGAAAAACAATGCAAACATATTGACGGATCTTCTCAGATCTTGCCATGATTAATAATTCAGCAGAGGATGATTTGTCCTCTTACAAAATTAGAAAGCTATGGTGATACAGGTACCATATTAAAAATCCTATATTTATACACAACTTAAAAACAGAAAATGCATATATTGCACTGCTGACATATCTCTCCTCTAAACAAAGAATCCTCTTGAGAGGAAAAGACAGTTCAGGGTCTGTGTCAAAAGAGCACACAGTCACAAGACAGAAATATTGATAACCACTGAGAATACCAGTTTTTACTGAAAGTTTCATCACTGAGGACTAGACTAGGTCTGTTGCTCTTTTAATAGCCATCAGACCATATTGTCTGTCAGAAACAATACATCATCTTCACTGAGATGTGACCCAGTTGGTGACTGTGAATTGGATCTCTCTATATTCCATTTACTACTCCTTTGAGATAAAGATCCTATTATCTATTATTTCTTTGTAAAGCATGTAATTTCTTATGAAATTTACTCATTCAAAAGCTAATAACACGCTTAAAGCTCTATATTAGAAGGTCTTCAGTCGCTGCCAATAGGGAATGAAGTTAATGCTAAAAGTTCATCAATGTGTATAGTAAACAGAAGGAATAAAAAAGGATTAGTGAGAGTGGTTTTTACATTTGCACTGCAACACTGAGTTCTGTAAAAGAATATATGCAAGTCAGAATAAGTTTCCATATCAAAATGCAGTCTGTATTGGTCAGCTTACAAGTAAACAAGGGCGGAAGAATAAGAAGGAAGGAATATTCTGGAGATCTGCCTAGAAAGATGTTTCTTTTCTTACTGAAGGGAAAAATTATCATTAGTACAGGTCTGGTGCTTTCTTTTTTGCATTTAACTTTAATAATATAAACTAAATCCATATTTTGGCTTTATGCTTATTTTTATAATTCATTCTCCTGCCTTGATTTTTTATATCTATTTTAATATATATATATTTATATAAATACCCTGCCAGCTTGTTCTTAGAGAAGTGGATTCAGGCACTCAGTCCCATTGGCTGCTTGGAGACTTGGCAAATACACACCATCGCGGAGCCATTTCAGTCATTGCTTTTAACTGCTTTACAGGCCATCAGCTTATGGAAATATTGAGCCAGTAAGTCATGTCTTGCTAATGCTGATTTTTTAAAAGATGAGGGAAGAAAAATAAGGCAGAGAAGGAAAGAGAGGCCTTCCCAGCTTTTGTTTGCTGGTGGAGATGAGACCGCAATCTCAAGATTCCTTCTCTCTGGCTTATCTATTCAATGTATATCCCTGGATCCGTAATGATGCAGTTTTGAGGAGGGTGTGGTGGGAAGCACATGGGCTTCTCCAAATCCCAGGGATACTAAAGATGGCAAAGATGACAGAATAATTCCTTCCATCCTCCCAGCCTTTCTCCGCAGCCACTTCCCACACTTTTTAATGACTTCAAAAATCATAAGGAGCAGAGTCATCCCCCCATTACCCTGCCTGCTAGTTAGTTCTAATTGCCAGCACATCAATTATGATCCATTAATTTCTGGTTCTATTCCTCCCTTGTTTATCAGACATGATGTCAGCCCAGTGCTTGGGTTGTATCAGTAGATGTTTTTGTTTTCATTAGTTCAGTAAGCCACCCTCACCACCACCTCTTTCAACAACCTTTCTTATAGGCAAATAGGACATTTTATGAAATGTCTCTCCCTTAAAAATCCATCTTACAGTTTGATTTGGCCTGATAAGAACTCAGCGATTAGAAAAGAAAATCTAGTATGTGTCTCCTAAGAATTGACCATCTTTGCTCTATTTAAATGTTAAAGCTAATGCCATTACAAATTCAAATTAACCTGCCTTTTAGACCTGTAATAACATTTAAGTAGGAAAAGGGTTATGTGCTGTGTTCACTTTGACAACTGTGTCACTCCTGGGTGCTCCTGGTACCGAGTATTTCCACAAGGGCAGTGTTGGTTTTATTCACCCACTATGTGCAGCATGTCAAGTCATTCTTTTCGCATTATGCCCTAATTAAAAAATAAACGTGTAGTATGACAAGTTAGGTTCAAAAATCTCTGAAGGACAGACCTGCATACAGCAAATCGGCTGATGCTTTGTGCCCTCAACTATGACTTATTACTATTCTCTTAAATTACATTCTACTGGCTGATCAGTTCATAAAGTAAATGGACAGCTGCAGCAGAGAGCAGACATTTTAATAGTAGAGTGCTGTAGAGTAGACATGGCTGACTGCCAAAGAACACATTGTTAAAGCAGGCAGCATAAAATGAAAAATTAAGATACTGGCACCAAGACCCACTGGTAAGAGCTGAGGGTCAGTAAAGGACACAATAATCTAAAAGATTTTTTCCACTAGATTAAATTTAGGACAGGCGAGGCATCCTCACTCTGGAGAAGTGCTCAGCAGTGCTGGGAACTGAGGCGAGTCTCAAAACAAGCATAAAAGACCCTGTTGGCTGTCCTGGCTGCCACAGCTTCTCTGCTTGGCCAATTAGCAATTTGGTACAACCCTTCTTTATAGCACAACTGTCACAGCTGGACACAACACCACTCAGTTCTGAAATGTACTTGGTCAGTAATCAATATATATTTTAATGTATGCATTTTATTTGATACTCTGTTTTGTTGGTTTGGAAAACATCAACAGTTTCTTGAAATTGCCTCTTGCCTGAAACAGATGCAGAATGCCAGAAAAGGCAAAAGAACGTATTCAGGTGCTCCTCCCTCAGTAGCTGTCACCATTAGCACCAGTTAACATACACTGTGTATAAAAATGGCTTTGAAAAATTATCTAGTTAAATGGCTAGGCATTCATTAGTCACAAAACTCCAAACATATGATTGCACATCCCTTCCTATGGGCAGGTGCATTGTGTTCCCACCTTTACTTGTCATCATGTACTGTTACTCAAATAGTATCAGGATTTTTCTGTTGCTGCCCTATACAATGACTACAGTATAGCTCGTGATGTGGCTTTATTCCCCTCAGTAATTCTATTGTCACTATGACCTAATGCCTCTTTATTGACTCTGACTTCTTTATATAAGTTGTTTTTTACTCCACAGATGCATTTAAATAGTTTGTCAGCATCTGTATACCATCCCATTTATTTCTGTGCCTGAGACTGTGCTCCTTCCTTTGGAGCAATTTAGAGCTGAAGCAATTTAGCAAACAGCTACAAATTGAGATGGTGATACTCTTCTTATAGGACCTGTGACTGTAATATTAGAGTATAATCCTAAACATTTTTTTGGTTGTTTGTTTTTATGGAGTCTGTCTAGGAGTATTCCCAGTGGTCCCTGGAGAGCACAGCTAAGAACTAGAAGTCTTCTCAACTTGAGGTTGTTTACAAGCACCAGGCAATCAGAGCTACAGATTTCATTATTTGGAATCATTTAGCCAAAACCAAAGGTCTGAGACACAGCCTGTGTGTGTGCCAGCAAATCTTGTCAACTCAAAGCAGCAAGATTTTCTCTCTAAAGTGTAACAGCTCTGAAATTTCTAAGGTGAATCACGAACACTGTCCTTTTGTGAATGTTTATTATAAAGCAGGAGCATTACTAACTCTTTCAATGAGTCACAAAGTTTATAGGGATTGAGCCTGAACATCTTCGGCACAGAATCCATTATTCATCCGTGCAAGTCAAGCATAGCTCAGCCTTCCCCATGTTGCACTGGGCAAGAAAGCAATGTGTCTGTGATTATCAGCCAACCCTGCCATATGGGGTGATGAGAGGAGGGAGAGAGGAGGAAAGATCTGCTCAACCACATGATGGCAAACACGACACAGGACGTGGGACTTTTTGTGCCACATTCAACCATGGACGTATATGCCTCCCTTTTTTTGTTTTTCCTTTCCTCTTCACACCACCTAAATCCAGGATATTTACCTAAGGGTTCAGATTACAACTGCTATCTCATTGGACAGACTGCAATTCTGACACTTTAAGATTAGGGGTTTAATGTAAGGTATTTGCCTGACCTTGCTCCAGATTATATTTAGATGCCAGGAATGAACTACTGTTATGAATAATGCTGCTTTCAGACATTTTGGATTAGCAAACTATAAAGAAGAGCATGGGAAACATTACTGATTTATTTTCAGCAGTTCAATACAAGCAGATGAAACCAATGGAGAAAATTTAGCCTTTTTCACATTACACATTTTAACAGGAAAGCGTGTGACATTTGTACTATCATCTAATTTCTCTTACACAAATCGTCTCAACAGGATATGAAATGAAAAGTCATAGATTCATTCTCCTAAGCTTCCTCCATGAAGTTTCAGCTTGGATAACCCTGTGTCTGACACCCTAATCAAAAGGTGTTTAAAAATGCAAGCTTCTAAGATACATAAACAGATATAACTGCATTCATATGGATGTTTTGGGCTTATCCATTCTGGCCATAATTGATTGCTACTGTTCACTCACTTCATTTTAGAGCAGTCAGAGAACCTGGGTCAATTTCTCATTACAAAATTGAATTGTATTCGTATTATGTTAATACCGTGTGAAGAAACAGGCTGAATATAAGGAAAGGTTAAAATCCAGCACAGAAAAATCAATCTGACTGAGCTTATGCACGCCTTCCTTGTCTTGGGATGTACCAGTCAGGGCTGACACAAATATAGATATTAAGCTTCCTTCAATTTTAAGCAGCATTATTAAAAAGACATGAAAAGTGGGACAACTTAGCAGCTTAATATCATTGTAACAAAACGTGAAGACTAATCTCTAATATCTTTATTCGGGACACTCCTTCTCTGGGTTCTCTGCCAACAGCCTTTCCCGCATCCCTGTCTCACAAGGGAAGATGTAGGTCCCGGAGCGATTGAGGTCAGTGGGGCAGCCCGCCCCAGAGGGACACTCACCGGACTGCAAACCACTGGCCTTTCAGCCTACAGCAGCGGAACAAAGTCCCAGCCGCTGGCTGACCCCCACTGGGGGAGGGAGGAGACCCAGACAGACTCACAGCTGAGCCAGCCATCGATAGGGATGGCCCAAGGCCCCCAAACAAACAGTATTTCTCCCTGATCCTCCCTCTCTTTGAGAGCATTTTAAGCGTCGTTCGTCACTGGGATCTCAGCAGAAAAACTCTGGTGGTAGTTAAGTGAATATATTAAAAAGGCCACAACAACAGATTCTTTTCTGAGGGTTATATGGAATAGGTTAAGTCTAATCAGCGGCTGAAGATTGAAGGCTAATTTGAATAATCTTTATCCTAATACCTCCTACACATATTATTGCTGATAAAGTTGAGCTGTCAATATAAAGGGCAATTTTAAGGAAAAAAAAATTAAACATAGACATCAATTAGTGAAGCTGGAATTAAGCATAACAGTAACAACAATAATTAGTGCAACAAAGAATATCAATTTGTTGCATCTTGTAGACAAGAGACTCTCAGAGTAATAAAAGGAATGTAGATACTAAATACGATCAAGGTTAAAGTAACACCAAGGCTCACTTGTTTCAGTTCCTCTGCCTTCTGAAATCCTCTCTTAAATTTTAAGGCTTCAGTGACATCTGCTGTTGAAGGCCTATTTAATTAATTAGTTGTAATTTAACAGATATTTCCTGTAAGTGAATTCTTCTTCCACAGAATTTCTGATATTGAATTCTATTTGTAAAGTTCCCTGCCACCATGGAAACCCTTTAATCTGATCAGAAAACCTCCAAGACTGAGCTCTTTTGTTGTTCTGTTCATCCAACGAGCTGTTAAATCACTCTTGTTTTTTTTAAGCAACAGAAATTTTGTCTCTGTCTTGCTCCTGCCCTCCCTTCCAATTCTTATACATAGAAATTGCACAAGCACATATTTAACTGCCAGTAAAGCCCATTCCCAATGGCTTTATTCATATCCATCTTGGTGGAATACCAAGATGGAGTTTACAATCAAAAACCAGCCACGACAAAAGGCTCTGTGTAAAATGATCCTGAAACGTTGTAAATTAATGTTTCTGTGTTCTCACAATAGCCTTTAAGGAGGACTAGCAGAAAAGAGTACAGTAAAGAGTACTGTCATTAGAATCATAGAATCATAGAATCGTCTAGGTTGGAAGAGACCCTTGGGATCATCGAGTCCAACCATCTACCCTAC
>JAOXNO010000002.1:8527466-8548178 GCA_028565335.1 Limnodromus scolopaceus | reverse complement strand
GCTTAACTTGGTGTCATCTGTGAACTTGCTGATGATACACCCTATGTCCTTATCGAGATCATCAATAAAGACGTTAATCATTAATTAATTTGTGGTTCCATTTCATGTGTGACTTCAACGCTCTCGAGAGCAGAGCAGAAAGACCAACCACGCTCCTGTCAAGTCCCTAATCCAAGCAGTTCAAGAAAGGCTAAAAGTAAGGCTACAACTCTGATTCTTCACCTCAGAGCACAGACAGAAGAATTCAGAATTAAACTCACCACTAGTTATCGGTGATTACCATCCTGGATAAAAGGTGGTGTTGTGTCAACATAATACTCCTCTAACAAGATCTGGTCAAGCAGTACACAGAATACTGCTGTTTAGTTGCATTTCTTCTCACTGAAAAAAAATTTTTTTACATTAAATTTAATGGCCCACACTGTGGTGCACTGGAGTTCAGGCCACAGAGTTGGGGTCCAGAATTTTGCATCCTGTTTCTGCTATAAAATTGCTGTATGAACTTGAATAAGCCACAAAGTCAAATCTTCAGGAGCGTTCTACATTTCTGGATTATCAACTTCAGCCACCAGATTTTTTCTTGCAGAAGTGCCCAGTGCACCCATAGCAGTAATGGAAGTGACTGGAACATGCAAGTGTTTTGCACCCAAGACGCTGTAGACCAAGGTCTACCAAGCTGCTCACCCAGAAGTAGAAGCATTTAGCATTAAAGCATCTCTTGGAAATACAGCTCTCATGTCCCATTTCACAGAGGTTTTGTGGTTGATACAGTAATTCCACAGTGTTTAGGCCCTATTTATTAGTATTCTTGAGGTGTCAGTCAATAAAAAGTAAAATGTGATGTAAACCCTAAACTACCAAAATCCTGACTCCCATCTTCTGTTGGTACTGAATATCAGACACATATTAGTAGTGCATCGTCTGAGTTGCTTTCAGACAAGGCACAAAGATACAGAACTACGACATTTTTATTTTAACATTTGAAGCCCAGAGCAGGCAGTGACTTTTAAATTTTATTTCATTGAAACACTCAATACATTAGAAGTCAGGAGTGAAGTAAAGAAGCCAAGGGGAAACCTATTGCCCCATCGAACTTTCAGTCCTCTACATCATTGTAAACCAATGGAATTTAAACAGTTACCAAACATAAGATTGTGTTAATTATTTCTAATCTTTTTTAAACTGCATCTGTGACTGAAACATCCGTTCTCTTGAGCATTTTGACCTTAGGTACAGCTGTAGTAAATGGAACCAGTACAATTTAATGTTGTTTTCTGCAATGGAAGGGATCCAGATTCAACTTTAGCAACTGTTTGTAAATTCTTAAGAGTTTCTGTGGAGCTGCCAAGGCAGGGCAGGGACCAAGGGTGTGAAAAATAATTGGCTGAGGAAGAGAAACCTCTCTCTTCCAAAAAGCGGTAAGCATCAGCATTCCATTCATTTAGAGAACTAAACTAAGAGGTACAGAATCTAAACTCCATTTTAGCTAATCCTTTTAGGAGTAAATTTTTGCAGTGTAGGATTAAGTAAGAAAAAAAACAATCCCAAGAAAGGAGAATTCTGTATCTTTCCAAAATGTGTTTACAGTGTACTTTGAAGTTGGATACATTATGCATTGTTACATGTTATTAAATTTTAAAACTGTGGTTGTCATAAGACTTTTTGCCAATACTTATCAACTACAGAAAGCTGTTTTAATATGAAAGCTTATTCCAAGGTCATTCACCTATTTTTCTCATCAAAGCCATGCAAGTATTGTACCAGTGGAGGTTTCTCTTGCACAGAATAAGCAAATATTGTTCAGTTTTCATTTTGGACCTTGTCACTTCTTTAATGGAGGTTTGGTTGTATTTTTACTCATTTGTATTTCTGTTAGGTTTCTTAAACTATAAAAAAGCAAAAATTACAAAGTTGTCATATTTAAAAAATTTAACTATGATATTCTTTTACTAACATACAATGTCTAATCATTCATATTCTATTTGTAATATTAGTAAGTCTATTACTAATATTTAATATATTGGAATGCCATAGGATACATTACTTAAGAAATTCTCTTCCCCGTTTAGACTTTATGATAAAGTCTTCCTTATCTGACTTATTTTTTCCATTCAAACACAAGTGGGATATGGGTAATAATATATACCTCCTTTTACATTAGCTTTCAGGAGACAGATAACTAGAAATTTTAATTTTATTTGGAATACAGTGCTTATATTTTGCATAAGCCCTCACTGCACAATTGCAATGTGAACATGGTACCCAGAAATCTAAAGCTATAGTGAAAGCAAGAAGATCTGAGTTTCTAAATTAAAACTTTTACAGTTCACAACCATGGCAAGAAGCTAAGAATCCCCCACTGCTGGAGCTCCGTTTCAAAGCAACACTTGTGTTCTGGCAAACCTCCTGCACCAAGGCGGCTTTCCTGAGGTGTGTCTCGCTTCCTCTGTGGCTCAAGTCACATGAGGAAAGATATGTTTATGCAAAAGGATCGCTGCTGGGAATAAAGTTCCGGCAGTCTGTCGCAGGGGATTTGTTTTCTGCTACTTGGAATGCCAAGACTCTGGAAGAATGACAAGAGCTAAAATAATTAAGGGAGGGAGAAAAGGGGGGGGCTTCAGGATAGGTGGTAATTAGGCTGCTATATTTACTCGGGTAAAATCATCTTTTTACTAATTGAATTGACATCATTTTTTGAGCTAAGTAGGTGAAGGATTGATTTTTTTTAATTTTTTTTGAGCTTCCTGATAATCCAGACTAGCATAGAAATTCCTAAAAAAAAAAAAATCATATTTCAGCTTATATGAAACCAAGGTTTCTTTATCAAATAATTTACAGTAAGTTTAAGTCAGGCTTCTGTATATATAGTCTTCCTGAAATAGCCTCCATTAGAAATTAAGGACTTCATCCCTCAGTGAAATATTTTAAACACAAAAGCTATGATTATCTCTAAGACCTTGACTACTAATTGCATATTTTAATAAAAGAAAGTTAAATACTCTAAGCTCAACTTGCAAAAGCTACTGCAAGACTGTAATGCACTTTAATACTCACTTTCATTTTTTCAGGCCCCTACGGGACTCAAGCTGTGAATACCTAGTGAGAGTTCATCATCACGTACCTGATCTTACGTCCTCTCACAGCGAGACACAAAAATCCCCAGGCTGTTTTATTCTTTGCTAAAAGATTAGTAGAACCAGAGGGTCAATAGTACACTCTCCCCTGAAAGCTGTGAAGGAATTAAATACAGAGATGAGCAAAACTTTAAATACCCTGTTTTCTCCAGTCTGTTGTGAACCCTTTCTCTTATTTTCCAGCTGTTTCAGACACGCCTTGCCCCTCTCTGCATCAGCTGTAGTTGGTGTGAAAAGCCTTCATTCACTTTTTGACTGCCTTGAGATTATGCTCCAAAGCCTAAGCATCTCCTTTTAAGTGGCTTAAACACACTTTTCCAGTCCATCAACTTGCAAAAATGACAAGAAATATGAGATTGAAGAGAAATCTAATATATTGATACCTGTTCAATTCTGACACCCCCCAAAACAATCAATTAGTTGGAGAAATGAAAACTACTGCACTCATCTGAATTAACTGTTAGTTCTATTACTTGCAAGTGAATATAACATAATGCTTAGCTAAAGTTTCCAGCTAACACAGTCATTACAATTCTGAGCTTCTTGCCCCATGTTTGCAGATATCCAAAATGCTGTGTCCTACTCGGATAATTCCACTATGTTTGAGTGGGTTTAGTATAAAAATATGTAGCTCGTAGATAGCAATCGCTAGATAGCAGCCTGAATTCCATCATAGTGCTGGGAAATGTATTATTAATGGTTCATTCGGTGCAATAAATTCAATTTTAGCTTCATTTGAGCTATGTAAGAATCTAAGAAACAGTAAAAACAACAACATCCAGTAACTCAATTGCTTGTGACCTCTTTGTACTATGATTTGCAAACCCATAGATGTCCCTAAAGTAAGGCTGACCAGGAGATGGAGTTCATATTTAATGTATAATCTACAAGTCTCAGGCCGGACACAGAGAGTAGGTAGGTGACATCTTGACACCAATTCTGCCAGCATGCTAAAAATTTTCCCAAACATTACAATGACTTAAAGAAGAATTAAAGTGATTGCCCTCCAGAAGCCCAGCTCACTCCTATTTCCATGAAAAGACCAAAGTTTGAAACACAACAGTCCTAGAAACACCCTTGAGGACATTTCTTTCAAAGGCTGGAAAGAACAGATGGCTTTTGAACCCTGATGCTATTGGTGCTGTCTGCATGATGAAGCACTGTATCCTCATTTTTACTGATTGGGGTCAAATCAGTTCTAGCCTTTAATTCACCCTAACCACTGAGTATTTTTTCTAATTAGAATATATGTCATTACCTATTCCTTCAGTGATGATAACCTACTGAACTCTAATGAATCAATCCCATCTGCCTTGCTGTGCATAGACTCAGCCATTTCACCGCTCAGAATCAAAAGAATTCACCACGGCACACGAGGTGGGAATCAGAAGTGCTGCTCCATGTATTGCAATGCAAATTGAGCAGTTATTCTGGGTTGAGCTGTGATTTTCTGCAGAATTTTATTACCGAAGAGTTTGCAAGGTCATTCCCATGAGAACCTTTGACAGTCTGCAGAGCCAAACACAAAATACAAAAGCACGGGCACTGTTTTTCAGCTGAGAATTGATGGTCTTTTGTGAAGGACAGAGATAAAGGACACTGAACAGACACATTCCATCTAAACACCAAATTTGAGGCTCCGGTAGGAGTTCATACATTATAGATTGAATTCTGCTGACTTTGACACCTGGTTTAGATCAGAGGCATTTGAGCATCACCTCAACAGGTAACAGATGTGATCCTGGCAGCTGCTACAAAGTGATATTCAGGGCCCTCACCAATCTGTTGATGTCCTGGAACACCGGTGCAATAGTTCACTTTATCCTACCAAAGATGCCTTCCAGGCAGGAGAGCCGTGGAAGGCCCGCGTGCCACGTGTTATGCTCAAAAACAATTTGGAAACCACTGCTTATTTAAAGAGGGTTTAACTACTCATTCCAGCTCATTCTGCCACAGACAGGAGCACTTCACAGGAAAAAGAGGACAACAGCAGTTAGATTACTAACACTGAATCAGGTTGAAAAACAGCTTTCACAGGTCTACATTGTGGAGGAGAATAGATTTGCTATCTTTTTCCCCATAATTGTGCACATTCAATATACTTTATTGCCTTACATTTTTTCCTCTTCGTGCTTTTCTTCTTGCTTTCATGCCCAGCTGACTTACTTTAGTAAGACAAGGTTTGGAAAAAAAGCTCAGGAACTAACAAAATCGATTCAAGATTGCTAGAAACAGTTGTATGTGATACATGAGCTGACTCCAACGCGAAGGGCTGAATTGGGCTGGGAGGTAAGTCTCCCTGTGCAGAGGAGATCTGCTTGCCCCTGGTATTTTGAACTAGAAGATTATCAGCAGGCAGCAATGGCAGAGATTTAGGACATATGGAGACCATGGCCGTGTTTCTACCCAAGCCACTGGCCCTGCCTTTGCCTGCCCAAGGGATGACAATGAAGCGTACGCATCCTTCAAACAGACACTTTTTAATTTTTGCCCATAAGTAATATTTTACTGTTAAACTGCACAGCAGCCATAGTTCAGCAGAAAAGCAACCTGAACTGGGGAAAAGAATCATAGACTGGCAAAATTTAGGCTGGCAAATACTGATCTTTATCCATTAACTCACAACAGATCCCAGGTGTCGGGATGAGTTACAACGGAGCAGCAGAGCTGCACAGAAGTTGCTTAGTTGTGCATATCAACGGTGGCAGAAAAAATCTGCTTTGATCAGCCCCGCAAGACCTTTGTGGGAATATTCTCTTTCCTCACGAGGGTGTTCTTTGACACACAGCCTGTGATGCTGGCAGAAAGATTTGATCTCTCAAGATTGGCTGCTCTGAGTTGCCCTGCAATTATACCAGCGGCAGAGAGAGAGGATTGATTAAATTGTTACATTATTTTGGCTGAAATGCATTTGTGCATATTATGTACAGCTTAAAAGTGGAAAGAGATATTCCTAGCTTTTCAAGTCCGTCACGATCCACTGTAGGTATCTCTACTGTTTCCCAAAGGAAAGCCTTAGGAAAATTTGGCCTGACACACAAGACATCTTCCGATCAAATTTTTAATGCTAGATTTTGGCAAGAAACTCAAATTTAATTTCCAGATTCAGATATTTGCTTCTGAAGCATGAAGAACAAAAGGCTTGTTTCTGGATTTTTCCACTGCCAGTCAGTGATCTGCCAATAAAATACATACACAGCAACAAACCCCAGGGATTTTGTCACCATAAAATGGATGCAGAACAACTAGAAACCTGTAATGACAGATTCCACACCAAGTTCTCACAGAAGGGAAGCACCAGGGTTAAATTTCTATAGGGAAGGATGTTAGATCAGTATTGTCCAGCTACCCACTATCAGCTGGCCTGGAGGGTCTCCTGGGTCCCCCCAACCAAATGGCACCGGGAACACCAGAGTGTCCCATTAGTATTAATTATCAAAATAACAGGTTGCTTTCTAACAGCTTGGTATACTATTTTCTTTCTAGTCTGGAATTAGCACAAAGAATAGACAACTGCCAGCTTGGACAGCAAAGCAAGATTATGAGCTGTGTATCTGTGGAGCTTTATCGGTTCAGGAGAAGGACTATACAACGTGGTTGCCGGCAGTACCAAGGAAGGAGACAGAATGGCCAAAAAGATCAGATCTAGCTTCATGGTCTCACATCAGAGGCTAGCCTGATTTTTGGCCAGAAATATCATACTCTGTTAGCAAGTTTTTGATAAATAAAGGATTAAATGGGTGTAATTGTCCCTTACTGCAAGTATTTAATTATTCCATCTGCATGTAGGAGGCATAAGAGTGGAGACCTTATGAAAGAGCATAAGCAGTCAAGTCTGTGAAACATAAGCAAAGGTCTATAGCTTCACAGAAAACTGGGCTAGAAAGGATTTTAGAGGTCATTCAGCAGTTTTGGGGGGTTATCAGGAAAGGCTATCGAAAGTATTCCTGATGGAACCAGTGTCAGTGCAATTTGTGCAATTTGAGTCAGGCCCACAGCAGCTGTGTTAGGATACAAAAGATGGTATTTGGGACAACCTTACTACGCCACCTGAACTGACTGATCCCCAGAGCCAGTGCTCATCTCCAGGATGAGCCTGCTAAATGGAAAAATGCCACGTGACATCTAATTATGACATTACATCCCATGATACAACTTCAGGCCAGGGCTTGGTGATGTCTGTTTGCTTCTTACGTGACTGAAACAGCCAGTTTAGCCTGGGACTTGAATATTATGGTTTGGGGTGGTTTTTTTTCTAGGCTTCGCTAAGATTTTAATAATAAGAATCTGTGTTTAGCCATTAACTACATTAAAACCCAGTTCTATTAAATGTGCCTTAAGGAAGTACATTCATGTTCATAGAAAAATTGCCATATGATTTAAAATAAAATTTGACCTATACTCAGTCATATATATTTCCATATAATGGAAATCTCATTGTAATGTACATCTGTGTACATCTCATATTTTTACATAAAGTCAAACCTTTGTGTAAGGCATAAATCTTTTTCATATTGACTATTTGATACCATAATTAGGACAAATTCAAGCAGAAAGCAGTAACACCACATGGTATCAATACCATCTTAAAAATAATAAAATCAAGATCTGAGCTTCATATCAATAGCTACAGTAACAGAAATAATATTAGAAAAGAAAATGTGCTTAAGTAAAGTATTTTTCTAGAATGTCTCGATTTTCCTCTAATTTTCTTTCTTTTTCCCTAGGACTAGGCAAAATATTGAATAACTTTTCTTTAACAAGAATTAAAATAAATGCTTTGCAGCAATGTGTGGTTTCTCTAGATTTTAGTTTGGAAACATATTAATGAGTTATTTCACCTTCATTGTTGTAGTAATTATCACACATATTATTTACTCTTGATTATCAATGGTAATGCACCTATGCTTATGTTATATTTTTGCTTCATTTTGACAGGCATGTAGACGTAATAATTTAATTAAATTCTTTGCATTCCTTTACTGACTTGGAGCTTTTAATCACTAAACACTTTTCAGTCAATGGGACGCTTGACAGCAATGCCAGCGTGGAGTAAATCCAATTCCGTTAGTCACTCTTGAGAAAAAGCTTCAGGTTGCTTTCGACAAATATTCTGCCACCAGGATCTGAACAGGCTGATTACAATTCAGTCTTGAGGTAGGGATTTGCATGATACACTGTTTGAAGCTGCCAAAGCAGAAGGGAAATAGCTTTCGGGGTATGTCCTCACTGTGTTAGAACGGCAGTAACGGGAGTTGCTCTAGTGTTCTATCTAAAACAGCCACTGAGCTACAAAGACGCCTGTGAAACTAAACCGTGGTGGAATAGGCTTGTGAACACTTGCTGAAATGCCCTGCAAAACCAAAGTTTTAGATAACAAATGAGATCAGGAAAAGCTTCCTGCAAAAGTAAGAAATCCTGTCCCAGTTCCTCCCCCACTAATTTCCAGAGAGTTCGATATATAGCCTTAGAAAAGAAGCACCATTATCATACTGTGGAGCTGCCAGTGTTAGCAATTACTTCTAGCATAAGCACAGACAAACAGTTTGCAAGCAAACCCAGGAGCACACTTCTACTGCAAAGGCTTTTCCCTCCCATCAGCTCCAGGAATATTTCTGACCTTTCCCATAATGTCAACTCTAGTAAGACTTTCTTTCCACACTTTTCAATTAAGATAGCTGCCCATTACAGTGCAAACAGAGCACAAACTTTTCTTTCTGGGCCACAGCAATGGTTGTTTACTGAAGGTCTAAACTAATATTTACAGTAGTATTTGCTTATGCATGTGAAAACACGGTTTAAGTATACAAAGCCAAATTCTCAGCTGGTAGGAAACCAGCTCTCTTCTGTGTCAACACATCTCTGATGGGCAGACCCTTTCTTTGCAGAACGCCTGAGTTCAAAAGTGGTCTCCAACCCTCAGGGGCAGGGAATTGGGGGTGAAAAGATGGCAAACAGTGAAAAATTTACACTGAGTGATATTGGGCCAGGACCTACTCTCTTTTATCCTAGTTATTGGAGTACTCCTAGTACACGTTACTCATCTTAGCAGCCGGCTTACATGGGGTCAACACAGGTGATGCAGCAGCCAACACCTCATCGGTCCCATTTCTGAAGTGATGTGCTTTTTACTCTCGTGAGAAAACAGCATTTGCATATGTGCTAGTGGAAAGATTGATCCCATGTGCCAAGTCCCACCACCCAACTCTGCGGTGTTACCTGCTTGCTGCTCACCATCATTACATCTTCTCTCTAGCAGAAAGCTCCTCTTCTACCTTCATGCAGGGGAAAAAATTCTCCAAGTGATAAAGGAGAGCTCGGTTTCAGACCCCCATGGGTTAACTGAATGGGCCAGGGAATTGAATTGATTTGTCCGCAGCGATTTAGCAGAACGATGCATCGCAGGATGACACTGCAAAATGAGGAGTCATACCTTGAGGGATCCAAGAGGAATTTTCCTGGTATCTGAGCACCATAGATAGGTACCTAAAATATATTTTAATGTGCTCGTGAGACTGCAATGGACCTATGTAAGGCCGTCCAGCAAATTCTGCAGCAATAAACAAAATATCTACCACGCGAGTGAGATACAAGTTTAACTTGCAAATTCTACAGAATTTTCCTTATGTTTAATGCAAGGGGCAACAGTTACGGGACCCTGTTGGAAAATTAATGAAACCTTCGCCCCCCGGCCACCTTTCAGTCCAGGACAGCTTTCCCAGCTGCCGGCTGGAGTGCATTCAGCTCCACTCCTGCCCGATCAGATTGATAAACCACCTTCTCTTTTTCACTCTGACTTTTGCCTGTTGTATATAAATAGCTTGAAAACTCCAGCAGCTACCTAAACTTCTATCAATGGATTAATCATTCAGGCTTTCAGCTCTTACCGTCATCCTAATTATGACAGTAATACGAACAATCGGAACAGTAATAACAGTCATTTCTTCAAAGCCTTTATCCTGTGGCATCTAAAAATCTCCTTGGCCTCAAAGAGAGCACTCACACGGCAGGCTGCGGAAGGGCAAGGACGCAGCCATCCTCCAGGGGCCTGGCCAGCTGCGCTGAGTGTGCATGTCACAGCCAAACAGCAAGGGTTGTTTATTTTTTTTTTGTCTTAGCCATTCGTTATCAGTCAGGCAGCTGCCAAGCCAGCACAGAAACTGTTGTCTTGTGCTAGAAGCCTAATCCTCACCACTTCAGCATATTATACGTATTACTTTCTTCATCACACTAGGGGGGAGGGAGGGGGTCTTTTCTGAGGTACCACGTTCAGGGAGAGCACGGGGTTGCTGCTGAAGTCTCCTCCTGGCCGTGTAAAGAAAGAGGGAGGAGGGCAGTATATTCAATAAGGGTGCATAGTGAATATACTGTTACCCTGGGGAGGTACTCAGCCTCTCAGACATCATTTCCCAAGGGCACTGTGCAGCTCTCAAGGGCTAGTGGAGCTCACAGCATTAGTGTTGCTTCAACCTAGGCTACAAAGCAGATTAATGCTGCAGCTAACCTATTTCTTCATAGCACTGTTCATTAGTTTAAGCCTGGCTGCACACAGTACGGTGGATACATTTCGGGGTCAATCCTGCCCAGCTGTATGACAGTTTATGGGAGCTGCTTGCAAATACCCAAAACCAACCTGTATAGAAGGAGAGAAAAAAATCCTGGAGAAAAGGAAAAACAAGTTTCAGCAGTTAGCATGTTCAACAGAGTACGCTGTGCATCTGCTATGAATTGCTGCGATGACATTTGTAGCTAAATTGCCATATCTAAGTGATGATGCTGTAATTATAGTTTAGGAGCTTTTTCTATTCACAATAGCCATTTTCTTCCTTTTATAACTATCTCAAGCTGTATAACAGCCTGAAGTAGATCTAGCCCAGATATACTAGATGAACAGCATAACCATTTTTAATTAGGTGAGTAAAAAAGTTTTAAAGTACCCCATGCCACCGACTGCCGTTGTTGTGTACATCTGCCCAACCCAGCTCTGCTTCTTCCCGGCTCATAAGCCTATTCACAGCAGTACCTAGAGATGTGAGATTAACACTTCCCATTGCATCCAAGCCCTTTCCCCTTGCGCACAGGCAGTCTTTAGTGCAGCTTTAAATGACCATCTGGATCTCAAACAGCAGGAGCCGATGTAGGGCATTTTTATGGGCTGCCTTACAAACACGGGAAGCCTGCAGAGCTGTTGAAGTGCTCTACTCCTGTTGGTTTTCTACTGTATTTGCTGGGGTACTGATGGGACGTGTCAGGTTTTGGAGACTTCTGGATGAGTATCTTCTTCTTTCTGTTCCAGTTGCAAGCGCCTCAGTGACAAGGATTTTTGCCCTGAGCAACATGAGATACATTGCTTCAATAACCTGGCACTCTCACAGGCTTCACCTGCAGAAAGATGCTAGGATGTGTAAATCCTCGGCATGCAGATGACATTAGAGTGCCAAAGCAGTCTTACAATCTGCATATCCCAAGACAGAGACTGCACCTGCAACAGCCAGAGCAGAACCCGGGCTACATTTCATAGACACTTTACACTATGGACACACGGGACTCACTGCTGGTGCGTGGACAATTTTGCCCCGCAGGAGCTGGGGAAGCACTGAGGTCAGGCCAAGGTGGCCCCATAACAGCTTGCCAGGCTCCCGGTTTATCTGACACTATCCTGATGTTATTAAGGTCTGTAATTTATAGAAGCTCTACCTGCTGGTGTACAGACCTCCAGTCAATCTTTTTCCCACCCGGGATGACTAACAGCACTTTCTGGTGCCAGAAGCTGCCGTGGGGCAGAGTGGAACGCATCAGCCTCACGTAGACCTTGTGCTGGGAAGCTTGTAAAGGTGGCCACGCAGCCACTGCACAAAGAGAACAACACCTGGACCCCATTTCCACATTGCTCTCAGGGAACCTACTCATTGAGACGTACACACTGATGTACTCCTTTATTGCTTGTCTTTTTTCAGTCATTTCTTCCAGCTCTGCTATAATTACAAGCCCTGCCCGTGCCTCCTGAAGTCAGTGGAAGATTCCCATTGGAGTAGTTCCTTTGAAGTTTTTCTCTTTCCAGAGTCAATTTAGATTTGAATTAACATTACAAATTTTCTACCGTATTAATTTCATCATAAGTCCTTTTATACAGTTGAGTAATTAATTTCCATTCTCAATAAGGGCTTTCATTAAAGTATTGCTATTGTAGAAACCCTATTTTCACAAAAGAATGGGGTGTTATTCTCTGGAAAGTTATTTAAATAGTTCCTCAATTTTAGATAAAGTTACAGTGTGATTGAAATTACTCATTATATACTATTCAATTTAAGTTTTATAATGTTTCCAGGCCCGTATCTAAAATTAAAAGGCTAACTTTTTTCACAAGCTTGTATAGGAACTGCATTGTTTCTGGCTCCTTAGTAGCCTGTTGTTTTGATTTGAATTCACATTGTACATAGATATCTATAATGAAATAATTTAACAAACTGATATGCTCTATTTAATAATTTCACATTTCAAAATAAATGTAAAATACAGGTGACAGCCTACATTTTTTATTTATAGATTGCCTCAGCAGCGTGAGATTTAATTATTCTGTTGAGTTTTATATAGAATTGAAATACCTTTTGTTCCCTTTTTCTTACATGCCTATGAGGCACCAACCAGCACTACAGCATTTTATGCACATGTATCAAAGACTGTAGGAAAACAGCATGCAAGATCATAGTTCTCCAGGCTCCACATGGGAAAAGCAGCAGGGAGAAGAGGTTGCCATGTAAAACTTGTGTGCTTTGAAGTTGTTTTTGCAAACCTGGTTGTAATCCAGATTCTGCACAGCCAGTACAAACTGGAACCTGCTTGGGGCATCTCAGTATCTACTCTGCTCCTTATATCCACTGAGGGGGTCAAGAAGAGCAGTAGTTCAATGTATATGGACCTCCACCCTCCCTCCTGTACCTTCCACCCCGCCTCGCCAAGGCACTGGGGTGCTTTAGTTGCAGCTCCAGGATGCCTCCCCCCACAGGATGGTTTCAGTGCTGTTTCCAAATCCTCCAGCTGCTGCTAGATCAATGAGAGTGAGCCATAAAAACAAACAAAAAAAGCAACCCTAATGTATGGAGTGGTTGACAACAAGGAAGTTAACTGTCCCTGAGGGGAGAAAAAGGACCCCTTCCTAACGGCACTGCTGGGCAGTGTGAAGACTGACCCCAGGCACAGCACCATCTCAGCCTGCTCTTGGCTCTGGCTCTTACTGGGGGCCCAGGGCTCTTCTGTGAGCGGTTCTGGTTGGCGTTGGGGAAGAAATATAGTGTGGTAAGGAGTACTGTATAAAATGATGCGATGTAGGCTGAGGATAGGGCTTGACCTTTCCCAGCGCACACAGTGGTTGCTCTGGAAAACTGAGATAAGTGTACATGGTTTTTATTTGACTTCCTCCATTGCTTTTCAGAAGCAAGCAATTTTTTTCGTAGAGAAAGAGCGGAACAGGTATTTATCCTGTGAGAACAAACATGATTTTTCTGTCTGTGTTTTGAAAAGGAATAAAAGAGCAGCAGTAAACAACGAAGCTTCAGATTCAATAAGCTACTTAAAGCAGCTGTGCTGATGCCTCCAGCCAGCAATGTGCTCATTTCAACAGCTGCATGGCATAAATAGAAGCTGCTCACTCTTATCTCTCAGCTAAACACAGGCCTAGGGGCTTTACCCCCTGTAAAAATCCTGAACTGTTCCTGCAGGGGAAAGCAATTGTTTCCTAATTGAAATGCCTCTAACCACAAAAGCAACAAGTTAAACCACCAGGAGACCTGCTGTAGCTTCCTCTTGTGTCTATACTGAGACTCCCTGAGGTCTCTGCTGGGGTCTGAACTAAGGGAATCTGACCTGCTAACTTATCCCGGTATGGGCATTGTCCAGACTAATTATTTTTTTTTAAATTACAGTTATTTAACTGAACACTTCACTTGTTTCCTAAGCGTTCAGAAAAATATTTCAACAGGACACTGTTACAGCCAATACTTTCCCATATTTACACTTTCTGGTTGTTTTAAGAGCGTATCCAAGTCTCCCGTACACACTCTGCGGAGGGCTTCTACTCCAGTAGCCAACTTGTGCTCCACCGTGGGCTGGCACGTCTCTGCAGTTTGTGAATCTTCTGCCCCTGGCGAAATAAGCAATTCCAATGTCTCTCAATGCCACCGGGCCAACATGACGGCTTCACAGCAACGCTGCGTAGCCAGCTCCCTCCCACCCCCAAGTTGGTACCACAACAGCACAGAGGGCACAGCCTTCCCTAGCACAGAGCCCCATTACGCCAAGCACCAAACAAAAACCAGTTTATGTGGCTAACCATCAGCAGAGGCAGTACATGGAAAGGACTGCGGCACAAAAAAATCACAGTGCAGGTCAGCGACCCGCTGTCTGAGCCTTGCTAAGCACTGCATTTGATATACAGTTAAGCACCGTGCGATCCCCAGGCAGGGAACCATGGCCTGTAGGTTGAAGAATCCCTGCAACAGAAAGTGAGTGGTGCTTTCTCTACAGAAGCCAACTTCCCCCCCAACTGCTGCCTCATATAAACAGCTAGTGCCAGATTTAGGGTTTGACAGAAAGGAACCTTCATATTTTGGGAAGCAACTAAAGCTCCAGGATAAGTTGTTTTACAGAATCTTTAGCATTACACTAACCAAGTAAAGAGCAAAACATAACACTTGCTTATTACAAATATTCCAGCTGAAAAACAAATAGATAGTGTCTAGAATTGTTTGCCTTCCTTTAATTTACATTAAGGAAAATCTTTAGACATAAGAAAAAAATGTCCTAAATATAATTAACACTGTCCCCTCCTATGTCTCCATAAATTGCTTTTCAGGTTTTGTTAAATAAGACCAAAATAGTTTATTGGGTACCCAAATTAGTATGAATTGCTTTTGAGAGTTTCCTAGTGAAGTGTACAGAAAAGAAGTAAAATGTAGAAGTGATTATTGTGGACTAATTGCCATTTCTTCCTAATGAAGTGAGCTGTTTAACAGCATGCACTGTAATAGAATTTTATGGCATGTATGAACAGGGGTGTTAAGTAGTACTTTAAGAAGACAGGGTCTGCAGTGCACCTGACACCACATCTTCAATGTAGGAATAAGTTACTCTAATTATACAAAAGATATATTCCAAGATGAGGAATTTTATGTGAGAGAAATGAAAATATGGTTTTAGGGGGCTTTCTTCCCACTTTCTGCTGAATTAATGGTATTTCAGAGTACATAACAATGCCTTGCAATCAGAAGTTGAGGCATGAACTGTGAAAGCTTCCTTTAATAGAAGAATCCTAAGGGGCTTGTTCATACATTCTCCTCTCAGAGCTGAAAAATGATGATTTATCTATTGCTCTAAAAACCGATTGTGTTTTTCAAATTGAAAAATCGTGGCAAAAATAGATGTTACAAGTATTTCCAGATGCAGCCTTGCAATTAGCATCAACAGCTACTTAGTACATTATGCTAATTATGTTACCCAAATACATGCAAATAATATGAAAAATAGGGGGGGAGGGAGCATTCTTAGCTGCCTTTACAGTATTGGGCAATTATCCAATTAAACTAAAAGATGCCTCTAGGCTAATCCCTGCCTGGATGTTGAAGACAGCCAGGCATTTTTAGAAACGTTACTGATAGTCTGGAAGTGTAACTTATTTGTAAAACCGCATGAATTTTAAGGCCAGAGCTGCAAGAGCTCCCCATCCAGATGGGATGTGAGAGGTAGCTGTTAAAGAGAAAGCTTTACCAGTAAGGAGAGCTGGTGAAACAGAAGTTTCAGGGGATTTGTAACAGGATAGCAAGCTTTTTACCCTTATGTCACTGCCTCAAATCCTGTCCAGATGCGAAATGAAAGTAACTAGAGGCCTTGGCAGCTGGCTAAATGGGTTTGTATTCGCAAACCAGTTTTAATGGATAAAGTCTCTCCTTCAGGCACTCCTGCAGGCGTGAGCACCTCCATAGAGCTGGTGCTCTGCCTTTACGTGCTGCAGTTACAATCGCTAATTACCAGTACAAAGCCCTTTAAGATACTGTGAAGCGTTTTGCCGTGCATGGAATAGATGCTCTATGGACCTCACCACACTAAGCGGCTCCATTTGCTTTTTTTCCACATTAGCTCAGGATTTTAAATCACAGCTGAGGCAAAAAGTCACTAATTGCTGTCTCTGCCATTATTTTGATTGATTCCAAAGGGAGAAGGACAGGACTGCTTCATGCTTCAGCTCCACCTCCTCAGACAGCAGACTAGCTGTAAAGTCTAGTCCAAACTGAAAAAAAGCCAAGATTGGAGTAGCAGTATCAATTACGGGGCTGTCTGTGATTATGTGGCACTAGACTAGACACCATTATCCCCTTCTTGTCCTGTGCTCCTGGCACATGAAAGCTTCTAGTGTTGCGAGCTGAACTTTGCTGACATACCAGGCGTACACCGCGGCCCTCAGAGTGCTTCACAATGAATCTTTATTTCGTATGTAGCTGCATTATACTGCACGTGAGAATAAATGGCACAGCTGTTAAGATTTATGGCAGACTGTGTGGATGGGTTTATGTTGCTGTTTCCCTGAATGTACAGATACACACGCTATTTCTGTCGCAGTAGAGAAAGGGGTCATTTTCACTAGCTTTATTAATCCTGAATAAATAATGATGATAGTCACCTACTGCAAGCTCAGTTTATAGTTTAATTAACCTGCATCTGTTCCCAAGAATCAAAGGCAGAAAAATATTGTTGAAGCATTAGAAGATGGCTACCGTTACGCTTTCAGGGCATTACACAGAATTTCAGTCATACGGCTCTTACTGATTTTAGAGAGAATCATGTGCCTTAAATGCTATGTAAGGCTTTGAAAAACCTAGGAATTAGAAGAGTCCATCTGACCTGCTCAGCACGCTGAGCATTCAAGAGCAGTAGTGAGCACTTAGCACAAATAACTGAGGGAAAACAGGTTTATAAAGATTTGAGTTGTATAGAGATTTCTGGAGGAACCTCTGAAAGAGGCAAATAAAAGTTGGAAATTCAAGAATTACTCGAGAAAACAGTGCAAGTCCTTAAGGAGGTATGTCACAACAGCAGCACTTTAAAAATATCACTCAGTCGCTCAGGGCCCAAATTCTGTAAGTGGATTTATACACAAGCTAAACGTCTCTGCTTTCAAAGTCAGAAAACAGCATAATGGTGCTGTTTTCTAAAGCAAGCACTCCATTTTTACCTTTCACTTTGCTAACCCACCTCTCAAACACAGGGCTGCTCTATCCCAGGCGGCGATGCAAGGCTGTGCAGGTAATCTTCCCTCTCAATACCTCGATGTAGTAACTCCATGGAAGTTACGCTGCAAACAAGCAAAGGCAGTTACGGCTACAGAGGCTTATATGCTAAACTACTCTATTCATGTTTAGATGCTCATTTTATAAATAGTAGCAGGGTTTATTTTGTCCATTACTCTTGTGTTTTCTAGCCATCAGTTAGAAGGAGGCGTAATGCAGCCAAAAAACATTAAGCCTTTCTGTCTGCCAGAGGCTTAAATCTAGTACAAAACAAGACATAAGTGACAGAGGTAAGCACGGGAGTACAAAACCAGTAAAACACCATTGCTCATTGTGGCAGGCAGCAATCTCAGCACACCAGCAGCATCATCTAACTCTTAAGCCGCTTCATTTGTTATTGAGACAGACGACAGTTTAGAAGAGATTCACATGGGCATTTTTAGTAGTATTTTTACTGATATTTGTTATGGAAAGCCCAGAAGAATTTAAGAAATATGCTGTACTGAACAAAAAACATAACGAGACCTTTGCAGCCAAAGGGATGGTGAAAGTTGTTGTTGTGGACCAGTCAGAAGCAAGGTTGGACATCTCACTGCAAAGGGGTCAGAGGCACTAGACCCTGAAAGCAGTCAAAGGAGAGATCAATAACATCTCATGTGCTGGAGCAGAGAGGGGTGAAAAATGGGAAACTCAAAACAGACTTAAAACAAGACAAAGCCCTTGCTCGTTATGCCATGAGGATGCAGGAAGGTTTGCTAAGGATGGAGAGGAGCATACTACGGCAAGAGAGATTTGAAAGGGTTGCAGTCTGCGCAGGAGATTTAGCATGAATGGAAAGGAAGGGCTGTATCCTTTACAGCTTTCATTCAAGGTCAGCTTTTGAAATATAGACCACTTTTGGACATATGGACATTTGCAGAGGTCTAGATGATATCCACACAGTGGGTTTCGCCGTGAGTCACAGCAGGACAGTGGTGATGCCTGTAGCAGTCAGAATGAAAGAGCTCAAAGACTGTGCTAAGGTGGACGCTGACATGGTGCCATCAAGGCTGGCCAGGACTTTCATTTGGTGGGAGGGGATAGCAGAAAGGGAAGGATGCTGAAGTGTGCACATAAAGACAGTGGTTACCTGGGGCTTCACAGGCAAGATTTTCTGCAGCTAAGCTGTAGAGGAGGAAGAAAATGGGATCATAACTCCTGTGATCTTTCCAGCAGCCTCTCAGACCATTAAAGAAAGATCTTCCGGCAGATACTGCTGAAGGGCAGACAAAGGGCTAGACAGTGACAGTGTCACAGAAAGCGAAGGACAGGTTTTGGGAGGACAAGCATAGGGATGGACGTGGATTGCAGCTGGCTGGCCCAGAAGGATGAAGAGAGTCTGCTTGTTATGAGCTCTGTGGGGTCTGAGAGGCTTTAGCAGCATGGAGAGAATTACAAGAGAAAGAAACAACAGAGCCCCAGGACCAGGCTGGGAGGAAAGGGACTCCAGACAGCAAGGAGAGCCGGCAGTCACATCAAGCAGTAAAGGGGAAAGCAGGCAGAAACTGGAGAAGCAAGTGGAGATCACGTGTAGGTGTCTAAACAGCATTCTTTCACATTTTATGTTACCAGCTAGCAGATGCACATTTCACATTGTCAAGGTCGAGTTCCAGCTTCCATTATAACACCTCTTTCATTCCCTCATCACTTTCTGAAGCAAATTCCTTAAGGACTGTAATTTTCCACATTTGGTTGCAGCTGAGAGGGCAAAAGGTGCAGAGGACTTGAAGCTCAGCAAATGCAACGCTTGTAGTTCCTCCCTGCACCCCGTAGTACATTTCTGCAGATGCATACACACATTCATAATTTAAAAAGCTCCATCCACTATTGGTAGTGTACTGTTTGACAAATAACATGCAATCGAGAAGCGGTATTGCAAGTCATATGAGAAGTGACAGGGTCCACCTGGGCTTCGAACCTCAATTCCACATTTCAGTCACATTTGATTTCAATCTTAAATTGCATTTCCTGATAAATGCTTGATTATCAGTTTTACTATTCATAATAGCATTATACGTACAAAACTTGAAGACAAAAGGATAAATACATTTATATATGAAATATACCTACAAAATATCATTCTACCACTAGATGGACGGAAGTATTTCCCAGAGGTAATGTAAAATTGTTTTAGAATTCAAGCTGAAAAATGCCACCATTATTTCTTCCTAACCTATTTTTTCTAACAATGTATTCTGAAAGTCCTATATTTTTTCCTGCTGGTGGCTGTATTGCACTTTTCCACATGTAGTTCCTCCCAGATGGGAACACAAGGTTGGACTGGTGAAGTTCACAAAATAGCAATAACATATTTTCTTGAAAATATGAATCCAGGTCACAACTTTGCAGCGAAATATTAAAGTATTATCCTTGTCTTGCAGAGGAGAGAAAACTAAAACCCACGGAGATGTCACAGAATGAGCCAAAATGGGTAGATTTTTTGCCTGCAGCCTTGTGTTCAGCCCCCATGGGGAGCACTCCAGACACCATGGAAGCTGCAACAGCCGTGCCCGGCCAGGGTGCTCAGAGGGGACGCGGTGGCACAGAAGCACATCGGCCCTTCTCAGGGGCAGCCCATGGACTCCGATAACAACTCAGGAGCCACACAAGTTCACCGGTAGTGACACTGTGCACAGCCGCTGTAACAAACTTCATCAATACCGCCTCAACTGACCAATACTGCTATCCTCAGATCTGGGCCAGCAGAGTAGGGAGGTGGTCTACTGAGAGGTGTCCCTGCCCATGGCAGGGGGGTTGGAACTAGATGATCTTTAAGGTCCCTTCCAGCTCTAACCATTCTATGATTCCTCTGCTACAAGAAGCTGGCAAGGACTGCATCCTGCTCCAGCAAGTGACCCAAACGCGTGATACGTTCCATGTAACGGGAGCAGGGAGATCCTCTCTGCACCTCCAGGAGTTCAGCAGCATTAGTCGGCATCTCCTCCCAGATGGGGACCTCTGGAGCGTCTACTTGTTGAAACAGTGACTAACACAGCGAGGCCGTGCCTAGGGCTTACAGAAATATGCAGCAATAAGCAAGCAGACGCAGAACATGATCTTTATCCAAGCCTGTCTGAAAAGAGGCGGAGTAAGGTGGTCTAACACCCCTCCCAGTGCAGGACAGACAACATCTGGCAACGAGAGATGGATTACCCTAGCTGTGACATAAGAGAAAGTGAAGCAGCAAGAGGATAAAAATAGTGGGTGAAAATTCCATGTTAATCTTAGAGGATAAACACTTTATATTGATGCCTTCAAGC
>JAOXNO010000002.1:8490785-8527366 GCA_028565335.1 Limnodromus scolopaceus | reverse complement strand
GCAAGAGGATAAAAATAGTGGGTGAAAATTCCATGTTAATCTTAGAGGATAAACACTTTATATTGATGCCTTCAAGCACTATCTTTAGATATACATTCTTTATTTTTTTTTTTATAGGGAAATCATGACTACTTTTATGGCTTTGTTTTTACTAAAAGCCTAATTATTAGCATTTATTCATTTCTATAAAAGATGCCATCAAGGATGTGAAACAACATATATTGCTAACTCCATAGTGAATAAAAAAGGCAGTCATTTACATGACTGACAAGTTTTAAATTCCAATGTTTTAATCCTAAAACAAAGCAATTTTGCATAGAAAGGCAATTTGAGGATATAAGCATTTCTAATTGTTTTTTTGTCTGTTATAGGCCTCTGCATTATCAGAATTGTAGCTTTTATCCTCAACTTTGAGCTAAGCCTGACAGCAAAAGAAAACTTTTTTTCAATATTAACCTTTCATTTAGTACCATCTGCTGGCCAAATCAAGCACAGACAGGGAAGCCAAAACCCCAACCTCCCGTAATGAAAAAGATGCTGAAAACCCATCAGTGACCTTCAGCAGAGATGACCTAATCTGTCACAGGGGAGAAAGCTAACGAGCACACTCAACCCGAAGTAGAAAAATCAATATAACGCAATGCAATGCATCTCTCAAAGACTAAGCGGATTTTCACAATACAGGAAGTGACAGAACCGCTTTCAGATGTATCATCAGCTCTATTCGCTTTCCTGGCATTAGCTTTTGTTAAAAATAAAACTGCTGCTTAGTCACCTGGAAGGCATGGCGAAAGCCTTAGGTATTTGTCTGCTCCTTCCTCCTCCTACTCAAGGAGGAATGTATGTGAATCACATCATAACCTGATCTTCCCTTCTTCTCCCTATCTCCAGTGAAACCTTTAAGTGAGAAATTTCTCAGTAGCTATAATGGATGAAGATTTCCTGCCATGAACCGTGCTGTCTACAGCTGGAGACACAGGCGATCCCTGAGCAGGCAGGGAGCACCTCACCACTCCTGCAGCCTCTCCCTGGGACCTGTGAAGGGCTTTCCTTCAGAGCAAGCTCTCGGGCACGGAGCACCTTTGAGCTTTGCCCAGATTTGCACGGGGCTTTGCAGGCCAGGCTGGCTCTCCTGGAGGCACACTGCTTTGCCTTCCCCGGGAAGGGGGCTGTGCCTTGGCTACGCTCGGGATGGGGACACACCGGGCTGGCACACAGAGTGGCTCAACAGGGTACGTGCCTGCTCCAGGTTTTGCCATCAGATGAGAGGAGCAGTCACCTCTGCGCGTAGCTGCCTATGAACAGACCGAATACTTATCCCTAATCCTGCAATCCCTAATCCTGCAGGCTTTTTAATGTATCACAAAAACACGATCAAGGTAAACTCTGACCAGTGGCTCTCAGCCTGTGCTCTGCTCAAAGTTCACTGCTGCTTTTCAAGCCCAGGAAAAAGCCTTCCTTGCAGCTTCACTTTTCCCTACAGACTGCTAGAATGACTGGCTTGGTTCATGAGAGGGTCACAAACCAAGCAGAGCAACACATTTATCAGGCTCAGCTCCTGATCCGGGGCTCCGGTGCAACCTCACTGCTGGCCCCGGCAGCCCGTACCCCAAACGTGTCTGCTTTCCTCTGGAAATTACCATCCCCGGCACAAACGGGTGAAGGTAAAGACAGAGCTCTCCTCTTGCATTTCCTTTCCCATTTCAAGGAAAAAGCTCTGCAGGCTCACGAAAAGCAGCAAAGCTGCTGGACACTCATGTCAAATAGTGAAAGCCAAGCCGAAGTCTGAGGTCAATGTGTGCGTTCGCTGGCCTGCCCCAGGTCAGGGCACGGTGGGCAACCCAAACGCCCCGGGGAAAACTGTCCCTGTGCAACGACACCAAAAACCTCTGCCTGCTCGGTGATACGACGTGCAATTCATTTTTGTCTACAGCTTATTAAAGCAAAGCCAAAACACTTCACCAAGAGTTAAACATCAGCACAGAGACAGCAAAAGGAGACTAAAGTGTCATCGGGAGCTTTAACACAAAAGAGACCAGCCTTCCTTACTACATCTTCATAACCACATCAGAGAAGCACGTTGCTGCCAAGTGTGTTACACCACGGCCTAGCCCTGTCAGACAGTGGTTTTTAATTATGTCCTCATGATTAGGGGAAAACCCCAAAGATCTGGCTTTGGTTCCACGTGTAATCTTGTGAACCCTGCTGTAAACTGTTACAAAACGCCACTCTGGTGACTAAGTCACAACCGTGGCAATTGCTGAGGTCCAAAGCAACCACTGGCATACTGGGCTCTTAGGTGGCACCTTTGAAAGGCGATGCCTTTCCCAGGACCCACAGGGACCCCTGAGCTCCACTGCTAGAGCCACCAACATGCCTGAAGCTCCAGCAAGCAGCAAGGTGGAGGTCTTGTCACAGCACCAGCTACAGAGATCTATGCTTTTTTTAAACCTTTGTCCCTGGACAATGGAAAACTTCCTGACCACCACAGACAACTGGTAGCTTTCCAGATCTCTTATGATCTTCCAACAGGAAGATTTTGGTTTCCAGCACGTCTGTGCCAGAATTTGGAAGGTAAGGGCCTCTCAGTGAAAGTACCTCATCTTTCCCATTTCATCTTCAAAAATGGCAGGGAAGGAAGGAAAATCAGAAAGCAGGTACCAGACATCACCTACCTAGAAGTGCCTAGAAAGGCTGCCAGCAGGAATAAGGTTAAGGCAGCTCGAGAAGTGTCAGCCCAGACAAGCAGTTCCCAATCTTTCTGCTGCTGCTGTGTACACGAGGGGGTCAGCACCTCCTGACCGAGCCTGGCTCAGCAGGGGGACGCACCAGCTCTCCTCTGGGGTGGCTCTGTCCCAGGCAGGTGATGATGACCGGGGGAGCAAACAAGCACCAGAGGCCAGGCCCACATGAGCCCAGCCAAAATACAGCCAGGGCTCCGACAGGGAAGCTGTGCTCATCCTTCTCTGGGCTACTCGAGCTCTATTTAATAGCGACACAACCGCTTAAACTTCCCAGAACAATTGCCAGCCCCAAGTCACGCCTGTGCTGTACTCCAGGGTAGTCAGGCAAGAAACAAGATTATAATAAAGTAAAAGCAGGAGAGGGGTAGAAAAATATTCTTCCCATCTATAGTTCATCTTCTTGACCAAAATTGTTTCAATAACAGGTTCATTGTGAGAGCTTCTGGAGTTCCTTTCTAGCTTAAGTCCTTGGTTTCTAATGCACCTCCCAGGTTGTTGAGAGCCAAACATGGCATCAGGTAAGAGCACTCACATGCTCTGGCACACATATGCCACACACGTCCTGTTCTCTGTCCTGTGTATGCTAGTCACTTGGTCTTTTTTTTGACCTGCCACACAAAGTTTGCTGAACAAAACACAGCAACATCCAAGCCTTTTCCTGAGTCATTTGTTAATCAGTTAACAACTCTTCTGTACTCTTGCATGGTTTTAATTCATTCATTCTTCCTGTTGGCATTATATAGCATTTATTGATTCTGTATTTAATTTGCCACTGGAAAGCACTGAAACCTGAAAGCTCTTCGGAGTTTCCATCATATCCATTTCACTTAGCCCTCAAAAACACTGTTCCTTGAATATTGTGTAATTTAACCTGAGTCTTAACAAAATCTTGAGGTACATCATAATTAATGTAGCTTTGTGCTGAAGTTTAACTAAAAAGCGTTTCATCACTTTGTCTTTTAACCTGTATGTAAACCACGACATTGCTTTAATCCATAATAGCTTAGTACTTTAATAAGCTCTTAAGAGTGGTGTTGGCAACAGGGCTTTTTCTGAGATCACAAGCAAAGTATGCCTTTGTCCACTGTTTTGCTGGTGTACTTGAAGCTCAGCAAATTAGAGGAACATGATTTCCTTTGAAGAAGCCATTATCCTACCAAGTTTATAGAAGGACTTTTGAAAAACTGTTTAACTACTGCTGCAGCCAAAATGCATGATGATTGAAGTAAGACTTAGAGCTTGAAACTTTTGTATCGCTCTTCCTTTCTCCCACTTTTTAAAATACAAAAAATACCTAAATTTCCAGTATTACAAAAATGCTTTGATTGTCTAAATTTATTCCTTCATTCCCTCTTGGGAATATTGCAGTGGAGAGTCCACACCACAGAACATAACAGAAACCACAGATGTGGCCAGCAAGAGCTGAAAAAGCTTCATTATCTACACCTTGTGCTGAAGCATTTTTCCACTGAATCTTGAAGTGAAAATCTTCTCCTGTTAAATAAAAACACATCATTTCTATAAATTGGGTGGGCAGAAGGTTCTGCTTCCTTTTCCAGATGTGCTTCTCTGTTTTCACTCCTCTTAACTGCAATGCATTTAATTTCCAGGCACATTACCTGAGGCCCAGGGATTGGGAAGGTACCTCCTGAAGGTTGAATCTCTGGAGAAGTCCCCCATCCTTCTCTAAGTATGGTCACAGCCTGAAATAAAGAGCTGATGTGCTGAGTGCTCAGCAGGCAGCAGTGCCTCCTGGAGCTCCAAGTTTAACAGCAGGGACCCTTCAGCTACACATTTCATACTTCCTAGATGCTTTTATACAGCCACCCAGTCAGGTGCACAATGCCAGTGAACTAGACCGGTTAACTAGGTTAACCGCCCTGCCAGCACAGTATAGCAACCTAAAGCTGATGGATTGGATCCTCATCTCACTGAGCCAGTTTTCATGGTACCTTTGGGGCAATGTAAGCTAGAGCATGAGATACGAAGAACAAGCTGGTGAGTTGCTTGCTAGAGTGGTGACGTGCAGGACCTCCACGGAAGAGTCTGCTAAAAAAGCCTGGCTGGTGCTAGCATGGATAAGATTACTAGCAAACATTTCACACAGCCTAATTTAGGCTCACAGATCATGTTACTATTGCTTTATATGAAATCTAAGCAGACTTTAGCCATGGTTATTTAAAGCAATTCACAAGTTATTCACTATCATACTATTCACTACCAATAAGGATGGTATTTCCAATTTACAGCTCTAGAAGCTTGCCTATCTCTGTAGCTATTTGTATGCTCCTCATTCCTCTGAAACACTCAGATGCTGTAAACATTAATAACTTACCTCTCCCACTCCTGGGAGAGACGTACTGTTTCGCTGGAACAGATGCACTGAGATGAGATTTGCCCAAGGTCATTCAGAGGGACAGTGGAAAACTAAAATATTTTTCAAGTCTTAGTTCAGGCTCAACTAGGAAGCTTTTTAGCCGCCACCAGGGAGGACAAACTGAATGATTAGACCTTGAGAACTATTCCAATCAACCAATATGGCAAAGTATCATGTTTAGCACAGATGACCTCCCTTTTGGCCCTGTTGAGCCAGATTCATGGACTTTAAGACCAACTTTTCTCTAGCAGTGGAAAAGCCAATATTATATTCTTGGCCAAACCGGTGTACTGTTAATTTATTTTAGTGACACAAAATCCAGTCCAGAACTGAGGTTGCTTAAACTCTAATCTCTTCTACACATTTCTGCAGATGAAAAGCAGGACCAATGTTTTGTAGGACTATGTATGATTTGAGCCTAAACAGGTGAGAAGCAGTAAAAGAGAGCAGAAGAAGAGTGGGAAATGAATCAAGGAAACATATGAAAAAGAAATACCAGTTGAAAAGAAAAGTATGAATGGCATAAGAACACTGTGCTTTTTCCTCCTCCCATCTATTTCTCCTTCATCACTTAGTTGCCTTCCAAACACCAATTCTGTTACTTTCTGCTTCATTCCTGGCACTGGCCTAAGCACTCCTAAAGCAAAAGTCAGGCCCTCAGAATTACTGGACTGATGTACAGATCACACAGATCTTGAAAATAGCACCCCTGTGGTGTGCCTGCAGAGTTCATTTCTTCACACAGAGCGTATGCCCACAAGGAGCTTAGAGTAACAGCTGATACTCTAAATACTATTAGAGAAGAGAAAGAGCTTCTTACTAGCTCCTGTTGGCCCTGATGGACCAGACTGAAGCCAGCTACATAAACCATAATGGTCTAGAGAGTTTTGCATTTAAACACAGACCTTAAAAGGACTGGCATGCTTACTTGTGCTTAACCCTTTACTCTGCTTTCTGATTTTCAAATTATTAAAATTTACTCAGATCGTGTTTCTCTGCCATCATATAGACTTTTTTCTTTTTTTACACAGAAGCTCT
Organism: Limnodromus scolopaceus; assembly: GCA_028565335.1. Lineage (NCBI taxonomy): Eukaryota > Metazoa > Chordata > Aves > Charadriiformes > Scolopacidae > Limnodromus > Limnodromus scolopaceus. Next base: position 8,521,207 of record JAOXNO010000002.1, on the reverse strand, counting down.
AAATAAAACTCATGAGAGTTTCTTTTTAATAAAGAAAGCCAGAGTTAGCAATACTCTGGCTTTCTTTCAAAAGTAAGCTTACTTTAATTGATATTTAGCTCAGAGGCATGTTGCAAACACTCAGGGGATTGCAGTGTTCCCACAATTCTTCAAAGAGAGCAAGTCTGTTATTTGCAATCCACTTTCCGTCCTCCGAGTCCTGTGACACAGATGGAAACAAGAAGGTTAACCTGGATGAGTGGATCAGCTGTTTGGTAGATGGCTCAGAAACCTGGTACAGGGATTTCACCTAAGTAGCAAATCCCTAAAACATTCTGTTAGCATGGGAATCAAATAAATAACCCCTGCTGGGACCCTCGAGTCACCCAAGCACACACTTGGAGTTTCAGTCTACAGGATAGATTTGTTATACATATATTTAATTATCTTATAGCCAGAAGGCTCTACAATTGCCTGGTTGATAAGCTACAGTTAAAACACGTAAGTCCATGGGCTCCCACAAACCAGTCATTTTAAATGCCAGCAACACAAAGCAAAGAAAAACCACAAGAAACAAAAGAGCTATTTAGTAGCCAGGAAACAAGCAGGTTATTAAAATTGTGAAGGAGACTTAATTACTTGCAGCAGTTGTGGGAAACATTACCAGTTACGTCTCTAGAATAGATTTGAATTTACAAGTCATCACTGGAAGGCTGTCATCAATCCTGAATTTGTTTTGCAAGCCAGTTCAAAGAAAAGTTTAAATATGGAAACAAATACTGTATCTTTTCTATGGAAATAAGAGAATATTTTCTATTTCTACCAGCTTCACATTTCCAGCAGATTATCTTTTAAAAAAAAAGCTTTTAAAATACAGCTGCAATCATCAGGCTTGAGAGGTATTACAGAACATAGAACCACGCAAGGGGATTAACTCCTAATATCATCCAGCTGAACAGCATGAGCTCATCTGGGCTTAACCTTCTGAATCCATTCCATTTGTAGGACCCAAGCAAAAACAATAAATCACAGCTAACAAGCAGGCAATTTTTATTTTAAACATTAAGAAGGATGGATGACTTCCCTTGCATCTCCATTAAGGCACCAAATTTTTCCTGGAAAGGGCATATTTATCCGTTCATGGCTGCTATTAGTGCCGGGCAAATAATTCATAAGGGATCATCTGACACAGAACATCCCTTTGAGCTCACAGATTGCCATGAGCATACTGCGTTTCTCTGATTCATTCGTGAACACAGAACAAGGAGCACAGGGCTGGCAGGTGGAGTGCAATTGCCAGTTAGCACATGGGCTTGGGGACACAGCTTCACACAGGGCACAGATCCTTGCCTGGCCCAAATGAGAGAGAAGTTCAGCAAATTGGTTGCTGAAACCCATCTCGCATCTCTCACTTGTACTTTGGCTTGTCTTGGTAGAGCCAAAACCAGCCTGGAGACCTGCTCAGAGTACACAGATGGAAACAGCCCTTGGGCTGCAGTGAGTCCCAAACAGGGAGGAAGAGGCCCCACAGGAGTCAGTCTGTGGGGTAAGTTGCCAGTGAAGGGAAGGTGGAATAGCAGGTAAAAGACAATTCAAGTGGCTCTGTGAATTTCTTCAGTGAATCTCTAACTAGAAAGACTAATTCAAAAAGGTCCAGACTGTTCCCTCTGTACCCTGCCTGCAACCAAGCTGATAAAGTGAAATAAAAAAATTGGGACAGCAGGGCTTAGGGAAGCTTTGTGTTTGGTAGAGAAACAGGCCATTACCAGTAAAACACCTAAGAAAATTCTTTGCTCTTTCCCTGTGACCATTGACCATAACCTCTGCCCATTATCCGTGCCTGCAATATCTTAGTCCTCATCATCCAACTAGAGTTAAGTGGGGGCTTCACAGAAGTGAGACTGGGGACTCCTGTGAAGCAGGACATGCCAATACTCATTTCTGTGCACTGTTGGGCAGCCTTTGGGTATCCCATCCCCCCAGAGTAGCTGCACCGCCACCCTGGGAAGTCAGGGGGAGACACTTTGAAATGCTTCGTTGTCCATCCTACAGGAAGGGGTAACACAGGCAGGAGTGACCCAGCAAAACGGATCTCTCCCTGCTCCCTCCCAAAATCCCCCATCTCCCTGCCTGAGAGCAGCTTTCCCAGTCTGAAGCGCCCTCCAGCCATCCCTGCCCATACAGCCTCAGTAATTAAAAGCAAGCCCAGCCCCTGGTCCCCTGTATCAGCAACATGCTGCTCTTTAACCCCCTGGGCATTAGCCCCGGCGGCGTAACTGCCCGCACAAGGCTTAGGAGGGCTGGCAGGGAGCAGGCACCCTTCTGCACCCTCCGGTGCCTCTGGGTCCTGAGAAGATTTTGGTAAATGAGCATAATGATGTCCATGGGGAAAGGGAATTAGTGCTCAGAGCTAAGCGCAGGCGTAGCGCACAATTTCATTGCTTTCAGCAGCGGTGAGCTAGGTGGCTGCCAGGCTCTGAAAGGCAGAAGCTACAAGTCTTTCCTTTCATTCCCTTTCCCCTTTCAAAAGGCTGGTTCTAGGAAAATTGCTGGAGAGTGCAGCTGGACACTGAGTGAAGGGAAGGTTGTCTGAAGGACAAGACATACCAGAAGAACCACAGAAGGACCAAAACAGATACTGAAGTATAAACTGAACTGCTCTGGCAGCTTTTCCCTCACCTTTAACTGAAAAGAGGACTCACTGCTTTAAAAGGTAAAAAAAAAAAGAAAGAAAAAGAGAAAAGCAGAGAGACTCTTTCAACTTCAGTTTCTAAGCTTCCTCTGCATGTTTCCCTCCTGCATGGGCTGAAGGGGAAGGGCTGCAGTCAGGGCACCCTGCCTGCACAGCCACGTTTCAAATTCATCTGGGTTGGAAGGCTGCAGCATAGCTGCTTTTTGGCATAGTTGCCTAAAAAACATCTGATTATTTTCCTTATTCCATCCCAAGTTATACTCCTTTGGCATCTTTATGCCTCCTGCCTGTACTTTGTTTTGAAGTGAAAGCTCCCTGGGGAAGCATCATGGCATAGCGGCACGTACAGAACCAGCCAGAGCCACCCAGGACAAACCCAGTACAAGTAACAACAGTTGAAGCTAATTAATCATTTTTAGCATGTCTGACTTATTGCATAAGGCAATTAAAAAGAAGCAGAATTCCAACTCCAATGCACACCATATAAAACGTTTGTGATTTTAGGTGCATGCTCCTACCTTCACACAGCAGCCCAGGTAGTGGTGGGGAGACCATGCTCTCCACCCAGCAGAGGAGACCCAGAACTTCCACCCTGTATTGCCCTTCTTCTGCAACGCTCCTCACCACAGGCTTCTTGGGAGCTTCTTTCAAACAGTTATCCTTTAATTACAAACCACACTGGATAATTATGCAATTTTTACTGATTAAGCCAATTTGATTGTTTGGGATGATTCAAATAGGCCACATGATGTCAGTTCTCACGAGGGATGAATGCACGAGCCCTTTTGATATGAATAACCATCCCATGGCATTTGAATTGCAAATATTCATGTGCGACTATGACATTCACTTGTTCAAAAGGCTTTTGTAGAAAAACAGCTATAAGTTTATAGAAGAAATCCTGGAGCAGTCTGAACAAGCCTGAAGGGGAAAAGGGAGGAGAAGTGAACTTAAGAGTTCTAGTCCCTATTCAGAGGTGTTATTGCACCCACAGCTGATACGTGGCAGTGTTTTCCTCCCTTCTGCCAAACAACACTGAATAGCTCCCTACAGAAACACTGTCCCACTTCAAGAAAATTTCAAAAGCACCAACCAAAAAGGCCATCTGCCTTCACTTAAGAGCCAGGACTCTGGCCCTTCACTCCCAATTACAAAGTACACACCCAAAATAAGAAGCATACAACCAACACAGTAAAGCAATTTAGGAATAAGATTCCCCAAAAATAGAAAACAGACTGAGATTTGTTGAGCACTTATCAAATAATTCAAATTCACCTGCAGGACCGCTGCTTGCTGAGTTTGTGCACAGTTGCTGCAAAATTACTTTCAGCTGAGGTAATTTAGCAAATTAAGTATAAAATAACTGCTTTTTACTATGACCAAGGCAGTGCATCTGCTATGTGGGACTCTTCCTTGCTGTTAGATTTTTCACTGTCAATCCCACTGGAAATGGTGAGTGCCTGAGAGCAGAGGCTGGCTCCAGGCCTTTTGGGAAAACAGCCTGCCAAGGTCATTGCCCTTGTCTGCATCCCTTCTGCCTGTTATTTATGTCCCCTGCCGCCCCAACAAGAAACTCTAACACACAAAGACCAAGCAGCAGACTCCAGATTAGTTCTCACTGCGCTACTCACTGTGCATCTGTGCCAAGTTTTAGGTGACAGAGGAAGCAAGCAGCATTCACACACCTGCTGGGCTGGCTCGTGAAGCGCGTGCAGGGATGCTGCTGAAGAGAAAGACTTTCAAGAATTAGCTATAAAGGCAGATTCAAAATGGGTGCCTCTAGCTACCCACACACACTCAGATGTGGGCACTTTTTCTGTGCCTGACCTGGAAGAGAGCCCAGCACAGTTGTAGTCCTGATGGTTGAACTACATATTTGATTTTTTGTTTTCTTTCTTCAGCTAAAGAATTGTTAAATTCCTTTGTTTTTCCTCAGCTATCAAACTGGGATCCAGCAGCCTGCCAGGTAACAGGCAGCCAGCAGCAAGAAATTGTGAATCCACAGAAGCACAGTCTGATTCCTCTTTACCATTCAGAGAAGTCAGATCAAAAGCTGACCACAGCTGCTGAAATGGATGGGGTTGCAGCTCCCAGCCACAGAATACATGACAGAGCTTCATCTTTCTCTGCTTCATATCAACAGTTGTGATCTGACACATCTAAAGTTGTGTGCCGTTCTCCTGGATAATGCCTGGTTGACTGCAAGTGCAAGGGATGCTGCACTTGCTAACCTTGTTTTGCTCTAGAAGTCTTCCTGGAGACATTGCAGCAACAACCTTGCAGAGTGCAGGAACCCAAACAGCATGTGCTCACCTTAGTATCTAGACGGGGACATGGGGATCTCAATTCCAGGAAGCCTCCTGGGAAAGCAGCACCCATAAGCCGCCTCTTCAAACATGAGCACCTTGTCCACCAACGCATGAGGGACTTGCACTGCTTAACAGATCACAGAGGAGTTACTGCTCAGGTGACAGAATCCATGTTGTTCCAACAGCTACATGCATCCTCAGCTTGCAATGGTTTGAGAGTAGGGGGGAGTTGTCTGACTATTTAATGCCTTCTTCACATTTGTACTTCATTAATAGAGAAGAATTTATTTCCAGAGCTTTCATTTGTAAAAACATAACTCTCAGCACTAAAGATTGCCCCAGATGTCCCTTTAGCACTTCTGCTATGGTCAGGAAGCAGCAAGGGCCAGGTAGGCAGGCAAGCACAGCACCAGGGCTGGCAGGGCAGGTGCTTTATCTGCCCCATCCCCATCCCACAATACCTGAGCAAGGAAAGCTGGAAACAGCAGCCTAGATCAGATAACTTCATGGTGACAGGGAAGATCCTTGACTAAGGCAGCCCACAGGTCTAGAGCAGCATGGTCCACAGTCAGGCATAGTAACAGCTGAGCTGGAGACCAGCACTTCTGCAACACAGCCCTGACCATAGCTGAAGGCCAGGGCTGAGGTTAAACAGAGGTGCTGGCCCCATGGGCAGGGGCTGTGGGTAGAGGGAGCCCCAGGTGAGGCCAGTCAGAGACATTAAGGTCTATTGGTGGGACTGGTAGAGACTAGTTTCTCTACAGAAGGTAACGGTTTGGTATCCAGCAGACAGACAAGTGAACTATCCAGACATTTTGTGTGTTTTTCTACAATAGAGATGGTACTGGCTGAAGCTCATTGGAGTGCCTCAGAACAGCACCGATAGACAGATAATAGCAAAACACACCAAGCTGTCACTGAGTTGTCCTTATCTCCTGGTGCAGTGCAATTGTTCTCTGAAAATTGAGTGAATATTGATGAAAGTTATTGATTGACAGCTCTGCAGATAGATATCCTGTGTCCGTTCACGGAGCAGTTACTGCAAATAAAGACGTGACAAACGTAATGTCAACAGATGCAGCAAGAGAAAGACAATTCTTCTCCCATGGTGTCAGGAAGAACCTGCTCTGTAGAGTGGTTTTGTCTCCACACAGCAGTGTGGTTGCTTAGGTTTTGGTCACTCAATGCAGTAAGACTGCATTAGCCACACTATTTAAAAATCACTTTCAAAACTATTTGAAATGTTCATACAAGGTGATCCTTTCAGATCTCTCAGGGTAGGAAAGGTTTCCACCCAGTTTGCATAACCTCCCTGTGCCTTTTCCCATTCCTGCTGTGGCAGCAAGTTCTGCATGGCCTCTTACTCTGCTGGTGAGGCATTTGTATGCTCTCCTGGTCAAAAATACCCAAAGCTGATTATAATGAGAGGTATACCTGGAGAATAGGACTTACACCATTGCACAGAGGACAGTCATAACTCTCAATCGCATTAGTGAATCCCAAAGTTACCTAGAGTTGAAAAGCTCCATATTCCATTACCAGAGATCAGGAAAGCAAGATACCCAGTAATTCAACCCCTCACACAGTGGCATTTTTTCTCCTACTTGAATACTCTGGATACTATTTGAATAGCTTTGAAAAGTGCTATTAGCTTGTTGGAGTGATGCTAAACTACTGGCATTTTGCAGTTTCAAATACATATTGATTTTTTAATGATGCTTTAATTCACCTTTAGATCAATGCTTCCACTTGCAGATTTATCCTTTTATTAACTTGCATTCTTTTAGAGAGATTATTTTGTCATAGTTCTTCATGGTATTATAAAAAAAATAAATGGAATGGTGTTAAAAAAAACCAAACCTAACCATTATTGTCAGCTATTACTACTGAGGACAGGTATCCATCTGACTGCACCTCCATCTATTTCCAAAACTGCCCAGAGGTCAATCAGCTTGTCCTGAGCTAAAGGAATGCCTTTCAGCTCCTCACCAGGAGCTCCATGAACCCCAGGAAGCACTCAACCATTCCTCTCGCTCACTTCAGACACAGAGGGGAGAACAAAGTACTGGGAACCTAAGGACTTAATTTAAGACTTACAGTGCAATCTGCACTCAAGCATGCCCAAAACAGGAATCTTACTTGTGATCATCTGAGGTCAGAAAAAAGGACATAAGAGCTGAGGACCTGTTTGGAAACACAGCAAAGAAATTTAGGACTCCAACAGAGGTTAGGAAATTGAGGAATTTTATTTTTTTTTATTTTTTTTTCACCATCTGACTTTTGAATGGCCTCAGTGTGGTGTAACAGTGAATCAATAACAAGAATAAATGATGAAAGCCTAGATGGACTCTCAACTTTAAGCTGCTCCGTACAAATCTGTCTACCAATGCATCTCAGATAACACTGATAACTGCCCTGAGACAAACCATAGGTAGGAGTAGATTAACTAATTATCATTCACTTCAGAATGCATCCATCTACTTGTAAAGGTCAGTCCTGAGGAAACAGTCTTGCCTCCTACTTACTCTGCTCTCTCCTGAAAATCAGATCAGTAACTGAACTTCTCCCAGTTGTGACTCCCCACAAAAGTGCACCCTTCATGATGCTCTGGGTTGCAGCTAGATCCTCACCCCACCCTGCTCCATTTAGCAATGCAGAAAGGACAAGAGGGTCATGATCTGCAAACAAAAAACAGTTGACTTAAATGTAGGAGGAGCTGCATACTAACATACTTGAATTCTCAAGGCTATTTCATGAGGGAGACAGGCAACCTGTGCTCTCATTTCTGTCCACTCTGTGAAACAAGTGGCGTCACTAAGTGTGCAAGTTCTCATTCCTGTCTAAAGAGAGGAATTTTTTCCCTCAGTGGAGAAAAGAACATGCTTCCCAAAGGCTCCAGGGTTGGAGACACAAGTATGAGGAATTCCTCCCTGAACTCCTTAGTGCTGAATTATATGTTGCATACAATGTATTTTCTCGGGGATGCCTGGATGGAGCTGATATCCCTAGAAGTATTATTATTTCACTCTACTAAATTTATTCTAATTTCTAATTATGAGAATGTATCTATCGTCCCTCGCATGGCTCTTTTCCAGCATTATAAATACTCCCGTTCTTCAATCTGCAAGGTGCTGGATGGGTAGATCACATATTACAAATTAAATTTCCAGTAATAAAGATTCCCTCTTTCCTCATACTTGTGACAGAGAGGCACAAGAGTCATGCTGTCTGGTATTTTGTCCTTTGGTTAGTGGCAGCTCTGCAAGGAGGTAATCTCTTCATCCTGAAATACAAAAACACAGCAGATGAGGCAAGAATCTAGACTAAAATCTTTTGAATGACAGACTAGAGGAGCAAGTACCAAATTTGTCACCAAGTAGTACTGCTAGTGTCCAAAAAGCCTATATGCACTTCTCTTCTATTTTAGTTTAAAGAGCTGCTTGAGTTTAAAGACTTCCCACGTAGAATGGGTTTCCCTCTGGACACTTCTGTCTCACAGGGACTTTTCCCCACAAGGAGTGCAATACCTCCATGTCTGGTGTGATACCTGCTTGAGATTAGTGTCACATCTGACATTGTCCCCCACCACTTGTGTTCCCATCACTACACTGTGTGTCCCACTCCTCCAAAGAGAAAATGCTTGTAGAGCTGTGCTGGGACCTCAGAGGAGGGCCCAGGTGCAAATAACCTCACTAAAAGATTTTACACCGCAGGTCTGGGAATGCCTCTGTCCATTGCTATGGGAGAAGCAAAAGGGTTGTCACTGAAGAAACATGTGTCGCAGACTGATTTTGCTTCTAAAATAATAAAAATCATTCAAGCTGACAAAGTGAATAGATCTGATCACGGTCTTTACTTACTGTAACAGTTCTTTAAGTGCATACTAAATACAAAGACAGTCCCCACAGTAAAATACAGAGGATCATATACGTGGGCTCACCCTACTGAGCGCCCAGAGCCACCAGAGCTTGGGTCTTCTCCCCAGAAAAAATTCTCCTTGCTTCAGGCCAGTGTTACATCCAAGGCTTGTCAGTGAAGGCCTCATCATTGCCTGGCTGTCTTAAAGTCCCATCAGCGGCTGATATAAAGTGTTAAAGCTGAGTCTGATTGTATTACCTCCTGCCAGAAGTAGTAGGGAAAATGCTGTCTCAGGTCTCTGAAGGTCAAAGACAGAGGCCTAATCTGTGCTGCAGAAACTATATACATTACAATACAATTAAGAAGCAGATTTACCATCTCTCACAGGTGCCTGCTGTCCGTTACTGACAGAGAGAAACACAGGTAAGGTCGCCACACAGGAGTCATCAGTTGGCTTTTTAAGATACGTTTGATGGAAAAACTTTCAGGGACAGCACAACCTGTCAAATTGCAGCCTACTTCTCTACATATGGTTCAGAAATTGGTATTTTAACATGGGGGAAATATAAGCAGCCTCAACCCTGCTGTGAATATTACAAGCTATGCTTTTATGTTGCTGTGAAACTATTGCTATTGTTTCCAGATGGTTATTTAGCTGTTTTTAATTTCTGGCACCTAGAAAAGTTTGTGGTTTTGCCAGGGTTCACAAATATTTCTCAAACTTTCTTTAATCTTTCAATGCTGGGTTTAGTAAGAAGGCAAAAGTCTCGTATTTCCCACTCAACGGAAAGAGCAGACCAAAGACACACACCTGCCTAGAATGATAGACTGAGTTAATAGTGGAGACAAAATCAGAAATAGGGAGAAAATTGGAAACCCCAGCACTGCACTAAATGTTCTTCACGGGGAAGTGTCATCTTCACAACTGGCACTCCAGGGAGTCATGGTCAGGACTGAGCAAGGCTGCGTGTTCCTGTGGCCCAAAGCACTCTCAGCTCAGTGCAGTCGCCCAGTGATGGGTATGAGATGAAATTAATTGGGGTGGGAACACAGAGAGAGAATAGGGAAGTGGAAGAGTAAGAGACAAGTCTCAAAGGAAATGTAAACAACATACTGCCAGCTGTGATTTGTCTGCCTCCATTTTGACCAGCTAATATTATGCCATCCCAGTTTTCATACCCAGTTGCCCATGGAAGGAAAAGCCTGGGGAGGGCATCTGGGAGAAAGTAGACTTGTCTTTTTATCAAATAAAACACCATCAGCACAAAACAAGCCCAAACAATTTTAATTAGACAGAGGACCTCTATAAGAGGAGCTTAAAAGCATGTACAGTTTGAAGTCTTTGCATCTGCATATTAAAATGCTGATATATCTTGTTGCTTGTGTAATAAAAAGGGGGAACATCCCTTACGAGTGCTTGGACTACATCAGATAAAAACCCTGACAAGACCTGAGCTCTGGATCTGCAGCAGCTTGGCCAGAGTTGGTGACTTTACAGAGTACCTCCAGGAGGAAAAAGAGTTTCATCCTCTACTTTCAGAGAAAGCCCTTAGCATGTCTTGCAAACCACATCTTGCAAGACCCATCCTACAAGGAAAGAGCCACTCCTGACACTGTTTCCTACCAGCTTCCACTCTTTTTCCTCCCTGTTTATCTGGAAGGAGTGTGGACACGTCAGCAGAATGGGGGCCATTGGCTAGCAGGGGCGGTCAGTGAGGTAAGGTAAGACAACTGAGCCACACTTTGCCACCAAAACCCTCTTTGCAGTATGGTTTACGTTGGGGGAGCTCAGAGGGAGCAGGTTTTTCACCAAGGTATCATAGCAATCTGTTTTTCTGAGCATTAATATAATCTGCACCTGTGCTCTCTCCGCGTAGCTTTTAGGCATCTCTGGCCAAGAACAAAGCCGCTCCCCAGGGTCAAGCTCAGCCTCTGTGGAAACATTCAGCCTGCTCCTCTGGTGTGGGGCCACCCGGAGCAGCACGATGCTGCGAGCGGTCTGCTGGTGATCACCCAGCGTAGGGGCCTGGCACCTCTCCACTGCACCGTGGTAGGCAGCGTGGACTTACGTCCCTCAGGCTTTCCAAATAACGAAGGTAGCTGCAGTCTCAAATCCTTCTGCAGGAGCTGCCAACATGGAAAAGGGTTTTTTGAGAAGCGGAAAATCTCAGGGAAATCTCTTATGTGGAAAGTTAATAGGTAGATACTCTTGAAGCAGCTTGGAGAAATGGTCACACACATTTCATTTTAATAAGTGGAAAATATGTGGTCAGACTGCCAGATTTGTCAGCCTCTTTTGTGCATTAAGCAGCTATATAGAGATGACGAAATTGTGGGGGGTTTCTATCTCAAAGTTGAGGGGCCCACCTCTGGTTAAGCTGTGCTGTTTGTGGCATTAATCATTTTTTAATCGGCTTTTTTAACTGTGCAATTACAAGCACATTCTTAGCACCTTTCTAAGCCAGAAAGGGTTCTCTGGGCCAAAGGCTCAGCTTCGTAACCACTCACCCCTGTGCATCACTTCACTGGCAGGAGAAGCCTTGTTAATAATTCATGAGTAGCGCTTGCAGATTGAGGCCCTCAAGCACTTTTACTGTTGTTGTGAAGAAAGGAAAAAAGGGTTTACTCTGCAAAGGTGTGACATTTATATTTAAAAAAACCCAACAAAACCTTGAAAAGACTTTGTCGGCTTGTTCGTAAGACCACAATGGAGCTAACTTAGTCATCTGCTCTAAAGTTCAGAGAGCTCATGTGTGGGCTTCTGAAACCCAGGACTAAAGCCAACTTGGCCCAAACAATGTCTCATTTGTCTTGACCATTTAGACTGCTGACTTTCCTTAGTTGTCTGATAGATTTCACATCTTCATACGAGTGCAATGTGCATTCCCTAGTTTAGCTTCCTTCTACGGCTGGATCAGGTTGGCAAGTTGGAGTGTGAAGGTGAATTTCATTTCCTTGTGGTCTTGTAGTTGAAATATGATGGCAGAGAGACGTTATTCCTTTGAATTCTTTTTTCTGACAACCTTCTTTGTATTTCTGAGTAGATCCTTTGAAAAAAATCTACTTTCTTTCCCCACCTTTCTCTCCCAACTCTCTTCTCTGAGCCAAGATGCTTTGTCAGATTTTTTTCCCTCCACCAGATAAATAAGTCAGGTTCACACTGCAGCGAAAAAACATTTTTAGTCAATTAACAGAAGTCCCCTGCAGTGCAATCACTCATCTAGGATGATATAGATGCTCATCAGAGGCGATTATGAAGAGATTAATTCCTTTAGAAATTGACTGTGTCTTCCCTGACAATAGTGCTGGGAGCAGTTTTGCTTAGAAAGGTATTGTCCCAGAGTAGAGATTTATCAACACTTGTTTTCCCAGCAGTAGCTTGTTCTTCGTTAAAAGTTCCACTTCTCTGATTCTTCTCCTATTCCCCTGTGACAAGGGGATTTATTAGCATAAATCAGAAATACAAATCTAGGATACCATATGTCAAACAAACTCACCCCAGGATCCAGGTGAGGGGGGACGTTTTTATTCTTTGGCCTACATAGTGCCAGGTTGTGGAAAGTAATAAAGCAGATCACACATTCACACATGTTGCTCCAGATAAGAAAATCTGATAAACTGCACTGTAAAAATGGAAATAGAAGAGCAGCTCTCCCCACCTGCCAGTGCCCACCCTTTAGAGACAATGACCTGGAGCTAAAATGGTGTGACTGTTTCCTCTCCCTCCTCTGCCTGACCTCCTGGCTCCCTGTTCACCGACTCATTCCCTTTGGTCCTCGGACAGCAGCTCCTCTCCTCCCCACTGCTCCTCTCTCTGCCGCAGGGAGTGACACCGCTCCCGCACTGCCCCTGCCATCTGGAGCAGCATCCCTATTGCTCTGCCCCTGATGGAATTTAAAGAGAAGCACAGAGTCAGTTTTGGGACAGACATTTCCTGACCCTGCCTTATGACTCCTCCAAATGCGATGTTTGCTGGGAGGATTAAACATCTCCTGAAGCTCTGCTCCTCTCTGCTTCCACAAATTCAACAACTGCCTGCTCTTTACCCTGTGGCCCACCATAGCTTGAAATGATGCCTTTCTCCTGCAGCTGACTTGCACCGTGACTTCCTTCTAGTGTGGCCCCTTCGGTGACAGGAACATCCCACCCAGTCACAATCCCGTGTCTTCAGAGCACTAAAATGTGTTTTTTCCTATGTGGAAGGGTCAGACACAGCCCCCTGTATCCCTCTCACACTTCGAGTTGTGTGTAAAACAACAGCCAGAAAAAAGAGTTTTCAGCAGCCTGGGGGACAGGCAGCACCCAAACCTGAACAGCCCTCTGCATGACAGGTTTGGGGCAGGGAATGTCAAAACCAACTGGTTTGCTTCCTATTGCACGAGGCAGGCCGTGCTGATGGATAACCTGGTTTAAGGCTAGAGAAATCCAGCAACAAGCAATTTCTAATCATCGCTTAAGGAGAGTATGAAAAAACATAAATTGACATGCAATCCGGATGAACTTACAGATGCCACGGCTCTGGCGAGATCACAGCATTAGGTAACTTATTCTTAGCATCAGTCCTAATAATAGACACAAATTAGAATCAAGTTTCACCCAAGCCAAGAACTATTCCATGTAGGTAAAGAACAAGGCATTAAATTAAGTTCACAGGAACCCACAGGTGTAGAAAGAGAGCTCAAGGGTTTCTGATGATCAACTCCTCTTTGACAACCTGTTCTTCAGACCTTTGAGGAAACTTCAGCCTGAAATGGTTTGGCGTTACATTACCAGAACCCTCAAAAGAAAACTGGACGTGGAAGGAAGAAGCTGAGGGGCTGCCAGTGCAGGTCATCACTTATGGGACAGGCTTCCCAGAGCACTCTGTGCTGAAGCAGTCCTGCTCTGAGCAGCTCCCTGGAAAGCTCTGCAGTGATAGGGAGCACTAACAAGGTGGTGAAATTTCATTTCATCTGAAATCTACAGGCAAGACTTAGTAAGAAATGGCCACTGGCCAAGTGGTTAAATAAATGAGGCCAGTGTCAGGAATAAATCTGAAAAGCCAAACAACACCAAAGCTGATCTAATGTCAGAAATAGTATTTTAACACAGACCAAGTCTAAGATGTAGCTGTGTCAGCGAAGGGAGAATACTGACCTAGTCCTATGTGAGGTTGTGGCTCCACTTTCTTTGCACACATTTGCCTCTGATTCAGTGCAAACCCAGTCCCAGTAAGCATCATATATAATGTGGAATTTCCCCAAATCCTCTGCAGTCCTGCCTATGCAGTGCCATCATTGCGTCTCTTGTCATAGGGCTCTCCAGATGCCCATCCATGAGTCCAGGAACTTGCCCATGGAGACTAGGGGTCACTTGAATACAGCAGAAGCACACAGAAAGACAGTATCTGTCATCTCTGCCCCAGATATCTCATGTAATCCTCCAGAATGTATGTGCCATTGGAGCTGTCTTAGTTTTCCTTAGTTCGCCCTTGTGCTGCAGAAGCTTTGTAGGGTGATTTGGTGGAGCCTTTCCGTGGGGAAAGAGATATGAAGCCACATGGGTCTGGAGTCAGGACAGAGTCACAGTTTCTACCATGCCAGGACTTAATGGATAACCTGTGATCTGCAGAATGTGGGGTCCAAACATGTGCCACAGGAAAGAGGGAGCACAAGGAAAATGAGCTGAGAGTATTGCAAAGGAAACCACTGCTGTTAGGAACTGCCTGGAAGCGTAGATGTTAATGTTGTGTCAGACCCTGTGTAGAGCCAGAGATACTCATTCCATTTCATTATGAAATGATACCAAGCACCATAAAGTGTCAGCTTTCAACTTCATAATTTATAAATTAAGTGTAAATAGCCCATATTCTGAGATCCTCTCCAGCTGCCCATTTATCCTTCCCCCGTGAAAAATTAATGAGTCTATAAAATAACTTGTAAATTTAGAGCAGTCATGTTTTTTTTAAGAAATCAACAGTGCGATTTTCCTAGAGACCCTGAAGCATTAGCTGGCTCCCGTCACTGCTGTTAATCACTGGTTGTAGGTGTGCTGCTCTGCTATAGCGAAGGTTTTCCACCGCCTGCTAAGATTCCTGCTGCAGACCAGTGCCAGAGGCAAGATAAAGCGCTGCGGTTATTAGGCTGTCCTAGTCCAGCAATCCCTGCTTTCAGCAGCCTGGCAGACTGCTTCCTTTGGGGGATTCTTGAGGATGTAACACCTTAGCTAAGACATCAGGAGAAGACTTAGCAAGACAATTTTTATAATCATATTTTCTAAGTGGGAAATTCACCCCATGCAAAACTTTTGGTGTGTGGGCAGGAAAACGAGCTAGCTCTGTGTTTTCACTAAGAGGATTCCCTAAGGGACTTTTTCACTATTTTGTGACCTCTTGGGCTTGCCTCAGGGTAAAAAGCTGTGTTGGCCATTTTGTAAGGTCCTCTGCAAATTTGCAAGGGCCTGTATTCCTGCCTACTGGTCTGCACATTTAGAAATCCCATGTGAAGAACAGAGAGAAGTAGAAGACAATCAGAGGGCAGCAGGAGACAGGTAGGCTGAGAAACGGACTGGGGCAGGCACAGTGCTCTGGGTGTTGGAGTCGTGAAGGACCACAACAGAAGAGTGCAGAGAATGGGCAACAGACTGGTCTGGAGGTGCTCATGGGGGTGTGAAGGCCGCCTTTCCATGCGCTTGAAGACCTGCCCCTCCTACCTTCATTCTCTTCTACCATCTCTGGGGACTTTGCTCAACACCCAAATAAATGCCCATGAAGCCTATTCAAAAGCAAATATATTCCTACACAAGCACTCCATATCAAAACAAATTGCTGTGTGCTGGCCTGTGCTCGCACAGGGGTGCTGGAAGAGGAGACAAGATTTCACAGCTGCTAGGGCATCACAGCACGGGATGTTCTGTATCACAAGGGAGGCTGATATCAAGAGACGCAGGGAGAGATGGCTGTAGGATGAGTTCTGTGATTTTCTGTTAATTTTTATACTTGTGCTTAAGATTTAGAGGGATTTGCTCAATAAAGAATTTTGGCTTAAAAAAATTGTTTCACACAAACTGTTATTGTTAAGCTCTCGTGAAATATCCAGCTCTTTTCAACTGAACAGAAAAATCCCTGCATTAGTGTAAACAAGGCAGAATAAATAAAACACAGAGATTACTTTTCCCCTTCTGCGTACATATGCATGAACATGTTTTATCTTCCTTCTTCTATACAGTCTAACTATCATGAACAGCAAGTTGCTGTGATGATTTATGACAAAAGTGGCAGATTTTATTAGACGTAATGTTAACTTATTCATTAAATTCCTACAATCAGCCATTAAAATGGATACTGTTCCTCTGGGGACACGATGGAGAGACAAACATAATAACTTTATCTCTGTTGCATGTAAAATATTTGTAATTGAGCAGAAAGCCTGATCCCAAATGCTTAAAAATATAAGGCCAGGGCAGCAAATGTGATTGGATTTCTTATAATCTAATCATTTTGCTCCATATGTGGCCCCCAATCTGTTTAGGATTGTTAAAATTCCTGGGTATTGTAGTGGCTTCCCCAGAGAATGCTGGGAAGAGCTATGGACAGCCTGGACCAGATGGGATGCCAGTGACTCCAGCCAGCAAAGGCAGAAAAGAGGACAGTGGTTAACTCCTCCTCTGCCGGCCACCGCAGAGGAGGTCCGAACCGGAAAATTAACGCAGACTGCTTTCCAATACTGTAAAAGGCAGGTTCTAGTTTAAAGCTCCTCTCCTGGGAGCAAACTGCTGCACTCCACGGGGACAAACAAAGCAAGGACCGATAATCACATTCTTCTGAAAAAATTTCCAGTGCTGTAGGTAGAAATTTCAGTTGCTTGAGAATTCCCCTGGGTATGGGAAGGAAGGGGGGCTCCCAGGAGCCCAAGAGGGAAGTGAAATGCTGTAAATGAAACTGGCATCTACAAGATGAAAAGCCTTTTGGGCAGATTGAAGGCATTTTTAAAAATTTTATGGAGTAGCGCAGGATCAGAGAGCCTTCCTCCAGATGCATGAAATTTGGCAGGCCCGTGCTTGATTTAAGAGCAAGAGTCTGGCTGCTCAGCATTCCCTGCCCCTCTCCAACTTGTCATTGCAAGGAGTTAAACAGACACTTGAGAACCTCCACCACAGGAAACACTTGGATGCTCGTTGTCCACCGGGGTGGATTAGTTCTATTTATACAAGTTTAATCCTTTGGCACATAAAACAAGTGACACTGTAGCTAAAAACAAAATATAGGATTACCCTATTAAAATGGTGGACTGATTATGGACAACGCCACTTCTTTCCTTCCTGTGACTTTGTCAACTGAGATACCCAGGAGTTTTTAGCTAAGCTAAAAACCTCACCTTATTATTCCATACCTGCCCAAACTGTTCTGATGCATTGATGGCTTGAAGGGAATTTTTTAGGTGTTTCCTAAGGCCTTATTTAACAAGACACAACCTAAAATCCTGAAAGCCTAGGGGTATGGTAAAAGGAAAAGGAAATGAAAATTGCAGCTCAGGACCTTCAATATGTTTTCCTCTTTAATTCATAAAGAAGCCGTTAGTGTGATACAGACTCCTGGCTGGGGACTTGAAGATTTTTCTGTTGCACTGAATTTATACTTGTGGAGGAACAAATTCTGTCATAAAAATAAGGAATTTTCCCATTAAGTTGGATATAATAACCTCAGAAGCAAACTCTCACATCCCACAAGAGCAGAGTAAATCTCCCCTATGTCATATCTATTATTTCTTGACTCTGAGTAATTACAATCATTATTAAAAACATGGAATATGAAAACAGTGAGGTGTAATCATGTGTCCATGATCTTTATATCGTTGCTTACTAAAAGACCCTTCAAGGCTATCTTTAGTTTAAACAGCAACAGGAGAAGATAATTTTCAAGTGTATAGGTGCCAGCACCTTATCCTGAAGAAGAACTGCTAAGCAAAAAGCTCGTGTAATTTTAGTAGATTCAGCAATTATCACTATATAATTCCCTGGGGAACTTCTCTATGGCATAGACATGCCATAATGTGGGCCACAGATCCAAAAGGTAGAAGGCCACCAGCTTTTTATCCTGCAAAACCAATACATACTGCCAGGACAACTCACCAGCTTCCAAAATAACCTATTCCTATGCTCTCACCTGGGTACACGCTGCACGAAAAATCCAAGTCTGCTTATGACTTGCAAGCAGTTCCCTGTCTCTCCTGCTTATTAGTGCCTCTGAATAGGAACAGACCAGGGCTTTTCTTATCAGACACTCCTTTGAGTCCTTGTGCATTGCCAGGATTTGACAAAACCTGGAAGAAATAGAAGCAGCTGCCACACTATAGTACCCTCGATAGGTTTTAAGTGCCAGACTTTTGCTTAGGCTCATCTTTCACAGCTTCAAAGGAAAGTGTGATTCTTTCTGGAGCCCAGCTGTGTGTCTAAGAAGATATTTTTTGAGCAATAATACCAACCAGAAGTATGTTAACTTCTCAAGGACACGCTAGGTCCATTAACTGTCAAGTAATGATTATGACAATCCCTCCACTTGTGAGAAGATTTTTACAGAACTTTGCACCCCCCTTTCCATAGCCAGACAAGCCAGAAGGTACATTCTTTTGCCAAGAGGGAGACTGTAACTCTCAGCCATGGAAAAGACAAAATGTATTTGGATGCAATAATTCCCCTGTAGATTTGATATGAAAGACATTAGGAAATGTCAGACATCTATAGCTGTGTCCACTCAGGGCTATTAACATAGTTTATAAATGCTAATTAGTTAAGAAGGTATTTTGCAGGCAGATAGGTAGCCGAGAGCCAAAGACTAACACTCAGTTGTTTGTAAGATATACATGTAGCTGTCTAAAAGACAGAAAAGGAGAATATTACTTGTCTCATAACTGAAAGATTAGATTTCTATTTCCCCATGCATTCTTAATGTGCTTACAGAGTTTCATGAAACAGAACTCCCTGGGCAGGGCTGAGGGCGCAGGGAAGTTATCTGTGTTTGGGCACTGGGCTGGGCTCCAGCCAGCGCCTGATCCAGCTGGGCAGAGGTTGGGGAGACCATCCAGTCCTGTGACCACTCTCCCATCTACCATACCAACAGCAGGCACTAGAGCTCTCTTCGCCCTTCACGCGGACGCTGTTCCCTGAGGGAAGGGGACCTGACCATCTCAAAGGTAAGTTGGCCAGGCAGGGGAATTGCCTCATCAGAAACACATGCAGGCAGTTTTTTTGCAACCTCCCCACCAAGTACAAAGCAGTGCTGCGTGGCTATCAGAGGGGTGCTGCGTGGCTATCAGAGGGGTGCTGTGTGGGCTGGGCTGGAGCACGCTGCTGAACTTGCCGAGCACCCTTTTGAAAGGGAATCTGTGAAAGAGCAACAAAACGCTGCGGGCAGAGAGTGCTGCGGGACGGTGTGCTCCCAGTATTGCTGTCAGGGCTGTGGGACGCTCCTTTGGCTTGCAGAAACCCTCACCTGAATATAGAAACTGAGACTGCAGTTCTAGGAAATACACATCTGAAGCATCTTTGAGAGCTGCAAGTGAGATCCCTGATGGTCTGACTCCATGCTCCAATTTCAACAGAGCTCTTTTTTTTTTTTTTCAGGTGTTACTGATCTTTAAGCAGAGCTACTACATAACAGAGTATAAATCAAGTCTCTGGTGTCAAAGGTGGTCATCTCTTGCATTTGTGAAAGATGTCAATGGCCAGCAGGTTTGGGACAGAAGTAGGATCTCTTGAACAGCCCTCCTGAAGTCACTGATTTGGCTCTGAGGCACAGCAGAGCCTTCTCATTATAAACTACATTTTTCCTAGTGAGAAGTCTGTTGTATCAATTTTATGCCAAATCAAGAGTTTGATTTATCCCCGTTGTAACTCCACTGAGCTCAGTCAAGCTATATGAGTCATGAATTTAGCTCAACTTTCTCTGTAGAGAATACTATTTTCTCCTTTGATGCTACTTCAGTGAACCTCGAAATCTATGAACACGCATCCTGCTCCAGCAAAGCATATGAGCACACACATGTGGGAGGTATGCGAGAAATCGTTGTGAGAGGACTCAATTACTTCCATACTTAAACCATCTTGCCAGCCTCTTTCACCTTACATCCTTGTTATTCAGCGGGAGACAAGAGTACTCCTTCAAGCAGTTGGCTTAACACAGCTGAAATGACGGCCAGTGGGAAGACTCCCATTGCCTTCACAGGAACCCGAATCGTGCCCCGGGTAATGGCTTGTCTTGATGGCAGTGGGGAGGTTTAGGGAGAAGGAGACAGTGAGCCCATCCCTTCTATAACAAACGCGTCTACTCTGTCCGTATTGACTGGGGATTTTACCAGACACGAGTGATATCTGCTCCTGAGCCCTGCCCAAAGGTCTATTTGCTTAACAGCACTGTTTACTTACTTACAATTTCCCCCACTTACTTCTGCCTGTGAGTCCCTCCAAATCTCAGCAAAACCACACTGTAGTCCCTACTCTTATGTTACGGCCAGTATCTTTTCTCTCGTGGCCTGTTTTCAGTGCACACTTTTTGATGCACCTCATCTGGCCCACATTTTCCCCTTCCAGGCCTGCTCTGGGAACTTATTGGACTTCGCAGCACCTTTTCCTCATGCTTCTCTTTCATTAGGGGAACGATTTGCTTCTGGCTAGGTATTTATATTTTCATTACTTCCCATGTCTGTTACCCAGACATTACCTGTTCTGGATTTCACATCAGAATGACAATTTGTCTGAAAGATCCTATTTGCTGTTTACCTTACTTTTGATAGTTGTCTAGGAAACATCTTGCAATGTCATTTCCCAGATCAATAGCGCCAATACTCTGATCATACGGTGCCTGTACCAAAGCCCCTACACACTGTCCCTTTTGAAAAGCCCAGTTGCTCAGCAAAATTTTTCTGCAAATACATTTTAGCAAACCTTTGATGAACAACATCATAATTATTACTGCCATCTTCTGAAGTGAGAGTAAACATACTGTGAATATTTTCCTGTTATCTCTAGTTGATAAGCAAATTTACATTTGCATAAGGATTTGCTTTGCAGAATCTGTCGAAGCCTCTTTCTACTTCTCCCTTACCTGCCCCTCTTCTTAGCAACCTTTTAGTCTTAGGAAGGCTTAAATAATCCAGCTTTAAATCCAGGGGGACAAGGCAAAGGGTTGCTGCAAGTCACTCTCTTCAAACACTGAACAAGAGACTTTATTTTAAAGTAAGCAAGCCTAGCCTCCTTACTATACTCTGTCTTTGCCCCCTGCAAAGTGCTTGCCTAGAAGCTCATGCAGGTCTCTGGGGCTTGCCTTCTGAGCAGACTTGAAGAAGCTGAGTACGCATCTCCACAGGGACAACCCCAGGGCTTTTTTCCTGACATCTTGGCCAGGAGGCCAAGAAGTACAAGCAGCACACAGATCCTGGCCATACCCTGCTCTTGCTCAGCAGGAGCAGGCCTTTTCAGGACCATGGCTTTGCTACAACTGCTCTGCAGCCCCAACTGCAGGAGCGATTGTTTGCGCTCGCTGTGAGCCATTTCCCATACAGCCTTTTCCTGCCTGCTCCCTCAGCCACAATATGTTCACACCAGAAACGCTCCCCCCAGCCCATAGTTTTGGAGTTTCTTTCTTACACAGCCTCCACAAGCCAAGAAATCTGCTCAGCTCTATTCACTGGATTCCTGACAGTCTTCAAAGGATTGCTAATTCCAGTCTGCTTAAAAAATGCAGAGCATTCTCTCTCTTACAGCTTTTCTGCCTTCCCTTCTGTGAGCCATTCAGCACCTGTTGGCCCATAAAAAACACACCAGAAACACAGTACACCTGAAGCTACCTGAAACTTCTACAACGCTGCGAGCAAAGAGATTGCATGCTCCATGGAAGGGCCGTCAAGCTACTGGTGCGAAACCAGTTTTCTGGAGATCTGTGTGTCCCTGGCTGGCTTGTATTAAGGGCTAATAAGGGTTAACAGTGTTTGCTCTCTCCGTCTCACCCCCTCCTCCTCACTGTGCATTTCTGTCAAAGACCTGCTCTCTGGCCAGCCACCGATGGGATTAGGCTGCTCTAACAGTCTGGCTGACACTCTGTGCCGGAATAAAGTCCTGCTGTCTGGAGGCAGCACGCTCGAGTGTGCTTCGCAGCCCTCCAGAAGGAACTCTAGAACTGAAAGAGGAACAATCAGGACTTTGAAGATTTGAAAATTATGCAGGTTTAAAATAACCTTTGAAAACATCCCACTTAAGGAAATACCCAAACCCTCTGGTTTTTCTTCTTTACTTGAAAGACGGCAAGCATTTCAGTTACTATGTCTGTTCAGGAGCCATATGGAAAAATCAGTTCTGTCCTGTTAAACTGGTTGCACAGTTTTGGTTTTCATCTCTCTACAGAGATCTGAGAAGTCTATGTTGTTTTATTTTATGCTTTTTGGGCAAAGAAAGCAAGCGGTCTGGGGATCATCTGGCGAGGAATACAATAGGTAAGCAGAGTATTTTTGTGTAGCATATTTCCAAGAGTCTGAGAGTGTACTGTTTGTGTAATTGAGCAAAATCAGCCTTTAGGATGATGTTCTCTTTGGGATAAGCTGATTATAGTTTGGTCGGTTGCTTGGTTTGTTTGTTTTCCTGGACAAGAAAAGCTGAGCTGCCGTGGTATCAGTGTGGTTTGCAAGATCGTGTCATTTAAGCAGCAGAAAGACTTGACTTTTCTTTTTTTTTTTTTTTTAAATCCTCTCTGAAGCACAGAGCAACTCAGATTCCACTGTCAAAGGTAAAACAAAATACTTGGGGTTATATTTTGAATGTGTAAGCTATAGTTAGACTACAAGAATAATAAAGTGGCAAAGAAATGACTTAGAGTCATAAGGAAAGCTCTGTTATAACATTAAAAATGGAATCGATGCAATAATCTTAACTATTCTTTCAGCTTGTTCAGGTAGTTGTTTAATCTTGCCTTCAGCCAGGTGCTAAAAATATTACAAAGAGGAAGAGAATATCCTAACTTTATTAGGATGTTAAGTAGGACATTCAGATGACCTGGTAGTGATAATTTCAATAATAATCTCACTGATACTAAAGTTGTGCATTATTTTGGCAGAGATTAAAACAAATTCTGTACATAAAAATCTACAGATGTATTCAATACTATGTTTAAATGTGCATGTTTGAAATGGATTTAAAAAAGAACTAGTCCTTTTATAAAATTACTTTAATTGTAATGGACAGCAGGTCTGCTGAATTGTAGATATTTTGACTGCCTACAATCTTCTGCCCGTTTGCAGGCACCGTGAGAAAAGGGCTGATCTCAGAAATGAGTAAAAATTACGAAGGATTGAACCTTTGTTTTCTATGTTCTCTTCTATCATTAGCCAATAATCAGATTTAACCAAGATCTCTACTCCCTGCTGTTTGTAAGATGCAATAAGCTACTTTTTCCTTAAAAAAGGGATCTTGCTCACAGAGCTCCCTCTGCTTTCCAAATCCCTGAGCTACAGCTGGCACCTGTATTAAAGGTCTATGCCCTTCTTTCTTCTCCCTTTTGTGCACTTTCCTCTCTTTCTGAAACTGTATGAAGCAGACATAAAAGTTGTAAGGCTAATCAAGAACCTCACATAGTAGTGTACTGTCAAAATTTCTTGTCATAACTGGTGTCTCCCATGTGTGTAGCTCTGTGCAACGTACATAGCACAGTTGAAATAATGTCAGCATTTGCAGAGGTGATTCTTGGGACTGCTTGTGTACATTTTTTTCCATATATTTATGGATAATAAAGCCTGCTGGCAAGAGGAAGGGGCATACATGATTTTTTAAAATCTATTATCAGAGTGAATACAATAGAACTGTTATAGCTCCAGTGAGCAGCAAATGCTGAGATGGGCTGGAAGCGATGCAGATGTGAAATGGATGGACAACACAAAAATCTCAGAATGGTTTATCCAACTGCCCTGGAGTAATAAAGCCTTCCTCCAAATAACATACACCAAGAGCTTAAAATCTCCTAAGTATCAGTTTAGAGATTCTTATCCAGGATGCTCCACTTTTTCCTCAGTGTCCTACACTGCTCTGATAAGTTATTCTGATTCTCTACACATACCTACATTCACAATGGATGAAATAGAAATTAAATGATCTCTGACAGAACAGCAGAAGTAGTGTTTGGGATATAGCGATGTCCTGTGAGTTTGAAAGTGACAGTTCCATTACAAATAACTCAGCCTTGAAATTTAGTGACTGAACGCTATAAATTAGGAAAAATATTTTGAATGTAATTCTCCACTCATTTTTCAGCAGTGAAAGGCTTGTTTTTTTATAACTGTCTTGTGATATTGCACTTGACCATATATTTCTATAATACAGGACTTCATAGTAGTTTCTTCGATTAAATCATTTCTCAGAGGATCTCTCTGCAAAATTTCATGTGAACTTTAAGCAATGGAGCAAAATGGAGACTAGCACTGTTTGAATGCCTGGCTTGCTGTGAATATGATAAATATCAGGAAAGGCACAGAAAGACAGAGTCACTGATCATTTTCTCCCCCAAGACAGCAGTTTCCATTCACTTTTGTCATCCCACTTTGCAGTGCTGAAGATGTCCTGGTTCTGGTTTTATCTGCCTCTCCATCTTCTCATGGTGGCTTGCTTGTGTCATTCCATAAAAGCCCTCACCACCAGTTCCCAACAGAGCTTCAGGACTGATCTCTTCAATTTCTATCACTCCCTGATACTCGCTGACGGCAAGGAAACTACAATTCACCTGCTGAAGGATATACCTAAAAGGTAAGAGCGAATCAGTCCCTCTTATTCTCAGCTACTTCCCTATGACACTGCTAGCTGCATCCTACCAATACAACCCAAGAATTGCTATGCACCTGCAGAGCTCTGTCAGTGTCCACTGAATTTCTAGAGAAATGCCTCATTGCTGTCAGGCTCAAGTGTCATTGTTTCACCCATAACCTGGAATGACCTTCTGGGATGATGCATAGATCCAGGTATGCGTTTCGGGCAGGTTTCTGTGTGGAGTTTGTCAGAGCAGCAGCAGAGCTGATACAGAATAAGTGGGCTCCAACAGCAAACAGTTGTGTCACAAACCACCTGGCTTCAGAACTGCAGAGACCCGTCAGCCATCCTACATTTGCTGTAAAATACAAGAATTTTACGTAGCAAATTAACTACTCCCAAAAATCAATAGAGTATCTGCACAGACTTCTTACCTTATCAGAAAAACTTCTGCCAGTGTCCTCCATATTAGAAGTGTTTTTGTTGAATGGCACTAAAGCTTGCCAAGATCAAAAGTGCTTTGCATGCAGAAATTCCACAGATTCTTCTCTTTCCCAAAATACCTGCAAAGTCTTCTGCCATATCTAGATATGTAGGTGAACTAGATATTACCACTGGCACTGCATCTTGCGTAGCAAATATTGATATGCTTGTTTGGGAAGAGACACGCTTCAAGTGCTTAAATCAGACTCTACTTCGGACAGTGACCAACACATACAGATTTTGTCCTATACCCAGAGCAGAGTGGTCCTGGAGCAGAGAGTGAGCCAGATGGTTCAGAGCTGATATGCATTGTACAGAAAGAAACTGGAACGTGGCACATGTTATATAATGTAATGATGCTCACAAGAGCAAAACTAAGAGCCATCCTTGTTAAAGGCAAACGGGTATTGAAATCTCAGAGAAAAGTGAGTTTTTCTGTGCTCTTGTAGCATCACTCTATGATTGCAATTAGGAAGCAAAACCCCCCTCAGTTTAGCATGATCAGGTAAGGACCTTATGAATCCCAGAGTCATCCAAACAGGAACCCAAGAGATGAGAAGTTTTGGCTTAAAATGCAGAAGACTCAAGATTGTGGAACTGTTTCCAGTGAAGATTGATTCTGGCCCAGTATCCATATCCTGAAAGTAAGCCAAACCTCTAGGCTGACATGATCTATTCATAACAACTAGGCTTGTCTCACTAATGAACAAAAAAAATTTTGAATTACCTTCATTTAACTGCAGAGGGAATGACCCGAGTCCAAATATTTCTGTGGCTGTACACTATATTTCATATAGTCTGTACACACCAAACTAACAGAAATAAACAGAAAACCAAAGGGGTGAGACAGGAGGCTGCGCTTTTTAAAGCAAGAATCAAAATCTGACTGAGTAGGCTGATGTTGCTTTGTACTGCTCATGCACTGTAACCTCTGTCATGAAGGCAAGTAAGCTAGAACTGGCCTGGATGAAAAAACATTGACATCTGATAATGTTCAGGACTGGCTAAAACTCTTCTGTTGTATCCACTTCATCTAACACCCAGGAAGACCTAGATATGCAAGAGCATAGGAGGAAGGATAAGCTCTAAGAGCTTTCACTGAACTCCAGTCAGGAAACCCTGCAAAAAAGAAGTGTACCAAATTCCCCAGAGTTAGCCAATGGGTGGTTATCTAGAAGGCAGTCAGTTTCATCACATCCATCATCCAAAACAACCAGGTAAGTACTGAGATATGATATTCAGTTCAAGTGAATTAAAATGCAGTGGAAAAAATATTGCCTACGGTAAGTGGATAAAACTTCCAGCAAATATTTGTGAATTAGAAAAAAGCCTCCAGTATCTATTCTTCCCACAGCTGAAGATTTCAGATATTCACCATCCGCTTGTGTTGATGCACCTCAAAGTGTAGCAGTCATTTCTACCCACATCAGAATGGCCAATTACAAGGAATCTTAGGCAGACTTGAATTTCCTTAGGCTTTCCCTCTGTTTTTAATCCACTTTTACAGGTACTACTTTGCTTTGGAGGAAGGCAGAGCCCTTGCACCTTTCACAGTAACAGTGACCCCCTGTGATGTTCCCATCGAATGGAGCATACTTGTGCACAAGGCTTCAGCAAGTTTCCTTGGAAAAGCGGCACGAGGTAAGACCTTCAAGTCTGCCTAAGCAGAGGCCAAGAAAGCGTAAGTTATACATAAGGAGTTGTGTTACAGGAAATTCCCAGCAAGCTTAAACATCTCATGCTTCCCTCTCCTGTAAACTGCCATTGGCTGAAGAGGGCATCCCTGTCTCCATGTATGAAACGTGGGAGCCCATGGGATTTTACCATCAACTCAAGCAAATCAAGGATTACGTGTGGAAAAAGTCTAAATCTAAGGTTAATATTTGGGAACAATCCTGAGTCTTTGGGGTTCCACAAGAACAGATCAGCTTCATAAGCTGTTTGTACTGGCCCACGCTTCCCTCTGCTACCTCAGCTCTTTTTCTGTGGCTTCAGCCACTTGAACTGGTCATTTTGCTCCCCACAGTGAGGCAGAGAAGATTTAGCCATTTATTTTTCTAGGAATACCATCTACCATGGCAGTGGGCATTATGCTGCCTTTAAGCCTAAGAGGAAATTCCATTCTCTTTCATGAGTTTTTCAATTAATTTTTCAAAGTAAAGTCTGAAAGCTGCCATTAACAAGTTCTTACCTGTCAGGCAGGTACACCTGACTGAGGAGTTCAAATAATGTTTCTTTGAAGTCATAAGTTTTCCCTCTTCAGAGGAGACAATGGCACAAAACTAAACCAAAGAAAACTTCTTTCATAGAAAGTATGATTCTCCTTGAAGTAACGTACCCAAAGAAACAGGCATTAAGAGAAAATTGTAGGGACATCAGACATGATACAAGTCAAGCTTTTGCAAGTTGTGGTTTTATAATTATGGTCTTTTTGAAAACAATTCTACAACTGCACTGCTAAAATAAAAGCTACTCAAATTTTATTTTAATAAATTGCCAGTAGCAAAAAGTATTTTTAGTTATAATTATTGTTTTCAGGAAGAAAACATGATGCTCCCTGACATATGAACAATAAAACCTATGCGATGTGCTTTATTTCACATCTGTTAAAACAAAAGTTACAAGTCTGCTTTTTGCCTGCAGGTGATCGTGATACACAAGAGGTCTCAAAATCTCAGAAGGCTCCAAGCATGGTGTCCACCATTTTTAACTATAAGGGAAATTCTGTAGAGACTTACATGGGTATGTCTTCTCATTCTGCCCTTTACATGCTGGAGTTCTTATCCACTGAGCGAGACACACACATTACTGTGTACTTAACAACTGACACAACATCCGGGCACCTCTATCCCGAGCTTCCAATGGATCCACGCATAGATGTTATTGGCACTGGGCATACAACAGTGACTCTGACCTGGAAACACAGTCCGTCTGTCTTGCAACATAGAGAAAACATCCAGTACTGTCTTCTAGTTAATGAAAAGCACAACTACAAGAGCTTGTGTGCTGCTGAGACAGCAATCAGATCCTCTGCAATGAAACTGCCACCGGCATTAGCTTTGTCTCTCTCTCCATACCTTCTTGAACCACAGCAGGTGATGATATTGTCCAACAGTGAATTGAGCATCATCAACAGAGTGAGTAGTGGGGAAGTCAGGCAGATATGCATGGGTACCAAGAACACTTACACGGTGCCCAATCTCAGTCCCAGCACTCAGTATTACTTTGACGTTTTTGTTGTCAATCTCCTCACAAATGCCAGCGCTGCTTACACCGGGACATTTGCAAGAACCCTGGATGAACCTGAACCTAAGATAACAGAGCTGAAAGATGGGAAAGTGATTCAGGTTGTCCTGGACGGGAAAAAACAGAAATCCTACAGTCTGC
This sequence comes from Limnodromus scolopaceus, assembly GCA_028565335.1. Lineage (NCBI taxonomy): Eukaryota > Metazoa > Chordata > Aves > Charadriiformes > Scolopacidae > Limnodromus > Limnodromus scolopaceus. The sequence goes on along the minus strand of JAOXNO010000002.1, from coordinate 8,492,740 downwards.
AGTACCAGGCACGGCACAAGAAAATACAATTCACCTTTCAGTTGTGTCATGGCCAAGTACGGGTTCACATAACAAAGAACGGTAAAACAGTGGCATCTGAAAACATCTCAGGACTGAGGTATTTCTCACTCAAGGGAAAGCTGCTGGACACATATTTGGTGCAGGTGAGGTCCACAGAGGAGACTAACTCTTCTGTGAAAGTGCAGGTGTCCCCCCATTTCCACAAACCCTTATTCCCACTTCTTCCAGAGAGCTTAAAAATCAAGTCCTTCAGTAAACTGAGGACCTGTAACTCTGTCACCATTGCCTGGCTAGGAACACAAGAGGAGAGCAAGTACTGTGTGTACAAGAAAAAGATTGAAGAAGATCAGATCTGGATGGAACTGCAGAATGCGGACAGGTGCTCTGGACCTGAATCTCGGCACAAGTCAGAGAAAGTGCTGTGCAAGTATTTCTATGATATAAACCTCCAGCGAGCTGTCACCACAGAGACCATCAAAGGGCTGGATGCGGGAACACTTTACCTGTTTGACGTTTATCTCTTTGGGCCATCTGGCATCCCTGTCAGATACCACAGCAAAGTTGTGAAGACCAGAAAAAAATGTTGAAGGTTTTTAAAGAAATGTTTTGAAGTGAGTGAAGACTATTATCAAACTCTATGCCAATCCATGCCATAGCCCATGCAATTTAAAATATGCTGACTCACAAAAGAAATTATCTTAGATGTCTAGATCATTATGCTTACTTTTTCATCTTCTCTCCTGCATTATCATCTCATTTTTCCCTCAGGTGTCCCATTCAGACATCAAAAACAGACCTGTGAAACAAATCCATGCACGTGGAAATAAAATACCCAGAATGGTACCCATAAGAAATAGATTGGTTACCTAAAATGGTACTGAAATTCAATAGAGAAGCGATGGGGAATGCCTCTCAAGAAGCACACATCATTATTTTAAAGTCCCTGAGTTTTCCACTTTGTGTAACTCCATCAGCTAATGAGGAACCGAGACATACCCCCTGGCCCAAGTCAAGCTACTCTTGAGAAACTGAACTTTGCTGCTGCTTAAACAGGGACAGAGACAAAATGAAATTTTTAGAAAGCAGTGGAACTGGTGTAAAGCTCCACACCTTGAGTAAAGCAGGCTGAAATACATCTTCCCCTATTACCTGAATGTTTGCTTGGTTTTCATTTCTGTAGAGAAACTGTGCTTGGAAACACAAAATTTAGGCCAAGAACTGGCTCTGGATCAAGCTGTTCTGGGAGCGTACAAATACAGTGCTGGGCTGCTGCCCATTGATGAGAGTAGCAAGTAAGGAGTATTGTCATGGAACGGAGGTTTTTATCTCTAGTCTCTGATATCAAGCTCATGTTTATCACTGTGTGACTCCCGAGTGTAATATACTCGCTCTTTACGTCCTTAAATGAGCCTGTATCAATGAATGAATTGCTTTCAGAAAAATTAAATGTGGTTTTCCTATTAAATATCATGGAAGGAAAATATTTGTAGTAGAAATCCTGACAAACACTTTTTTGTTGTTGTCTTATTTCCTTGATTACCTTCTTTAGATCGCAAGAAACACATTATAAAAATATTTGAAAAAATTAAATGTCTTCATAAAAAAAAACCCCAACCCTTACCCTCAATTTCAATTATCAGCAGAAAATAGTTTGTACATAGCCTCTTGGCAGGTCTGGAATTTACATATAAAGAGATACGATAGATTCTCTGACCCAGAGGTTGCCAGAGAAATCTTGCCTGCTGTAATTCTTTTTTTCCTCTAAAACTACTCTAAACAAGGATATAAATGATTAATTCCGTTACTGTACATTTCAGCAGTTTGCTTGCAATTCAGAGTCGTCAAGGTTCTAGTTTACTCTGAATCACCACTCCCTCCAAGCAGGCTTGGAGGCACTCGGTAAGGACTGAGTCAGTCAGCTGTGCACACACACA